>OZ007556.1:51504825-52704825 GCA_963931855.1 Philhelius festivus | reverse complement strand
TTTTTTTTAATTTTATGTCTTTTTTTTTTGTAATTTACGATAGCTCTAAAAAATCACTCGTTATATCTATTTACATACATATGTATGAAATTCGTTAAATGATAGGGAACATTTCTAGGCCTCCTAAATGAAGAAGCACACTCCTTCCTTATTCGCCTTTAGACACGTCGAGCAACCTTTATAGCGGCACTATGCTTTGGAAATAAGTTAAATGTAGTTTGTTTCATAACTTAAGGGCACAATATTGAAAAAAGGACTTTAGTTCTGGGCATTGGTCATTTGGTTGATCATATGCCATACAACCTATATTGAATTTGGAAGAAATCAAATGAATGAAATGCATTGACCCGATGATGAACAAAAATCTATTTTGTTATATGACAAGGTTTTTGTGGTATTATGTTTCAGACTTCTTAATATTATATTTTTTTTTCTGATGACATTTGATTCTTTTTTTAGTTGAATCATTTTGTCAAAAAATACAAAACACAGAGAATTTTGTGATGTGGTAATTTGATTGCATCACTAACAAAAAAAAAATACTTTTCAACATCCGCAAAGGCAGAAGCAACCGGATACATACATACATAGATACTTTGATAGCAGTGAGTGTATGACACTGTTATTATTAATTTGCGTATGAATGTCTAATAAATCAGTTTCAAAATACGATTATTCATACATACATACACACCTATGCAAATTCATGTTAGAGATTTAAGTTAAAATTCAAATTTATTTCTATTGTTTCTATAGTAGAATAGACTTTTAAAGGTAAATTTTAAATTAGTTTAAAATCGAATTTATTTAAATCGAGGTGAAATTCTATTGGAGATCAATTGAGTTTATTTCGGGATTTAATCGAATTTACTATTAAATCTATTCTGTGTGCAACCACATGGGAATTCGATTTACTGAGAATGCAAAGGGAGCTTGAATTCAAATGAAATTCTGTCAATAAAAAATAGACTCCTGGTTCATGGGTTTTGTTTTTCTTTTTAACTTGATGATTTGATCAACATATATGTATGTACTCTTGTATTAAACTCGTAAAACAATATTGAAACAAATTGCACATTGTACTTGCTCATATACACCAACAAGGTTATACAAATGTTAACCATTGTTAATTGTAGGGTATTGAGTGATATCTTTTTACATTACATATTACACTACTCCGTAAATAAGTCTACGAAGTAGTGACACTGAAAACACTGGCAACTGATTTCCAAATGCAGAAAAGTGAACTAAAAAAATTTATGATTCATAGTAACTAAGTAAGTAAGTATAGACTAAGAGCCCGTAGCAATTTTTGGGTGTGATTGATAACAAGAAATAATAAGCATAATTAGATAGGCCTTTTATAGTTATTTACAAATGTGAAAGTCTTGCATACTCTAGTGGGAGCAATAGTGCATAATAGTGCATCAAGTATGCAGTTCTTTCCAAGTCCAAATAATTGTGATAAAAACTTTGCCAAAATGTAGAGTTAAGCTCCCTGATTGAAAATATCGAGGTCCAAGACGTTTTACAGACAGCCTTCTGCCTGCCAGACGCGATAAGAATAGGCTACTTCGTGCACTAAAAAGGCCACCTTCAAAGTGTCTTGGACCTCGATATTTGCAATCAGGGCACTTAGCTGTTCATTTTAAAGTTATGGCAAATTTTGTATCCCAATTTTTTTGAATTTGGAAAGAACTGCATACTTGGTGCACTATAATGCACTATTGCGCCCACTAGAGTATGCAAGACGTTCACATTCATAAATAACTATAAAAGGCCTATCTAATTATGCTTATTATTTTTTGTTATCAATCACACCCAAAAATTGCTGTGGGCTCTCGGTCTATAAGTAAATTCATTTATTTATAGTACATAATCTCAAGTTAACATAATTTATGAATCTTAAAGCTATGGCTTAGCCGTCAGCATAGTTACCAAATATAAATATAACTTTGGAAATACAATAATTGTTTTTATATAATAAAGTATTCAATGAATTAACTTAAAAATTAAACATATTCAGTTATTAGTAACATTCTGTACTTGAAGATTTTTTCTAAATATTTACTTAGTGTTTTTCAGTCGCACTCGTTAAGAATTTTGAGGGTGTCCTGCATGGAGAGGGTATTTTTGTCAAAGAAGAAAAGTCTGTATGGATTGTATATTGGACAGATACTTAAGAAGTCAAGGCAATACAGAACTGATAAAAACTTCAATTGTATGTGCTTCCATTCAAGTTGAATAGTTCACACCTTATGCTTTAAAAATTAAAGAAATTTCTTTGTAGCTTAACGAGTCATTGAAATAGTTTTTGTGGTTAAGATTATAGTCCAGCTGCGAGTATATTAGTGTGCTTTCCGATGCACGAGCCTTTTAAGCCAGTTCCCTATGCACAGTGTCTTCGTTTTTCTGGATTTTTTCCGTATAGCTGTTCTTAAAGATTATTAAAATTGTTCAAATCAATGTGGAGTGTTTTGACACAGGTATTACCAACACTTTCCCACCTAGCAAACCACCAGTCATTGGGCCTTACCAACAATCAAATTAAGAGACGACTTTAATATTTGAGCGAAATGAAGCATTATTTAATGGACTCTATATAACTGACCATATATGCTGCATTTTATTTTTTAGGTTCCGTACAATAAATGGTTCATAATTTAGAGTTCACATAAATATAAAGTTCATAACATGTATGGCTAACTTTCTAGAGCTCTTTAAATAATGGTCCATTTCGCTCAATTATTAAAGTCGTCTCTTAATTTGATTGTTGGTACGGCCCATTGTTTCTTAACTCAACAAAATTATTTTTTTTTGGCTATTTTGGAGTCGTCATACTTCAATGTCTTCACAATGTAATCATCTTGTGTCTTGAGCGTACTTGTGAAAAGTTTTGGAATCCCAGTTTCAAAAGGTAGATTGTATAGTTTGGTGTGTTACAACTTACAAGGCAAGTTGAAGAGTTTTTTTCAGGAAATTTATTTGGAACTGTTCATAAACAAAATAATCGTCTGCTCCCAAACCTGAGGCGCATAACAAAGACTTGATTTAACGACGGCATCATATATGTTGTATTTAGCAGATAGGGTTATTCTACTATTTGAGAATACATTTTTCCAAGCGCAGTTCAACAAGCTTTGTGACGCGTTACCTTTTGCTATGAAATGTTTGTTGAAATCCAATGTTGTATTTATTCTGACCGCTAGGTATTTGATTTCGTTGGTAAAGTCTAAGGGACTACCGTTGTAATACCACTTATAACTGCTCTGGTTCCGAGAAGATCGTGAGAAGACCATCACTTTAGATTTGTCTGCATTAATCGGTAGTCCCCATCTATTGTAGTAAATAGCTAACCGATTAATCATCAACTGTAGATGTTCTGGTGATTCAGCTAGTATGCCAGGAAGGTCATCTGCTATGTCATTTATAAAGAGAGAGAACAGTAAAGCGCTGAGGAGACAACCTTGCTTTACTTCAGTAGTAGTTTAGTTTCAAACCATTCTGAAAAGACTGTGCCTTCCCAGACTGCTGCTTTCGTTTCAGTATACAATTCCTTAATAACTCTTAAAAATTTTGAAGACAGACCCAACTGTGGTAGCTTATATAGAAGAACGTTACAATTAACTAGATCAAAAGAAACTTTAAAGCCTACGAAGAACGAGTAGACTTTCTCTTTTGACTTGCTCGCTTGAAAATCAATAAGCATTAACAATTGAAACTAGTGTAAAAATCTGGTTTGATGTAGAAATGTTTTTTCGAAAGCCGGCTTGAAGATCTGTGAGAACATTTTTCCACTTCACCTATTTTTCAAGTCTCTTACAAGTATACCGCAGAAAATTTTGGCTATAGTGTTCATAAATGAAATTCCTCGATAATTTCCAGCAATGTCAAGAACGCCCTTTTTATAGATGGGGAAGATACAATATTTCTTGAACGATGAGGCATACGAAAAGGCCTTATTATAAAGCGACTGCATATGGTTAAAAAAGGAAGGTGTTGCATTTGAATAGAACTCATAGGGAATTCCGTCTTCCTCTGGAGCCTTTCCATGTTTCACTTTCTTAATTACACATTACATTTCCGAAACTGTTATATCTGAGTCCAACGATTCATCGAAGATATGAAGGCATATGATCGGACTACGTTTTGTACTATACCCTCAAATGACTGATTGCCGTGGGCCTCCTATGAAGGTATAGTGACCATCATTATCTCCATCAGTTCAACCGTTTAAAATGATGGAATCATACATTTGTAACAGCTCAAGTAAATCCACACCATTTTTATTACAAATGTTATCTTTTGATGTCCTTGTATAAGATAACTGGATGATTTATATTTTGAAATTTTGTGATTTGAGATTTGTTGACCCTTGCGTTCCAATCTCCAATTAATAAAACGCCTTTATCTGCTAAGAATTGCATGGTACTATGTATAGCTTCTCAAAGTCCTAATCCTATTTGTTACAGTTAATGTAGTAGGGCAGAATGTACATATTTGTTTGGTGTAAGAGTTTTACTAAAATTATTTTGACTGACGGCATTTAATTCTCAGTTTTTCGAAAATCTACTACAAACCGGACTTTCGTGTAACACCCCTGGTGCATCTGCAGCTCCAAATCTACTCCATTTAGTTTGACGTGGGTTTGACATTGATAATTTGTTTTCTCTGACATCTCTAAAGTTGAGCTCACCAAATATTTATGTTGCAATTCAACTTCACCATCAATATTTTTATATTTAAGATAGTTTTGTTCAATTAAATAAAATATTTTCGTACCAATTACAACAGAGAGAGACACACAGAAAGAAAGAACAACAGAAGAAACACATGTCAGCAGCACACGGTTGGTATTGAACGGTCGCCCATCCAAGTACTAACCACGAACAATGATGCTTGATTTCGCTGATCGATGCGAAGCTATGCTTTCATCAAAGCCTAGGCCGTTGATAAGAGTGATATCTAGTAATAATGCAGACGCAGTGTCTGTCAAATGAAACTTTACTTTAACAATTCTCATCGCAAGAATAAGGGCTGTTTAATTTTTTGCAAAAAGGAGTCTTTTCATTTTTAAATTCTAATTCGCTTCTGCAAATAGGTTTGGGGACGAAATTGTCAGGTGAGGTTGACTTATAGACCTTGGCTAGATAAGAAGAGAACAAAATATTCTTGCATCTTTGAAGAAAGCCTACATCGTCGAATATGATCATTTCATAAGAGATGATTATTAACACACATAACGATTATTGAAAGTTTCAGTTCAGTTTCTTTGATGCAAATACCATTTATGGATGGCTGGTATATTTTGATTGGCCACCAGAAGATAGCTTTGTGTTTTTGAAGCATTTAATTTCACGCGGTTATTAGGACCCAAAAAAAAAACTACTGCCAAGATCGGAATTTAATGAGCTTACCATACTCTGCCGTTCTATTTTTGCAGCCAAAGAACAGGGTTGTGATTCTGGAAACGAATATTTAAAGCTGGGGATGCTGCCATCAGCGAAACAATTAAGTGGATTAGAATTTGCAGACAAAAGATCATTTATAAAGATAAGAAAGAGTGTCGGTAACAAAACGGAGCCTTGTTGCACACCAGCATTTATTTTATGAATATTAGACTTGAAACTCCTTATAGTCCTGTTAGGGATAAAAGTGTTCATTCCCTTGAGAATAATACCTGTTATCATATCTGCTCTGGAAACATAGTAACCAGTTAAAGCTTAGAAAGAAGTTGCTTAGACCTTCCGAAATTGGCTTTCTTATATTGCCAAACGGTTCTCTTTGGATTTTCATCTTTAACTGCATTGGTAGAGCATGCGAAATTTGCTGATATGATGCATTGGTCTGACGTGTTGAGAGCTGCTAATGCGATGGGACATTATTAGCATTGAAATAGTATTATTTGTGCTAAGTTTTCCGTCAAACGGTGTCAAATATTTCTCAAAGAAAATTATCAATAAAGCCTACTCTGAACTCCTATAGTTTGGCATTCCAAAGTACTGACTCTACCAGATAAACTCTTGTTTAAAATGCAAACGAAACCGAAAAGAACTTCGAAAAAAAATCAGAAAATTCACGAAGTTCACGATCAAGTTCAGCGTAACTTATCATTATCATTATCCCATATACGAGGTGAACCAGCCGCTTTTTCCTTCTCAAAATGCACGTCTTGCCTAAAGATCATTTCTTAAATGCCTTTTTGTACCCTCATAAATGTACATTTATACGTACATCGAACTCCTTTAAATAATTCTACTGGTACTTTAAGATACCTCCATCAATTAACTTGGTGAGTAGGTATATAAAGCCCCATAATTTGATAATCTTTTGAATAAGCATGTATAGGCCATTCACTTTTTGTTTTATCTCTGCACTTTATAATTTGCACGTAAAAGACTCGGAAATATTTAATAAAAAAACACATCCTCAAACCTCAAATAATAATTAATTATGCCTTGTGTTTAGATAAAATTTAAATTCCCATAGCCAAATTAATTAGGCTCCACACCCTCAGGGCAAACACAGATCACACCCATTTTGTTGGTTTGTTTAATAACTTCAAAAATGCGTTTATTTGGATACGAAAATGTGTTTCAAAGTAGGCCGCAGACGGGTTGACCTCCTCTCCTCTGTTTTCTGTCACAATTTCAATGGCCATTAAATTTTGCCCCAAGCAAAAATCCTCCTACATGATTATATGCCACCCCTTGTTCTGATAGTGATACTGATGCCGTCAAAATAAACGAGAAAAACTGTCTCAAAGGATTTTCTATGGCTTCCAAGTATAGAACACATACACACACATGTAGATATGACTTTATAATATATTCAAATATAAAGGATATCCTTTATCCTGAGCTGGTTCGGCATATTTCTTTTTTCATTATTAGGGTCTATTTTCACTTTCACATAACCTGACCAAGCACACGTAATGAACAACGACGGAATTAAAGTTCCCAAAACGAGGCCACACCCCCATTCGCCCACCCCAACACAACAAGGTCGATTTATAGAGCTGGGCGTGTAGAGATATAATGGTTTTAAGCTCATATCTGCCAAAGCCAGACATTTTGAGATTTTTGATAAGAATATCAATTCAAAAACGTTGCATTTCAGACCTTGGAATGAATTTGACTTTTTTACTTTGATTCGGGAAACAAGTGGAATTGAATTTCATCTTCAAACTGGTTCTTGTTAATAATTCTCAACAAGGACTAAAAATAAAGAGAATTTGTACTGATTACAAATTATGTACCCAAAAGAGTACACTTATTTTTAGAAACGGAGGAAGAAGAGCAGGCAGTGAAATGTGTTGTTTTAATGAAAAGCATAAGTCAAAATATTGGGTCAATACAAGAATCTTGGAGTAATATAAAAATGCTATGTACCCAACTTGGTGTAGATTCATTAAAAAATAAATTTGTTACTCACTTAGCCAAGTTCAAAGTACATGATTCGGCCTCTAGTTCAATAATGTATTACTGTGCACAGGTATGGGAATACAAAGAGTATTACATAAGTTGAAAAGCTCTAAAGATCTTATGTTAAAAGATATTTCAACCTACTTGACAAAACACTAAACTATGTAGTACATAGCGTTTCTCAGACCACTCAATGTTCAACAACATACAGGGTGGACCATCTAGTGGAATTTTTTTTAAATTCTAGGTTATTTTGACACCTCCGCAGAACGAAATGAGCGTTTAAGAAAAAAAGTGTTTGCCATAATTAATGGGAATGTATGTTCTTACTAATATAACCATAACACATGAAAAAAATTTAATTTTGTTCATTTTATTGTATTTTTAAAAAGAAACTAGCAATTGACCCACTCTTTATAGTTACTTTATGGCAAATGATGCATTCGTAAAAAAAATTGAACTCGACATTTTGATCAGACTTGACATTACGATGATAGGAAAGACGAAAGAAGTGGTTGTTGCAATTATGTCTGTCTGTCGACTTCAGCCTTTGCATTACAGCCTTTTTATTTTGTTATTCTTTTTTGTACGATTTCTTTTCGAAATTCCATAAAACTATTCCACAGAATTATTTATTTTAAATTCACAAAATTTCATTTAATATCAATAATCAATATCAATAACTGAAAAAATTTCAGCCAAATGCCCTTTAATGGTAGATACCCATCTAAGAACCATTTTTTTGTTTTTGATTTTCTCATAAATGATAAAACCGGTTTTGATCCCCGAAAGTTTGGATAGTATTGTGTATTCTAATTTTAAAAAATCGTGTTTTTGGAATTAAAAAAAAAAATACTTAAAACTCTATATACATATCTGCAAACTACATTCTCGATTTTTTTTAAACTTGATAATTAAGATTTTTTGTCATATAATCTGTAAGATGAGAAAAAAATAAAATACATATGTTTAATAAAAATAACGGTACTTACGACACAAATACTGAAAACTGGTTTTCGAAAATCTTAATTTTCTCGAAAACGGCATTTTGATAAAAATTTTTATATTTCAACTAATTTTTACAATCTATTACTTTAAAAAAAAATTGAAATTAGGATATTACTGACTGTAGCTACCATAGAACCATTTTGTTTGAATTTTAAATTTCTCATTAACGGCAAAACCTATTTTAATGAAACTTTTTATAGAGAAGCTTAAAAAAAATTGCATTTCAAAACTTAGAAAAAAAAAATGTTCTTGAATTTTTGAAAAACAATCAATTCCTTATTTTTCATTTTTAGTCAAATAATAATAAAAATTTAAAGTTTTGCAAAATATTTTCTTAAAAATGTTTTAAAAAATTTGTATATAAAAAGCTCATTAAAAAAAAAAACTGCGGAAAAGATTTTTAGTTTTTGTTCTTGCATTAACTAATATTTGCTTGACAAATTACACACCGCCCTGTTCTTATCTCTAACTACTAAAGGAATTGTTTTAGGGCCTTACCAACAATCAAATAGAGACGACTTTAATATTTAAGCGAAATGAAGCATTATTTAATGGACTCTATATATATGACCGTGTATGCTGCAATTTATTTTTTAGGTTCCGTACAATAAATGGTTCATAATTTAGAGTTCACATAAATATTAAGTTCGTAACATGTATGGTTAACTTTAAAGAGCTCTTTAAATAGCTCAAATATTAAAGTCGTCTCTTAATTTGATTGTTGGTACGGCCCTTAGATATTTAAAAAATTAATTTTATATTGCGAACATAATAATTGTACATAAGGGTAAGTTCGTGTGATTCAGAAGTGTATTTTATTTTTAAACAAATTACAATATTTCTGAAGCTAGCAGGAAGTTGCAGCTGAAATTTTGCATATGATTTAATAAGCAGTTAACATAATTTTTGCTTTTTGGTCGACAGTTTAACTTAATGATACTATTACCATTCAATATATGTCATATTCCAATCTACTAGTTATGGCTAGCCTCCCTTGGGTTCAATTACAGATCTCACTACGGTGGTTTCTGTGTGGTATATGGGTTAAATCAAGTAGTTCATCACTGGCCTTAAAGAGTATCATCCAATTTATCTCGCTGGTGAAAATATTTTTTTTTATTAGAGAAAAACTGTTCATAAGCATACGAGGGCGGGTCAATAAGTCCGTGACTTTTGGAATAAAACACAGATTTTTTGATAAAAAAATAATTTTATTTTTCAACGTAGTCTCCCTTGAGCTCTATACACTTTGTCCAACGCTTCTCCAATTTTGTATCCCTTCCAAAAAAAATGATTTGTCGAGGTCCTCAAAATAGGCCTTTGTTTGCTAGATGACTTCATCATCGGAGTCACATCTTTTTCCACCAAGCCATTTCTTCAAGTTTGGGAACAAGAAGTAGTCGCTCGGAGCCAAATCTGGAGAATAGGGTGGATGAGGGAGCAATTCATAGCCCAATTCATGGATTTTTGCCATGGCAACTGCACATGTGTGCACCCTTGCATTGTCTTGGTGGAAAAGAACTTTTTTCTTGGCCAAATGAGGTCGGTTTTTTTTTAAATCGTCATTGAATCGGTCCAATAAGTTGGCATAATATTCCCCATTGATTGTTCTTCCCTTTTGAAGGTAGTCAATGTGGATTATCCCGCGTGCATCCCAAAAAACAGTCGCCATAACTTTATTGGCTGACAAACCCACCTTGGCCTTCTTTGGCGCCGATTCACTCTTAGAAACCCACTGTTTTGACTGTTGTTTGGTCTCTGGTGTGTTGTGATGGATCCATGTTTCGTCCACGGTTACAAAACGGCGCAAAAACTCCTCCATATTGCGATTAAACAACGCCAAACCTTCCTGTGAAGTTGTTACACGATTGCGTTTGTGGTCGACTGTGAGCAAACGCGGCACCCATCTTGCGGAAAGCTTTCTCATGCCCAAGTGATCATTCAAAATTGAAACCACTGAGCCATGCGAGATCCCTACGGCTTCCACAATCTCTCGCACTTTCAATCTTCGGTCGGCCAACACCATATCGTGAATTTTTTCGATTGTTTCGGGTGTAGAGACCTCAACTGGGCGTCCAGGACGTTCGGCATCTTCAGTGCTTGTACGGCCACAACGAAATTCAGTAAACCACTTTTTTACCATTGAAATCGATGGTGCAGAGTCCCCATAGTATTTATCAAGCTTAGCCTTGGTCTCGGTAATGGTTTTTTTTCGCAAGAAATAATGCTTAATAAGCACACGAAATTCACTTTTTTCCATTTTCTCCTCAAATTAGTGAGTAGTCTGATAAAAATAGCTGTCAAACACAAACTAACTGACGCAGCAAGTTTAAATTTTGACAGGAGTCAACTGACAGATGCCTGTTGACAGGAGCAGTGTTGCTGTTTCAGGAAAGAGGTCAGAAATTCAAAAAGTCACGGACTTATTGACCCGCCTCGTAAAATTCATTTTTTAATAGACTAAAACAACTCCTTTAGCAGTTGGAGCTAAAACCAGGATTCCATGTGATTCAAGCAAATAAAGGTTTAAGCAAGAACAAAAATTATAAGCCTTTGTAATGGTTTCCTTAAAAAATAAGCTTTTGTTTAAAAAACTTTTAAAACGTTTTTAAGAAAAAATGTTGGTACGCCAATTTAAAGTTTTTATTACTGTTCGAATAAAAATTAAATTTACAAAAAAATATTGAGCCATTTCTGAGATATAAAATAGATTTTTTTTTTTCAAAAATTCAAACAATAATTTTTTTTAGAGTCTTTAAATGCAATGTTTTTTAAACCTTTTAAAAGCTTCACTATAAAAAATTTCATTAAAATCCGTTATGTCTATAATGAGAAATTCTAAATTTGAAAAAATGGTTCTATGGTAGGTATAGTCAGTAATATCTTGATTTCATTTTTTTTTATTAAATTATGGGTCGTAAAAATTAATCAACAGAAAAAAATTTAAGCAAAATACTCGGAACCGTTTTCGAGAAAAATACGATTTTCTAAAACCATTTTTACTTGCGATATAGGTACTATAGGGCAAGTTCTGCATTTGAAAAAAAAATCGAACTCGAGATTTTGATCAAAGTTGACATTACGATGATAGCGAAGACGAAAAAAGTGGGTCCGACAATTCCGTCTGTCTGTCTGTATGTCTGTATGTCTGTATGTCTGTATGTCTGTATGTCTGTACCTCGAACTACAGCCTAAACTACCGGAGGTATTTTCTTCAAACTCGGTAGTTAAGGGTCTTCGGTGATTCCCTAGAGGAAAAATTGAAATTTTTTTTTTAGCTCCAAAACTAAGGGTACCCCCCATACACCCGTAATGCAAAATCTTATTTATCTCGAAAACGGCTCTAACGATTTTGATAAAAAAAATTAGGTGTGATATTATGGACATGGACTATATTTTGGTGAAAAAAAAATTTGGGGGGAAATGTTATTAGGGGTACCTGTCATAGAACGGTTTTTTTGATTTTCGAATTTCTCACCAACGGCTCTAACGATTTTAACCAAAATTTTTATGCAGGAGCTGCTTTGCATTTGAAAAAATATAAACTAAAATTTTTTTCGAAAAAATAGTTTTTGGATTTTTAAAAAAATAATACAATTTTTTTTTTGAAAATTCGATATCTTGAAAACCGATACACGATTAAATTTTTAAATTACGTTATAAAATGTATTTTATTAAATACTAACAATTTGCATATCAATTTTTTTATAAAAATTTTAAGGAAAATTTAGTACACAAAAAACATGTTTCAGTGTGTCTGTATGTCTGTACCTCTCACTACAGCCTAAACCACTGGACCTATTTCTTTCAATCTCGGTAGTTAAGGGTCTTCTGTGATTCCCTAGAGGAAAAATTGAAATTTTTTTTTTAGCTCCAAAACTAAGGGTACCCCCCATACACCCGTAATGCAAAATCTTATTTATCTCGAAAACGGCTCTAACGATTTTGATAAAAAAAAAATTAGGTGTAATATTATGGACATGGACTATATTTTGGTGAAAAAAAAATTTGGGGGGAAATGTTATTAGGGGTACCTGTCATAGAACGGTTTTTTTGATTTTCGAATTTCTCACCAACGACTCTAATGATTTTAACCAAAATTTTTATGCAGGAGCTGCTTTGCATTTGAAAAAATATAAACTAAAATTTTTTTCGAAAAAATAGTTTTTGGATTTTTAAAAAAATAATACAATTTTTTTTTTGAAAATTCAATATCTTGAAAACCGATACACGATTAAATTTTTAGATTACGCTTAAAAATCTATTTTATTAAATACTAACAATTTGCATATCAATTTTTTTTATAAAAATTTTAAGGAAAATTTAGTACACAAAAAACATGTTTCAGTGTGTCTGTATGTCTGTACCTCTCACTACAGCCTAAACCACTGGACCTATTTCTTTCAATCTCGGTAGTTAAGGGCCTTCGGTGATTCCCTAGAGGAAAAATTGAAATTTTTTTTTTAGCTCCAAAACTAAGGGTACCCCCCATACACCCGTAATGCAAAATCTTATTTATCTCGAAAACGGCTCTAACGATTTTGATAAAAAAAATTAAGTGTGATATTATGGACATGGACTACATTTTGGTCAAAAAAAATTTGGGGGCAAAATGTTATTAGGGGTACCTGCCATTAGACCCGTTTTTTTGATTTTCGACTTTCTCATTAACGGCTATAAGGATTTAAACCCAAAATTTTTAGCAGGAGTCCCCTTAAGTTTAAAATAATATTGTATAAAAAAATATTCGAAAAAATATTTATTGGGTTTAAAAAAAAAAATTTAAATCAATATCTTCAAAACCTATGAACGATTATTTTTTGAAATTATTTCCTAAAACCAATATTATTAAATACTTAAAATTCGCATCCGACATTTTTTTCTTAAAAAATTTTAAAGAAATTTCTTATATAAAAATTTTATTTGATAATAAAACGATTTTTTTTTAAGTTTATTTGCATAAATTCATACTTTTCCGGAAACCAGACGGCAATTTTATGCATTTGAACATTATTATCTCATTAAATCCATGTTTTATATTTATAAAATGTATCTTGAATTCCAAAGTACTTTTACATAAGAGCAAGTTCGTGCGATCCAGTCGTGCATTTTATTTAACATTTGTATGGAGAGTACCGTTATTTTTAGGTCAAATATTTTTTTTTTCTTAAATCTTGTAATCTGTACTAAGAAACATTTATTTATCAAGTCTTAAAAAAATCGAGCATGGGGTTTTTGAAATATCGACTTTTGTAAAAAAAATTGAATTTTGTTTTTAAATCCAAAAAAAATTTTTGGAAAATTTGAAAACACAATAATATTCAAACTGTTGGGGAGCTTTAGCATAAAAAAAATAATCAAAATCAGTTGTATTATTTTTGAGAAGATCAAAAACAAAAAAAAAATGGTTCCAAGGGGGGTACCAAAAATAACAATTTTTTATAAATTTTTGTTCAACCATTTCCTAGCTTTAACTAAATGAAATTTTGTGATTTTTTTTTTAAATCTGTAGGACAGTTTTGAAGAAAAACAAATATTTATGAAATTTCGAAAAAAATCGTATGGCAGGTACCGTTGTTTTTGTTCTTTAAAAAAAAAAGAAAAAAAAATGTGGGGGGAAAAAATTAAAAATACTATCTATCAAGATTAAAGAAAATCGTCCGAGCCGAGCTGTCGAGAAGACAGACAGACAGAATTGCGAGGCCCACTTTTTTAGTCTTCGCTATCATCGTAATGTCAACTTTGATCAAAATCTCGAGTTCGATTTTTGTTCCGAATGCATAACTTGCCTTATAGTACCTATAAGTCGCAAGTAAAAATTATACGGTGGTAGTCTATTTTCCATTATATGTATATGTAGGTAAGGTTTCGGGTAGTCTACTCCCTTCCAAATTACAACTCCTTCGTACAGACAAATATCCCATACTTGGATAACGCAGTTCACAAGAATTGGGAATGACCCCGCTAAGTTTGCTGAAAATAGATCTCACAACGGCTTCGAAAAACCTATGCTTTGTACTTCTTGCAATATTCCGTTTTCTTAGAATATCCTTTCACCTAAAATTAATTCCATTTTTGTTTCTTTTAATTTTTTCAAGGTGTTTTCTAAAAGATTTTTTTTTTGTGTGGCAAACTTTCCAGCAATATGTACCCTTTAACGTTTTTGATTTACTCATTTTCCCAAGTCCAACTTCCCATCAAAACACCATGAGTTTTTACTTGTAGATACATATTTAATTTGAAGTTGCACAGAGAAGAACCAGTGCTATTGAAATCGATTCCTCCACGAAAAAACTTAAGCAGATAATAACAACATATTCAAATTAACAGTGGACTGAGAAGACAATATTCTTTTACTCCCAAGACTGTTCTAAGTCATCCCAAACTGCAGTAGAATTTTCTTCATACAGACTTTATAATATTTTGATCATTTAAGAAAAAATACAATTTTTGTTTGGCATTAAAAAGAGTGAACTTATTTAAACAGCGTGAAAAGATGCCTTAAAGTCCTCGAAAAATAAAAAGAGTTTTTTTTTTTAAATTTATCAGTAGTTCAATGGAGTAGTTCAATCTGAAACCTGTTTAAAATTCACTCAGCAATTAATTCTCATGTATCCACTCCGTCATGCGCAACTTTATTAATTTCGGTGTAGATGTTAAAAATTGAGTTAGTCAACTACGGTGTTTCCTTTCTTATCGCCTAAATAATGTTTGTGACTTTTCGCGCTTTTCAGTTGAAGTTTGTATCTTTTAAAATTCTGTTAAATCATTTTATTTTTTCGACTTTTTTCACTTCCCAAGTAAGCGATTTTCATATTTTCTGAGAGAGTAGAATCTTGACATCTAGTTGAACATTCTTGTTTTCCTATTTTGCCATAAGCTTTAAACAAAAATGTTTGCTTTGCTTAACAGTCTTCTGTAGTGTACCAAGCTCCTAGATAGGATGGATTTTTCATAATGCTGATGGTAGACTTCTTAGCTCGTATCATAATAGCTGAAAAAATTCTGGCAAATTCTAGGAACACCATATCCCGTGGAAGTATGTCTTTTCTGAATACAGTCTCCCAAAATTGAATTTCTTCCTAAAAGCTGCGTTGTAAATTCGAAGGCGCAAGTATCAATTCGTTATTGAACAGTGCTGCTTTATACCATGTTCTTCCGTATTATGAACACCAAATCTGAATCCATTTCCAGAAATGGTATTCCGATGACAATTATTTTTAGAATATGTCATATCAAAGATGTCTTCTTCAACCAATTATATTATAATTTTGTTATACCATTCTTGTCGAAATTTGTGCAAGTTCTGGGAGTAATACCCTTGGCGTAATGATCAGTGCATTGGACTAAGTTCATGGTTTCGATTCTAAGTCGCTGCCAGAAAGATGTTCAGTGAAAAATTCTCACAGAGTATCTCTTGTCATGAAAAGTACTGCTCATTAGCCGTTCGGAACCGTAAGAAAATTGTAGGTAAATAAGTAGTATTTTGACTTTGCGAAGAGTATCAGCTGTTCTACTTTGCATGAATGACAGATTAAGCTTATGCAAGAATTCTGTCAAGTAATCCTAAGGAAATTAATCAACAAATTATTTATTTTAATAATCTTAAGGGTGTCCACAACCTCTCTTTTGCGCGCTCATGATGAACAAAAGAAACAGAGTTGTAAGATCAAACAGAACATTTTCCAAATCACAAAAATTTGGTCATAACATCGAGAAAATTGTTTTGAAGGCGCTGAATACCCTCAAACCGGTTCACCCGATTGAATGCGACGATTAATCATTCGCTTACTGATAAAAAATAATACATCTCTGAATCTCGAGGAAGGCGCCAACAGCATCCAATGACATTTTTTGTGGCAGGCTAATTGATTGCCTTCGCATATTTTCGTTCTGTTGCAGAATTACAAGTGAAAAAAAAATATTCTATTCGAGAACTTCCATTCTACTGATCCACTTAAACGATAAAGATTACTGTCAACATCAAACTTAAATATCTCAAGAGTTTGAGTGTTCCCTGTGGAGTTGTCAAGAACTTTTCTCTGTTACATCTCATACATTCACATGTTACCATAGGGCTTTGGTTTGTTTTTGTATTTAAATTATACATTGATTATTCCTGACGCCACCATGAATAAATGTTCCATGACCTTGTTTCCATGTCGAAGAGAAAAATTATGACTGTCAATCAGGAATTCTTGTGTGTTTTTGAACTTGTTCAAGTTGAAGTTATATGACAGATGAGGCAATATTTGAGGAACAAAAATACTCTGAATCTGAGATTCAGTTTAATAAACAATTAATTAGCAAGGGATTTTCCTTTGGGTGGGCCATGAACAAATTGCTATTAAGTCAATTAAAAGTTGATAACTGAGAGTGTGAGTATTGACTTTAAACCTCTATTTAATGAACATTACATATGTAGTTTTAATCAGAAGGTTAATACACTAAAAAAAAACTTTATGGGATAAAGAATGGTAAGAGTTATAATTTGTTAGATTGTGACTCTCATGGCATTGGCCACCTCAATAGCAATTAAAGGTTTTCATTAAAACTTTGTATTCAATGTATTCCGTATTTCTGCCTGAAATATAGTCAACTCCTTAAGGAAGCAGTGTTTTGTTTTGGTGTTAACTGCCTAAGATCTATGTTTAATTTAGGCACATTTTTTCAGGAAGAAAATCAAAGAGGAACTTTTAATTACTTATTAAAATTTTACCCATCAGTATTGAATAATTCTAAGTTGTAGTTTAAATAATGCCTACTTCCTACGTCCTGCAACCAATAGTTCGAGACTTGAGTAATGAAAAACATCAATCTAGTAATAGCTCCTTTAAACAGGTTATATTTTAAGCTAATTTATTTTGAAAAACCACACGCCACGCTTTTGGCTACATCTTGGTTTTCAGAAAAATGGTGCTGTAATTTATATGGACAAAGAATTCCATTCCCTTTATTCGGGCTACGGGCTTCTAGATTGGTATCATCTGTTAGATCTCATTTGTGGCAAACTACTTGTTTCTAGAAAAGTACGTACTTCACATCATAAACTGTTGATGATGTTTTGGAGTAAAAACAAAACCATTACCTGCTGTGTCGTCTTCACTAAAAATAGTACTTATATAGTATTAAAACGTCCGTAGTCAGGACCAAACGTATAAGTGATTTCTACTTATGACGTACTTGACAAAATAGGGTGAACATCAACACACCAACCCTCGATGCTTAACGACAACAAAACGAAATTGCTGAAATTACAACAGAAATCTGCGATATTGTTATGAAATAAAATGCACGACTGGGTCGCACGAACTTGCTCCTATGTAAAAGACTAAAAATTTCAAAAATGAATGTTATTAGAGAAACTGTTCATAAGCATAAAATTCTTTTTTTAAATGACTAAAAAAAACTTCTTTAGTAGTTAAAGGTAAGAATAGGATGCCATCTGATTCAAGCAAATATAGATTTATGATAAAACAAAAATTATAAGTCTTTGTAGTGGTTTCTTAAAAAATAAGGTTTTATATAAGAAATTTTTAAAACATTTTTAAGAAAAAATGTTGGTACGCCAATTTGAAGTTTTTATTATTGTATGAATAAAAATTAAATTTACAAGAAAAAGTATTGAGCCGTTTTCGAGACATTGAATTTTCAAAAAACAAAAAATTAATTTTTTTTTTCAAAATTCAAAAAAATATTTTTCTTAAAGTTTTGAAATGCAATGTTTTTTAAACTTTTTAGAAGCTTCCCTCTGTGAAATTTCATTAAAATCCGTTGTGCTAATAATGAGAAATTCAAAATTTTAAAAAATCGTTCTATGGTAGGTACAGTCAGTAATATCTCGTTTTCAATTTTTTTTTTATTAAATTACAGATTTTAAAAAATAATAGAAAGAAAAAAAATTTAAGCAAAATTCTCGGAACCGTTTTCGAGAAAAATACGATTTTCGAAAACCATTTTTTAACATTTGTATGGAGGGTACCGTTATTTTTAGGTAAAATGAATTTATTTTGCTCATATATTGTAGATTATTTTTTCAAACTTTTATTTATCAAGTTTTGAAAAAATCGAGCATGGGGTTTTCGAAATATTGACTTTTCAAAAAAAAATTTTGAAAGTTTTTTTAAAAATCCAAAAATTTGTTTTGGAAAATTTGAATACACAATAATATTCAAACTGCCGGGAAGCTTTAGCATACAAAAAATGATCAAAATCGGTGGTACCGTTTTTGAGAAAATCAAAAATAAAAAAAATGGTCCCAAAGGGGGTACCAAAACTACTCATTTTTTGAAAATTTTTTCGACCATTATCTAGGTTTAACTAAATAAATTTTTTTGAATTTTTTTAAAAAATCGCAGGGACAGTTTTTGAGAAAAAAAATATTTATAAAATTTCGGAAAAAATCGTATGGCAGGTACCGTTATTTTTGGTCTTAAAAAATCAAATCAAAAAACATCCGCGGGTTAAAAATCAAAACCCATATCTACCAAGTTTGAAGAAAATCGGCCGAGCCGTTTAGCTGTAATCGAACAGACAGACAGACAGACAGACAGAATTGCCAGACCCACTTTTTTCGTCTTCGCTATTATCGTAATATCAACTTTGATCAAAATCTCGAGTTCGATTTTTTTTCCGAATGCATAACTTGCCTTATAGTACCTATAAGTCGCAAGTAAAAATCCGAAAATGGTTATATTAATGGAATAATTTTTAAAATTTTCTCAAAAACGGTAGAACTGATTTTTCATAAATTTTTGTATGCTAGAACTCCCCAAAAGTTTGGAAAGTATTGTGTATTCAAAATTTTAAGCATTTTTTTTTTGTGTTAAATTATCATTTTTTTTTTCAAAACTCAATATTTTGAAAACGCTTTGCTCGATTTTCTGAAAACTTGACAATTAAAAGTTTTTAATACAACTTAAAAGATGTGAGAAAAAAAAGTATATTTTTATCCAAATATAACGGCACCCACCACATACATTTAAAAAAATGGCATTCAAAAATCGTATTTTTCTCGAAGATTTTGATAACCTTACGATTTATAATTCAATAAAAAAAATTTTGCAATTAAGATATTACCTACCATAGAACCATTTTTTCGAGTTTCGAATTTCTCATTGTCATTACATATCGGCATTACGGATTTTAATGACATTTCTTATAGAGAGGTTTCTAAAAAGTTTGAAAAACATTGCATTTCAAAATTAAAAAAGAGGCTGGGTGCGACCCACACTGATAACTTCCCATTTGTGGTCTTGAAAACTTGTAATAATTACGAAGGTTGGTAGGTACATTTTATATACTGAATTATAGATTTCCGTGTTTTTAATATTATATTATAGAAATTACTTTATTATTTCGGTTCCAAACATTTTAATTGAAAAAAAAATTAAAAACGAAATATTCAAATATAAAAGATATGGTTTGGTTATTGATGGAAGTGTACTTACAAAATATATCCGCTCTAAAACTAGATTTATGTCAAATATAAACCATTTGTTAGAAATTGTATTATTTATAAAATTGAATAATTGCAAATCAATATCATTGCTCGTTCTAAAGATATTCTAGTCGAAAAACAAATATTACCACTTTTTAGTAGATTTTTTTTATATTTTTGTTAAAACTGTCAATTCGATACTTGTCAAAATTTAACCATATGTTAATAATTGTATTATATCGATACCTTCCCGTAAGAATGTACTAAGTGACACTTTTTCCGAAAATGACTTTTTGATGAGGAAATATAATATGTATATGTTAAGGACCACGTTTTGGCCTGGGTTTCGCCAACGAACTTTCTTCGTTTTTTTCGTTTCCTGAACAATTTTAGAAATGTCGCTTAGTATACATTCTTACGGGAAGGTATCAATGTATAAAACAACATACTTTAGAAGGCATTGTCGGAGTTTATTCCCAAGAAATTCGACTTGAAATACAATTTTAACTAGTTTTCACTAGAATTTTTAGTAGCTTTTTTATTTAAAAAAAAAAAACTATTAACTCAATATTTGTCAACATTTTACCAATTGTACAAAAATATACTATGTATAAAATAAACTAAATTAGAAGTCAATATCACTACTAGTTCTCGAGAAACTTGAGTCGAAAAACAATTTTTACCAATTTTCAATAGAATTTTATATAGTTTTAACTTCCCATAGGGAGTTATTGTAATCGGTGCGATTTGTCAAATTGGAATTTTTGACATTTCTCGACGTTTCAAGGTCCCTAGAGGCTATATCAATCATTTTTAGAGAGATGTCTGTGTGTGTGTGTGTACGTACGTTCGTACGTTCGTACGTGCGTACGTTCGTACGTCCGTACGTTCTCGTACCATTTTTCGTCGTCGATATCTCAAGAACGAGTAAAGATATCGACTTCAAATAAGTTTTGTTTAATAGATAATAACTTCAAACGAGGCTGAAAGGGCGTTTATTAAAATTCAGTGTGTAGTTTTTTCACTATAACGGTTTATAAAAAAAGTAAAAATTTTGGTTAGTTTCAAATATCTCACGAAAAAATAATGCTATTGATTTCAAATAAAATTTAATGTACTCATTATAAGGTCATACAGATTTGGTATGAATTTGGAAAAAATTGAACATACCGTTATTTTTTTAAATAAAAAAAACTGAAAAAAAAAATTTCATAACCCAGATATTCTAAGAACGGAAAACAATTTGAAACTCCAAATAATTTTATTTTACGAAAAATAATGTGTTTGACAACTGGTGAAAATTTCAAAAAAAATCAGTTTACAGTTTTTTTACAAAAAATAAAAAAAACTATATAAAATTCTATTGAAAATTGGTAAAAATTGTTTTTCGACTCAAATTTCTCGAGAACTAGTAGTGATATTGACTTCTAAATTGGTTTATTTTATACATAGTATAATTTTGTACAATTGGTAAAATTTTGACAAATATTGAATTAATAGTTTTTTTTTTTTAATAAAAAAACTATTAAAAATTCTAGTGAAAACTAGTTAAAATTGTATTTCAAGTCGAATTTCTTGGGAATAAACACCGACAGTGCCTTCTAAAGTATGTTGTTTTATACATCGATACCTTCCCGTAAGAATGTATACTAAGCGACATTTCTAAAATTGTTCAGAAAACGAAAAAAACGAAGAAAGTTCGTTGGCGAAACCCAGGCCAAAACGTGGCCCTTAACATATATTATATTTCCTCATCAAAAAGTCATTTTCGAAAAAAGTGCCGCTTAGTACATTCTTACGGGAAGGTATCGACATAATACAATTATTAACATATGGTAAAATTTTGACAAGTATCGAATTGACAGTTTTAACAAAAATATAAAACAAATCTACTAAAAATAATATTTGTTTATACATAATACAATTTCTAACAAATGGTTTATATTTTTGACATACCTTATATCTAGTTTTAGAGACGATATATTTTGTAAGTACCCTTCCATCAATAACCAAACCATATCTTTTATAGTCGAATATTTCGTTTTTAAATTTTTTTCAATTAAAATGTTTGGAACCGAAATAATAAAGTAATTTCTATAATATAATACATAATTTTATAATTTTATTATCAACTTAGTTTTTAGAAGAATGTATGTACTACTGTACATACGTATATGAATAAGGTTGTTCAGTTGTACCCAAGTGCCACATATTCAAATTCCTTAACAGCTATGTTAAAATTGAAGAAAACGTCACAATATGTTTTTATCTAAATATAAAGTTTTCAAGACCACAAATGGGAAGTTATCAGTGTGGGTCGCACCCAGCCTCTTTTTTTATTTTTTGTAAAAAAACTGTAAACTGATTTTTTTTGAAATTTTCACCAGTTGTCAAACACATTATTTTTCGTAAAATAAAATTATTTTGAGTTTCAAATTGTTTTCCCTTCTTAGAATATCTGGGTTATGAAATTTTTTTTTTCAGTTTTTTTTATTTAAAAAAATAACGGTATGTTCATTTTTTTCCAAATTCATATCAAATCTGTATGACCTTATAATGAGTACATTAAATTTTATTTGAAATCAATAGCATTATTTTTTCGTGAGATATTTGAAACTAACCAAAATTTTTACTTTTTTTTTAAACCGTTGTAGTGAAAAAACTGCTCACTGAATTTTAATAAACGCCCTTTCAGCCTCTTTCGAAGTTATTATCTATTAAACAAAATTTATTTCAAGTCGATATCTGTACTCGTTCTTGAGATATCGACGACGAAAAATGGTACGAGAACGTACGGACGTACGAACGTACGCACGTACGAACGTACGAACGTACGAACGTACGAACGTACGAACGAACGAACGTACGAACGTACGAACGTACGAACGTACGTACACACACACACACAGACATCTCTCTAAAAATGATTGATATAGCCTCTAGGGACCTTGAAACGTCGAGAAATTTCAAAAATTCCAATTTGACAAATCGGACCGATTACAATAACTCCCTATGGGAAGTTAAAAAAAAAGAAATAAAATGTACATCTGGGTTGCACGTACTTGATCTTTATGTAAAAGTACTTTGGAATTTAAAAATTGTTTACAAATAAATGCAAAACATGGATTTAATGAGACAAAAATGCTCAAATGAATACAATTGCCTTCTAATTTCTAGAAAAGCATGACTTCATGTTAAATTCACTAAGTTTAAAAATCCTTTTATTATTAAATGATTTTTTTTTTTTTAATTTTTTAAAATTTCTTAAGGAAAAAAATTTGGATGCCGTGAAAGTATTAAGTAATAATCGTTCACACGTTTTAAAGATATTGATTTTTCAAAAAAAAAAAATTGATTTTTTTTTTTCAAAAATCCAAAAAATATTTTTTCGAATATTCTTATATTCAATATTATTTTAAATTTAAATGAGCTCCTGTTAAAGAATTTTGGTCAAAATCGTTAGAGCCGTTAATGAGGAAGTCCAAAATCAAGAGAAGTAGTTTTATGACAAGTACCGTTAGTAAAATGTTTGACCAAAATGTAGCCCACGCACATGATTGCACAAATAATTTTTACTTGCGACTTATAGGTACTATAAGGCAAGTTATGCATTCGTAAAAAAAATCGAACTCGAAATTTTGATAAAAGTTGAGATTACGATGATAGCAAAGACCAAAAAACTGGGTCTCGCAATTCTGTCTGTCTGTCTGTTAGACTACAGCTTAACAGCTCGGCCGATTTCCTTCAAACTTGGTAGATATGGGTTTTAATTTTTCCCTCGGATGTTTTTTTTTTTTTTTTATAAAAAAAATTTTTTTTCTCAAAAACTGTCCCACAGATTTAAAAAAAAAAATCTTTTAGTTAAACCTAGGTAATGGTTAAAAAAAAATTCCACAAAAAAAAATTAAAATTTTTCTCGAAAACGGTTCCGAGAATTTGGTTACATTTTTTTTCTTTCCATTAATTTTTAAGGTCTATAATTAAATTAAAAAAATTTTGAAAACAAGATATTACTGACTGTACCTACAATAGAATGATTTTTTTTAAATTTTGAATTTCTCATTATCGGCAAAACGGATTTTAATGAAATTTTTCCTTAACAGCTATGTTAAAATTGAAGAAAACGTCACAATATGTTTTTATCTAAATATAAAGTTTTCAAGACCACAAATGGGAAGTTATCAGTGTGGGTCGCACCCAGCCTCTTTTTTTATTTTTTGTAAAAAAACTGTAAACTGATTTTTTTTGAAATTTTCACCAGTTGTCAAACACATTATTTTTCGTAAAATAAAATTATTTTGAGTTTCAAATTGTTTTCCCTTCTTAGAATATCTGGGTTATGAAATTTTTTTTTTCAGTTTTTTTTATTTAAAAAAATAACGGTATGTTCATTTTTTTCCAAATTCATATCAAATCTGTATGACCTTATAATGAGTACATTAAATTTTATTTGAAATCAATAGCATTATTTTTTCGTGAGATATTTGAAACTAACCAAAATTTTTACTTTTTTTTTAAACCGTTGTAGTGAAAAAACTGCTCACTGAATTTTAATAAACGCCCTTTCAGCCTCTTTCGAAGTTATTATCTATTAAACAAAATTTATTTCAAGTCGATATCTGTACTCGTTCTTGAGATATCGACGACGAAAAATGGTACGAGAACGTACGGACGTACGAACGTACGCACGTACGAACGTACGAACGTACGAACGTACGAACGTACGAACGAACGAACGTACGAACGTACGAACGTACGAACGTACGTACACACACACACACAGACATCTCTCTAAAAATGATTGATATAGCCTCTAGGGACCTTGAAACGTCGAGAAATTTCAAAAATTCCAATTTGACAAATCGGACCGATTACAATAACTCCCTATGGGAAGTTAAAAAAAAAGAAATAAAATGTACATCTGGGTTGCACGTACTTGATCTTTATGTAAAAGTACTTTGGAATTTAAAAATTGTTTACAAATAAATGCAAAACATGGATTTAATGAGACAAAAATGCTCAAATGAATACAATTGCCTTCTAATTTCTAGAAAAGCATGACTTCATGTTAAATTCACTAAGTTTAAAAATCCTTTTATTATTAAATGATTTTTTTTTTTTTAATTTTTTAAAATTTCTTAAGGAAAAAAATTTGGATGCCGTGAAAGTATTAAGTAATAATCGTTCACACGTTTTAAAGATATTGATTTTTCAAAAAAAAAAAATTGATTTTTTTTTTTCAAAAATCCAAAAAATATTTTTTCGAATATTCTTATATTCAATATTATTTTAAATTTAAATGAGCTCCTGTTAAAGAATTTTGGTCAAAATCGTTAGAGCCGTTAATGAGGAAGTCCAAAATCAAGAGAAGTAGTTTTATGACAAGTACCGTTAGTAAAATGTTTGACCAAAATGTAGCCCACGCACATGATTGCACAAATAATTTTTACTTGCGACTTATAGGTACTATAAGGCAAGTTATGCATTCGTAAAAAAAATCGAACTCGAAATTTTGATAAAAGTTGAGATTACGATGATAGCAAAGACCAAAAAACTGGGTCTCGCAATTCTGTCTGTCTGTCTGTTAGACTACAGCTTAACAGCTCGGCCGATTTCCTTCAAACTTGGTAGATATGGGTTTTAATTTTTCCCTCGGATGTTTTTTTTTTTTTTTTATAAAAAAAATTTTTTTTCTCAAAAACTGTCCCACAGATTTAAAAAAAAAAATCTTTTAGTTAAACCTAGGTAATGGTTAAAAAAAAATTCCACAAAAAAAAATTAAAATTTTTCTCGAAAACGGTTCCGAGAATTTGGTTACATTTTTTTTCTTTCCATTAATTTTTAAGGTCTATAATTAAATTAAAAAAATTTTGAAAACAAGATATTACTGACTGTACCTACAATAGAATGATTTTTTTTAAATTTTGAATTTCTCATTATCGGCAAAACGGATTTTAATGAAATTTTTTAGAGAGAAGCTTATAAAAAGTTTAAAAAACATTGCATTTCAAAACTTTAAGAAAAATATTGTTTTTTGAATTTGGAAAAAATAAAATCTATTTTTTTTGGAAAATTCAATATCTTGAAAACGGCTGAATATTTTTTTTCTCAATTCAATTTTTATTCGAACAATAATAAAGAATTTAAATTGGCGTACCAAAATTTTTTCTTAACCTTAAAATTTTTTTATATAAAAGCTTATTTTTTTAAGAAACCACTACAAGGACTTATAATTTTTGTTCTTGCATAAACCTGGCATCCTTTTTTTACCACCAAATACTAAAGAAGTTGTGTAAGTCATTTTAAAAATGAATTTTATGCTTATGAACAGTTTTTCTCTAATAACATTGGCGCAAAATTTTAATTGAATTAGTACGATGCTAAAGCTGTTTTAGTATGGTACTAGGTTAAAACAATGAAATTGCAAATTTTAATCGAATATAGCATTATACTTTCTCTACCCTTTTATTAAAGTTAAAATCATCGAATACCTACTTTATTTTTTTAGTATCGTGATAGCTTCATATGACTCTTTGACATTTGCAAACATCAAAAAAGGTTCGTGTACTTACTTTTTTACACGAAATGTCATTGTTTTAGGTGTGTTCAGAAGCAATTTATTAAGAAAATTCTTTTAGTACGATACTAGTTAGAAAATGTTTAAGATTAAGAATGAGTTAGTAAACTACTAAAAAGTTAGCAAATTGTTAAGTAGTATCATACTAATACCTTAATAATACGAGTAGGCTGTTTAAAATTTTGCGCCATTCATTTTTGAAATTATTAGTCTATTAAATAGGAGCAAGTTCGTGCGGCCCAGTCGTGCACTTTATTTTCTATCAAAATCGTTATAGCCCCATTCCGGCAGTATGGGGGAAATCCGTAGTTATTGGAGCGAAAAAGAAAATTTATTTCTCCTCTAGGGAATCACCGAAGACCCTTAAGTACCGAGTTTAAAGAAAATAGCTGCAGTGGCTTAGGCTGTAGGGAGAGGTTCAGTAATACAGACATAGAGGAATACTGAAACATGTTTTGTATTATGTACTAGATTTTTCTTAAAATGTTTATAAAAACATTTGATAAGCAAATTTTTAGTATTTAATGATTTATATTTTGTAATTTCAAAATTTTATCGTGTACCCGTTTTCAAGATATTGCATTTTCCAAGAAAATTTCTATTAATTTTTTAAACTCGAAAACTTATTTTTTTCCAATTTTTTTTTTTGCAATATTTTTTCAAATTTAAAGGAGCTCCTGTATAAAAATTTTGGTTAAAATGGTTATAGCCGTTAATACTCGTAAGAAAGTCGATAATAAAAAAAAACGTTCTATGACAGGTACAGTTAATGACATCTTTTTCCAAAATTTTGTGTGCCCTATACTATTGGAAGTAACCAAATATTTTGAACTTTTGACGAAAAAAATCATTTTTTTTTTTGAAAATCCGCTATCTCAAAAACTCATATTTTTTTTAATTAAATGTTTATTCGTATAGTAATAAAAATTCAAAGTTAGCACTCCAAAATTCTTTCTTATAAATGATTTTAAAAAGTTTTATATAAAATATTTTTTTTTAAGAACCCCTAACGATTTATAATCTTTGTTTTTGCATAAACAAATATTTGCTTGAGAAATCACATGGCATCTTGTTTTAAGCTGTCACTGCTAAAAGAGTAATTTTAGCCTTTTGTTGGAGCCACTTTTTAGTATTGTCTATCATCGCAATGTCAACTTTCTTCGTAATTCGAGTTCGATTTTTTTACAATTGCAAAGCTTGTTAAAGAGCTCGCCGCTTCCGCTCAAGATTTCTTTTCTTATTTTCTCGACCTACCACATATTAAAAATGCTCTGTACCAAATTTGAACCGAATCCATTCAAGCATTTAGGACGCACAGTTTGACACGGTTCTCTAAACAAACTTTTGAAATTCCAATACTTGCCATTTAGAGCAAGTAAACAATGAAAAAAGATAGACGCACTGCTTGGATCCAGTTCAAGCACTTTGATCATTTCGGCTTTCACGTGTAATAAATTCAATTTCTATCAGTTTTCGGCATGGTATAATTAATGAAATCTAAATGAATCGGCATGGAATTTTTTCTGTTGTACATACATCAGATATTTGTTTTGTCCTGTTGCCATCTGATCATAAAACTATGAATTCGTATGTGCCACAAATTGAATCTGTGTATCATATTCAATTGCTGATTAGATATTTATATTAATTCTGTTATTCTTTGAGATTGACTCATATCTGTGCATTGAATTGAATAAATTAAAATTTATTGACAGTGAATAAGTAATTTGATAATTATTACCGTTTGAAGATTTTTTTATTTATTTTTGTCTGCTCGATTTGATTGTGTTAAAACCGAGTGAATTAAAAAAAAAATGTTGCTATTATGACAAAAATGACTGGATTTATTAACATTATTGAAACATTTAAGTCGTAATGGTTTTTATCTCTCTTTATATTATATTTGCCAAAAAGACAGTGCTCTATTGATCTTTCCGATCTCGAGGCAGTGAAAAAAGATGTACCTTAACTGAAGTCCATGAAAGCTGTTGGAGCTATTCAAAGCTTGTTTAACAACATTTATACCAGTATGTGAACGGATGGTCTATGATCGCAACCCAGCGCACCTTTCAAAATTGTTTCAATGTAATGTAGCAACGCGCTGTCCATGGCAAAAATACTACGTTTAAACAAACTGCGAATGTGACAAGACGAAAAACTTTAGAGTCCCTGAGTGTCCATACTGTTAAAAACAGGCCAGCCGTTTTATTGGCACTTAGCGAAACTCGGGTTCGGTGAAAATTCTGATTACACAGAATTCAGCTTGCCCGGTTTTAGCTTAGTGCCTCTTTTCTTCCCTAAACCATGCCTTGGCCATATACATATTATTTACGTAATGATGTTGATTATAAGCTTCAACCACAATATGGCACTTGTTTGAACACAATTTTTATTTTTATGTGCTTTAAATTCACAGTCCATAAGCGCCATAAGACAAGGTTAGGATAGTAAATCAACTTCTAACCAATTCCAAGGAATTGTTTCTCATTTTTCGCACAAAGAAATTGATATTACGGGCGATTTCAATGTTCACAATTCTGGTCAGAAAAAGCCCGAAGGAATGTATGTCGAGATTTTTCCTGCGATTGGAGACGTCAAGTTTCTGTAAAGTTCCTCAAAGCTGTGTAAAACAAGACTCAGAACCACAAACGGGTAGCAATAAATAAAAACACAATCATTCTTTAATTTTATACCAAAATTTGTATTTTGCTTCCAATGATGTATTTTATTCTGAAGTTGATTTTTTTCAATCCTCTTGATTTTTTTTTAAATAAAATAAAATTTGGTTTTTCTTAAAAGTATAATTTTAAAGTCTAAAAAAATTCTTAAACAGAACACAATGTTTAGTAATACTTTTTTTTGTCCTTCTTTCTCTTGCCAAACTTAGAAAAACACATTTACTACGCTACAAACAATAATATTGATTCAACAGAGAAACATGCAAATATTCAAAAATCATACACAATTATTATAAAATTTAATTTATTTACTTTTTTAAACACAAAAGAAGAAATAATTTTTGATCCACATACAAACATATATAATAATTAATTTTTGATTTATAAATTCTAAAATAAATATTAAAATAAAATTTGATTTATAATTTATTTTTTTTTTTAATGATGTAGTATTTTTTTTTTTTTTTTTGAAATGAAATTATAGTAAATTTTAATTTTCGTAAAATTTTCGCTGGGATATTTTATAAATATAAATAAAGATGAGGGATGATTTTTTTTTGTTTGTTCTTACATAAATGGTAAAGTTAAATTTAAATATTTTCTGTTGGGTGGCATTATTTATTAAAAAATGCTTTGGGGGGGTTTAAAATTTGGTTACATAATTTTTGTTTGTTCAACCTTAACCACCTGGGTTCCGGGGTTTTTATTCCTATTCGGCTTCATTGTTTTTTTTTAATATATTCCTGCTTTTGCCGAACTTGTATCACAGACATAATTCAAATATTTTCAATATTCTGTTTATGCTTGAAATTTTCTTTTTAGCCCGAAAGGCCTTAGTCTTAAGATTGTTATATTTTTGTCTAATATCTCTTATAAAAGTCAGAATGAATCTGATTCGGACTTTTGGTATTTTGTCTATGGTCAACTCCAATTTGGGAGCATTAACTGAAATCCAATGATGACTTTTCTGTTCTCATCTTATCAATGGATCAGTTTTGGATATATTTTGGAAGTTCTTAGCCAACGCTGATTTTGGAAGCCAAATAATGCAAGTGCAGGAATGTGCACACCAGCACTGTCATATTGCCCATGGCAACTGTCATATGAATGCGACGGAATGCCTTGTGGATTCCTTGATAGTGGGGGCATTTGACCAAATCTCCAGGTTCAAGTGTTCCGATTTCTTGTCCACTGCCGACGGTGACCTCGAACTTGTGTTTTTCTCGCATCAAGCGGAGGAGTGGTGGAGCCAGATAAAGGCGGACAGTGACTTCAATGACTGCACAAGTTGAGAGGGCAATAACTTGTACGTAAGATGAGAACTCCCAACGTCCGGCTATGACTTTGATAAACAGAATCAAGGTGAGTATGCTGAGCATCGAGTTCATGGCGAAGTATTTTGGAAACAGGATCTGCTGACAGAGACCAAAGGTGTGTCGTGGCAGGGCAAAGTACAATGCAAGACCTGAAATAAAACAAAACAAAATTCTGGTTAGCTAAGAGTGTCATAACATTATTCAATCAAATAAAATTGAGAGGGAATTTTATGCCAATGCTTACCTGAGACAAATGTCATCCAAATTTGTGCACCAAAATGTGTTGCAAATGCTCCCAGATACGTGACCAATGCTAAGCCACTCCGTCTCTTATTTGCATTCAAAGCAGCCTCCTCGTTCTCAAGTAGATTTGGCCATACGGCCAACAATACAAATGAAACAATGCTTACGGCTATGACATGGGCCGGTTGTGTTGTTTTGCTTAAAACTCTATAAAAAAAAAATAAAAAAAACATAAATAAAAGTGTTTCTTTACAGAAATAAATTTTTTTGTTTGAAATTTTAAAAATACTTTAGTGTGACCCTGTCGTTTGTGTATAGTAATTTAAATGAATCAATCGCGTTGCATAGCAACTAATGCATCACAAATGTTTTGTCCATTTGTTTGAGATCTGTGAAAAAATGGCGTACGTGCAAAAACGCACTCGCCACTGTGAATCGGATTTAAAATAAAATGCAGGGGGCCGCACAAATCAAGAGAAATACTTTACAACAGGGAACTAAATGAAAAAAAAACCTAAAACAAAGACACAACAAAGTGTGTACACTTAGAAAAAAATGTGCACAAAATTTACAGAATTTGCTGACAAGCAAAAAATATTTTTTAACTTTAGAATTTACGAATTCATTTGATATCACATTCGTGAAGATATTTTACAAACTTTTTACTTTTATAATGCACATGCACTAAAGGGGTTTTGACCACCCTTAAAACGTTGAACACAGTGCGAGTGTAAAACATGGGGGAAAGGTTTAAGAGGAGGTACCGATGTAAATTGGTTTTGAAGTCCTGGATATTAAGATGAGAGGGAAAACAGATCTAGAAAAAACATTCCACATTCGTGTAGTGCAGCTAAAGAAGAAATCTCTGTTCTTAACTTAGAGACGCATATTTTTAATTCAAAATTATAATCTAGTTGAGTAGATGCTGAATTTTTACTTTAAGAACTCTAAATTATCAAAATGTGTCGTATTTAAAAATTTGGAACGTTCGCAATCCTAGGGGAAGACAATATTGAAAAATACTTTTAAAATTATTAAGCAGACAAATACATTTCTCTCAGTGTAGAAGTAGAAAAGACACCTTGAATTAGCTCACGGTAACTCATAATCATGAGACTTCTATATTAGACATCACGACATAATAAAATTATTGCCAACGTTCAGTAGGTGGTTGATTTATGATAAACTGCAGCCGATACTGAAGACCCATAACTTGGGAGGGGTGTCGTCTCGTCTGGTGATCGAAGATCGTTATGGAAGAATGTTGTGATTTCATTTTTATCGAATCAAATTTATGAAATATGACGATAAGGCGATGGCGCCATAAATTTCCAAAATAAAAATTTCATTTTATTGGAAATTATTTTAAGAAAAAATAACAAAAAAACCTAAAAATCGCAAGGTGTGCCAGTCAGAGTCAGGACAGTTAATACCTTTTTGTTTTCTTAAATCATGGCCAAATTTCATAAATTGGTAAAATTATAATAATACGGATTTAAATTGAGGGCAGTTATTAATTAATACTATATTTTATGAAGCGTGTAATTTTTGCATTTTATGAACTTCAAAGTTTTCACTCGAAATTAAATTGGCAGGGTTACTAAAGGAAGTTAAAAATTTCTGCAATCATTTCCACGATTTTTAAAAAAAATTAAATGCAATTTACAAAAACTGTATAAAGTAAATTTGTTGTATTAGAAAAGTATTAAAAGATTAAAAGAAATCCCAAAATGTATTTCTCATCAGATCTTTAAGACAATGCAGTATTGAGTTGTTGAGTTGCGATTTAAGTCTCAAGAAACCGCTTATGTTAAATCGGATTGGATTAACTTTTTACGATTTCATAAGAAAATGGATTCTATGTATTTTTCTTAGCTACTTAAATTTATTTGTTTTAAATTTTAGGAATTTTATTTTTGAAATACTTTGAACCAATGAAGATTAAGAAAATTATAAATTACTTCTGATAAAGTGAAGTGATTAAATTAAATAAGGTTATTTAATTCACTAAGGTTATTTAACTCAGTAAGGTTATTTAATTCACTAATTTTATTTAATTCACTAAGATTATTTAATTCACTAACTTCTAACTGACTTCGGATTATAAATTTTGCTAAGCAACCGAAAAAACAACTGTGTTTCATTAAATTATTGATATAAAGTAGGATTTTGTATGGTTCAATGGTTTTTGTATAAAGAGCATGATTCTATGTTTTTTTCTATGTTTTTCTATGTTTTCTACGTTTTTTCTATGTTATTTATAAATCAATGCTGCTTCATATATTTGTCATCTTCAATCGTTTCAATCGATTCAAAAAGTATTTTTCACTGAGTTGACACAAAAAAAAAATATTGAAACCACAAACAATACACACAATCTAGTCCCATTAAATTCTACAAAAAATTAAAATAATAAATAGTATAAAGTCTGAATTATATCAACCTAGCATGTTCCTAATTTCCCAGTATCCAATCAAATGGATAAATGATGAATTATGAGAAAATAATTCGATTCTCTTCTTCCTCGATTAAAATGTAGTTTCAAAGAATTGTTTGTTTAATATTTTGAATTTTGTTTGTATTAAATTCTCAAGCAGAATTTTTACATAAATATCAAATACAAAATAATCGAAAAAACAATTAATTATAATTTGATATTCCAACAATGCCATGTTATGAAATATGACTCTAAATGAATTTCATTGTTTCGTTTATTTGTGTTAGTCATGTTATTATTATTTTTTTTTTATTCATTCATTTCATTTTTATTTCTTGTTACTGATATGTCAAATTAAAGTCGTTAAATTTACTTCCTCTCTTCCATGAAAAAGAATCCGATACACAGAAGGTTAAAAATGAACATTTTGAATGAGTGCAAAAAAAAAAACAAATATGTATCTACGTATACAAGTTATTTCCTTCATGCATATTTGTTTCTGTCAACACAATGTTTTATGGGAATTAAGTTAATTTTTGTTTGATTTATCACACGATTTAATCAATATACATTATAAATGATAATTTAGTTAAAATTAAAAATGACATATTATTGACAAAATATTGTTTACAAAAATTAATTAATTAACTTTAATGTTGTAGGAATGCACCATTTTATTAAAATTTCTTTCAAATCGAGAAATAATTAGATTGGATGCTTTATTAATTTCAAGAACAATTAAACAAAAATCTTCACCAAAGCATGAATGACATAATTCTATGTTTTTGGTTTTTCTTAATTATGAAATGAGACAAAAAATAATTTAAGTAAAAAAAACTATACAAATGAGTTGATATATCCCCCAAGTTGTAGGATTGCATTCCTATCTTAGGCTGAAATGCACTTAGAATAATTTGCATACCAACATGTATCCAATCACTAAAAGCATTTTTCCGCATCCTACATTTATAGAGCCGGTAACATGAAAACTGACATGAAGCACTCGCCGCACAAGATATCCCACCTATAGGTACATAGTTTTATTTTTCTTCTATCTATCATAGTGAAACGCGTCAATCTGAGAGATTTTTTTCTTCTATTTTATAATCCTCGATTTCTAACGTAAATGAGTAAAGTACAAATCACATTGCACCTGTGATATGCGTTTAGTCATTAAACCCGGCACGGCCGGCGCGGCGCGGTGGCGACAGAGAGATCACAGACGAGAAATAATCCCAAAAGATACCGGAGAGGAGGAAAATCACACTTCATTATCTCATGCAAATAGTGTTCAATTCGCACAATTTACACACATGGTAAATATTCAGATATATATGACTGAAGACTTAACACACACATCATCTACTACTACTCGACGAGCAAAGATGTAATTATAGTCATTAAGTGTGCTTGGATACAAAAACAGATACAACAACCTGCGGGATGTATCTTTTTGCGTGTGTGAATGTGTTGTTTGGGTATTAAGTGCTTATCGGGCATATTAAAGTGGAAAATTGTTTTTCACTTAATTTGCATCTATTTTTTGTTTGTATATTCATCTTTCTTCCCTCCGCCTTCATATTACTCCACTTTAATATCCGTTATTAAGTGAATATGTAGGATGATAGGATATTCTGACTCTTTTGTGTGTTTGTAGGTTTATTTCAAGACAACAAATTAGTACTTACGTACATATATGTATCTACTTTTATCTCTCTCTTCAAAAGCCATACAAACACTGTGAATAAGCAGATGATACATATATTATGTGAGTACCTGCAAATCCATCAAGCTCAAATGTGATAAATTGTTGCAAAAAAGTGATAAAGAAAAATTCATTCAGCCATGTTCTACATTCAAGTTTATTGCTGTGAACCAGATAAATTGGTTTTGTGTGTTTTTGCACATTCATCTGCTTTTTGAAGTATAACTATATACCACCCATAATGTAGATACCTAATGAATCTACTATACGTATCAATCAAATTATGTATTTTTGTAGTATATACATATGTTCGTGTTTTTGGAGAACAATCGATTAAATAAAACGTGAGGTTGTATTATTGGATAAAAACAAAATTCCGAAGGGTAGATGTGAAGGCTTTTCATAATATACAAAATTTCATTTGTGTTTAACTAAATACCACTTGGTAACTACATATATCGCAAGTTTTTCCCAAGTATTATTATTGCGAAAGAATGCAATCTTTTGTGAATGCAATCTTTAAAAAATATTCATTTAATTCAATTAAAAGATTGCATTCATGGATTTTGCTTTAAGACTTAGGAGTCAAATTCTGTAATTGCCAATCATTTGACATCTAAATAAAGAATGCAATGTTCTGTTTCCCCATTCATTATTCAACAATCAAATGAGTGCGATCTTTTGAGAATTCTCGCATTATTTTCAGTCTTTTGTGTTCTTTGCAATCATTTGTAATCCTTAAAATAAAATTTCATTTGACTGCAAAAAGAGTTTAATGAAACGGTAGCACCTAAAATTTATTTATATAGGAATAAAAAATACAAAAGAAAATATAAAAGATTGCATTCAATTGAATGATTTATTGGCTTGAATCTTTTTAATGTCAAATGAGTAAAAATTGTATTATTTGAAGTTGAAGTCAATTAATGCAATCTTTGAATTGAAATCAATGAATGGATGAATTTTTTAAGGATTGCATTCAAAAAGCATTAAATTCTTTTACATCTTTGCCAAATTTGTAGATACTAGATAGCTTTTCAAAAATGTAACTTATGTATCTATAATACAAGTAAACAAGAAGGAACTTGTTTCTTGGCTCAGGTAATCATCAGTTCTTTTTAAGCAACTATTCACTTCCTACATTCCAATTTCTATACAATTCCTTTGTGGTGCTACTGTAAGTATTAGATAATTAACAAAGCACCTACTAAAAAAAACTACCCATTTACTCACTTAATCATTATTTGAAAACTAGATTCATGTATACTCAATTTATTTGTAAATACTCAAGCTTATTCATAGCTTTAACATCTGTACTAAATAATCATCTTTAAGAACTTTTAACAATTCAATTACTTACTAAATAAATACTTGTATTTCTATTGAAGTACTTAATAAATTTGGTGGCTCGAAAGCTTGTGTAACACCATGGACTAGTGTCCTACAGTTATTCCTTTGTTTATTTTGTTAGTCAATGGAAATGGATAGCCCTATAATTTTCTGTCGAATCCGAACGCCTAGTAGTATTTTTCACTAGGCACTCATAAAAAACTTACTAAATAAAATATCATGGATTAAAAGAAAATGTGTGGATTTTTCGATAAATTTGGAAATAGGTCAGGATCGGATCTTAAAATGGAGAATGATGATAAACCAGCTTTTATTACAAAATAGAAATTCCGTTCGTATCTATATTGCCATTCAATTTCATTGACAGCTCCTGTCATTTGCCCTCTCATTTTTTTTATTTTTTTTTCTAGATAAACAACATGAAAAACATTATTATGACAAAATAAGTGCCCGAGTGCCGTTTAAGCCTGTCACACATTTGATTTATTTGTGCTTCTAAAATACTCATTTAGCAAAATTACACTTCATTCACAAAAAGATATCTATCTTTTCAAAGTTTTTATCTATCACCTGTCATTATTTAATATGCGTGTGCATATTTGTGACATTCCAATGAATTAGCAAAGCGTATTGCAAACATTTTGTTAATTATCATGAAACATGATATAGCTTCTCTTTATACCAGTTCTAGAGCTTATAACGATATAGTGATACCTTATTAAAATTCACATAAAAAAGAAAAAAACAGAACTAGTGCAATGCACATTCATAGGATTATTGAGGTGTGTGCTGAAAGATGTGTCTTGGTTTTATGTCATCTTTGATCATTCAACAAACATGATTTTAAAATGCACTCCAATGAAATTGTACTCGTATATCTCTCCATTTTCATCTGTGTTTATATCCTTGAGTTTATTTCTTGTTTAAAGCAAAAGCTCTCCAACTACAAAATGACTGATGAATAATTTCACATTTCAATGAAAATGTGTGCATTGGCATTCATTAGTGCGCATAGTCATGCAAAAGATTTCTTAAACAAAAATTCCTCCTTTTAAGAATTTAGCGGATCAAATGCCTACGCAAGTTTTTAAATCAATGTTTCATTTTTTCAATGTGAATTTTAATTTGATAAATTATAATAAAAAAAAGACGATACGTTTATAAGGGAAATAATAATGCCCTCTTGCATGAAAGCTTTTTGTGACAGAAATGATCAAGAAAATTTATAAATTCTTAGGTTTAAAATATGACTCATCGGTGATAAATATTGTCATTTCCTGCTGTTAGATTTAAGAGTTTATCGAAGTTATCAGTGATTATTTGAATTTATACCAGTCAAGGAATAATTAAAAACATTTATGTAATACTTTAGTATGTTACTCAAAAAAGTCTCCCTTAAGTGGACATTATATAGTCAATTGACTTAAGCTATGATTATTTCAATTTAGACTAGTTTATACCAATTAGTGAATAAATATACATATGTATTAACAAATGTGTTAATTATCTTCAAATTTATCTCAAAAAACTTTTCTGCAAGTGGACTTCGAAGTTTATTAACGTAATCTGTGAATATATCAGTTCATACCACTTTATACCAATCATTGGATAATTTGATTAACAAAATGTGTTTGAGATCTTCAAATACAACTCAGAAAACTTTCTTGCAAGTGGAACTTAAAGTTTATTAACATTATCTGTGAATATTTCAATTCAAACTACATTATACCAATCACTGAATAATATGATAAGCAAATTTGTTCAATTTCTTCAAATACAAGTTTCCTACAAGAGGACGTAATATGTGACTTTTTGAATTTAGACCAATTATTTTTCCATTTAGCAAATAATTAAATAAAAAATTTGTTATGTTGTAAGAATACAACTCAAAACAAATTTTCCTGCCAGTGCAAGAATCAGTCGGCATACTTCGTGATTAATGAATATAGACCAGTTTCTACCAATCAACAAATAATATGTTTAATATTTTATTACTCTACTCAACAGTACTTGATTTTAAAAATTTGGTTTTTATATCTGCTTAGAGTAAGACTATTTTATACCAATCAGTAAATAAGTACTTACAATTTTGGATAATAATGTTTTGTGCTCTCATCATAAGAATATTATCAAATCATGTGCGAAAACAGCTTGTATATTTTCTTGATACTTGTGGTCAATTTTATCTTATACCAATCAAAAACATATATTTTTTTAATAAGATTTCTTTTGAAGAGTTAAACATTTTTAACAAAACTAAAGTTAAGAGATCAGAACATACACCGTGATAAAAATCTATATATAAATGACATTTATTTAGAATTTTAGTTTGACTGGTATAACTCAAAACCAAACTTCCTAGTGCCATGATAATAATATTTTCGTTAAGATGTTCCCAATTTCCCATGTAAAACGGTTATGTTTATTGAATGGGAAATGAACACATTACACAAATCTTTGTTCGATTTATTGCTGATTGGTATAAACTGGTCTTACACCAACTATTATCTTAAATTCCCATAACCAGAAATATAATTATCACAAGAACATACTTTTTCGATGTGATTTTTTTGAAGGCCTATATTTAGGAAAATTACAAGCTAAAATGTCACAGCTAATTCTGCACAAAAATGTCAATTAATATGAGCTTGACTGGTATAAATAAATCTCAATCTTCCTTCATTCTCATATAAAAATGTTATATCTAATAACGAACTAATACACATCTTTTTTCGAGTATCTGCTGATTGGTATAAGCTCGTCGAATTCCTACAATCAACGGTGGTTGATATTACGTTTTTGTTTAAAACTTTACTTATTTGTGGGTTATGCGACTTTTTCTGTTTTGTATTTAATTTGACGACGACTTTTCGTGCGTGGTTGCTTAATTCTTCAGGTTGACGTGCATTGCTGAACTTTTTTAAATAATCAAGAATGAAACCAAAATCGCAATTAAAATCCAAGACACGTGTGATATTTCAAGATTGATCAATCTCTTGCTATCAGTTTTTTCCATAAAAATGGTTGCAAAATTGTATCTATTCAAAGATAAACGCTTGGCTATTATCACTATAATGATAATGTTAGCAAACTTATCACTATTCTACTTACGTACACACCTTTTTTCGAACGGACTTATAAAACGTCTGTTCTGATTTTTGTGACGATGAGTTTTTTTTTGAGAACTTTAACACCACCTGCTGGTCGATACAGATAACTAATTGATTTTTAATCTTAATTCTTTTCATTTCATATCTAATTTCATTTATAAATAAATAAATATACTTGAATAGGAAGGAAAATGTTTGGCTTTATACAGTCACAGAAGTTAGGGTACATTGTACTTTCAGGTAAAGGTGGACGTGATGGTTGTCGAGTAGCTTGCTTGCAATTATTCTTTTGTGTTTATAATAAAAACAAACAATGGTTTAAGTCCATTCAAAAAATATTAGAATAATGAATGAATGACCTATTGGTTTATAAATATCACAAAAAAATAGACTTTGACCGTGTTAATAATGAACAAATAAAATTGTTTCATTGCAATTTTATTGGATTTCTTAATTTGGGGTTTGTCATAAATAAGAAGGGGACCATCCCTTAAAAAACAAATACCAAATTAAATCTATATCACATGTTGCGAACTATTACACATTTATTAATACAAATTACATATGAATAGATGTATAAGTACTAACTCCATGTTGGACGTAGTTTATTAATAGGGATTATATGTATGAAATAGCAAATTTAAGTTGTCATACAATCGATCAATTGAAATCTCAAAAAACCCAAGGGATGCTAAGCCCCAAGATCAATGACATAAAAAAACTAGCTAGAAGCTTCCCAATATGTATAGGGATTTTGCAATAAATTTGGGAGATGTCCAAATGGAATAAAACAAGCTAGGGGTAAGGTATTGACTGAATTCTGTTTTTATTTGAAATGTTTGCTATTCTGAACGTGACATGAATCCGAATCCCAAAGTTTGAATTATTCTGTCGCATAGGTAAGGATGGGTAAATGGGCTTGCAATTGATTTTGTTACTTTGACACTAACTTAGATCAGTGTAGATCCCTTGTGATACTCTAGGGATTGTGACTCTAATGTAATAAAACCTATGACTAATCCTATTCCATTGAGGACCATTAAGGGTGTCGATGAGTTTCAGTAAACTATAACCTGAAATGTTGGAGAGAATTTCTAAGTCGTCTCGTACATAATCACCTGGTTGAGGGGATGTAAACGACTTTTAATGGCGTGATCCTTTCCTTTACTCCCACTTGAAAAATAATGCCTCCACCAGAACCGTAGGAGCATGTGGCTCCTTGCAACGTCTGGTAGATGATTTTGATAGGTCATGTGTCCATTTGGTTGGTCAGGATTGCTGAATAAGTCCAAGGGGGCTGTCCCTTTTCTCAAGCGGATTTTACCAATCCTCATCAACTCACTCACGCTCGTTTTCACCGTAGGAGAGGCAATCGCTGGTGAATGGATGATGTGCCCATTTTTCGTTTGTTGCCGCTCCTACAAGAAACACGTAGGTCGTTCTGTCGTTTTCATTTGTTCTACTATAGTAGTCCTGGACTTTTTTATGTCTTTTGACTGTAGTTGGAGGCGATTTGGAATCACGTAGTTGTCTGATTTATAGAGCTTAGGAATTTCCAAGCCCTTTGGAGCTTTAATAACATTCAACAAGCTTTTGCTTTGAATTACGGACAGTTCTTCCAACTCGTTGAAGAAGTGTCTCACTAGGAGGCTGTTTCTCAGATGATATCTATAGCTCAGGGCAGTGACACAGGTAAGTGACAAGTATCCTCACGTATGCTCACGAAATTATATAGTTAGATTGTTTGCTCGGTTGGAGAATAATGTCGGTCTTGTGTTTGTCAAATTTTTTTGGTTATAAGACAGAAATCGAGCGAGTTCCACCACTTATTTGTTACAGGTAGAACTTTGATCTCGATTATCTGTTTATCTTTCGTTATACCAGGGACATATGCCGCATAGATCCAGGTAAATTTGAGCGATGACCTGAGATATATTAACTTTGAAGGCACTTTGAAGGCACTTCCAATAACTTGAACTTCAAAAAAAAAAAAACCACAAGAATAACTTAAGCCAGGTCAAACTGCATGATCGTAGTAGTCAGGGATAACCCAACCCTCAAAACGTTAATGTTAATAAAATGTCATCCCTTTGACGTAGGAATGTTGGCCGATTGGTAACCGCATTGGTTCTCTCAAATTTGGCCACCAAACGTTGGAGTTAACTCTGAAGGGCCACCACATTTGCCGTAAAATTTTAATAATTTAGAAGAACTGTTTAATTCTGTAACTTATCGGTGGTGATCTTGACGTCAGTTACCTACGGAATAATAATCATCAGATTCAACTGAGCGCTCCAAAATAACACAGTCGCCACAGACAGTCAACATCGATTCAGGAAATGATCCTAGAAATTACAGAAAGTAAAAAAATCTCAAGAAATTTTAAAATTATTCATAACTGTTCTTTATATCTTGGAACACGTCAAAAGTCATCTGTCGAAATTCAATTAAATATGATTGGCATCACATGGATGTAGTCCTAGTCCCCCAAAACTAAAAAACTGATTTCTTTCCATTTTTTTTTTTTCAAAAATAAAAAAAAAATCCAGAATTCGATTGAAAACGACTTAACCTACATAAAGAACAAGGAAATTTGTAACCACTGGCACTGCCACATGCTGTCTGTCGTCATCTTCCGCAGAATAAATCTTTTAAAAAAGAGCAAACAAAAAAAAAATTCACCGACAAATCTTCAATGGTTGTCTTGAAGTTTCTTGACATTCTTTTAACGCTCTTTTTGCCTTTAAGGTTCCAATTATGGGAATGTTTCCTTAAAATACCGGAATTTTTGGTTTTGTCTTACAAGTTTTAAACAAGTCTCCTGACCTTTTCCTTACAAGTCAAAATATCTTTCACGTGTGTTGGCATGTACGAGTATGTATGTAAACGATCACTTTCGCATATTATACAACAATTTTATTTTTAGACCAACATAAGCCAAGCATCTACCTACCTTTCAATCTTTTCTCCCTCCAGTATAGGGTTTTGAATTTATTACAATTTAATGAATACTTTGTATGACCTAAAGGTGGACTTTCGACTTTGGACAAAAGGGACGCAAAGGTACAACAAAAATAAAACCTCACACAAGCTAAAAATACCTTTTTACTTGTTTTCTTAGCAAAGAGATTGGACTGTGGGTTTGAATTTGTAGGCGGTTTAAAACTGGAGGATTTATTTTTATTAACGAATAAACACTCATAACAATAAATAATATAGAAAAGAAGTATTTGCTTGTGACTTTTTAATCCTTAGCAAATCTGTGTCTATAACAGCCATTCTATAAAGTTAAAAAAAAAATTAATTTTATTTAATTCTATTTGAAATTATTTATGAGTTATGAAATGTCATATTTTGCTTCATTTTTTTTGGCACACAAAAGTAAATATTTAAATAAATACTAAAAAAAATATTCCTGCGTCACCAAAAATACATACACACTTAAAATGACGAACAAATTCGAGCCAAATTTAATTTTAGAGCATGTTTTAAAATTGCTGATCTTGTTTAACCGATTAAATGCAAATGGAATATTTTAATTGAAAAAAAAGGTTGTACTTGACAAAAGACCGGAATGATGTGTTTTATTTTGTTGTTAAGAGAAAAAAAAATATTGTGTCCAGAATACAAGACTAATTCTATGGAAAGGAGAATGTGTTGAAAATATCTTTTATTTTCTCTTTTTTCTGTTTTTTTTTTTTTATTTTATTCTGCCTCACAGCATCTCATGTCTAGCCTCTGCTGCTGGAAAGTTCATTAACACTGGCACATTGAGGGTTGAGGCATTTGAAAGACATTTTATTGCAATCATCAGACATTGTTCTGACACGACAGAGTTTTATTGTTTTAGATACTATGCGATACAAAATAAGGGACATTATTTGAGTTTTTTCTAAGCTCTTTTAAAAAACGAAAAAATATGTATTGCATTAATTTTTTGAATAAACCTAAGTCAATTGACATTGTGTATTTTCGTGTACTATCGAAAATTGCAAATTTCTTCTCAATTTTATATTTTCTTATATGAACTTTGACATACATATGTACTTAAGCCAAAAATTCGAAAAAATTATTAGGTTTGGATAGAAGGCGAACAGTCATATTTATGTGCCAAATTTTTCAAAAGCTTACTTTATTTAAAAATATTTTAATAGATTTCTACAATTTTTTAATTATTTTCCTAAATTTTTGGATTTAATTATTTTTTTTAAACATACATAAATCAATTCACTAGCTACTATCAAACCAGCCACTTAATCCAAGGTTAATCCAGAGCTATCACTAACAAATTTGGTAGGTTAACTCCGAATTCATACGAGATATAAATTGACGGAAATTTTTTTTTATAAATTTAATTAATCTGAATACTAGAACTTGGTGCATTTCATTTTGCACTGAAGAACTCGGTCTTAGAGCTGTGTCAATCAGGATCGATTCGATTTTTTTGATCCGATCATCGAAAAGTATTGATGATCGAAATCAGTCATTTTAATCGATCTCAATCTCAATCATGTAGATGATTCTCGATTCTCGATTTTCTATTTCAACCTCAATCATTTCAATGAGTCTCGATTTTCGATATCAGTTGACTCGATTAACCATGATTTACTCGATTCCATTTGTTCTGATTCAATCAATGTGGATTATGAATGCCAAACGGACGGTGGACTGAAATTTCTGGGTTGAACTCGGCATTGAAGAACATGATTGATCGAGTTAGTTGTTGATGTTGTAGGGCTCAAAAACAATTGTTGGTTTGAACTGATGTTATTTGATGTATCAGGATCCGGTATGTCTAATGTGGATTTTTGGACGTTTCTTAATCCATCGACATCGTAGCCATCCTTTGATGGAATTCGAAAGTTTATGACTTGACAAATAGAGGACGAATTCAGCTATGACGTACAAAGTGAATTTCGTACAAAATGTCACCCGAAAGCCCTAAAATTGCTCTTTCCGGAGCAATTTGAATTTTTTGACACTTTTCAATCCATGTACTAAGTAGCCATCATTCGATGTTGTTTGGCACTTTATGGCTTACAATAAGAGTATTTTGTGAGAACTATCAAAGTCACAAGTCAATCTTATCATCTAAATCGAAATTAAAATCGAATAGAAACAGTATTGAATCATTTCAGTGAAATGAAAATGATCGAATGATGGATGGGTTGAAATGATCGGATCATTTTCGTAATCGATTGTTGAACGATTCGATCATTTGAAATGAACGATTTACACAACTCTACGGTCTTAGTCAGTAAATTTTTTAAAAACAATCAAACAACATGAATTTTTGTGAATTGTTTCTTATGTCAAAAGTTATTTCATTTATTTTTTACAAACTAGACAACTCTGGTGTCTAAGATATCATCAGGTCCGTCAGTTTGGTTGAACAGGAACAAAGTTGAACAATATTTCTTCGCTAGAAGTCAAAAGCACTTTCGGTCCAATTTTTTCCAATTGATCTACAAGGAGATCCAATATACCTCACAATATACAGTCTCAGCTTTTTGACAGAAGAAATGACGAATTTAGCTAAGGAATTGCTTTCAAATCTGACATTTCTCGAAGATAAATTAGCAACTAAATTCAACAAATTTGAGTGTCAAATTTTTGACAGTAAAAGTGATAATTTAGCTAGAGAATTTCGTTCAAAGTTTTCTGATTGCTGAAGTCTTGAATATCTCAGAAACCCGAACTTAAATCGTTCATTCTGCCTCTAGAATTCAATTTAAAATAAAAATCGGAACAGCGCTCATAATATTCATAGCCTTGAGCACAATTTCGGAGGTACTGTCAAGTTTTTTTTAGCCGCACTATACGAATGTGGAATGCTATATTTAAAAATTTCAACCTAATATGCTGTGCATCGGTAGTCCCTTTTTAGCCCTTTCTACTTTTTCTAGTGCTCCCACTGTTTTGTCTAATATAAAAAGGGGTTTCATATCCCCAATTGAATGAGTTAAATGATTTGACAAAAAAAAACGAATGCTGATTACAGATCTCACAAATTTTTAAGTTTAGAATGTATTAGAATTCGATATTTTCAATTAAAAAAAAAAGTTCTTGTCCCTTATTTTACCTTGAAGAGTTTGAAAAAAAAAATATGTACATTGATTTCAGCCTCAATCATATTCTTACCTGTATGTTGTAGATTTTTGCACATTTGTTGAAATTTGGTAAGCTCTGTGTATGACTTTCTTTGTAAGCTTTGTGAATATAGCCAAGAGATCATCTTTAAATGTTGTCTCTGTCGATATGGCCAAAGAAGATCCGGCTGCTTTTATCGGTGGCATTGCTGGTGATTGAGATTCTGCTTCTCCTACTGCTGCTGATGATGATGTACCGAGGGTCTTATTTCTAGCGGCAAATAAGGCTGCCATTGGACAGCCCGATGGTCGAGTACTTGATTTTCTACTGCTGCTTCGAAATCCAGTATCTGAATCTACCAGAGATTCATCTGAGTCTTCTTCATCAGATGCTGTGGCAGAATTTTTGATGCCATTATTTTTTGCTGACGAACTAATTAATTTGCTTAAAACTTCCTCATCGGTTAGAGATGACGATGAATCCTCGCTACTACTACTATAACTACACACACATGGATTATTGATGAAATCATTATTTGGATTTATGCATCCACCACATTTGGGACAGTTTGTGCAATAATTATTATTATTTTTTGCTGCAGCTGCAGCGGCACGTTTTTTAAGGGTTTTCGCAACAGATTTTCCAAATTTGCGCGGCATACCGTTTTCAAGGAAAATTTCAATTTGTGAATTCATATCGTTTTGTTGCTGCTGGCACATTTTGAATTTAATTAATTTATTTTTTTTTGTTTCTTGTTTTATATGGAGCAACGATAGACGAAAGCTTGGAGTGGGTTTTGTTCAGTCACGCACAGTCGGCACATACGATTTGCATAAATGTCCAAAAAAATTATTTTAATTTTTTGCTTATTTTTTGACAAATGATAAATTTATTAGTTAAAAAATTTCACTTTCTCCGGTTAAAAATGGGATTTCTGGTAATTGCTATTAAACAAAGTCACTCTTCCGAAATAAAAGGGTACACGTAGAAGATGGAGAAATTATTTTAAAAATACAATTTTGACGATCGTTTTTTATACCGACGGATACGATTGTAAACGTCGTCGTTCTCGTCGCGAAATGAACTTCTGGTTTGAATTAATTCAGAGACAACACGGAACTTTTATAGGATTTTATTTTTAAATTTTTTCTCTTTATTTTTTTTATATTTCAATTTATGATGTATAGTTCTCTTTGGTTTTTGCTCTTTTTTCAGCAATTCAAGCGCCATAGTATTTTTTTACTTCTCTTTATTATGAGTTTACTTTGGAATATTGTGTGGTTTTTTTTAGTATTTTGCTTATTTTTATGGAAATTAGAATATTTTGTACACCTTCACCTTATTGAAGACGTCATTTAGTCATAATCATGATCACCTATCGTTCAGTTGGCTCTGTGTAAATATTTGTATTGACGTAGGAATGAGAAGAGTATTTGTGTGGGGGTTATTCTTCGATAGGATCTTTGCCCAGCTATCATGTACTTTTTGCATGTGTGTTTATTTCACAAGGTGTTTTGAACTTAGATTTTTAACTTTGGATGGATTTTTGATGGACATTAGGTATATGTGCTGATAGGGACTTTTTGGCCAATCAATAAAGTTAGGGTGATTTTTATTGGCATGTTTTCTTGTGGTATTATTCATGAACGGATCTTTTTCGGATTTCTTGATTATTTTTGAGGCCACAAACAAAATTCAAAGAAATACAATTAATTATTATTGAACTTAATGTTGATTGAGGTCAAAAAATCCGAAAAAGCTGATTACAAGAACAAAATTATTTTAAAAAAGTTCACAAAATGCTAGAAATACTTACCTTATTGCTCATGTAGTCATTAGTTTATTAATATCATTTTAATATGGTGTTGGAATCACGTACCGTACGTCTGGGTGCTATTCCCAGCCCAGGCACTGCCATTTAAGAACAAAAATGTTTTTTCAGGAATTCTACCTCTGAAGAGGAAAAGACAAATAACTACTCCAAAAGTATATCTTGTCATGAAAACTGGTTCTCATTTTAACCGTTCGGACTTGGCAGAAAATTTTAGGTACCCTCCATTTCCGGCGAAAACATGTAGACTGGTTTAGGTGACATTCTTTTCTATGAGCTAATTTATTTATTTTTTTATTGAGAAAACTTAAAAAATGTCTCCATTCGATGATATTTCGATAACAATATATGCATGTCAAGCCAATACTAATATAAGTAAAGTTACTCAACCACGACTTTGAACCGGCCCTGATGTTAAATTTAACGTTGATGCGGTTCCCAGCATTTAGCTGAAACCTTAAACTTATTTTTTAAGATATCTATTGATAAAACTACACACATGATTATAATAAGAAACAATTTTCTAAGACTACTAAGAGTCAAGTTTGATCAAAATCTTGAAGCCGAGTTTTTTTTTTCAAATACATAACTTGAACTATAGTACCTTACCATGTAGAGTATTGCAAGTTCAAAGGACAATAATCTCCGCAGTTCTTACTTGCGATATATGCAAGTACTGTATTGTTAGTAAACATACATTCGTAAGAAAAAAGAACTCGAGATTTTGATCAAATTTAACATAACAATGAAAAGAAAGACGAACAAAGTGTTTCTAGCAATTCTGTTTGACACAACAAAAACTAAAATAAGTTAATTTACTAATTTTAATTTTAAAAAAATAAATAGTCATCTGATTTTCAAATTAATGTTTTTTAAGCTTTTAATTTCAGAAAAAAAAATATTTTCAAATTTAATAAATTGGTTGCTAATTTCAAATCTATCAAAGTCATAAAAAATAGTAGCGCATTCAAAATCCACTTTTCAATATATGTATTACAAAAGGAAAAGTTAATAGATGATTTCGACCATAAGTGACAGTCGAGTGTTTGAACCTTAAATTAATATTTAGTTGCATGTCCCTTGTTAGAAATAAAAGCAGCACAAGGAAGTTGCATCGAATCAAGAAGATTTTCACATAATTTTGCAGGTATGGATCTCCAAGACTGCTGTATATCTTACAACTAGCAACATACTCCTTGACATCGCACCAAAGATTTTGAGGTCTGGTGACTGCACAGGTCACTTCATGTCTTAAGCCCTCATTTATTGAAACCACTGCTTCGCAAGTTTACTTGTATGCTCTGGGTCGCTGTCTTGTTGAAAGACCCATTTCATCTTCAGCATATGGAAACATAACTTTCTCCATGATCTTCACATAAAGATGATGATCCATAATGCCTTCAATCCGGTATACGGGACCAACACCTTAGAAGGAAAAACATGCCCAAACCATTATGCTCGATCCTCCATGTTTTATTGTCTTGGCTGTGAAGCGTGGATTATATTCAGTGTTTGGAGGTCTTTTAACATATTGACGAGATCCCTTTCCACCATATAACACAATCTTGGACTCGTCTGACCACAGATTATTCCTCCACAAAAACATGAAAATTCAGGGACTTACCAATGATTTTATTTACACCGCAACTGTACAACTGCTTCGATTATATTTGAGCTTGGTAGCTAGCATTTTTGGATTATTCCTGAAAAAAAAAAAAAAAACAATTTTTCGTCATTTCTTAAGACCAAAATTCAATCAAGAATCAAAATTTAAGGCCAATCAATATGTTTTCGAATGCAGAACACATCAAATACTGGGTCTTATTTAACAGGCTTCTAATCATTAAAATTGGATTTTTTTGATGGCACCATGCGCTTTCAAATTTAACAAGCTTTTAAACACCCTTATGAACTAAATGCCCATTTTCGGCTCATTCAATTTTAAAAGTTTCATTGAAATGTCATCAGATATGTAGCAAGTGGATATAGCAGGTGACATTTTAATTTTCAAACTTTGGAAATACAAAATGAATATAGATAAACAAATTTCGTCTACAGATACATGTTAATAATAATATTTTAATAATTTGCTTCTTATTTAGAATAGATAATAAGTCATCTTCACATGGGGATTCGCCGTGCAATAATATTACGGGTTGACAGGAATCCATTCTCCGACTACGACGATATTGACTTCAAATTGAGGTTCCGACTTTCCAAAGCATCTGTGGATCAGTCGTTGAATTTTTCTGATCGTCATTTGGAATATAATATTAATAAAATCAAAAAGATTCAACACTAAATCAATTGCTTAATACGTTACGATTTCTTGGCCACAGGATCTTTGAATTCTTTTTTTTTTTTTGCATTTCTTGGCATTTGTTTCAATACATAATTCCTTCTCATTTTTTCTCACACGCTTGTTAACAAAAAAAAATATTTTTTTTTGCAGGGATGTGAAGACTACTCAATTTTAACAAAATGTCCCTAAAATTTCCCTTTTATAGATTGGTGAAACTAACGGGTGATTTTTTTGAGGTTAGGATTTTCATGCATTAGTATTTGACAGATCACGCGGGATTTCAGACATGGTGTCAAAGAGAAAGATGCTCAGTATGCTTTGACATTTCATCATGAATAGACTTACTAACGAGCAACGCTTGCAAATCATTGAATTTTATTACCAAAATCAGTGTTCGGTTCGAAATGTGTTTCGCGCTTTACGTCCGATTTATGGTCTACATAATCGACCAAGTGAGCAAACAATAATGCGATTGTGACCAAGTTTCGCACTCAGTTTACTTTATTGGACATTAAACCAACCACACGAATGCGTACAGTGCGTACAGAAGAGAATATTGCGTCTGTTTCTGAGAGTGTTGCTGAAGACCGTGAAATGTCGATTCGTCGCCGTTCGCAGCAATTGGGTTTGTGTTATTCGACCACATGGAAGATTTTACGCAAAGATCTTGGTGTAAAACCGTATAAAATACAGCTCGTGCAAGAACTGAAGCCGAACGATCTGCCACAACGTCGAATTTTCAGTGAATGGGCCCTAGAAAAGTTGGCAGAAAATCCGCTTTTTTATCGACAAATTTTGTTCAGCGATGAGGCTCATTTCTGGTTGAATGGACCGGTAAGTTGGCGACCAAGATCATGCGATTTGACGCCTTTAGACTATTTTTTGTGGGGCTACGTCAAGTCTAAAGTCTACACAAATAAGCCAGCAACTATTCCAGCTTTGGAAGACAACATTTCCGAAGAAATTCGGGCTATTCCGGCCGAAATGCTCGAAAAAGTTACCCAAAATTGGACTTTCCGAATGGACCACCTAAGACGCAGCCGCGGTCAACATTTAAATGAAATTATCTTCAAAAAGTAAATGTCATGGACCAATCTAACGTTTCAAATAAAGAATCGATGAGATTTTGCAAATTTTATGCGTTTTTTTTTAAAAAAAAGTTCTCAAGCTCTTAAAAAATCACCCGTTACATAAAAAGATTTAAGGGTCTGATAAAATTTAAAAGGATTTTATGGGAAGAGTACGAAATCTCGACAAAAAAAATGTCGACTGGACAAATATAAATTTCATCGACTGTTAAAATGTTGACTGAAGTTTGATCGACAAAAAACAAAGTCGTCAGTTTCAAATCTCGACTATTTAAATGCCGACTGAAAACTTGTCGGTGAAAATGTAGACTTTTATCCAAAATAGAGTTAAATAAAACAAGAAAGCTCTCTTTTAATAGGTTAACTAAATTTTATTATTAATTCAATTTTATAAATTAAAAAAAAGGAGAGCGTATCGATTCTTTAAATGCTAAAGAAACTTTGCATACACCCAACCTCGCACCTACCCCAAGTCCTATAGTGTATCGAAGCTGGGAGGTTGCAGGGGGGCAGCATGCCCCCTTACGTTGCTCACTGATAAGACTTCATAATAAGAAAGGGGATAATAAAAAACGGGATTATAAGAGACGGGATTTTAAAAAGGGGGATTTTAAAAAGCGGGATTATAAAAAACGGGATATCGTACCCAATCCAAAAAAAGGTTTCTTTCATAAGTTGTTATTTATACAAAAAATAAACACAACTATGATCGACAGTGGCGGCCCCGCATGCATGTGAGCATCATTCACTTTGCCACTGTCGACATTTTTCGAGTCAACATTTTTAAAGTCGACTTTTTGAAAATCGACATTTTGACGATCGATTTTTTTAAATCAACATTTTAAAAATCGGTAAATCGTACCCTATCCGGATTTTATATAAAAGTGCTTTTATTAAAAGCGAAAAATGTGAAATGGCTAAAATAACGCCTGTAGCAGTTCAAGCTAAAAACAGAATGCTTAGCAAATATGAACTTATGCTACGAGTAGAATAAAAACTATAAGTACATACATATGTACTTCAAATTAAAAAAAAAATAACTTTTAATTCAAAAAACCTTTAAAGCATTTTTATTTAAAAAATCTTGATATGGCAATTTTAAGGTTTTACTATTGTGCAAATACAAATTGAATTTCGAAAAAATCATGGGCCCGTTTTTGAGATATTGAGTTTAAAAAAAAAATGTCTTTAATTCTGTCGAACTTCTTGAAAGAAAAAAAATATTTGTATGGCACGTACCGTTATTTTTAGTCATAATGTAATGTTTCTTGCCTCACCCTTTTTTACCGTTATTTTAACGGACTTTGCTCTAGTGAAATAGCCAGTTGCATTCCTCCCCTTAAACAATTCAACCGTAATACTCGCACTTCTAGGAATGCCCATCAATTTACCTTCGAGCCCAACTTCGGTCGTACTGTGAAGTACAGAGATTCGTTTTTTAGCCGTACTACGCGAATGTGGAATTCCATACCACGCACTGTCTTTCCCAGTCATTGCAATGTTCAAGAATTCAAAACCAATGTACACCGACACCTCCTTTCTAACCCTTCCTTTTTTTCCTAATGCTCACGCTGTGTCTCTGACATATGAAGGGTATACAAAAAACCTTTGACTGTGTGCTAATTATAAAAAAAAAAAAAAAAAAAAAAAAGAAAATACACGACTGGATCGCACCTTTCTGCCCTTATGTTAAAGAATTTTGGAATTTAAAAATTGATTAAAAATAAAAAATTTGAAATGCATGAAATTGACGTCTGATTTTTATAAAAATTATTTATGCAAACAAAGTTTAAAATTTTTTGTATTATTAAATAAATTTTCTATATAAGAAATTTCTTAAATTTTTTTTAAGAAAAACATTTGGGATGCAAATTTTAGGTAACATAGATTTTGAGAAATAATTTCAAAGATAATATCGCTCACACGTTTTGAAGAAATTGATTTAAAAAAAATTGGAATTTATTTTTAAGAACCCGAAAAATATTTTTCCAAATGTTTTTTTATATTCAATATTATTTTAAATTCAAAGGAGCTCTTGTACAAAAATCTTAGTCGAAATCGTTACAGCCGTTAATGAGAAAGTTCGAAAATCAAGAAAATTGTTCCGTGAGAGATACCGTTAATAACATTTTTTTCCAAAATTTGCTTGGATCAAAATGTAGTTCGTGCTCATATTAGCAAACTTAATTTTTTGATCAAAATCTTTTGAGCCGTTTTCGATATAAATAAGATTTTGTTTAACGACTGTGGGTCCCCTCCGTTCCTGGTAACACGCACACAGGAATGGTTGAGAGTTGTAAGTCACTAGGTCCTGGTTCACTTCGAGCTGTTGCACAACTAAATTTATTTATTTATAACGACTGTATGGCAGGTACCGTTAGTTTTGGAGCTAAGAAAAAAATTTTAATTTCTCCTCTAGGGAATCTCCGAAGACCTTTAAGTAGAAGAAAATACAAGGTACAAACAGACGGAATTGCCGCACCCACTATATTCGTGTTCTCTCTCATCGTAATATCAAGTCTGATCAAAGTCTCGAGTACAATTTTTATACGAATCATAACTTGTCATGTTACTTATATTTGTATGTATAATATCGCAAGTTGAAATGGACAAAAAACTTTGAGTGAATTTCACTTATATAAATGTCGAAAAAAATGTTGGAAACATGGTTATTATGATATCTCCCATGAACCCATTCTTTTCATTTTTGATTTTCTTGTAAACGGTAGAACAAATTTTGATCAATTCCTGTATGCTGAAATTCTTTAAAAAAAAATGTTTTTTAATTTCTTTAATTTTTTTTTTTTTTTTGGTTTTTTAAAATAATTTAAAAATTTTTCTGAAAACTCAATACGTAGAAAACATATGCTCGATTTTTTGAAACTTCACAATTAACAATTTTTTAACGCTACCTACAATTATAAGAAAAAGTAAAGGTAACTGCCATGCGCCAAACAAATATTAAGAAATAATTTTTGGAAAAAGTATTTTTCCTTAAAACGAATCGCAGAATTTTGATAAATGTTTTTCTATTTCACTGAAATCTTACGATCTCTTATTCAATGACAATAAAATGCACGACTGGATCGCACGAACTTGCTCTTATCTAAAAGCACTTTGGAATTTAAGATACATTTTATAAATATAAAACATGGTTTTAATGAGATAATAATGTTCAAATGCATAAAATTGCCGTCTGGTTTCCAGAAAAGTATGAATTTATGCAAATAAACTTTAAAAAATCGTTTTATTGTTAAATAAATTTTTTATATAAGAAATTTCTCTAAAATTTTTCAAGAAAAAAATGTGGGATGCGAATTTTAAGTATTAAAGAATATTGATTTTAGGAAATAATTTCAAAAAATAATCGTTCATAGGTTTTGAAGATATTGATTTAAATTTTTTTTTTTTTCAAAAAAACCTAACAAATATTTTTTCGAATATTTTTATATACAATATTCTTTTAAACTTAAGGGGACTCCTGCTGAAAATTTTGGGTTAAAATCCTTAGAGCCGTTAATGAGAAATTCGAAAATCAAAAAAACCGGTCTATGGCAGGTACCCCTAATAACATTTCCCCCCAAATTTTTTTTTTTTGACCAAAATATAGTCCATGTCCATAATATTACACTTAATTTTTTTTATCAAAATCCTTAGAGCCGTTTTCGAGATAAATAAGATTTTGCATTACCCTTAGTTTTGGAGCTAAAAAAAAATTTCAATTTTTCCTCTAGGGAATCACCGAGGACTCTTAACTACCGAGATTGAAAGAAATAGGTACAGTGGTTTAGGCTGTAGTTCGAGGTACAGACATACAGGCATACAGACATACAGACAGACAGACGGAATTGTCGGACCCACTTTTTTCGTCTTCGCTATCATCGTAATGTCAACTTTGATCAAAATCTCGAGTTCGATTTTTTTTCCAAATGCAGAACTTGCCCTATAGTACCTATATCGCAAGTAAAAACTTGAAATCAAGACATTACTAAAGTACCATTTTTTATATTTTTGACTTTCTCATAATCGGATAAAGGATTTAAATTAAATTTTTATATAGAAGCTTCTAAATAGTTTAGCAAATATTTTTTTTTAATATTCAATAACAGTCTTCTTTTTTTTTTGGGAATCTGAATTTAATTTGCACAATAAAGAAGCCAAATAAAGCCAAAAACAGTTTTGTTACAAAAAGTGTAACAAGTGTACCTGTTGAACAGAGTTCGATGTCCATTGATATAGATACAATAAAACATTTCCAGATAAACGTTCTTCAAAATTGTGTTGTACGATCATTTAGCAACACCCTGTGCAGCTGAATGCGTCTTTATTAAGTTTAGAGTTGATCCTATCTTTTTATAATATGAGGTTATTAGGGGTGTACGTACTTTATTCAAAAGATAATACGTTTTTTATCATTTTTGTTTTGTATATATGAATGGGTGTGTAATATGTGCATGAAGACCCTATAGTTTTTGATTGGAAAAACTCGTGGAGAACGTGCAATTTGTAATGTTCCAACTTACTGAATAATGTTTCATGCGTATAAAATTTCATTTTTCTGTAAAAGTTTTTTTTTCTGCAAAATGATTGGAACTTTCCTATTTCAAAAATTATTGTTATCTCACCTGATTAAGATTTCTCTTCTGATTTAATGGTTTATCGAAATTTGTCTATCAGAATGGCTTCAAATAAAAAAAACATGGCGCTTTACTTAATACTTATCAATTAAAAATGGCTGTTTCCACATGCGTATGTAAGTATAACTCATTTTAATTTCCAAAAACAAGAGGTATATCAGAATTCAGACGTAGGAATATTTTTTAATCGTTATTCAAATAGTCGAATAGGTCAGTTTGAAAGAAAGTGTGCTATAAAAGTGGAGTGTGAAAATCACGATAAATTTTACAAAATTAAAACATTTTGTTTTAGTCACGATATGATGTGTCATATAGATTTGATAGATATCAACTTAAATTCGTATATTTTTGTCTTCAGGGGAAAGTCCTACTGAACAAAGTCCAATGTTTGGTTTATGGCGGTAATTTATTGAACTTGAATATGGTCTGTTTTGTTGATTATGATCGGCCTTCTACTGGGGTTAATATTAATTATTTGATTAAAATAATTTATATAGACATTGTTAGTAGAAATATACTTTGAATTGTCTTAGAGAAATGAGAACTGCAACTCAAAAAGTTTTTATTTTTGAAGGTTTTAAAAGTTTGAAATTAAGATGTTTTAAATTTTAGGTTTTGACAATTTGTTGACCTTTTCTTTATAAAAAGATGTTTGCCCTTAAACGGGTTCAAGGTCAATTGTTAAAAAATAAAAAAAAACTGTTAACAATTGAACTTGAACCCACATAAAGACAAACCTAATTTTTATCAATTAAATGCAGTGCCACCAAAGGAAGATAAATCACAGGTCCCTTAGTATGTAATCTTTTAATTTGGTCAGATTTTCGAGATATTTCAGTATAAAAAATTCAAAAAAAAAAGTTTTTCTTGCACCTTGTCAGATTTGAAGGTTGGGTTAGAACAGATTACATAAATCTTAAGTACATGGCTGTGTCGTTTGCCTCATTGACAACTTAAGAAAAATAAAACACGGTCTATGTTAGGTTATAAAATCCCAAAAAAAACATGATAGTAGAGGATTACCCCAGGGTAATCTCCTACTTTTGTCATGAACAAAATGTTGGTTAATTTAAAAAGATGTGGTGTGAAGGCAGTTACGTACGCGGATGATTTGGTACTATTGGTGTCGGGAAAGTTTACCTCTGTGATTATTAAAATCATGAAGATGGCTTTGAGGGAAGTTAACAACTGGACCACGAGCTATGGACTTGGGATAAGCCAAGTTAAAACTGCACTGAGGCCTTTTACTACTAAATTCGAAATACCGCCCTTTACAACACGTGTCGTCTGAATATCAAAAGTCTGTTCGTGTTTTTCAGTTTGAAATATTTGAGAATTATGTATGCTCGACCCTTAATTAAGTGAGAAATAAATATAGAAGATCGGGTAAGGAAGGCCTGTGCGGCTTTCTATACCCGTAGTTAAAAATTTTGTAAAATGTGACGCCTGCAATCGAAGAAGATTTTGTGGTACGCTGGAGCTTAGCTTATGGTTAGAAAATATAGTGGCCTGTACTCAACAAAGCGTATAACTTTAATAAATTTAAGATAGTTCAAGGAACAGCTAGCTTGTGCACTACGATCCTCCCCTACAGATGTTTTAAGATTTTTTTTTTTCACTCTTAAATACACGTCTTACATATCAAATATGAAGTATCTTTCAGCGCAGGGTTTTAAAGTTATTGTTATTTTTCAACCTACAAGGACTGGAAAGATAATGTTTTGATTAGCGACTTCGACACAACCATCTTTGCTGATGGCTCAAAGATAGAGTTTGAAGTTGGTTCGGGGAATTTTCCATAAGTTTAAAAATGTCTCTTAATATTTTCGGCTACCTAATTTGGTAAGTGTTTTTCAGCTGAATTACTGGTAATTAGAGAAGCAAGCAAAATATGTACTTAAACTAGATACAAATAAAAAACGGAATACTGCCATTTTTACAGATAGCCAGGCGGCTGGAAAGGCCATTGATTTGGCTTTTTCATTCTCTTAATTGGTATAGCAAAGTCCGGATGAGGTTGGGAGCCTGAACATTAACCTTGATGTCACTGTTTTTTGTATTCCAGGTCACAATGGAATAGAGGAAAAAAAACAGGTTGACGAAGCTAGACAGGCAAGGATCAGCCCTTCATAACTCACTAGCCAAAAGAGCTAACATTCCTCTTGGTGTTATAAAGGGCAACATCTCGTCCATTTTTACTCACAGAATCCAAACTAAGGTTAACCAACTGCATCATACCTAGGAAGATATGGACCACCTGTAATAAGGCCTGAACAAATGATTTATTGTAGGGTCTCTACAAGCAAGTAATAGCTACGTTAGTTGTAACATGCACTGGACACTGGCCAGTAGAGGAACATGTGGTGAAGCATGTTTAGCATGATCCGCAGAAAAAGCAAACAGTCATTCATTTCTTTCCAACTATTCGGAAAATTATTCCTCGTTATTCAAAAACTTGATTGTTTTTTCTCTCTAAGACGAATCTCGACTACTTCTGTAACGGATAATCCTTGATCTTAAGACTGGAAGTTAGCGAACTTCAGATAGAAGGGAACTCATGCATCTCTCTTCATTCCTTAAATCCTCTGATTTCCTCAAAATTACCGGATCAACTCTTTAAATCTGATTGCAAAGTCCAGCCTTTTTGAAGAAGTACAAATCAAAATGGTGCCAACAACCATTAAGAAAAGAAGAAGAAAAAATATTAGAGAATGAAAGTCCTAAAGACTTTACTGCCAACAAAATCGTTTATGGATTACCACTTTATTGAACGGAATAATCATAAAAACTCGTTTAAATTTCTGCAAAGGGTTACATCGCTTTCCATATGTTTCATTTGTAGATTAGAGTTGTGGACACTGCTTCTTCTCCACAAGAGCTAAATTTAGCAACCGTCTACATTGTAAAGCACATTCAAGAAACTGCCTTTGAAGAGGATTTAAAGGTACTTATTAAATATGGTTGCGTGTCCAGCGTTGCCACAAAGTGCCCGATCGGGCCATTTGGCCCCCTGTTTTACATTTTGGCCCTTTGCCCGGGCCAATTGGAAATGGCCCCCAAATCTAAATTTTAGAAGATTCACGTAGCATCATATCGTGCTTAATAATAATTAAAAAGCTTTACAAATTTAAATACAAGCCATCGTGATGCATCGCCACTACAAAGTGTTTCCACCACATACAATTAGCTAACCATACTTAAAATGGAACTGAATTCATTATCTCGTTTAATGATTTGACTTTTTTTCACGTCAATTTTGTCCAGCGTGCTGACTATTCTCACGTCATTTGTTTTCGTCATCTACCAAAGCGTTTATGTAACTTAAATAACAAAAAAATAAATCCTACAAATTATACTTATCGTAAAATTCCCAATAATGAAGATCTTCTAATAAAATATTTGCGTTTGCAAAAAGAATTTGATTTTTTAAATAAAATTTAATATCAGAGCTACTCAATTCAAACTGAATCGAGTCTAAGACTTAAGAGTACATTTTTTTTGTCATTTATCAATGATAAAAAACGTTAAATGTTATCCCCAATTGCATGCAATATTCTGGAAATACATCTACTAATATTTCAACAATTTGCAGACTTTTTCCACTCCGTTTATGATCCCCAAAGTATTCCCTTTAGCCTTTCTGCAATTTAATGTTTAAATTCAATCAATATCGGTCACTTAAACTTAAGTAACAAAGATGTTGAATTGGCCTTAATTGGACCAAGTGATGATAAACAACCAGGACCCAATGGTATTCCTCCGATGATTTTGAAAAACTGGGCAGCTGCTCTATCGGGACCATTAACTTTATTGTTTAATAGTTCTCTTGAAAAGGGTTATTTTTTTGATGATTAGAAAATCTCGTACGATTTTCTATTCATAAATCAAGATCTAAGCAAGATGTTTCTAACTATCGCCCCGTTAGCAAATTATCAACGATACTAAAAATTTTGGAAAAAATTGTCTCTGATAAACTTACTTTTGTTTTTAAAGAAATTATTTCCCCATTTCAACATGGATTTGTTGCTGGAAGGTCAACAATGACCTCGCAATATTTAGTAATCAGATTATTAATAATTTTGAAAATGGTTTCCAAACAGATGTTATATATACCGACTTTGCTAAGGCGTTCGATAGAGTAAACCACCATATACTAATACAAAAATTGGAATCTATTGGCTTCCACTCAAATATTTTAAAGTGGTTTGAATCCTACCTAAACGGAAGAAAATAGTTTGTGTGTATAATGACGTACTATCAGATATACATAATTGAGGTCACATCAGGAGTACCACAAGGAAGTCACTTGGGCCCTCTTATATTCTTGCTGCTGATCAATGATATCACTGATTTCTTAAAAAAATGTTTCGTGTTTGATGTTTGCGGATTACATCAAAATTATTCCGTAGTGTTACGTCAATTAATGATTGTCATTTACTCCAATGATCTTCACAGCTTGTCTGAATGGTTTTTTGCTAATCAGCTTTTCTTGAAAAAATGCCCTTTCCTTTTGTCTCTTGTAAATGTGTATGCTTCATTAAGGCATCTGTGGTCCCGTTTCCTTTTTAATAAACCTCATCATCGGGTAAACTACAATCTAAACGAACCTTTAACTCGATGCATTAGAGAAGCCACCAGTATTATTTGTAATCATGTTGATTTTTTTCTCAACAAAGTCGAGAATCTTTTAAGAAGCACATATTCTTTTAGATTAAGCTTATGATTTTATTTTGTTTGCTCCACTAATTAATTATTTGGTTTTTCTATTTTTCAATAAAAAAATTTGATTCGGTAGTCTGTAAGATTATATATTATTTGTATAAATTTGCTTGATGAAATAAAAATCAATAAATAAATCGTATAGACATTTTTGTTCGCAGCTTGTTTCTTATATATGCAAATGTAATATATACATATATTTAAATAATATAACTGGTGTGATTTATATTTTTTTTAAAGATATTTTTGGATAATTCCTAAGAAATCAAATCGGACGAGAGCGTCAAGATCCGAGTCAAGATTTAAGAAATGCATTAAATAAATAATTCATTAAATAAATAAATAAGAATCAAAACAAATATTAATAAATTGTAGTTTAATGTTTTAAGGACGGATTTGTACGTAAGATATTTGGCCACAACTTTTGTCAAATGGCCCTCAGAAAATTTCGAAATGGCCCTGTCTGCTGTTTCCTTCGCGGCAACGCTGTGCGTGTCCCAAACCAGCCATCTAAACTCGCTTGCACCATTCCTTGATCATAGAAATGTGGTAAGAGTGGGAGGAAGACTAGATGCTTCTCATCTTCCATATGAAGCAAAACATCAGATGATACTTCCAAGCTCACATGAAATAACTTAATTATTGATGTCCGAACTTCAAAAAGTAAATATGCACGCTGGACCACAAGCTTTACTATTTATTACGAGACAAAATTACTGGATACTAAGAGGTAAGCGATTGGCCCAATTAATTGTTAGTAGTTGCATGAAATGCTTCAAAGCGAAACCCAAGAGTATTTAGCAGTTGATGGGAAATCTGCCTCCCGAAAGTGTTCAACCATCAAGACCATCCATGAATATAGGCGTAGGTTTCTTCGGTCCAGTATACATTCACTACAGAATTCGTGGTAAACAGTCAAAAAAGGCATATGTTTCAGTTTTAGTATGTTTCTCAAAAAAGGCAATAAACCTATAACTCGTAATGGATTTAACAACTCAGGCGGTTCTTGGAGCACTGAAAAGATTCGTGGCAAGACGAGGATGTACAGCAGTAATATTTTCCGACAATGCTACCAACTTTATAGGAGCTCGAACCGAACTGAACGAGCTCAACTCCTAGGTTTTTCCTGAGGAAGGTCAAGAATCAATTCAAAATTATTGCGCTAAAAGAGCCATTGATTGGAAACGTATACCTCCACATTTTCCTCATTTTGGAGGTTTGTGGGAGGCAGCTGTTAACTCAGCCAATCACCATATGAAACGCATCTTTTCAAGCACATCGTTAACACAAGAAGAACTAACAATAGTCCTTGCGAAAATAGAGGCGATCCTTAATTCTAGACCATTAACTTTGATAACGAATGACCCTAAGGCATAACTCCTATACACTTTTTGATTGGAGCGCCTTTAACTGCAGTATTTGCAGATCCAGAATCAGCAGAAGCACCAAATCTGACCCATGTTGCTGGATGGAAGCTAGTAACATCAATTCATCAGGAATTCTGTCGTAGAAGTAGGAATACGAGAAATACAACAAAGGTATAAATGGAAACATCCTCAAATCGACATCCAATCCTCAATTCACATATTCAGTCCAAAACCAATGAGAGATCCAAATGCTTAATCACAATAAGCGACTCTCTTCACATTGCGAACTAAATTCCGCCCAAGTTGACAGAATGTGGATTCAACTTTACAATCCTTACAACTGGATCTTCGCCTTTAAATTCGAAGAAATATTGTCTGTACTATGCTGGTCGGAAATTCTAACTACAAAACTGAAAGGAGTAGGATTTTTGAAAATAAGAGCTGACTGTATCATTAAACAGCCAACCATGACTATTAATGCTCATAACTTCTGCACGTCAAAGTCAACTGCACCTTTTTTGCCGGCAATCATTTTAGTTTATTTCATCAACGATTTTAATATCGAACCACTCAAAGACGAAATATATAAAAAGGAAATCATCATTCGAGGATTCGAGGAAGACTTAACATTACTGAAAAAAAAAATTGTATTTAAAAAAACTCAGCAAGTGTTACCCAATAAAGTTTCCCACCATGATATTCATCAGTACTCTATTGGATACCTTTCATTTTTTGGAGTTGTAATCCTGGCCATTGTTTTGCTGCTACTACGGAGGAAAATGACAAATGCCCAATCCCCACAGACTATAGAGTTTGACCTGTTTAAGAAGCCTATTAAGTTTATAACACCCTATCAAAATCTAGAACACCTTATTCCCTATGAACATCACTATCCATTTCCCATAAAATTAAATTATTGTAAAATGTATAAATGTAAATGTATAAATGTATAAATAGCCATGAAAATTAATAATAAAATCACTTTTAATCCAGTCAATTCATTTGTTTAATTCGAAATTGCTACCCCCACAACAATAAAGTCGAATTCAAAAGAGGTTTCGACGTTAAACAAAATAGATTAGTTTGATCCTCGCGGTGAGTCTTAAAAATTCTCCTCTTAAACCGAACATCATTGAAGTTATTTCTGCCATGAAAACAATTGGTTTTTGAAATTCTGTCCTTAACTGGAATATCATTAAAATCTTACTATTAGAATACCAAAAGTTTTCTTAAAAAAGGTTAAACAAAATAATCAATATAACAAATTATTTTTTTAGTAAAACTCCTCCGTATTTTTGCATCTGTCAAATTAAGGCCATTAGATTATTTAATTATTTAAAGTTATGAAAAAGTAAGACAACGCCTAACAATTAAAAAACTGTACCAGGTTTATCAAAGAACGGTTAAAATGTTTCCCTTTTACGTATGTTCCCAAAAATTTTAATTTTAACAGAAATAGGTTACAGTTTTCATTTACAGAAAGTGCCAATATTGTAAGCACATACCTATGATTATTTATGTATGTTAGTCATAAAATGATTATGATTTTAACAAGACAAATAATCAATTAAGTTTACTAATTTTCAACACTTAACATCCAAAACAAACCACGTCAAATGCACAATTTATCATTATATTCCTGTGATTTTTCAAACCAATATTAAATCAACAAATTAGTCACTCCAACTTCATCGAAGTTGACTTTTTAAGATCAAATTACAAAATGATTAACCATTGAACTTGATGCTTTAAAGTCCAAGAAGCAATTTTATTTGTTGACTTAAATTTTGTTTACTTTTTCCATGATATATTTATTTATTTATTTATTTGCGTAGTTCTATTGAAAAAAAACGTCTGTCTCTAGATATAATCATATTCTGTATGCCAAAATACTATATCTCTTGACTTGAAGATGACGTTAGGTTATTTTAAAATATTTTCAAAAAAATAAAATACAATTTGACGTTTATTGTTATGTGACCATGTGACTTGCGTTTGTATATATATGTAGGTTCATTTTAAGCATTTAATTTGGTGATTTTTAATTTTTCTGGTTTTATATTATGACATTCGGTACAATTTAAATAAGAACCGTCAATGTCTTAACTTGACTTTTAGTTGATTTAAATTCACATTATTTTAAATTGAAATAAAATAAATTAAATACATACATGAATAGGTGACACGATACTTTACGATTTCCATAAATTTGATAACGATTAAAGACTTAAGATATTAATTAAAAAACAGTCTAACGAAACTCAGAAGCACTTCAATATTTTATTACTTTCTTGACTTGTTTTTATTTTATATATTTCTATTAATACTTTGGTTTATTCTGTCAAGTAATACGTTTACATAATTAAAAAAAAACCCTATTAACCAATAAGGATTTTGGGAATAAACCAATATAAAATTCATGACTAATTCACATGGATTTGCTCTTAGCTTCAATTAGGTTAAAGCTATACAAATTATTGTAATTAGAGAGAAACATGAAGTAGCTAAGAAGACATACCATATATGATTTCTTGAACAAATATAAATTTTTCAAAAAAAAATATTTAGCATCGCTTCATAAAAATCAATTTTGTTTACGTACTTTTTACTTGCGACTTATAGGTACTATAAGGCAAGTTATGCATTCGTAAAAAAAATCGAACTCGAGATTTTGATCAAAGTTGACATTACGATAATAGCGAAGACTAAAAAAGTGGGTCTCGCAATTCTGTCTGTCTGTCTGTCTGTCTGTCTGTCTGTCTGTCTGTCTGTCTGTCTGTCTGTCTGTCTGTCTGTCTGTCTGTCTGTCTGTCTGTCTGTCTGTCTGTCTGTCTGTCTGTCTGTTCGACTACAGGCTAAACGACTCGGCCGATTTTCTTTAAACTTGGTAGATATGTGTTTTAATTTTTTCCCCCCACACGTTTTTTTCTTTTTTTTTTTAAGACCAAAAATAACGGTACCCCCCATACGAATTTTTTTCGAAATTTTATAAACATTTTTTTTTCTCAAAAACTGTTCGACAGATTTTAAAAATAAAGATACAGAAAAATTTCATTTAATTAAATCTAGGTATTGGTTGAAAAAAATTTTCCGAAAAATGGATACTGAGGGTACCCCCCATGGAACCATTTTTTTTGTTTTTGATTTTCTCAAAAACGGTTCAACCGATTTTGATCATTTTTTTTTTGCTAAAGCTCCCCAAAAGTACGAATCGAATTGTGTACTCAAATTTTCAAAAAATTTTTTTTTGGATTTTTGAAAAAAACTTCAAAATTTTTTTTTCAAAACTCAATATTTCGAAAACCCCATGCTAGATTTTTTTTAAACTTGATAAATAAAAGTTTCTCAATATAATCTACAAAATGTGAGAACAAAATTTTTATTTTACCTAAAAATAAAGGTACCTACCATACAAATGCTAAAAAATTAAAAAAAATGGTTTTCAAAAATCGAATTTTTCTCGAAAACGGCACCTAGAATTTTGATAAAATTTTTTTTCTTTCAATTAATTTTTACGATCTTTAATTTAATAAAAAAAATTTTGAAATTAAGATATTACAGCTTGTACCTACCATAGAACCATTTTTTCGAATTTTGAATTTCTCATTATCCACATAACGGATCTTAATGAAAATTTTTATAGAGAAGCTTCTAGAAAGTCTAAAACACATTGCATTTCAAAACTTTAAAATAAATATTTTTTCAATTTTTGAAAAAAAAATCAATTTTTTTTTCTTTTTTTTGAAAATTCGATATCTCCGAAACGGGTCAATATTTCTTTTCGTAAATTTAATTTTTATTCGAACAATAATAAAAACTTTAAACTAGCGTACCAAAATTTTTTCTTAAAAAGCTTTTAAAAAGTTTGTGTATAAAAGCTTCTTTAAAGAAACCACTTCAAGGACTTATAATTTTTGTTAAAGACTAAAAAAGAATTTAAAAATTAATTTTATCCTTATGAACAGTTTTCTCTAATAACATTCGTTTTTAAAATTCCCAGTCGATTACATAGGAGCAAGTTCGTGCGACCCAGTCGTGCATTTTATTTTTATAATTTTAAAGAAATAATGTTTCTAGGGCACTATGAGCCCAGTCATATATTCTTAAAAAAAATCTACTTCCTTTAAACTTGACTTTACGATGATAGGGAAGAAAAATAAAGTGAGTCTCGAAATTCGGTCTGCCTGTCATAAACATACTCGGTAGGTACATTTTTTTATTTTTTATTTTAAGACCACAGAGAAGGGCACCTGTCATACATTTTTGTTAAAATTTAAGAAAATTTTTTTATCAAGAACAGATTTTTATAAAATCAAAAAATTTCTCTTTTTAAGAACATGGTTATGGTTTCAAAAATTTCGAGAAATGGTTTTTAATGGTAAGTAACCCCACAGAACCGTTTTTCCCAAAAAACATACATTTTGTACAATAAATTCCAGAAGGCGTGCTATGAGCATATTCAAAATTATTAAATATTTACTAGACATCCAGTAAATAACATTTTTCATAAAAAAATAAGTATGTCAATTTTAAGTTTTTATTATTGATCAAATAAAAATTTAATTTTTAAGAAAATTTTAATAAGTAATGTTTTTTTTTTTAAATTTTTTAGAAGCTTCAGTTTAAAAATTATTATTTAAAACCATTATGCCAATAATTAGAAAGCCAAAAATCGAAAAAATGTTCCTTTGATAGGTTCTGTCAGTAATTAATATCTTAATTTCAAAAGATTTTTTTTAATTGATTGTAAAAAGCGAAACTATTTCGAAAACCCTTAATGAATATTTATATAGTGAGTACGGGCGAGGAGGAAATTAGGAGGGGAGAGAAAGGAGGTGTCGATGAACATTGGTTTTGAATGTTGTCCATTTGAAATGGTAAAACCGTTCCTGGTAAATTATTCCATAATCTTATTTTGCGGCTAAAAAACGAAGCTTTGTATTTGATGGTACGACCAAAATCAAATTTGAGGGTGAATTGATAGGGATTCCTAGCGAACGCTTATCATAGGAGCACTTATTGAGGGGACCTTGTGAGTGAGCATTGTTTTCCTTGTGAAAGAAGCGGTGAAATAGGGAAAGACATGAATAATTCCAACTGTGTTCAAGAGATGGGAATGATTCCATGATAGCTCTATTTTCTATCAAATCTAACTCCCTTTTCTAGATTCTATCCAATAAATTTAAAGAAGTTTGGACTGCACCTTCTCCAAGATGTGAGTTGCATAAAATTGCCGTCCGATTTCTAGAAAAGTATGAATTTATGCAAACAAACTTTAAAAAATCGTTTTATTATTAAATAAATTTATTATATAAGAAATTTCTTTAAAATTTTTCATGAAAAAAATGTGGGATGCGAATTTTAAGTATCTAATAGTATTTAGTTTTAGAAAATAATTTCAAAAATTAATCGTTCATAGGGGTTGAAGATATTGATTTTTCAAAAAAGAAAAAGAAAGTGGAAAATCAAAAAAACGGTTCTATGACAGGTCCCGTTAATAACGTTTTGCCCCAAATTTTTTTTGACCAACATCTGGTCCATATCCATAATATCACATCTAATTTTTTTTATCAAAATCGTTAGAGCCGTTTTTGAGATAAATAAGATTTTGCATAACGGGTGCATGGGAGGTACCGTTAGTTTTGGAGCTAAAAAAATATTTCAATTTCTACTCTAGGGAATCACCGAAGACCCTTAACTACCGAGATTGAAAGAAATTTGTGCAGTGGCTTAGGTTGTAGTGAGAGGTACAGACATACAGACACACTGAAACATGTTTTTCATGTGCTAAATTTCTAAAAAAAAAAATTGATATGCAAATTGTTAGTATTCAATAAAATACATTTTAAAACGTAATTTAAAAATTTATTCGTGTGTCGGTTTTCAAGATATTGAATTTTCAAAAAAAAAAAAATTGTATTATTTTTTAAAAAATCCAAAAACTATTTTTTCGAAAAAAAACTTTAGTTTATATTTTTTTCAAATGCAACGGAGCTCCTGCATAAGAATTTTGGTTAAAATCGTTAGAGCCGTTGATGAGAAATTCGAAAATCAAAAAAACGGTTCTATGACATGTACCCCTAATAACATTTCCCCCCAAATTTTTGACCAAAATATAGTCAATGTACATAATATCACACTTAATTTTTTTTATTAAAATCGTTAGAGCTGTTTTCGAGATAGCTGTTATCGAGATATGTATTATGGGGGTATGGGGGGTACCGTTTGTTTTAGAGCTAAAAAAAAAATCAATTTCACCTCTAGGGAATCACCGAAGACTTTTAAGTACCAAGTTTGAAGAAATTACCTCCAGTAGTTTAGGTTGTAGTTCCAGGTACAGACAGACGGAATTGCCGGACCCACTTTTTTCGTCTTCGCTATCATCGTATATCAACTTTGATGAAAATCTCGAGTTAGATTTTTTTTACGAATGCAAAACTTGCCTTATAGTACCTATAAGTCGCAAGTAAAAAGAGAATATTTTATTATTAAATTTAACAGAGACAAATCTAACAAGTACCAACGCTATGCTTAAGATGTCGCCCCAATCTTTCGTCTTCATGAGAGTACTAGGAGGAGGAGGAGGAGGGGGTCAAATATTTCTTACATCGATATAGAAATCCAAAGCATTTAGCAGGATTTTTGGCGTTCTCGAGAATGTGTAAATTTTTTTAGAAAAAAAAATATTTTCTAAAATTTTGGGAACAAAAATTGTATTACATCAGGTACCGTTATGTTTGGTCATAAAAAAAAAAAAAAAAAAAACTTGGGGGGAAATTTTAAAATGCTGTCTACCAAGTTTAAAGAAATTTGTTCCACCCGTTAAAGCTATTGTAGTCGAACAGACAGTCGGACAGACATACAGAAAGGGACCCACATTTTCTGTCTCTCCTTTTCATCGTTATGTCAAGCCGAATCAAAGTCTCGAGATTTGTTTTTACTAATGCATGCATTACCTGCTATACATATAGTACCAACATTATGCATATATCGCAAGTACAAATGAATGAGAAACTTTGTGGTCAATTGCTTTGACAACTTTTACTCAAAAATAACATTACATTACATATGAAAGAAAGAACAACAGAAGAAACACATGTCAACAATACACGGTTGGTATTGAACGGTTCCCCATCTGAGTACTAACCACGCGCAATGATGCTTGATTTCGATGATCGATGAAAAGCTATGCTTTCATCAAATCATAGGCCGTTGACTTCTCTTAATTAGTACAACAAAGGCTTCAATAAAATTAAACTGTTTTTCTTATATGTTAATAACCAAGTTTAGAAAAATCGATCTTGTGGTTTTCGAAATATTGAGTTTAAAATTTACCTTTAATATTTATGTACTTAAGGTGCTTTTTACTATTAACCAATGAAAATTAGAAACGAAATTGAACAAACTGCGAACAAATCTGACACTGCTGAATTTCGACAGAGAGCTTTATTTTTATGTTTTTAGTATTTTCTAAAGAGTACCCTTAATTTGGACAGCGGATAAAGATTTGTTGAGGGCTTATAAGGGGTAAATTCATATACATATATGCAAATACCTCTTAAACAATTATTTTTGTTTAAATTTTGAAGTAAAAATTGTAGCTTATGTAATTCTATCTACAAAGATTTTAATACTGGTGTTCGTACAATTAATAGATTTTGCGAAAAATATTATTTGAACTTTTTTTGTGGAACTTCTGAATGAAATATTTAATTCTAATTGATTTGACCCACAATGAGAAGAAGTCAAAAAAATATTCTCTAAAACGTATTTTTAAGAAAAATTTGATTTACATTTACTTCACTTCTTATGATAAACTGTGCTTGGAAAAATTGTGCTTTGTGCTTTAAATTTTTTATCAAAATTGTTTGAGTCGTTTTCGAGAAAAATGTCCTTAATGTTTATTAACATTTATGTACTTTATGGTTAATACCGATTGTTTTTCAATAAATGAAATATGTAAAAAATACTACTTAAATTTCTAGAAGTTTCTGTATAAAAAATTGTTAAACATTTTTTGAACGCTTTTCGCGAAAATCGAACATTAAAAACAAAAATTGAGTATTTAGAAGATACCTTTAATAAATAGACATTTTTCATAAAAATGCTTCTTAACAAAAATTAACTCTTAAAAATAGAAATAATTAAAGAAAAAATTTACAAAAATCTGTCTCGGCAGGATTTTTAGCAAAAAACAGGGAAACTTTAATGGCTTAAAAATATGAATGAGAATAACCGGAATTTTCGGCCTTTAAAAATTGAAGAAAAAAAACTTCTAGGAGGAATGATTTAAAAACCGCTTGTACCAAATCTGATAAAAATTTAGATACCCGTTTAGCCTATAGACGAACAGAGTTGGAGGATTTTTTTCGTCTTCACTATCATCGTATGAAAAATTCAAATTCGATTTTCTTCTTAATGCAAAACTTGAACTGTATTATTACCTTAGTACTAAAGTATGTCGCAAGTAAAAATTTTAGTAAATTTTAACAACAAAAAAAAAGATGTATGATGATAGCTTTGCACAAAACACATAAGTAGTTTAATCGAAATCGTTAAAGTAATTTTTAAAGCACATTGAAATAAATATAAAACAGTTAATAAAACAAAAATTCGATATTATATGCTTATGTCAAATAAGAAGCAAATTCATTCTTCAGTTTGTTCTCCAGACCAACGTGCAGGTTGATGTACAAATGCATAAATGCACAATTGCAGAGACGGACGAAAAAAAAACAACTTGTTTGACTTCTCAATCATAGTAAACTTAAATTTGAATTCAACATTGCAACCAAAGAGCAAATTGTCAAAGTGACAATTAAAATTTTGGCCGAGAATAATTATGCACTTTTAAAATTGACTGCAATTGAGTGCATTCATTTTACCTTCAACAATTAATAGAAACATCATTGTCACCTGGACCTCATTACTCTTGTCCAAACAAAAAAAATCCATTTGGTGTTCCATTATCATTTTTGATGCAAATAGAGGAGTAAGGCACAGCTATAGATCAACTTTAATAAGCAACAAAGGATGCAGAGCAGTTGTCAAGTTGAACCACAAGCATTCATGTTACACTTAATGGACAGCAAAGTTGTCGTTATTCAAATTATTGTGTTTTTGAGTTCACCTTTTATTTAGGTCGTGCAGATGGTGATGCGATGGTGTAGTAGCCATAAGGCTTGTGTATTTATAGAGTTCAGAGCTGTTGCATTGTTGTCAGTCATTCAAGGACGAAAATGGACAATTCAAATTTGACCACCCAATTGTAACTGTGAAATGAATTCTATGTAGTGCGATGCTTTTGGATAAAGGGTTGACTTCCTACTTTCTGATTTTAATTAGTTTTTGTGTAGTGGCAATTAGTTGAAATTCAAAGCGTGGGTTGAATAAGAATACTGACATAAAGTGTTACTCCATTTTATTTTTTTTTTTTTTCGTTTTGTTTTTGTCGTCCTATTAAGTACTGGTTGAGCATTTTTCCAGCTTGTAAAAAAAATTAAAGTTTTTTTAACCTTTTAATGAAAACAATCCTAAGGAAAAAAAATAAGTTAAGTAATTGAATAGGTCGCCCCTACATGCTTGAGTTAAGACTGAAAAATATAAATATAATAAGCCGCCAAGATGAAAATTCGCTTCGTCAGAAGCTACAGATGCCACATTCTCGTCTGTGGGAAACATACGATAATGGGGACCGTGAGTGTTGGCCACAAGCCTACCAGTCTCACGAACTTTTTGCACAAGCTTGCATACAGCAGGCGCGGTGGGTGCTTCATTTCAGCCAAACCTTCTTATTGAAAACCGCACTGTTTGGGCTACACAGCATTCACTTTGGAAATAAGTTTTCATATTTCCCAACGTTATTCAAGCGTAAGGCGAGTCATTTCGTTCCACGGAAATAGTATATTGACTTTCTGTCAAGATTTCGAACGGGAAAAAGCTGTGAATGTCAAAATAACCAATGATTTAAAAAGAAACCACTATAGGTGGCCCAGCCTGTAGTACCTTTATGTCGCAAGTAAAAAATACTTACTAAACGAGTCCTATAAAAGAAAAATGTTTAATATGTTGAACCCTCTTCGCCCGAGGCATGGATTCGATTGGCAACCGCTTTTTCATAAAAAAAAACACCAAAATAACCATGACAGGATATGAGTGCATTGGTCCTTCATGCCAGACGTCTGTGTTCAATTCCAAGCTACTGCCACACAAAAAAAATGTAAGGGCGACTGGGCGGAAATTCTATAGGTTCAGATCCTGTACGAGCATTTTATAGATTTTTGGTATTTTTGATAATATACTCGTATTTAGAGTTTTGATATTATGTCCTTAAGTGGGTTTCAAGTCAATTAAGAACATATTATTAGTAAAAAGGTCAAGAAAACAGAAAACATATTTTAAATTTTGAGCTGGGATGTTGGGATGTTTGCTTATATCTTATGAGAAACTTATATTTTCCTTACAAAATTTCTTTGACACTTTTCTAGACTAAAATGAGTAATTATTCGGTATTTCATGAAAAAAAAATCAACCATCTTTGAATTTTGAATTTATTTTTAACTGAAAAAATTATTTTATTTTTTAAATATACGATATATTTTAATCTTTCGTGGAATTATCTGTTTCAAAAAAAAAATTCCAAAAGGGTCAAAGAGAAAGTCGAAATTATTTGCTTAACGTAAATGAAACTGGAGTACATACAAATATTTCACATCCATACAGCATAGTAGATAGTAAAAGGGTCGTAGCAAATAGATTTCACATCCATACAGTATCATAGGTAGGGAAAAAAATTTAACAAGTAGGAATTTAGTTTTTGTTGGGAAAAATTAGTGACTTGAAGAAAGCTGAGACTACCATAGAATTTACCAATGGTACTAAGGTAGTGTCGTCCCGAGTGAGAGGATTGAATAGTATTCCTGGATTTTTAGCAGTATTAACATACTCAATGGTTTCTTCATCAAGTTTTAATGGGTGTAAAACATATAAATAAAAGTTTTTGCCAAAGATGCCAAGGGCTATTAATTTTATAGGGCTTAGGCAGAGATCGCTCTTTTTAAACCAAAGACTTTTAAATGAAATACAATTTTATAATTTATATTTTATTGCTTGATTATATGTTTTTTAACATTATGTATTGAATAGAATGCGAGAGGAACAGTTGGTCAAATAATCAAGTTAGCGGAGCACGAATTTGCAGTGGTGCAATCCTTTAAATACCTTGGGTCAATAGTAGCAGCCAATAACAATATAGAAGAAGAAATACGTGGGCGGCTTCTCAAATCCAACAGAGCCTACTATAGTCTGTCTATGCTCTTCAAATCCAGAATTCTCACCATAACTTCAAAACTGCTGCTGTACAGGACCATGGTCCTGCCAGTACGCACATATGGATCCGAGACTTGGGTGCTTAGCAAAAGGCACTGGATGGCGTCGGCCTGGAGACCGGGATAGGTGGAGAGACTTGTTGAAAGAGGCCAGGACCGGAACCCGGTTGTCGAGCCGATGATGATGATAATGGAATATAATGTCGGTCAAGAATGGGCGCTTCTAGTTGTGGAGTAAAAGCGAGCCCTTTTAATCACATTTTGTATAACAATTTCGCAGACTCTAGTTGCTATTCAGCAATTTTGGTTCTTATGTTGTCCTTAACCCACAATATTTGGGTTTGTTTGTTCATATACAATTTTTCTTTCAAGTACACCTATAAGAAGAAATAAGAAGAAACCAAATAAGGGAATCGCCGGGGCCAGCCGATATCACCACTTTTTGATATTATTTGAACGGAAAAAATTTCTCATAAGATTCGTATCGTCACACGAGCTGTGTGTGATGTGGCATCAACATGTTATTGGAACCACATATTCTGTATGCCTAATTAATCCAATTCAGGTACAAGAAAGTTTTCTAACCTGATCTAATGACATCGCCAGCCCAAATGGCACATCATACACTCTGCGAGGTTGCAGTGGGTCTTTTGTTTATAATAAGCGACCATTCTGCTTAATAACAAAGCCAGCCAAATCAAATTTACTTTTTCGATCAAAGTTTACAATTTATAATTTATTTACAATTGAACAATTATTAATTTATTAATCATTTCCTCCGTTGACTGGGAAAATATTCGTTCAATACCTAATCTTGATCGAATCGGCCAATATGGTTCAATAAACATCTAATAAATTTAAAATTTGCCATAGCAAATATGTATAAAAAGAGCAAATAAATTCTTTTTATCACAACAGAGTTTTTCAATTAAGAAAAAAAATGAGTACTTAAAAAGGTTTCTTTACAAACAATACCTTGTGTCTCTTGAATTTTGAAATCAAGCAAAATTTTTAAGCATTCTGGTCTTTTATAAAAAAAATTCAGTTGGTATACCTTCTGGTAGTGGGAAATCGGTGATAATTTAAATGACATTACGATGATAGCGAAGACGAATAAAGTGGGTCCGACAATTCCGTCTGTCTGTCTGTATGTCTGTATGTTCGTATGTCTGTTTGTCTGTATATCTGTATGTATGTATGTCTGTATGTCTGTATGTCTGTACCTCGATCTACATCCTAAGCCACTGGACCTATTTTCTTCAAACTCGGTAGTTAAGGGTCTTCGTCGATTTCCTAGAGGAGAAATTGAAATATTTTTTTTTAGCTCTAAAACTGACGATACCCCCCATATACCCGTAACGCAAAATCTTATTTATCTCAAAAACAGCTCTAACGATTTTGGTAAAAAAAAATTAAGTGTGATATCATGGAAATGGACTACATTTTGGTCGAAAAGAAAATTTGGGGCAAAATGTTATTAACGGTAGCTGTCATAGAACCGTTTTTTTGATTTTCGACTTTCTCATTAACGGCTTTAAGGATTCTTATGAAAAATTTTCATCAGTAGCCCCCTTAAGTTTGAAATAATATTGTATATAAAAATATTCGAAAACATATTTTTTTGGGTTTTTTGAAAAAAAAAATTGCAAGTTTTTTTTTTGAAAAATCAATATCTTTAACACGCGTGAACGATATTATTTTTTGAAATTATTTCCTAAAATCTATACTACTTAATACTTAAAATTGCGATCCCAAATTTTGTTCTCGAAAAATTTTAAAGAAATTTGTTATATAAAAAATTACTTTTAAAACGATTTTTAAACTTTGTTTGCATAAATTCATACTTTTCCGGAAATCAGACGACAATTCCAAGCATTTGAACATTTTTATCTCATTAAATCCATGATTTATATTTATAAAATGAATTTTAAATTCCAAAAAACTTTTACATTGGAGCAAGTTTGTGGGATCCAGTCGTGCATTTTATTTTTACTTGCGACTTATACTTAGGTACTATAAGGCAAGTTATGCATTCGTAAAAAAAATCTAACCCGAGATTTTGATCAAAGTTGACATTACGATGATAGCGAAGACCAAAAAAGTGGGTGTCACAATTCTGTCTGCCTGTCTGTCTGTTGGTTCGACTTTGATATTTTCCCCCCACACATTTTTTTCTTAAGACCAAAACTAACGCTAACTGCCATACGATTTTTTTTCGAATTTTTATAAATACTTTTTTTTCTCAAAAACACTCACACAGATTAAAAAAAAAATCAAAAAATTTAATTTAATAAAGCTAGGTAATGGTTGAAAAAAATTTTCCAAATAATGGTTATTTTTGGTACCCCCCTTGGAAGCATTTTTTTTGTTTTTGATTTTCGCAGAAACGATACATCCGATTTTGATCATTTTTTTTATGTAAAGGCTTTCTTGCAGTTTCAATATTATTGTGTGTTTAAATTTTCAAACTAATTTTTTTTTTTTGGATTTTTTAAAAAAAAATCAAAATTTTTTTTGAAAACTCAATATTTCGAAAACCCCATGCTTGATTTTTTTTAAAACTTAATAAATAAAAGTTTCTTAAAATAATCTATAAGATATGAGAAAAAAAAATTATTTTACCTAAAAATAACGGTACCCCCCATACAAATGTTAAAAAATAGTTTTCGAAAATCGTATTTTTCTCGAAAACAGTTCCGAGAATTTTGCTTATTTTTTTTTCTTTCCATTAATTTACATTGCATTCATGCTGTAAATTATATGTGTGTTGATAACCATCAACTAATATATCGGGTCTTAGAAGGGTACGACAGCATCTAACTGATGAGCCCAACTGTCGTGCCTGGGCGAAACGATTTGGACTAAAGGTCGCAAAACCTTTCAATTTTATTTTTAACCAATAGAGTCCACAAAAACAAAAACTATAAACACAATTTTTGTTGTCTTTATATTTTTTGTTTCCTTTCTTCTTCAATTTTTAAGATCTATAATTTAATATAAAAAATTTTGAAAACAAGATATTACTGACTGTACGTACCATATAAGGATTTTTTAAGATTTTGAATTTCTCATTATCGGCATAACGGATTTTAATGAAATTTTTTAGAGAGAAGTTTATAAAAAGTTTACAAAACATTGCATTTCAAAACTTTAAGAAAAATATGTTTTTTGAATTTTGAAAAAAAAAATCTATTTTGTTTTGGAAAACTCAATATCTAGAAAACGACTCAATACTTTTTTTATAAATTTAATTTTTATTCGAACAATAATAAAACTTTAAATTGGCGTACCAAAATTTTTTCTTAAAAATGTTTTAAAAAATTTTTATATAAAAGCTTATTTTACTATACTAAATAAGTTGTTTTAGTCATTTAAAAAATTAATTTTATGCTTGTTCATAAGTTTTTCCCTAATAACATTCATTTTTGAAATTATTGGGCTATTACATAGGAGCAAGTTCGTGCGACCCAGTCGTGCTTTTGCATTTTATTCTTATGTTTATTAACGACGCGACGTTCCGAAGCAAGTTATTAGTTCCAATTGTCTTATATATATATGCTGATGATATGAAGATATACAAAGTGATAAATTCGTTATCAACGTCTTCAAAGTGATCTAAATAACATATCTGTTTGGTATTTTAATGTTTATGTTAACTATATCTTGAATTCTAAGTCCCTTACTATTTGAGTATAAAATTAATAATATGTATCTTAAAAGAGTACCAAGACAAAAAGACTGATTTTCGATGAGCAACTGAAACTTTCCTAGCATTACCATTAACCTCTGTTCTAAGTTTGATATTTCGGAATGCTAACGATTTTAAGGATCCATACGCTCGCTCTTAAGTCAGTTTATGTTTCTCTTAAAAATGGTTTTATTGATTGAAATTCTTTTTATAAAAATGCCCGTCTACGCTTTGAAAGAGTACAAACCCGTTTTACCAAATTTGATATTAGAAAATTTAATTGGTCTTTTAGACCAATATATGAATCCAGATGTGATAAAATAGACATAAAATCTCATGCACTAGATATTTTGTTTGGTCACATCCACTGTTCAAAATTACTTTCATTATTTAATTTGTATGTCCCTATCCGACATTTAAGGGTTTGACCAGGCGATTCCTTTCATATCTGCACACATTCAACCAACTATGTTCTTAATGACCCAATAACTACGGCTTCCTAAAATTACAATAAATATAAACACGCAATCGATTTTAATACACATACATTTTTCAGTAGGAATATTTTTAAGAATAGAATTTTTAGTATTATGTAATATGTATGTCATTTTATTTTAGTAAATTATTGAATTTGTTATTAATTTATATACTTTTTATGTACTGTTATCATTTTAAAACTATGTACATATATTATCTTAAATTTTGTATATAAGAAAGTTAATTTACTTGGTGGATGTTAAATAAAAAATTGCTTTCGACCAACTGACAAATTTCATTCACACAAAAATGGCAACCGAATAAAATCGACCTGAAAAATAAAACACAGCCTGTTTATAGTTTTAAGAAAACAAATAGATTTTTTCAGGTAAAAAAAAAATAAAAAATTTAAATGGTCTTATTTTGAACCCAATGAAATCTGAATGTGTAGTTATACATCGCAATACTCTAGATCTTAATTATTTTCCGCCGATTATGTTGAGCAATGCTCCAATCGAGTACGTTGAGACTGCTAAAAATCTCGGAGTGACTTTCAACCGCTTTTTGACTTGGGACAATCACATAAATGGGCTTGTTGGGAAAGTATATGGAGTGCTACGTGCTTTATGGGTAACCCAGTCTTTTACGCCAGTAAAAACACGTTTACTTCTTGCCAAGACCTTAATACTACCGATTCTGACATATGGGTGCGAAATTTACTGCAACTGTAACTACGCAAGTAAATATAAACTCAATGTTGCCTTCAACAGTACTATTCGTTATGTCTTTGGCCTACGAAGATACGATCGATTAGGTAATTTTGCTAATCTGCTTGTGGATATGCCATTTGAAAATTATATTGAACTCCGGAGTTTGATTTTACTTTCTGACATACTGACTACACGCCAACCACAATACTGTTTTAACAAAATTCGTTTTGCTACCTTGCATAGATCTCGTCAATTGATTCATCCTCGCTATTCATATTAAACATCCGAGCGCCAATTTTTTGTAAATTCAATCCGGCTTTGGAATTCCTTACCGCGCAATATAACAGAAATTCAAAACACAATAAGAATTAAAAAAGTTTTAAGAAGACATTTTTCATTAAGTACTTAATTGAAATTCTAAAATTGTATCTTAATTTAGCTTGAATTTTTAATATTAATTTAACGTATATCTTGCTCAACTCTGTAAAATTAGGTTGTAACTATCTTATAAGATATTGTATCTTACAGTTATTAAACAATCACGAAATAAAATAAATAAATAAATAAATAAAAAAACAGTATTTTTTATTCTTAGAAAGAAAACTCCAACAAATTGTAATTTACCACTAAAGGGAAAGTTGACAGATTATTTTTTGTTTATTTAATATGATACATTGCAAAGCAAAGTTGAGTATTATTTTACCCAGCATTTGAATTTGTGTTAAAAAAAGCAAATATTTTTACAATAATATTGGAAATACCATTAGTGAAAAATACTCCTTTTAAAATAGGTTACTCATACGCCACAGGGTACCGCAAATTCGTAATTTGTTAACTATCATTAGACCTTTAGCTTCCTTATGTGCATATATGTGCTTAATGGCAGGTAAATGTTAAATCTGAACATTGGTTACTGAATTCTTTTAAGTCACGATATCCGGAAATATACCAAGGTATTTTTCATTTGCTTTTCTATTATGCCTACAATACTATTTGTGTTTGCACTTATGGTGGTGGGTGACTTTGCATACCTGCATCTATTTAACAGTTAGGTTTTTGCATTAAGAATAACAATTTTTAAAAGTTTATAATAAATTAAAACACTACACCCATAAATCACAGTCTGAGTGAATTAACTATAACTTTGTTCGTTTTAGAGTTTTAGTTGAACTTTCGTTGTTACAATTTTCATGCTTAAGGCATGAATAGCACCATCTTCCTGCTCAGGAATTATACGAGTATATTTGTATAAAACGAAAATATTTTGAGGAAATGTTCAAAGAAAATAAATAGTTTCCGTAAGACATTAAAACATGTATTTAACTTTCTTTTAACTTATTCTCAGCTCCAGCCTGATTCATGTCTTCAGTTTTTCAAAATTTATAGCAATATAAGTTAATTCAAAGTTATTAAAAAATGCCCTTTCTAATGATTAAGCTATAGTTTTGGCCAGAGCAGGACATTTGCAGAGAATATGACGAAATGTTATCTTTTCCCACTGGTCCCCACAGATACTCTGGGCATCGTTCTGCTGAAATGTTCATTAGGGGAAAAGCCATTTGTTTTAGATATAAATACTGAAACTTGCGCTCACATGCTGTATACTTGTTTAAATTAATTCCGTTTACTGGTGCAATTAGCAAAAACTCCTCTGAATTCGATTTGGGGAAAAATGTTATACTGAGATGACTTCCGCAATTTATTGCTTTCGACAATTTCAGTACATCCCACCAACTAATGCATCGTTTTTGAGGAAAGATATGGAAGTGGGCACTTTTATCAGATGATTTCGATGCAGCATCGTCCATAGTCCTTTTGTAAAAAAAAAATAATAAGGAAACACAAATGTCGGAACTAGAATTTAGAATGTTCGATGAAGGTTCTTTGTTTCGATCGAAGTCAAATATTCAATCTCTCCGTCTCAGGGCAGAAAATGCCGAAAAAAACATCTTCGATGTCGCATTTAGTCCAACCAACCAGATTTTGGCACACTAACCTCCCAATTCTATTTTCGCAGTATTCTTCAAGTCGATTTATCATTTGTTACAAAACTCCGATGTCTTCTGCAAGAATAACCATTTCATCTGCGTATTTGAGCAACCTTATTTGAACATTTCTATTCGGAGACCGCCTTTAAGAAATTTTTTTGGAATGGAGGCACAATATCTACCCAAGTAAAAGGAGAACAAATACGAATTTCTGTGAAATTTAAATATCTGGGAGTCCCCTTAACGCCATTTTCATCATTCCTTTTTAAAATATTTTAACGTCTGATTGAAATCCATTTGAGGGCAAAAATTGATAAGTCGTTACTATCCAATGCTCAATATGCCTATAACAAAGGGAAATCTTTAGAAACCGCTCTACATCTCTACATCTCTCTGGTTCGTACTATCGAACATTCCCTTCATCATAAGGAGTTCACCTTAGTTGCTTTCCTAGATATAGAGGGAACTTTTAACAATGTCGATGCATCCGCAATCACATCTGCGCTTTCATCTCTGAAGGTGGATAAGTCAATCAGTAAATTGATAAATCATATGCTGATAAGTAGGATTATACACTCAAACCTGGGCGATTTTGCTACTCGAAGAACTGTCAGTAGAGGTACGCCGCCATACGGTATCCTCTCTCCTCTCCTCTGGAACCTGGTCGTTAATGAACTACTAATGATTCTAGAAAGGGAGGGGCACAGGGTGATTGCCTATGCGGACGATGTTGCGATAGCGATATCTGGTAAGCATCCTAACACTCTGAGGGAACTCCTACAAAATGCTTTTAACAAACTTTCTACCTGGGCAGATCAATGTGGACTGGGTATCAACTCCACAAAACTGAACTTGTCCTATTTACCAAGAAATATTAAATCCCACACATAGGCCCTCCCTACATCAAAGGTATATCGTTTAAATTTTCAGACAAAGCAAAATATCTGGGTCTTATTTTGGATAAGAAATTAAGCTGGAAGCCCAATATCCAAGAGAGAATCAGCAAAGCCAACATAGCTCTATTCTCTTGCAAAAAAACCGTAGGTAACAAATGGGGTCTACAAACTCATATTACACACTGGCTATACATCTCAGTCATTAGACCTATACTTACATATGGAGTAACAGTACGGTGCACTGCGCTGGAAAGAGCAACAAACCGCGATAAGCTCAGCAAAGTCCAACGAACAGCCTTCTTAATCATGGGTGGAGCTCTCCGCTCAACTCCCTCCGCTGCACTTGATGTTCTGTTTCATCTCATACCGCTAGATATCTTTAGTAAACAATCGGCGGCTAGCACAGCCATTCGACTTAAAGCCTCCTCAGAGTAGATCAATAACGATATTGGCCACTCCACTATACTGAACTCGTTCAGATCTCTACCTAGTAACGTCGATTACACCACCCCTCATCCAAAATTCAATAAAAGCTTTCAAGTCTCTATCCTTTCCATGTCTACCTGGGAAAATGAGTCACTGTTGGTAGACGAAGCCATTCATTTCTACACGGATGGATCCAAAACCGATGACGGGGTTGGTGGAGGCGTATACTCCGAAAGATCAAATCTTTATCTATCTTTTCGTCTCCCAATCACTGTAGCGTGTTTCAGGCAGAGCTTCTTGCAATCAAAGAAGTCCTCTCTTGGTTAAAAGAAAACGTTATATCGACTACTAATATACGTATTTTCTAAGACAGTCAAGCTGCCATAAAGTCACTGGACTCTGTCTCCATTAACTCACTAACAGCCCAAAATTGTCGATCATCTCTGGTGAAGATGTCAAAACAGTTTAACATTCACCTTACATGGGTGCCGGGGCATAGAGTCATTCCAGGAAATTGTAAAGCTGGGGAACTTGCAAAAAACGGAACAATCTTACCTTTGTTGGATAGCAAATCTAACATCTGTATACCCCTAGCTACTTGTAAACTTATGCTAAGGCATGATACCATAAAGAAAGATAACCATAAATGGACCAGCGCCCCAACTTGCCGGTCTACTAAACTTATTTGGCTATTGTTTGATGCAATTTCTTAGAGAAAATTTTAAGACTACCTTCAAGTACCCCAAACTATGCGTTGACGCTAGAAACCGGAGCTGAAGATGGTCACTTTTACATCCTAGATCTTCTCTTGGGGTATGTCGAAAAAACTATGTATGCTTATAGTGAAGAAAGACTACCACACCAACATTCTAAGATCCTTCTACAAAAAAACCAATTTTGGGTGAAAGAACATAATGAGATTGGTGCAAAATTTTAAACGATTTAGTAATATGTTAAAGCCATTTTAATAAATACGAGTAACTAAGGATTTTGCTAATTTTAAACGATTTTAACATATTACTATCTCTTAACATTTTACTAAAGTTAAAATCACAAAGTGGCTACTTTAACTTTTAGTAATTTGCTAAATCCATATGATTTCTGTTTCTGGCTTATTTACCTGAATGGATGCAAATTTGCCCGTAATGAGTGATTCGTAGTTAGTCTCTGCAATATGAGAGACGAAGAAGATATACATCACTTTTTAGGCAGATGTCCGGCACTAGAAGAATTTAGAGTTAGAGTAGAGAAGTAGATGAAAGTATTGATGGATAAACTGTTCAGATACATAAAAGTAACTATCACTTACAGAAAACAATGATGAATTTTACTATTAATTTAAATAAAAGTTTGTTTTATTGAGATAAGTAATTAAGTTGAACTTTTTTGTTCATATTACAAATCTATTTAAATAACATATACATATAAAGTTTTGCAAACAAAATGTTAAAGTAATTTATTAAAGGTAGGTTTGAATTTATGACATAAATGTAAGAAAGTCATAAAGAAAATGTATGAATTTTGAAACCTATGTTGAAAATAAAACAATTACAATACAAATGTAATATACCACTTCAACTAAAATTCTTCGGTGAATACCACACAAAAACCTATTCTTTAAATATTATAAATTTAGATATTATAATATTTACTTCTATGAATTTCTAATACATAAATTTACCGGTAAACTAAGAACTTTTCCAAGTTTTCCTCTTATTAGAACAAACCAGGATATTGTGTGAAATTTCAGGTTTTTATCCCAACTAGAACTTGTAGCCATGGGCGCTCCAATAATGTAATATCCAGTCCAAAAAAAGCGTAATATCTTAAGTTAAAATCTATTTGCATAATTGACCGAAGAAAAAACACAAATTGCATGCCTTTCTCGGTGAAAGTATCAAAGATGCGAAAGCACTAAAACTGTTCTTAAAGTACAAATTAAAAATTTTGTGAATCATAACCTCCCTTTAGTATTCAATCAATCAAAGCATGTCTGAATTAATAATTTTATAATTTATTGATATGCGAAGATGCTCACGCATCCACCACAAAACCAAACAAAACCACACCCTACATCAATTTGAGAATGAACAAAAGTCAAACGCTTTCGTACAGAAAATTCTCTAATCGAATTGAGTTTGTCCGAGATGGGCCGCAGTATTATCATTCACATTAAGTTCATATTCTCCAAGTGATACGTGACCAAACGCCATGCTCGCCACAAAGTTCCTCCATCCCGGCCGGCACTTTCCATCCTCATGTCCCCCCAGTTACAATACGCAATGATAATAATAATAAATAATAGCATTATGCATTCAGGCTTTCGCGGATGATTTGTTCTTTGATTATTTGCACAATCCCCTCAATTGACTAAAACGAAAATTGCAACCCCATTCCACAAACGGCCCCCATACGATATACAAGCAATATGTTCTCGCACTTTTGTTACGCGTCCCGCTTCCTCTTGAATTTATTAAACGATTTCAATTCATTCTTGCGAGAAAAAAAAAAAAAAAAAAAAACTTAATGTTTCCCGCACTGAGATTATGTGCTGACAGTGAGGCGAATGTGTTAGTTTTTCTTGTGAACGTGCCATTTCAGCAGTAAGCCATGTCCTTGAAAACTTAAAGGAATTAAAACGCAACAACTAGAAGTTTAAACGCCTTGTTCTTTAGTAATGCTTTTTACTGGTATTTCACACTAAACATTCAAGGATGAGAAGCACATTATAGGTCACAAAGGACAGGCACACACTCGTACATTTTAATAAGTACATGTGCTCGTGTGTGTGCGAGTACGGGCAGAATCGATTATAATCAAGAGCGTAGGCTTTAATCCTTGTGCAAATTTAACACCCCCCTATACAAGCATTTATTAAATTTATGCAAAGTCCCCACAAATGCTAGAAATGCTAATGACTATTGCGGCTCCAACTACAACTCGGCGTGGCGGCTCGGCATAAGACAATCAAATGGAATCCTCCGCTAATTTCCGGTTCTCGTGACTTTTAATGAATTCGTTGAAAGAATCTGGATTCGAGAGAAATTAATGTTCCCTTAAATGAGAAATGCCTAGCTTTACAAAAAAAAAAAAAAAAAACCTTTAAATTTTTGTGGTCCACTGTGGCGTATGAGTAATATTTACTGCAGTGTAAATTGCAAGGAAGAGAAGGTATTTTATGAATGGAATTTCCAAGATGATTAGGTGCTAAAACTTATATGATGATGATTTCTTGTTTCTTATGAATCAGATATGAGTGATAGTTTCCATTAACTAGGTGTGTGATTTCGAGAATTAGGAGTTTTAAAATCCAAATAACAAGTGGATAACTTATTAGTCAATTTATTTAATAAATTTATAGTTTAATCTCGTTTAATTAAAAATTACGCTAAATCTAATCTCACTTATATCATACCACCACTTAAGGGGAGTAAAAAAAGTAAATCAAGATTTTAAAAAAATGCCTATTCTCTTACTTGACAACGACGAGCTTCATCAGAGACATTTGCACTCTTCAAAAAAAAAATCAAAATGGTTTCATTTCAAAATTTATAAATTGATTTTCAATGATTAGATCTTGAGGATTAAGGTATTAAAACCAAAACAAAAATAAGAATAGATACCAGATTTAAACTTTAAAATGGTACTCTGTATGGCAACTTACATTTTGCAATGACGATTACCGTTATTCATATTTTTTCAAGATTATGCGAAAATTATTAAAAATTGCGCAAAATAAAAGACTCACAGTTATTTAAATCCCACAAAGTGGTCAGAATCAAATTGTTTTGAACCCAAATCTAAGCCAAACTTCTAGTCTGTTTCAAAGAGACACGTGAGACAAATTTGAAATGCTTACACATACATACATTAAAAATAAAATTTGGTGTTGAGAAATGGAAGGGTCCTACAATTTTTTGCTGATTCTAAACCGGCTTATAAACAGCACTCTTCATAACAAGAAATACTCTTAGAGGATTGGTCAATTCCTCACAAGACGAAGTACATCTCCGACTGTGAACCGAACTCGAAACCTTTAGCATGAAAGTCTTATGCACTTACAATTACGACAAGTGGCACTGCGCAACATTATCTACAAGAAATAACCCAGAAGCCAACATCGAATACAGCTCATGAGACAGTAAGTTTAAATACCGACCAAAGAATGGCGAGAAGTTCTCGTCTGACATGGCAAACGCCAGATGAGGATAAACTCCAACTTCGGTGGAGACAGCGTCATGGTCTGGGCAAGCTTTTCATTAAAGTTTTTCGATGGCACGGCTATATTGTGACAGCCATTGTGACATCTGTCAAATCTGTTGTTTATTATTCAGATACTGATGCACCCCAAATCACCATGGCAAGTTACACGACTGAACAGCACGAACAAATGATAAAACTTTATTTTTAAAATGAGTGGTCGATAGTGCAAACGTTGCGCCTATTTCACGGTAGCCTTGGTGGCCCATAACAGTAGACTCCTCAACGTTTGATGGCCAAACTTGAGATGATCAATTAGCCAATATTTATTTGTCAAAGGAATGCAAGATCATCTGACAACATCACCGTGGAACGTGAGAGTGTATAGTATAACCGTAGACAGTCGATTCTTCGACGTGAACAAGAACTTTGGAAAACTTCAATTTGGAAAATTTGCGTCGGGACTTTGGCCCACAAGACCGAACTGCCTCAGGTGCTTAAACTTCATGACTGAAGATGATGTTTGTTCGCTGACTGGGCTTCTGAGTTAAATTTCAGAAGATTGGACGACACTAACCCAAACTAGGTCTACCAGTGACAATATACATACGGTGGCCGTGGCGCGATGGATGGTTGTGTGCTCGCCTGTCAACCTCATGATCACAGGTTCGATCCCTGCCGTCGTCTATGTCGTCTTTAATTCCATTAAAACCTTCTAAAAATTGTCATCAATGGGTTGCTGGTTTACTCATTACGTGTTGTTTAGGCATAACACTAACAACATGTGATTGAGTTAAACTAGTATGCCCAACAAGGATGAAAAACGAATAAAATAATGCGAATTATAAGGGACATAGAAATAAGACACGGCAATTCTCTGCTTTAGTTCAGCCGCCATCCCTGGAGATAAAATATCTGAGACAACAACCTTCAGTCTCAGAACATCGCGCCACACATCTTTCCTATCCTTCTTTCTCTTCCTTAACTGCACGCCCGCTCTGTGTTCAAACATTTAAAGGGTAATCACAATCCCTTGAGCGCGTGTAGATTATAAAAAAAAAAAAAAAAAAAAAAAAAAAAAAAAAAAAAAAAAAAACACCAACCGCTTGGTGTGGATCTTGGCCGGCAGCATTGGTCTATCCATTTTCGAAAATTGCGAGTGCTACAAACGATGATTACCATTTTCTTTTGACTCAAATTGAATCATATGAACCTAGACAAAATGTGCTACCAACAGAACGGCCCTGGGTGTCCCACAGCATATAACACCATTAATGTTCTGCATGAAATGAACGATTCGCTCTGATGGGCGATTATGAGCACCATAAAGCGGACGGAGATAAATTTCAACCATTTTGCAAACTTTGCTATTAATGATGAATTTACAAAAAAAACATTACCTCAAAACAACAGAGAACTTACAGAAAACAGTGTTGCTTATTAAAAGTTCTGAGCCTCTGAGAAAAACACCTTTATAAGTGATTATATGAACAGGATCGATATTTTCCCTCTCCCTTATACGTAAAATTCCAATTCGCAAGTTTGAAGAACATGAGTTAGTAGTAATAGAAACTTTATTTATTTTATTCTGTATATATCTACAGTAAATTTCTTCATAAGTTTAATATGGTTTGGCTTAAGGCCGTCTACCAGAATGACATATTAACAACATAATAAATACATTTGGGTTCTTGATACAATTAAATTTCTTAAAAGTCGCCTTCAACTATTCGGGTTCTATAATTCAGTGCCATCATTGTGTATTTATAGAATTTCTTCCAACCAAGACTTCCATTTAAAATAACTAAAGTTTCGTTCATGTTCATAATGGATTTACCGAAGAACCGGGCACGAAATTCTCTTAGTGGTAAATATCTTCTCTTTCCTTGAGGTTGCAGATATCACACAAAATGGGTTGGCCCGAACGATGTGGAATGTAGTTGAGGTTGATCATTTCCCCTCTTACTTTAAATATCACACTTATCATTGCAAGTGGCAATCGGTTTTAGAAATAGGAGCTTCCTTGTAAGTTGTAGTCCAGCTGGCTATATATCATTCTATACTGAGAAGATTGAGCTTCCAGGACAAAACCACTGTAAGCTGAGCGAGCTACACCATCCAGTAAACTTCCAAATATGTCTCTAAGAAGAGCTGATCCAATTTCTGGTTGAATCTGAACTCTTTCTCCAAAATCAACCCCTATTTCTTCCCATTTTTGACGAGGTTACCTCTCAAAGTAATTATCAACTTGACGATTAAACTGGGTAGTCTTCTTTCATCCATCTCCAGCAGCTTCAATATATATTCGAAATGTAGCTTTAGCGTGCTTACGAATAACGGTGGCATAGTAGTTTCAAGATGAACCATGTAATTTGGAGTACAGACTGGCAACCGAAAAATGCGTTTAAGAAAGTATCTTTGAAACTTTTCAACCACATCGAATTGCCAGCAACCCCACACATGAGCACCATACAGCATGATGGAAGAAGCAGTGGCACGAAATATCAGGAACATGACTTAATTCGTTAAGGTTACTGATAGACAAATAGATTTTGTGTTCTAATGCGTATGCACTAAAAGGATTTCGACTGCCCTTATAGATATCGTTTTGGGGATAGATAAATGTGATTTTATGATGTTTCCAACTAAGATCAAGAAGAAGACGTACGTAGTAACACAGTATTGTTTGGCATAATGGGTCAATTCCCAGTCATTGCTACCTAAGATCAATATTTTTCCAGGGCTTCTAGCTCTAGCGAGGATGTGACTAATCCTTCAAGAATATGTCTTTTCGTAAAAATTCTATATCCCGAGAGTAGGTGTTAAGTTGGAAATAAAAAAATAGGCAAATTCTTTTATGCGCAAAGTCTTGTAAGTTACACGTCAGACGTGGAAAGAAGTGAGATCTAAAGTACGATAAGTTCGAAGTTTATGTCAACCTCAATATCACAGGTTCGATCCCTGCCGTCGTCTATGTCGTCTTTAATTCCATTAAAACCTTCTATAAATTGTCATCAATGGGCTGCTGGTTTACTCATTACATGTTGTTCAGGCATAACACTAACAACATGTGATTGAGTTAAACTAGTATGCCCAACAAGGATGAAAAACGAATAAAATAATGCGAATTATAAGGGACATAGAAATAAGACACGGCATTTCTCCGCTTTAGCTCAGCCTCCATCCCTGGAGATAAAAATATCTGAGACAACCACCTTCAGTCTCAGAACATCGTGCCACACATCTTTCCTATCCTTCTTTCTCTTCCGTAACTTCACGCCCACGCTGTGTTGAAACATTAAAAGGGTAATCATAATCCCTTGAGCGTGAGTAGATTATAAAAAAAAAAAAAAAAAATATCAAATTTCTCAAGTAGAGAAATATCGAAACAGCTCCAAATCAAAAGCCAAAGTTTAGTTAGTACTAAATAAATCTTTGAAGGTTCAAAAAAAACCCTTCCAGCTTTTTCTAGCTCAACAGTTGGCTGCGAAGCAAATTTTGTGTAGGTTTCACTGTATGTCAAACACTTTTTTTTTTTGCTAAATTAAGTGTTTTTCGTGCGTTATCATTTTTTTTTATAAATATATCTATGTTTGTAGTGTTCCTGGAAGCCGTAAGAAGGACTTTCTCCTGGCATCGGGCAACGAGTTAGGCATGTATCTTTCTATCATATATTATTTTTTTTTATTTTTGGTTTGCAGAAAAACTTAATTATAATGCGCCGAAGACCTTTTGTACAAAGTGCTACTAATAAAATGTTATCTAATTCCGAATCTGGCTTGATTTTTGGATCCAATGATTCTCATGAAGATTCTGGTAGACACCCAGATAAAAACTCATTCGATGAAGAGGGAAACTTTTCGAATGTTATAAGAGAAATTCTAGAGGAAGAAAATGAAAATAAAGATCTACATGACGATGATGACCGAGTACGTGAGTTGGCATAAGGTGTTGGAGTTCATCGGGAAAAAAGGCCTCCAACTTGAAATTTATAATTAAGCTTAACCTGGTGAAATATACTCACAAATTATGGTCGAAAACCTCATAAAATGTAAAATTAATGAAACTAACCGCTTTTCAAAACAGACAATTGCTGCAAAACAAAGGAGCCAAACACGGTCGGATGAAGCAGTGGATTTCAAAAGAAATGAACAATTCTTTGGACTGCTGATGTAGAGGAGACTGGTTTCTCTTGGGTCAATGGAAGACTATTTTGAAACGAAAGGAATCTACAACATGACATTACCTTGAACAATTATGTCTAGAAATCGCTTTCAGCTTCTTCTTTCCATGTTACATTTTGAAAATAATAAATCATCTAATCAAACCAATCGACTAAGTTAAATTTAAAAATTAATTGAAAACCCCCAGGATAACTTAATAGCTCTTTTTTATCCTGGAGAAGATTTTGTAATTGACGAAATTATGGTGCCATGGAGAGGTCGGCTTCTAACGGGTGATTTTTTAAGAGCTTGAGAACTTTTTTTAAAAAAAAACGCATAAAATTTGCAAAATCTCATCGATTCTTTATTTGAAACGTTAGATTGGTCCATGACATTTACTTTTTGATGATAATTTCATTTAAATGTTGACCGCGGCTGCGTCTTAGGTGGTCCATTCGGAAAGTTCAATCTTGGGTAACTTTTTCGAGCATTTCGGCCGGAATAGCCCGAATTTCTTTGGAAATGTTGTCTTCCAAAGCTGGAATAGTTGCTGGCTTATTTGTGTAGACTTTAGACTTGACGTAGCCCCACAAAAAATAGTCTAAAGGCGTCAAATCGCATGATCTTGGTGACCAACTTACCGGTCCATTCCTTGAGATGAATTGTTCTCCGAAGTTTTCCCTCAAAATGGCCATAGAATCGCGAGCTGTGTGGCATGTAGCGCCATCTTGTTGAAACCACATGTCAACCAAGTTCAGTTCTTCCATTTTTGGCAACAAAAAGTTTGTTAGCATTGAACGATAGCGATCGCCATTCACCGTAACGTTGCGTCCAACAGCATCTTTGAAAAAATACGGTCCAATGATTCCACCAGCAGCGTACAAACCACACCAAACAGTGCATTTTTCGGGATGCATGGGCAGTTCTTGAACGGCTTCTGGTTGCTCTTCACTCCAAATGCGGCAATTTTGCTTATTTACGTAGCCATTCAACCAGAAATGAGCCTCATCGCTGAACAAAATTTGTCGATAAAAAAGCGGATTTTCTGAACACTGATTTTGGTAATAAAATTCAATGATTTGCAAGCGTTGCTCGTTAGTAAGTCTATTCATGATGAAATGTCAAAGCATACTGAGCATCTTTTTCTTTGACACCATGTCTGAAATCCCCCGTGATCTGTCAAATACTAATGCATGAAAATCCTAACCTCAAAAAAATCACCCGTTATTTAGGCAGTATATACCCAATAAGACTCATCGGTATGGAGTAAAATTATTCAAACTCTGTTCCACAGATGAATATACCTCTGTGCTCTTAGGTTATACACTGAAAAATCTTCAACTTGTGAAAGAGAAATCGGAGTGGAAAAAAATGTATGTACTCTAAAAAAAGGAAGATATCTTTTCATTGATAACTTTTTACTATACAGTGAACATTGGAAAACGTGAACCCCCCAAAACGTGAACTATCCCAAAACGTGAACACCGTAATTTTAACATTGACTGCTCTAAAACGTGAACAAATCGAAAAGCTCTAAAACGTGAACAGACATTTTTTCAACATTTCTACATAAAAATGCACTGAATTAATTTTTTAAAACTTCGGGGGCCCCATAAATTTGACATTGCGTAATATGAAATATTTAAAAAGGCTTTGGAATGGTGTTCAGATGAAGGTTTTGACCAAAGCGACATAAACGCTTAAGAGAAATTGTAGTTATTAAAATGTTGGCAAAAAATAGAACAGACAAAAATTAAAAATTTTGTTTGTTTAATAAAACTTTTATTTGTAAAACGTTCTAATTTAAAAATGAAATCTAATCAATTTTTTTAATAACCCGTAGGTACCAGTATGAACCCGTAGGTACCGGTATTTGTAAAAATGTAAAAAAAATCATAAAGATATACTACTGCAAGCAAAAAGAAGATACAATGAAAGAAAATAGGTTTTATTTTAAGAGGAGTAGTAAGACATTACGGTAGGAATACTATTTTAATCATAAAATGTTACATTCCAAAACATGAACAATCTCAAAAACATGAACACCCTCGGTTTTAATTAGTTCACGTTTTCCAATGTTCACTGTATCTTCTTTCCTATATCAAAATTAGACAACATAAGTGCTGAGAATGAGAATGAGCTTCGCCCAAGTGTTCGTGTACTGCATATAAAACGAAAGAGTGAAATTATCGAGCTAAATCGTTTTTCTGACTATCTTCGACTTAAACGAACTGTTGGATGGATTTTCAGATATTTGTCAAATTTGAAAAATCTGATGTTTGGTGAACAACTAACAACTGGAGAACTATCTTGTGAAGAACTATCCAAGGCCGAAGGAATGTTATGTCGCCTCGCACAAGAAAACATATATGCAGATGAAATCAATACACTTGAGAATGGACAACAATTGGGTAAGTCAAGCTCAATATTTCAATTGACCCCTTTCCTTGATAAGAATATGACGCTGCGCCTGGGAGGAAGAATTAATGCCGCCGAATGCCTTCCCAAATGTACACGATGCCCTATCATACTGCCACCGCATCACAGATTGACATATCTTATAGCTGCTAGATATCATGAGGATCTCCATCATCAGAATCAGGAAGTCATAATTAACGAAATTCGTCAACGTTTCTGGGTACCTAGTCTACGTAGCTTGGTGAAGAAAGTGAAGACTGATTGCCAGTTGTGTAAAATCAATAAAGCCATTCCAACGCAACCATTAATGGGACAGCTGCCTAGTGATCGCTTGACTCCGTATATCAGACCGTTTAGTTATGTTGGTCTCGATTACTTTGGCCCCATGGAAGTGACAATTGGACGAAGCCGTGTTAAGAGATGGGCAGCCTTATTTACATGCCTTACAGTACGTGCGATTCACATTGAGCTGGCAGTCGACCTATCTACAGACGCATGTTTGGTATGTATCAGAAACTTTATTAATCGTCGAGGGGTACCAGTGCGAATTCGCAGTGACAACGGCACAAATTTTGTGGGTGCGAACCGAGAGTTACAGAAGAACGAACAACAATTTGATTCAGATGCCTTGCAGGCCGAGATGTCATGCAGGGGTATTGAATGGGTATTCAACTGTCCCTCAAATCCTAATGCAGGTGGTTGCTGGGAGCGGCTGGTACAGTCGGTAAAAAGAGTTCTAGCACACACGTTAAAACAGGAAGCTCCCCGCCCAGAAACGTTGCAAAGTTTACTCATCGAGGCCGAAAACATAATAAATTCCAGGCCGCTGACGCATTTACCAGTATCATCGGAAGAAGAGGAGCCCCTTACGCCGAACCACTTCCTGCTAGGAACGACCAACTCTACACAAACTCCTGCGGATGAGCATCGGATAGGCCTTCGAAAACAACACCAAATAGCTTTGCAATTGAAAAACTGTTTCTGGAAACGGTGGATGCTGGAGTATTTGCCAACTTTGACACGCCGCACGAAGTGGTTCCGCCGAGAGATAGCCATTAAGCTAGGAGATTTAGTGTTGATATGCGAGACAGAGCTTCCACGTAGCAAGTGGCGCAGAGGAATTATTTGTGCGATTTATCCAGGAAAAGACGGCCACATCCGAGTTGCGGATGTTCGAACGAATGGTGGTATACTTCGAAGACCTACATCAAAGTTAGCAGTGCTTGATGTCGAAAGTGGTGAAACACCGAGGGAGTTTCACGGGGGCCGGTATGTCATGGATGAATATGTAGTGGAACAGAGCGAGAAAGTTCCGACATCAAATTCGTAAACGAACACACCAAAAAATACGACGAAAACGAAAAGTGGCGTGGCAGCTGTCCAGGCGGGAATGAATTCATTTATAAAAAGAAGAGAATACTGAAGGGAACACTTCTTGGCCACTAAAAAGTAAATCTTTTATGTTTTTTGCTTACAATACTCAGATAATAAAAATAAACTATTAATCATTAATTGATCCAGCTGTTGTATTTCATTAAAAAGATAAAATATTATACTCAGTGGAAAGATTTTGTCGCAGTTTACGACAGGTTGCATAGCCTTATGTACTCACTATAATGAGTTTATAAATATGGCTGTAACAGTCAACATTAGTTAACAAATTCTTGACTGTTGGAAATGTCAAAGTGTCTTATGAAGTTTGTACAAAACTAATACCAATTTGGAAAGGTATTCGATGACCATAAAATAAATAATTAAAATAATTATGCAATTCTTTTTCTCGACTATCGAAACCCAGAAAATATTTTATTTGAAAACTAAAACATATTACTCACCCTGTTAAATTTAATTTTAATATCCTGAAACGCACCATCACTTTTGACAACACTAAAAAATTTTGTTTGTTTAATAAAACTTTTATTTGTAAAACGTTCTAATTTAAAAATGAAATCTAATCAATTTTTTTAATAACCCGTAGGTACCAGTATGAACCCGTAGGTACCGGTATTTGTAAAAATGTAAAAAAAATCATAAAGATATACTACTGCAAGCAAAAAGAAGATACAATGAAAGAAAATAGGTTTTATTTTAAGAGGAGTAGTAAGACATTACGGTAGGAATACTATTTTAATCATAAAATGTTACATTCCAAAACATGAACAATCTCAAAAACATGAACACCCTCGGTTTTAATTAGTTCACGTTTTCCAATGTTCACTGTACTATGTACTATAAGGCAAGTTATGCATTCGTAAAAAAAATCGAACTCGAGATTTTGATCAAAGTTGACATTACGATGATAGCGGAGACTAAAAAAGTGGGTCTCGCAATTCTGTCTGTCTGTCTGTCTGTCTGCCTGTCTGTTCGACTACAGGCTAAACGACTCGGCCGATTTTCTTTAAACTTGGTAGATCTCATTTTTAATTTTTTCCCCCCACACATTTTTTTCTTTTTTTTTTAAGACCAAAAATAACGGTACCCCCCATACGAATTTTTTTCGAAATTTTATAAACATTTTTTTTTCTCAAAAACTGTTGAACAGATTTTAAAAATAAAAATACAGAAAAATTTCATTTAATTAAATCTAGGTATTGGTTGAAAAAAATTTTCCGAAAAATGGTTATTGAGGGTACCCCCCATGGAACCATTTTTTTGTTTTTGATTTTCTCAACAACGGTTCAACCGATTTTGATCTTTTTTTTTGCTAAAGCTCCCCAAAAACATAAATAGAACTGTGTACTCAAATTTTGAAAAAAAATTTTTGGATTTTTAAAAAAACTTCAAATTTTTTTTTTCAAAACTCAATATTTCGAAAACCCCATGCTAGATTTTTTTTAAACTTGATAAATAAAAGTTTCTCAATATAATCTACAAAATGTGAGAAAATTTTTTTATTTTACCTAAAAATAAAGGTACCTACCATACAAATGCTAAAAAATTTAAAAAAATGGTTTTCAAAAATCGTATTTTTCTCGAAAACGGCACCTAGAATTTTGATAAAATTTTTTTTCTTTCAATTAATTTTTACGATCTTTAATTTAATAAAAAAAATTTTGAAATTAAGATATTACAGCTTGTACCTACCATAGAACCATTTTTTCGAATTTTGAATTTCTCATTATCCACAAAACGGATCTTCATGAAATTTTTTAAAAAGAAGCTTCTAAAAAGTCTAAAACACATTCAATTTCAAAACTTTAAAATAAATATTTTTTGAATTTTTGAAAAAAAAAATCTATTTTTTCTTTTTTTGAAAATTCGATATCTCCGAAACGGGTCAATATTTCTTTTCGTAAATTTAATTTTTATTCGAACAATAATAAAAACTTTAAATTGGTGTACCTAAATTTTTTCTTAAAAAGCTTTTAAAAAGTTTGTATAAAAAAGCTTTTTTTAAGAAACCACTACAACGACTTATTTATATTAGCTTCCTTCTTGGAACAGAAGACACTTGTTCCGAAAGAAGTCCTTCTGGCAAAATTAAAACGAAGTTATTTCTAAAGAAGATAAAGATTGAATAGTCGTTTTGAAATGGAAAGACACCACAGATTTATGCATATATTCTACCAAACATCCTCCAGTTCAGTTCAAGTTGGAAATACCCAACCTCCCACAAGCTCCAATTCGCCTCAGACATCAAGACCAGGACGAAATACCCAACAATTCTTAACCAACCCTGAAGCGATTGTTGCCTACAATAAAGGCAAATCTGGAATTCATTGGTCAGACCAAACGCGTTCTTAGAAAAGGCGTGAAGCGTTACCGAAAACTTGGGATTGAGTTATTACTGGGAACATCAGTTGTAAATGCTTGGGTTGTATATAAAAATATTACCCAGAGTAAAATATGCATTCGAGAGTTTAGAGAAAAACTTGTTACTAAGCTTCTCAATCTCCCAATAGTTTCATCAATCACAAACCAAAACTCACCACTTGAAGAACAGAGTCAATGATACTGGAATTCAAATTCGAACAGAGTGTAGTGTCTGCTATGCTCGAATTGCCATTGAAAAAGGCCAAATTTGTGCTCGACAAGAAGCAAGCAAGACATATAGTTTCTGTGAAGATTACCCTAGTCAACCACAAATGTGCCTCCAATTTTTCAACATACAACACCATAGTTCCTATAAAAGTAAATGAAAAAAGTTCCTAAACACAAATGTTTTCAAAAATACATGAATATAGATATAAGTTATAAAAATTAAAAATTAAATAAAAAATTAATTTATGAACTGCTTATTTGTTTTTAAAAGTGAAAATTTGTTAATTAATTTACTTAATTTACTTGAAGTGATAATAAGTACGAATACGAAGTTGTGATTTAATCTCTTTCGAACCAAAACTGGTCGAAAATCTTCATTTTTACAAAATTTCTCATATTTTTTCGAGTCGGGTATAGAATGTAGAAAAGACAATGGAGATGGACATCTAAAAGGTCCCAGCCAAAACAATTTCAATATTTAACAACAATCGGAAGTCTTCCATATAATTAAAAAGAATTTGTAAGTTACAAGTTACAAGTTAACTTTATTGAGGCATATAAAATTCTTACATTTGTATCTTACAAACTATTAACATATTTTAACTTTTGGTCGACTTAATGATTTATCTGACTATATCATGAATTGTTAATATTTATTAAATAAAATCAAAATTTCTTATTTCATTTATGAAAACATTGTAAGATTTGATCGCTTGCTCCCGGCGATTCACACTCAGCTTAGCTCTTTTTTTGGCTTTCTTAACTTACTGACTAGAATTAAAACTAAAATAAACTTACACCTAAAAAAAAAACCACCATTCTTAGGCGGATATGTTTATAAAAATATCATTTATGATACAATATTTGCAGATGTTCAAGAAATCCTTAGTAATTTATATAAAACTATATAGTTACAAGGACATCTCAACCATCTACATTTAACAAAGATTCATGTTAGCCATTCATTCATTAAATATTTATTTTTTTTAAATTATTTTAACAATGTCATCCTCTATAGTTAAAGAAGGATGCCCTTTCATAAAATGGCACTTGCATGTTGTCATTTGCATATTGTCTCAATAGAGTACTAGATCCCTCATTAAGAATATTGAATGGTGATAGATAATAGTTATCAAGCAGACAGTCATTTATATTAGAGTCCTTCAAAGATCTTATGAGTGGGTTTTCATGGTAACTTATGCGCTCCATTTTTTTTATGAGAAGATCTATTTGATACTTCATTAAAGGTACGACCCTAGTTGCTTCATATATAGATTTGTTGGAAAACCATTTCTTGTCTGGTCTTCTAAATAGACCACAACAAAATCTCAATATTTGTCTCTCAAACATCTCCATTTCTTTTGCAACAGTAGGGGATAACGTAAACCAGGTACAAAACCCATATGTCAAAATCGGTCTTATAAGAGTCTTGTACATAAGAATTTTTGTTTCCCCTAACATGCTCTTCGAATTAAGTAGCGGTTTCAACAATCCTGTAACCATCTTTGCTTTATTAAGCGCTGACCTAGCATGTTTGTTGAACAGGTATCTGTTCTGGAAGCTTATCCCCAGATATTTTGTTTTAGTGCGTAATGGAATTTCAAAATTATTTAGTTGTAATTTTAAAGCTCTACTTTCCTTAACCGCAAGGTAATGTCCCTTTTTACTGGCGTTCCTAAAACAAGTTAGTCCACATTTTCGTGTATTGATTTTCAGCCTCCATTTTTTGAAATAATTTTCCACAAGAGGAAGTCCTTGCTTGATTTTGCTAAGGGCTAAGGTTGGACGTGTATCACTAGCCAGTATGATAGTATCATCTGCGTAGTGTATTGAGCCAAGTTCATTCCATATGGGGTCCGAAAGAGGAAAGTCTTGCAAAAAGATATTAAATAGTAATGGTCCCATTATTGATCCTTGTGGAACACCAGTGCTAACTGAGAAAAAATCTGAATGTTCAGATCCAATAAAAACTGAATTTGACCTGTTAGACAAGAAACTTAAAATAATTCTAATAAGCCATTGTGGAAAGTTTAACCGAATAAGCTTGAATATAAGACCTTGATGCCAAAGCGAATCAAAGGCCTTTTCCAAATCAACGTCTAAGCTCACTGTACATTTTTTTTCCCTTAGGTTTTGTATAACCTTATCCTGGAATAGGAGTAGGGCGTGTTCCGTTGAGTTCCCTTTTTTAAACCCAAATTGATTGCTTGGGACGATGTGTTCAACATCACAAAAAGTGTTTAAGTGATTTGCTAAAATCTTTTCAAATAGTTTGCCAATATTTGAAAGGATCGAAATAGGGCGAAAGTTATTAACTTCTCGTGTAGCTTTTTTCTTTGCTAACGGTAAGATTTTACCTTTTTTCCAAGTATCTGGGAAATAACCGTTGTTAATACATTGGTTAAATATGAGTGACAGTATGTAGTCCAAGGAAAACGGACATTTTTTTAAAATATAGTTCGAAATTTGATCTATACCTGATGATTTTTTGTTATTAAGCGAGATTCTGTAAATATTAACATTGTTTGGTGAAGTAAACGGAGAAAATCCAGGATCGCAGGCACTGCAATCAGAGGAAAAGGTGGAAAGTGTTTCGAGCACATAGGTCTCTTTAAATTGATTTACTGTGGAAAGAACTTCGCTTTCGAAAACTGGATCATCTGTTCCTATTTCAGAGTCATTTGTTGAAAAAAACTGCATGAAAGCATTTAATTTCGATTGAATATCTGTAAGCTCTTGTCCATTATAAAAGAGAATGTCTTTTGAAATATTTGTGCCATAATACTTACGCCCTGTAACACTGTCAATTTTCTTAAAAGCTTGGGGGGAGGGTTTGATTTGCTTTAATCTATTTTTAAGGGTGTTATTGAGGTCTAAATAAACATTTTGTTTTATAATGCAACTAATTCGGTCTATTTGTGCACGAAGCTCGCGATATTCCGGGTTAACTCTATTAAGATAACGATGATATATCCTTTTGAGTTGCTTTAACCATATTTTCCGAAGATCAATTAACTTCTTTGTAAAATTTGAAATACAATTATATTTATGATCTATCACGTTTTGAATTTTTGAATGGCGCTCCACGTTTAAACAAATTGAATCAACTATGTGGCTTATAAGCCCATTGATTTCCGAATTTGATAAGTTTCTTTCTGTTGGTAACTCGAGAGAAGACAATGTGTTATGAAGACTTAGCTGAAAAGCTTGCCAATTGGTGTTTTTGAAAGTGGGTGGATTCTACGCTCCCTAAATGGAAAATTTCTGATTTGTATCCTTGTATGCACGACATATCGTTGCGTGAAATTACAGGTTTCAACGGTATCGTCAGTTTGGCAATTTTTGAAGCTACATACATATATATTTTAGAAACTACTAATGCTAAAAAGAGTTGAAATTTGGTGAGGCACTTGCATTTGATCAGCTTAGTAAAGTTTTTGATATTATTGGAACTGAAATAAGAAGAAGTCGAAAATCGGCTGAGTTTGTATTTCAGAAACAAAATTAAAATGGGTGCGACGAACTTGACTTTGATTTAAGATGGAAATTACTTTTTTTGAAAACAGTCAACAACATATTACGATTTAGTGTTACATCTGCTATTTAGTTGGGGGTGTGCCTGTTGAATGCGAATAAAAAACGATATCCTTATCTCATGTTTAATTATTAAATTTATTTCAATTTTATTTTGAAACAGTCCTTATCTAATTGAACTCAAAATAAAGTTCAATACTTAAATTATAACATTTTATTTATGTCAAAAAATGTTCTCACCAAAATTCCCTGAAAATTAATTTTTCATTCAAACAAATTCTGCATCAATAAATTAGAGGAAATTAAGACAACGTTAAGACTAATTTAATAATGGTATGATAGTCATTATCAATGATTCAATGCCATAAACCATAAAATATTATAAGATTTTGAGGAAATGCTTATGTGGTCGAAGTACAGAAGGACAGAATTGTGTATTTGAATTTTATATCGAATGTTTAAGAAAAATTAATTTTGATTATATGTCCCGCTGTAAAAATGCAAAATTAATTTAAAGATAAACTTTCTAAAGCTTCAGCAAAGCCTTATTATGATTGATGATACTCGCGATTACATTTTTGAAAATATTTCTTTACCAAAAGTTATTTTTTTTTATCTGTTTACCTTGACTTGACTTTCAAATTCTGTCTTAACCTTAGAATTCAATAAAACTATAACTTAAGTAACGAAAATGCCAGAATCTAGTTTAAAAATCAAAGTACACAAATAATTTACAGCTGTTTAATCAATTAGATGTAAGATATAGTTTAATTTTACTGGCCTGTCGATATAACAATTTTATATTAAGTTTTTTTCCACCCATCATATGTGTTATTTAATTAATTTTCAATAACATAATTAACTTAAGCCATATCGAATTTCACTTCTTATCATAAAACTTTCGACTGGTCTCTTGTTGAAGAAGACAATTATACACCGTAAATTAATATTATTAAGTAGTCAGATTTGGTTTTATCACTTCAGTCGCAAGCTTATAACGTTTGCAGGAAAGTTTTGAGATTGGTTTGATTTGATAAGAAAGCCAAATTAAGAAATTACGACCTTAAGGAAATTTTTAAGTAGCATTACGGATTTCATTATTATTTTAAGAGCCAGAAGTTTATATTTGTGATAAGAGCAATTTAATAAATTCTCTTTATTTTCAAGTGCCGAAAATCGAACGAATATCACCCAACTGTATCAGTTCCAACTTAATTCACGGTTTTGTTATTTCAAAAACCAAAAACCTTATAGGAACTGTTAGACTTGTGATGACATTAGATCTTCCTGAAAATTTGTATAACTTTTCTAAGCTAAATATATTACTACCAGTAATAGAGCACTTTAATTCCTCGTAAGAGAAGCTATTTTCGAATTTGATTGGATATATTCGTCCAAGCTTTTGTTAAAATATAAATTAACTTTTAAATATTAATTATTTATTGCTTAACACAGAATTAAGTCAACAAATTTCGAAACGCAATAAACTGGACAGTTTATTCGTTGATTTATGAAACAATTTCGGTTAACGTCAGAGTTTTTGGAGTTTCAATTTGGCCAATTTGTATTCTTTAATTAGATTTAAATTCAAATAATACAAGTTTCAGTTAAGCTTGAGGATGAAATATTTTATTCATTATCTTGAAATTTTGGTTGTCTGAAAAAACGTCGGAAGCAATAAACATTGAAATTTGTTGGAAATACATTTTGAATTTTAAGGGTTTCCGAACTTTAACAGGTGATCCTTGTCATATGGCTAAAGATACGTCGGTCAAATTGGTTGTTATTTAACAACATGGAGAGTTATAGTCTTTGTAAAATGTAAATTTTGTAAAAATTGGTCCTCTGTTCGAGGAATATGTCGCGCTTTCGTTGATTTTACAGTGGCCATAATCGTCCTTCCAAGAGAAGTATACGGAACGCGGTAGATAAATTTGAATCAACCGGTGTAGGTCGCCAACATCCCTATGTCCACAAAATGCAAGATCTGCGGAAAATATCGGCGCTGTTCGTGAGAGTGAGCAGGAAAATAAGAGGTGGTCAATTTGGCACCGCCCACAAAACTTGAGCTTTCGAAGAATACAAGTTGCCGAATTATGCGTCATGCGGCCTACAACTCTATAAACTTCATCTGACCGAGAAGGTTAGAGTTCACGACCATCGGCAACGACGTACGTTAGCTAATTTGGCTCTTGAGCAGTTGAAAGTTCATCCCAATTTCTTTCAAAAAGTTATATTCAACATCGAAAGCCATTTCTGAGTGAATTAGATCCTCAATCAGCAAAATTGTCTAATTTGGGACGATCACAATCCACATGAGACCCATAAAATTGAAATGCATCGGAGAAAGTCATTGTTTGGTGTAAATTTAAAGCTGGCTTCATCATTGGTTTATAGTACTATTGATCCATGAAAACCAATTTATTTTTAACTGAATTGGATAATAATGACACCAACACCGAGGGCGTGTGATTTTAAAAGAAGGGCGTTATGAATTGGCAACCAAATTCTTGCGATTTGACCCCATAAGACTTTTTCGTGAAGGGTTTTCTAAGTCGTCGTCAGTGTTATTGGTCAAATTCAGACGATTTATATGTAAGAGTTTCGGAAAATTTGATGTAAATATTGTCCACTATGTACAGATTACTTGCCCGTTGTATTAACATCAAATGGCAATGTCAAATTGCAGCAGAAATTTTCCAAAACCACGCAACACAGGTGAACTAATTTTCCTCGGATTTTCCGTTTTATAATCGCCATATAGATTTCCTAACGATAAAAACTACTATGTATCTGGGGCTTGAAATTCCTTTTTTTCAGGATTATGCAAAAATCACAGTGGTAACTTGCGACTAAATTGTTGGAGAATGTCTTAAGACACTTACACATATATGTAGAGGTGCTCGCTCCAATATCACACTCTATTCCGTTGGATATAATTCAAAACGAGAACTAAACAAATTATAGCTAATACATATAACTAGCACAATGTTTTAATTTTTTTTATTAAATTATAGATCATTAAAATTAATCAAAAGAAAAAAATTTTAACAAAATTCTCGGAACAGTTTTCGAGAAAAATACGATTTTCGAAAACCATTTTTTAACATTTGGATGGCGGGCACCGTTATTTTTAGGTAAATTAAATTTTTCTCATATCTTGTAGTTCATATTAAGAAACTTTTATTTATCAAGTTTGAAAAAAATCGAGCTTGGGTTTTTCGAAATATTGAGTTTCCAAAAATAAAAATTTGATTTTTTTTTTAAATCCAAACATCAAAAAATTGAAAATTTGAATATGGTAATAATATTCAAACTTTGAAGGAGCTTTAGCATAAAAAATGATTCAAATCGGTTGTACCGTTTTCGAGGAATCAAAAACAAAAAAATGGTTCCAGGGAGTTACCAAAAATAACTATTTTTTCGGGAAGAATTGCTCAACGATTACTTAGAGAAAACTAAATGAAATCTTATGATTTTTTTTTTAAATTATGTCGGACAGTTTTTGACAAAAAAAAATATTTATAAAATTTCGAAAAAAAATCGTATGGCAGGTACCGTTATTTTTGGTCTTAAAAAAAAGAAAAAAACAGCTGTTAAGGCTGTAGTCGAAATGACAGACAGACAGAATTGCGAGACCCACTTTTTTTGGTTTTCGCTATCATCGTAATATCCACTTTGATCAAAATCTCGAGTTCGATTTTTTTACGAATGCATAACTTGCCTTATAGTACTTATAAGTCGCAGGTAAAAAGTCTATAATGACTGTATTTAAAAATCATTTCTTCAAAAATTCTGTAAATACAAAAATTCTGTAAATACAAAAATTCTGTAAATCCAAAATTTTGTATCCCAAAATTCTATCAATCAAGCACTTTTTACCATAAAAACTTTTTTTAAATAAAAAAAAATAGTTTAAGAAATATTAAATATAAAGATCAAAAATTATATTTAACAGAAATTTTTTACAATCAAATAACATACGACAAAAAAAATTGTTAAAAATTTTTAATTCACTTTAATATAAATGTTTGAATAAATAATATTTGTTTTCTTTTTTATTTCAGGTAAGTTCAATAATTCAATTTGAATTAAATAAGTACAAGTAAGTTAAACAATTATTTTTAATAATCTGATAAATCATAAATTCATTGAAAGAAACATTTTTCTAAAAAGACTTCGCTACTCGCTAAGTTTGATTTGGGCGCTGATATCATTATCTCAGTTAATAGTGGGCCTTGGTTAGACAAAGTTTTGAAATACATCAAGATGATATTTTTGGAAAGTCCAATACGTTGGTGGTAGATGCCCTTCATTGACTACTGCATATAAGATTCATTGATCTTGCCCACAACTTAAACGTGCCACTGATATCACTCTTAATTTTTTCGATTATGTCAATATAGTCAGATTAGGTGAGTAACTCGATGGACTTTTGAAAGACCGTGCCTGATACTTATTGCGTGACAGTTATGCTTTCAAGAAAAATTTAAATAAAAAGTAAAATGACAGCTCATCGTATTCTAAAATTTTTGACATCGAAGACATAATTGTGGCGCACTTTCCTCGCCTCAGATTGCAGTGATATGGCCAGTTCAATTCATTAAGCAACACCTTCAAACATTCACACTCATAAAAGGCAAACAGTTACCCATGCTGACCATATTTTTGTATTCTTAGAACTAAGCTTCTTTTAGGATGTCGATCGTTCTTGCAGGCTTCAGTTCGGACCTTGTAATGCTTTGATCTATTCGTATAACTTTCGAATTTCATCCAACTAAATGGATTTTAAATTTGCGCGGGTAGATTTGGCGACCTGTGGTGGCAAAGCTGTTTCACTGACATCTTTCAAATCTGTTGTTTATTATCAAGTTACTAATGCGCAAATCATTATGTCAAGTGATTGAACAACATGTCCAAATGATAATTTTTTATTTTCAAAATGAGTGTTCCTTTTACAAGATCCGTACCACCGTAAGTAGCTGACATAGCTGGGCATTAACTCGTTAATCCGTTAATCGTTAATTAACGAAGTTAACATTTTGATTAACGGATTAACTTTTAAGTTAACTTTTAAAAATGTTAACGGACACGTTAAATCCGTTAATCCACGTTAAGTCCGTTAATCGTTAATCCAATGCCTACTATTTACCGCGCAGCGCGAAAAACAGGTTCAGACAAGTATGAGACAAGTGCGGCGCGTTGACCAACTGCGTTTTCGATATTGTTGCTCAACCAGTTGATGAAAGAGTTGTTACCTTCGTACATTTAACCAAGGATCACTCGGTGGGGAACGCGTTGAACGCACCACGATAAACAAAAAACTCAAACGTCAAACCTGAAATAATTTTGACTTCAGTTCGGTACATACATACATTTATTGTCGACGCACGCCTTCGCTTTAAAATATTCTTAAATTTGTTCCGTATGAGTATGATTTCCTCTAAGAAAAAAAAGTGGCTGCCGCATTAATAATATTAGAAAATAAACGACAAAGGAAGAAAAAACAGCTAGACGATTCTGGGTAGATGATTTTTTCTTGAGTCGCGAAGAAAATTGTTTTTTCAATGAAATAAATGAGAAATTAAAATCAATTGATCCCACCGCGCCCGTGAATTCGAATTCAAAGTTTAGGCAATTGCATTTTCGAGGAAATTTGAGACCAAGCCAATTCCCTGGCATCTCGATTTTTATAAGAGGGGCTCTTAATGTCCTATATATTGGGCTTTTCCTTAATTGCTGAAATCATTTGCAAAATTAATTCCGTGGTCCACTCTGATTTTTTATCACCTTCCATGACGAACAACTAAAATAAAGTACAGTTTGCAAGTTGCAACAACTGCAAGTATACGGCAACGCAATACTTCAACCACGTATAGACACATTTCACTGCAGCCAACGCAACACAATATTACGTGAAGAAATACCAAAAAAAAATAAAAAGTTGATCAACGCGTTGAACAAATAATGTGCAACACATTATCTTGAAAATGTTCAAGTTGCTCAACGTGTTGATCGAACATTTTCAAGGAGCAACACGAGCTCGTACACTACCCGTACAATTGTTGCGCAATTCCTTGAGCAACGGCCAACAACTAGATCCAACCCGTTGGTTGAACAGAATTGAAGGCACCGTACATTAGAGTTGAATGCGTTGAATTCGAAATTTGTGCGTTGATCGCCTAGTGGTCGACCGGCATTACTTAGTACCGGTGCTCAGAGTAAAAAAATATATAAAAAATGCAATTTTTATCACATGTTAACGGATTAACGATTAACGTTAACTTGCGTTAATTCTTCCGAAATGTAACGCTTTAACGATTAACGAAGCTAACTTTTTTAGTAGCGGATTAACGATTAACGAAGTTAACTGTTTGATTAACGGTGCCCAGCTATGGTAGCTGAATAGGGCATTTGAACGATGTCATATTCTATTCCTAATGGCATACATGGGCCTTGAATTTTGTTAATACCTCACACCCAGTTTGTATTATTCCATTTTCAACATCGACCCGCCTTTATTGAAAACCTTTTAGTTGATTTCCAAAATCTCTTCCAGTAAACGACAAATAATTGAAATGCCTTCTATTCTGCATTCATCTCTTAATCATCATCAGAAGAGTAATCCAAACGATTATAAATTGATCTCTGCAGTGAACTCGAAGCTTCTTCCTCATACTTTCGTCTGTATGCAAAGATTAATATAAAAATTTATTCCACATTCTTTAGCCAGATTTAAGCATTCTTTAAAACTTTTAAATTGATTCTGTACTACTTGAATCATAGCTTTCTTCAGAAGCCATTAGTCAGACATCTGAATAACGTTCAGTACAGAGTATAGTTAAAGTTTAAATCTTTTGCAAATAATGGCGACAGCCCAGCCTGAATTATGATCATGTAGTTTTGGCGAGTAATAGTCGAAAAGTTCTCTTTGTGTTAAATCTTAGAAGTTTCTCCACAGCCTTTTACTTTTTGCTTCCCCATGCTTAAAAGAGAACGCATTTAGCTGCTGTTTCAAAAACTCGATATTCGCTGTGTGCAATTTTTCCATGTCTATCGAAACAGTTTTCTTTTATTGACGTAGACTCCGAGATATTTTAATTCCTTAATTATTCATTATTGATTTTTATCAACCAATTCACCACCAAAAGATCATTTTTTTATGAGATCTCCCACCGCCTTTTTTTTAAAATGTGATTGTGATCTATGGAAGAATATCCAGAATTCCTTGAAAATATTTTTTTCGAGGTATTGCTATACTCTGTTCAACAAAAATTGTCAGTACAGGGAAGGGCATTTGCCTTTAACTCTGGTTTCATTGGATTGCAAAAGTGTGTCGCATTTTAAAGCTCTCACAGGATTTCCCTAGTTTACATTAAAATCGCCAACACATAAAATACTCAACTTCATAAAATTTGTTCTCAAAAGCTTCAAATCCCAAAAGCTCCTTAATAAAATCCACTGAATAAGTTCCTTGCTTGACATTGAGAATGATAATGGTAACTCTGTTATGATGTAGATAACAAGCGCAAGGGCACCCCGTGTCCATCAGCAGTGGGATACAACGTTCGTGTTGGGGTCTACAACTTCTTGCGAACAATTACAACAACAATTCCTTAAGGAAAGTCAGTGGCTTGCTCTGTTTTAAGTGGCATTTTTCCAACGGAGTGTAGTGAGGGTGCATCAGGAAAAAGCTGTCCCATAAAGCCTGTACTGACATTTCTTGTTGAGAGTATAGACGGATTTGAAGTAAGGCTGTCAAAATTTTGTATGCTGCGTTCAGATAGAATATCTCTCTGTAGCTTGCAGGATCTAATGTGCAACCTTTCTTATGAATAGAAAACACTAAAGCTTCCTTACTTCTCTTGTAATATTTCGTGTTCGAAAACGTTATTTAAGATAGAGGTAAATATTTTCTTAAGGTTAATTTTACCGTACTTCAAAACTTCTTCAGGAATTAAATCAGAACCATCAAAATTACCCTTTTTAAGTCCAGCAATAACTGCCGCGTGAATGAAAAATCTAAAATGTCATCAGAAAACCAGGTGCTGCATAATGGAACTAAATAATATTATGGTCGTTGTTGGATTTAAAAGATGCTCAAAATAATTCTGCAGTACTTTTGGGACCAAATCCTTATAAATACGATATTTACCACCATTTAGTTTTCGGGTCAAATTCCAAAACTCCGAGGACTTCATTGCGTTGATATTAAGTATTTCTCATAATTATAATTTTCATATAAAATTCAAGGGACGGATTATAAGAGTGAAAGAGTCACTCATTAGTCCCTTATGACCCCTAGATATAGCTATGGATGATATCTATCTATATAAACTGGAAAATTAAAATATTATCTTATTACAAAATTGTATCCAAATCTTCCGAGCCATTTGGAAACTCAGCATTCGAATCAGAGAAAAAGATATATAAGAGAATTTCTCATTAACAGTACCTAGGAAAATTGCTCTTCATCAGAAATTTAATTAAAAGTTGAACTTTGTCCTATTTTAAACACACACAGAAAACCAAATACCAAAGGGAAAATACGAAACTACTTTTTAATAATATTCCATTCAACAAACATCTTAGATTTCTTTTTAATTTGATTAAATACGAGTAGATAATGATATTCTTTTTCTTATGCCACAGAACTTCAAACTTAAATTTCCATTGAGTTTAAATTCCAGTATCTTTGTATCTCTTACGAGAAAATTATAAGTTGAGTATAATAACACTCGTGCTTCAGGTATTTCCTGACATTAAAAATCGAAACAATTATGGCTTAATATAACTCGTGATTTTATCGTCAGTTTTTTATCGAACACTTTTTGTCTTGAATTAATAAAAAAAATAGAATTATTTAAAAAAAATTATATGATTAATTAGAATTAGAATAAATTAATTTGATTTCTTTTTTGTAAATGACGTTAAAAAAGATTTTCATCACTGAAATCAAATTGCATACAACTTAACACAATCTTTTTTATCATTTATTAATAACTGGTAGAGTTTACTGGGCTTCACTTTTAATATTTCAACTAAGTTAAAAAACTGTTCCACATGTTTCTTAAAAATTAAATCCTTAAGAAAAATGTTACTTCTGATTGAATTTTTTTAAACCATTAGAAGTAAAGTAATATGTACGACTTCATAGAACGAACTTGCTCTTATGCTAAAGAGAATTGGAATTTGTAAATATGGATGTTATTACTATCTAATACCCCTTCCTATAACAGTTAGTGCGTTGGACTATCGCGCAAAAGGTCTTGAGTTCAAATCTCAGCCGCTCCAAAAATGTTGTTGAGGGATGTACTCTCTTTTGCGAGGAATTGACAAATATTCCAAAAGTGCTTCTCATTATCTGTTCGAAATAGGTAGAAATTGTAGGTCCTGTCTATTAATAACACGCATAATGGTTGAGAGGTTATAAGTCACTATAGGTCCTCGTTCTCTACGAGATTTAAAAAGACAAAAACCATTTTTTTAAGTGGTTTGAAATAAAAACAAAACGCCATAAGAAAACATGAATTGATGCGAGAATAATAAATTAAAATCGTAAAATAAGTTTTTTTTTATATACAACTTATGTACAACTTTTAAGAAAATATATAAATATAATAGTAAAATAGTAAATTTGAAAAAAAAAATTAATAACCGTTTTCGAAAGAAATTGATTTTTTTTTTGTTTTCAAAAATCCAAAAAATACTTTTGTTTAAGTTTTCATATGCAAAATTTCATTAAATTTTCGAAAAAAAAAATATTTTTTTTGGATTTTTTTGAAAAATCAATATCTTGAAAATGAGTATGAATGAATGTTAAGGGGGGTTCGGACTGTGACCTAAAGACCTATTTTGCCCTCATCTAGAGCTAGATGAGTGGCTAACGATACAGCTCTTCCGACAGGTTTACCCCTTTGATTTTTTAGTACCTTCAGAGAGGATAAATCACTCTCTTCTACATGCTAGCATCCCAGATGCTTTGATACATTTGTGCCTCGCACTTGCCATGAGGAACCCCGTTACTATTCGTAGATTGTCAAAGTCAAGTTAAATTTTTTTTTCGCAAAATCAAAGATATTGAAAAATAGTAAGCGATAAAGTAAAATGTTTTTTCATACATCTTGTATATAGTTTTAAAAAAAGTGTCAATTATCAAACTTAAGAGCAGGTGTTCTGAATTTTGAAAGAAAAATTAAGTTTGAATACCACAAAAGTATTCAAACTTTTTAGGAGCCTTAGCATACACAAATTTATAAAAATCAGTTCTACCGTTTTTGAGAAAATCAAAAACCAAAAAAATCAAGGGGGTACCAAAAATAACAATTTTTTGGAAAATTTTTTTCAACCATTAAATAGATTTAACTATAAATGAAATTTTTTTAAGTTTTTTTAAGAAAATCTGTGGGACATTTTTTGAGAAAAAAAAAATATTTATAAAATTTCGAAAAAAAATCGTATGGCAGGTACCGTTATGGGGGGGTACGTGTAGGGGGAAAAATCAAAACTACATCTACCAGGTCTAACGAAAATCAGCCGAGCCGCTTAGGCTGTAGTCGAACAGACAGGCACGCAGCCAGGCAGACTATTATTATTTGATAGATATAATATACTTACATACCATAGAATTCGGTTATAACGACCACTCAGGGTAGACAAATTTTCCGTCGTTATAAGCGGATGTCGCTATATCCGAACGAAACAACTTTTTTTTAATATCTGTTATATCGTTTTCTTACCTTACATCAACTTAGTAATTCTCAATGAAAAACAACACACAATCGACTCAAATTTGTATCAAACAAAATAAACTCTTGATGCATTCAAATGAATCTAACTGTATATGATATCTGGATACGCAACACAGGAAAAAGGAATAATCTTGAAAAAATTCTATTGTATTTTGTTTTCGATCGTTATATCCGAACATCATGACAAGCAACACCCGTAATAATGGTCGTTATAACCGAAATTTCGTTATAACCAAAGTCACTATATGCGAATTTTACTGTATTTTGATAAAAATATTAAAAACTTTGCAGAGACGAAATTGCAAAACAAATTCCAAAAGAAAACAAATTGAACAGAGAGTCAAAATGACATTTCACTCTTGAAAATATTGTAAGTGATGCAGAAAAACCAACAATTTTGTGTGATCACTTTACACATAACACCCGAAAGTTGATAATCAAAAACTATCAACTATCATCTTACGCGATTCCACCCCTGTTTTAGGGGATAAATTTATAAATGCTATCTACCAAGCTTAAAGAAAATCGGGTGGGCTGAAGTTAAACAGACAGACAGAATTGCGGGACCCAATTTTTCTCACCTTTACTGATCATCAAGTCTGCTCAAAATCTCTGGAGTTCGATTTTTTTACTAATGTATTATTTGCCATATAGAACCTAGTCGCAAGTAAAAGAATAAAACACGAAAACTCAGGGAAAAGCTTTGGATACAAATTTAAAATGTATACACTAAAATTTAGAAGGTCTTCTTTTCCATAAAAAGTTTGTATAAATCTAAGAAAATCGAGAAAACATAGTTACCAGATAAGGCTCCGAGGAAATTATTAAGACCGTCCCAATTGGCTTTCTTGCACTGTCCAACGGTTATCCTTGGAGTTTTTTCCTTAACTGGGTAAGTGGAGCATGAGAAGTTTTCTCATTTGATACAGGGATTCGAGATGCTAACAAAATAATATTGTTTATATCATGATCAGATGTAAGAAGCAGATCAAGCGTATTGTCGAAATGACGTTCAACGTCAGGTATTTGAGTTGATTCGTTCACAAAGCTGAATTAATATTAATTCAAATGTTGAATCCAATAAAAATTATATATAATGACTGATTTATATCGATTTCAGTGCGGAGAACATACGTAACGACATCACGTCAAATTTGTTAGAAGTCAAATTGCTATCTAATATCGGATTCATATAAATGAGACAAACGTGAATGATATGCTTACTGACAATAATTTCAACCACATAAGGTTCGTATTGAATCAGTCACCGATACTGAGCCTACTGAACATGAAACTGGTAAGCAGCATCATATCGAATAAGCAAGACAAGACCATGGTGTGGGAAAAGAGTGGCACTAAGGTATTTCACGAATGCAAAATTCTGAGATATCATTATATTCACCTTCTTCGATTTCATTCAATGCCAAAATAGTTGACCTATTATATAATTTAATTAAATTATTTATGTTGTATGACAGGTAGCTTAAAAAATCGATTATCGTTATCGTCCTTAGTCTGATGGTCATTCAATGAACTGCTTATACTTATAATATCTGTACCAATGAAATGTTAAGTACATTTTCAAGACAATTTATATGAGCAAATTTCAGCAGACAACCACCTAACCGACCTGATTTGAACAAAATTAGAATTGGATTGAGGTCAGTGTATTCATTGTTTTAATTATTTAAGAAATTATTATCACTGAAATATACATATTTATTTGCTCTGTGCGATATGCACTTTTTTCTCTCTAAAAATCACGTATTGGTTTCTTGCAAAAATAATCTTTTTGTCGAAACCAATTTTTTTTTCTCGAAAACGGCTTCTAAGATTTTAATAGATTGCACTCTACGATTGAGTCACACGGACTTGTTCTGATGTTAAACAGACATTTGAATCTTAAGAAAAAAATAACCATTAAATAAATATAGACATTTTTATGGAAAAATTTGTGTACGATTTTCAATATAATGTACAAAGAAAAACAAATGTTCAAAAGCGCATTTTTGAAATATCAAATAACCATGTTAAGACAGTCAGGGATTGACCCAACATTTAAAAATGCCAACGAAGCATACGAGCTTTCATTGGCTTCATAAATTATGTTTCCACTAGGAATTTCGATCATTCCAAGCATAGGAACCTTAGCTTCATTCGTAGCAATTCTATTTATATCACATTATTAGACTTGATTAAGAAATATATTTTATATTTAAGACACTGTTAAAAGTAATATGGTACAATAAATTAACACGTTTCTTGTAAACCTTGTACCTACGTTTTTTTCACTACCAGAGCTGAGGTCCCTGAAAAATAATTTTTCATATCTAACAAGAATGGAAAATTCTTTAATTCCCAACCTACCATACGACCAAAATATTAAAATATCGACGAAGCAGTTTTTTTGCAATTCTTAATCATTTTTAGAAAAATTTGGTGTGCCTATTTGGACGAGTTTTATTTAGTGCAGATACAACATAAATTTAAATTATCAACCCGTATTCGAACAACTTTCTAGAACTTTCTAGAAGCTTCTCTATAAAACATTTCTTTAAAATCCGTTATGCTAATGATGAATAATTCAAAATTCAAAAAAATCGTTCTATGATAGGTACATTCAGCAATATCTGATCGTAAGAATTAATCAAAAGAAAAAAAAAATAGCAAATTTTTCGGAACCGTTTTCGAGAAAAATACGATTTTCGAAAACCATTTTTTAATATTTGTATGGAGGGTACCGTTATTTTTAAGTAAAATACAATTTTTTTCTCATATCTTGTATATTATATTAAAAAACTTTTATTTATCAAGTTTTAAAAATATCGAGCATGGGGTTTTCGAAATATTGAGTTTTCAAAAAAAACTTTGAAATTTTTTTTAAAAATCCAAAAAAAATGGTGTTTTCGAAATATTGAGTTTTCAAAAAAAAAGCTTTGAAATTTTTTTTAAAAATCCAAAAAAAATGTTTTTGAAAATTTGAATGTACCATAATATTGAAACTGCTGGGAGCTTTGAGAAAATCAAAAACAAAAAAATATTTCCAAGGGGGGTAGCAAAAATAACCATTTTTTCAACCATTACCTAGCTTTATCTAAATGAAATTTTATCATTTTTTTTTAATCTGTGGGATAGTTCTTAAGAAAAAAAAATATTTATTAAATTAATTGTGAGACCCACTTTTTTGGTCTTCGCTATCATCTTAGTGTCAACTTTGATCAAAATCTTGAGTTAGATTTTTTTACGAATGCATAACTTGCCTTATAGTACCTATAAGTCGCAAGTAAAACTGAATGCAGACTTAAAACTTTTGCAGCTGTTTGTATAAAAAGTTTCAACAAAAAGTCCAATTATGAAAGACAAAGTCGAAAATCAAAAACATAATAATTAAATTATAGGTACGTACTATTAATAACAGCTTATTGTATCAAATGTTAGATCATACTAAATCGTATTTTATGGCAATTCCTCGAAAAGTTTTTGAGAATATAAAGTTTTCCTTGCCGATTTTTAACAGTTGTATAATAGGTGCCATTGTCTTCGGATAAAAACCGATTTACTAAAACCTTCTTGATAGGTTAGGAAACCGCTTAGTGCTTAGTTAAGAGAAAATCAAATAAGTTGGTTTTGAAATATTGGATGTTCTACAAAAAAATTAGAAATTATTTTAAATATCCGAAATTTTATTTTTGATTTACTATTTAAGGTTCAACCGATACCAAAACAACTTCACAAACTTTTTCATAAAATTTTGTAGAACCGTTTTGGTATAGATGACATTTTTTTTAACGGTAAATAATGATTGTTTGCCAGACAATGCCATTTAAAACCAATTTTTTTGTTATTCTAAGTATTTTGAGATCCACATACATGATTTTTTATTGATTATTTGCTATTAGCAAATAACAAATAACGAAAATAACAATTGCAATCGAAAATCTTGTTTTCCTCGAAAACGGATTTTAGAACTTTGATACGAATTAAAATTAAATTTCAAAGAAATTTCTACCCGTTTTTGAGAAATGGAATTTTCCAAAAAACCAATGATTTTGTTTTTCAAATATTGAAAATCATTTTTTTTAAGTTTTGAAATGCAATATTTTTCAAACTTTTTAGAAGTTTCTCTATAAAAACTTAATTAAAATCCGTTATGCCGATAGCTAAATTATTAAGCTATAGATCGTAAGAATAAATTGTAAGAAAAAAAAATGTTATCAAAATTCTAGGAGCCGTTTTCGAGAAAAATACAATTTTCGAAAACAAATTTTTAAGATTTGTATGGTGGGTACCGTTATTTTAAGAAAAAATGAAAAAACATGTTCTCACATCTTGCAGATTAATTTAAAAAACATTTTACTGTGAAGTTTTAAAAAAACATTGAAAATATTCAAAATATTGAGTTTTGAAAAAAAAATTAATTTTATTTTTCAAAATAATTTTTTTTTTTTGAAAATTTCAATTTGTTGGAGATCTGTAGAATAAGAAAAATGATCACAACCACTTGTTTTGTTCTTGATTTTATCAATGGTTCTAGGGAGATATTTAGCTTAATGAAATTGTGTGATTTTTTTTTTAATCTTTACAACAGTTCTTGGGAAAAAAATATTTTATAAAATTTCGATAAAAAATCGTATCGCAGGTACCGGTATTTTTGGTCTTAACAAAAAAATAAGAAAACGTGTGGGGGGAATTTAAAAGTGATATCGACCGAGTTTAAAGAAAATCGACCGAGCTTAGGCTGTAGTCAAACAGATAGATAGACGCAAGGCACACTTTTTTCGTGTTCTCTACCACCATTATGTCAACTTTGATATCAAAATCTCGAGTTCGATTTTTTCTTAACGAATGCATAACTTGCCATAATACCTATAGAGAGTTGTAACTCTCAAGGCCCCGCTTTTACGCCAGTCTATTGATTTGTATTTTAAATCGATCAAATTTAGACGATCCGAAATATTTTCAAAATTAAGTTAGAGGATTTTACCTAGTTTGAAAATGCAGCTATTTTCCGCATTCACCATTTATCCCTGAATCCACTTCTAAGCCAACCAGAACCGTAATATGATCAATATTTAGAATTCGACTTTGTTGCGAATGAAGAACTTGTCGATAAGTTTACTATACTAACTTATTTATGTTAATTAAAAAAATAAATTGAGTTAAAATGTGGCGTCAAATTGGAATCAACAGGTTTTCATTAATTTAGAATCCATAACATGATGGTACTGAAAGTTTTAACTGATTTTGATTGAAATGCAAGAAAAAATAATGATGATTTAATCTTAATCATGTATAGGTATCCATTTCAATTTTCTTCTTATAATTGATATTTCCGTTTGATCGATTAAAGAACACAAACAACATTCTGTGAATCCCTCTTTCAATAAAAATTTAAACAATTCACATCGCCTAAATATCCGTCTGGTGGCAGAAATTCCATTTCCATTGCTACCAAACCGGATCGAAAATCAATGCAATAAAAGTGAATAACTCTCTGGTTTTTCATTCACATTCCAATCCAGACTGTCAAAGCTTCACTCACTGTGATTCCCCAGCCAGTTCTTTAGCGGTTTCTTTAAGTCATTCGTGTCATTAATATGAAGTAGGATTTTTCAACTCCTATAGCAAACCATGACCTAGGTTTTAAACTCTCTTTTTCTTTCTCTTTCTGCCACTATTCCTCTTCTACCTATAGATTGGTGTGTTTGATTACTCACCGAAAAGTCACACCTCTTAGCTGTTTTTTGTTTTGTGAAACCACAAGCGCCAACAGGATTGACCCCCTATCATTCAAACTGAAGATAAATAATATTGGCTCTCATCCGCACACTCCTACCGCCAGTCCCCCTTCTTCGTACAAAAATGTTTAAACGTCAGAGTTATTTGTGTGAGAGAAAAAGTAAAACGCTTTTTTATTGTTGGCATTTCTCATTAACGTCATACACATGTTCTACATGCTTCGCACGTCAGTGAACGCTTCCCAGATTCTATCTTTCAACTTGTGACTTGTAACATTAGAGCCAGGGAAGGGAGGTGGCTGACAGAGTGCTGTTGACAGAAATTTCCAAGATCCAGCTGTAGACAGGCACGAACCTCACACAGCTGTCTCAGCTAGCTGATCAGAAAGCTGATTCTAATGTTTATTGCCTCGTTGATCGTTGGAGCAACAAGATATAAGAGACCTTTAATTTGCAAATTCTCTAAATTCAGCAATTTGCTATGTAAGCTCTCAAATCACGCGTTGATTAAGAGAATGAGAGATTTTTTTTTTCTTAAGAGACCCCCATAAAGGAGTACATTATTATAATGGTTGATATGGGAAGCCATCGTGTGGCAGCGTGGCTCTGGTGTACGTGACTAACTCACTATCATTGATGTCTGCAGCCACAAGCAGGTCGCGTTTTTCTAGGTTTACCGCTGCCCCCGACATCGTCGCTGACTTGGTTGTGCAAATTTGGTGTAAAATTGCAAATTGCATTGTTTTTTTTCTAATAGAAGTGAAGGCAGCGAAATGAAAGTATAGTGACGGAGGACGACAGAACTGCACGCTAACGAATGACAAAGATCACTTGACGTTATGATGGGAACAAAGAATGGAGGCTTGATGTGTTCTTGCTGGATTTGATACATTGATAGGTAGAGTAAATTGGGAGGAATAAATTAACTAGGAAGAATTGGTCCATCGTCAATTAATGTTGGTTTCAGTGATAAGTGAGCTGTTTTCCTGTGTGCAATAGTTGACACCTGGTGATCTACCATGTTCTGATGGCTTCTCCAGTTGTCCCAGCAGCTGTAAGAATAGACATTTCCACTAAAATTGCCAAGCTGTTATGGTAGATCGCCGATCAGATAGAACAGATTAAGTAGCACACATCCGTAACACGACACCACCGGTCGGTCGAGGTTTATCTTGTAAAAAAAAAAAACTTATAAGATTATAACCCACAACGCCATCTTGTATCAAGATCTTAATGCTGATGATCTTGTTCACATTGGACAGCATATTACGCACTCTATTTAGCCCCGAGATGTTAAGAGTGCATTCAATTAGCGATACTTTAACGGTGTGGTTGACTGACAGTTACTCAATCCAAAAAGTGGATGTGACATAATGGGGATGTAAGAAGAAGTAACTTTGGATTAACATTTGCTTTTGAAAAGGATTGAATTGTGAACTTTTTATCGCTAAGGTTAATGGCATTTTGAACGTTGCTGTCTTGCTATACTTCCTTTGTTGTTATGTGGGAACTCGTAAGCGGCGGCTGAGACAATGTCGTGCTCGTGATAATGATTGATAAAGATGTCAGATCAGTTGGGTAAATAATAAATAATTATTATTTTTACTTTTTTCACAAAATAAGTTTTTTTTTATTTACAATGTCAAACAACAGTTTGTTTTTCTGTCAACATTTGATTAGGGATTGTTGAATGTAATCTTAATATTAGAATAATCAGGTGAAATGAGTGGAGGTAATGGGTGAACTGATGATAATAGCGAAAGCGGAGCTGCAGGTAATTTATAATTTAAATAGAATTTTCAAACTAAGTCATTTTTTCTAATGATTAAAAAACGATAAAGATACAGAATATTGGTAGCTATATTAAATTTTAGATTGTACAGTTTGACACATTAGAAAATCTTTGAAAAATATAATTTAACAGCTGATTTCTCAAAACAAAGCTTACATTAAATAGACTGCATTGTTAAAACCCAAGTATAAGATTAATATCTTTGATGAATATAGTTTTCATACTATAAGAGCAAAGCGTATCGAAACAAGATAATTGACAACGAGAATCTTTATTAAGTTTAAAAGGAAAACCTCTTAAATTAAGCCCAAACTGAAGCGAACAGGGATAATTGATGCAAACCATCGTAGAAGGGTCGCAGTCAATCATGAGAAAATAGAAAAATCATTTCTTCAAACTTTATAACTGCTACTCGTAATATCAATGGAACATTGCTTTAAGGCAGCTTGAAGCATTAAACGTCCACCCCATCTCATGAACTGAAGATAGCTTTATCCAAATTTCAGTCCAATTTATGTAACTAGTGTTCAAAAAGTCAGGCGAGCATGCACCAATCCTAACCGATACTTTTAATGAAGAAAGATGACAAGACGATACACTGTCAGGAGACTTTTATTTAGTGCAAGACTCTTGTGACACTAGAGACTAGATCTTGCAAGAGTCCATCAGGTTACTCCTATTTATTCTTCCGATTACATCAGTAAATCGGGAGAACAAAGTTTAATAGTATCGGTGCTTTCATAATTATTGAGAAGAAAGTGAAGAAGATGGGACTGACAGTCAATTGGGAAATAACCAAGTATATGGTATAATCAAGAAAGGACACCCAAACCCAAGGTCTTGAATAGAACATTGTTATATATATGTAGCTATTTAGAAGACTTTGTTGGGATAAAATAAATAATAACTATTTCCAATCTTTGCTTCTTTTTAAGAAGCCATTTGAGTACCAAACTCTTGTCTCAAGCATCTTAAGTGTCCCTTAATATGATATCTATGATCCCGGCCGTAATATATAATGCAGAGGTTAGATAAGAATGATTTAATCTGTTTTTAGAGAACAATTCTGTGGGTGACTTTTGGTCTCGTTTGGTTGTCAGAGAGTGGATAAGAAGTTACAATAATGAACTGTACAGTAACACTGCCTAGGCAAAATAAAAGTAAAAAGCAAACGATTAAGGTGGCTGGGTCATTTAACAACAAAGTTGACTAAGAGAACTTCAACGAACTTGCCGAAAGTTAACCAGCTAGGTAGCTAAGCATCGATATGACTGGAAAAGGCTTGTTTGTTGAGGCCCGTGTCTACTGTATTAGTACCTTAAATAAGTAACAACTTCTGGACCGAAGCTTTATCGAATCGCTCGTTAAATTTTGTGTAGAAGAATATATCATATCGTCTTGATCAAAGATAGAAATAATCAATCTACGCTAGGACATTGACATAAAATCGTTAGTAGACGAATAGCTTCGATTAGTGTTGTATGGTCTTTTCTAAGAGCTTTTCATGCCTTAAGAATAAAATTATGTTAATTTTATATAAATGTTGCATTAAGGCGTTTGTGTTTATACCGATGATGGGACCAGAATAGTTTACACGAACAATCAATAAAATCTATGATATACCGAATTGGTCTAAAAACATAATTCAGAGGCCATTACTGCTCGTAGAAAGCCTAAATCTAGTGACTTACAACACTCAACACCATTCCTGTGTGCTTGTTAGAAGGAATAGAGGGGATCTACAATCTTTAACCGAAAGGCTAATGAGCAGTACTTTTCATGACAAGAAAAACTCTTGGGAGATCACTTTCTTGCAAGAGGCATTACACACCCAAAATACTTTTTTGCAGCGGCTCAGAATCGAACCCTGCTCGCTTTGATTGCAAGACAACTTACGCTATCATTATCGATTTATAATTAAACTGAAAATTTATTATTGACGATAGGGTCCACAGGTAGTAAGGCTCTTGTTAGATCTTCTTTTCAAAGAGCATATTATGGATCTAATCAGTATTTATCGAACGATCGTTTATCGGACAGGATATTGTAGTATGGATTTCTTAAAGTGTACATGACACAATATCAACTAATTGAAGGAATAACTTCTTGAAATATTATAAATTTTTGAATTTTCGTCAATAACAGTAAAGCTGAAAACCATCTGAACATATTTATCGGTTTCTCAAAAATTATCGTAACATATATACTTTCAAGTTATCTTTTCATCCACATCTATCGGGGAGAAAGCCTATAATTCTCGGAAGATGATTCACTTCATTTCCATACTGATCGATCAGAAATTGATCACGGGGTTGGTGGAGGCATATATCCAGACAGAGTAAAATGAGGTCTCATATTTCGCCTCCCTAATTACTGTCGCTTCTTTAAGCCGAAAGAAGCAATTAAGAATTTAATTGTGGTGTGGTCTCCATGTTGCGCGAACTATTATAAATATTGATTTAAATGTAAAATTAAAACAAATAAAATTAGTTTTTATAAAAAGAAAAACTTATTGTTTTATTTATTAAGTTTATGTTTAAGTTTAATTTTATTGCAACAATTTGAATATTATAAAATAGCGACGCGTTTCGGATTTAATAATCCATCATCGGGCTAATGCTGTCGTACTATGGTGTTGTTTGCCAATGTTGGTGTTTGCTATTTGGTGTCTTTTTTGGTTGAGCTTTTCATTTCTTTTTCTCTTTTATTCATAGATGTGGAGTTTGATATTTTATGGCAGTGTCAAACAGTGTGTTGTTCTTTATGGTTAGTTTGTCGTTCATTATTTTGTCTCGTTCTAATTTGTTTGCCTTGTAAATTTCGAACTCCTCGAGTGCATCCATTGTTGTTCCTTTTTTACAAATGTGCATTGGCGTTAAGTTAGTCTCAAAGTTCGTATAGTTGTGCTTGTTGTCTATTAAATGTAGTGCAAACGTCGATTTTGTATTTGTTTTTGGTTTGTGTTCTAGAAATCTGTCGTAAAAAGTTCTACCTGTTTGTCCATAGAAAAAATACTTAAACAAAAAACTCAAAAAGAAATTAAAACATGCTCCGGAATATACAAAATAAAATGCAATGACTGTGACAACTTTTACATTGGACAAACAGGTAGAACTTTTTACGACAGATTTCTAGAACACAAACCAAAAACAAATACAAAATCGACGTTTGCACTACATTTAATAGACAACAAGCACAACTATACGGACTTTGAGACTAACTTAACGCCAATGCACATTTGTAAAAAAGGAACAACAATGGATGCACTCGAGGAGTTCGAAATTTACAAGGCAAACAAATTAGAACGAGACAAAATAATGAACGACAAACTAACCATAAAGAACAACACACTGTTTGACACTGCCATAAAATATCAAACTCCACATCTATGAATAAAAGAGAAAAAGAAATGAAAAGCTCAACCAAAAAAGACACCAAATAGCAAACACCAACATTGGCAAACAACACCATAGTACGACAGCATTAGCCCGATGATGGATTATTAAATCCGAAACGCGTCGCTATTTTATAATATTCAAATTGTTGCAATAAAATTAAACTTAAACATAAACTTAATAAATAAAACAATAAGTTTTTCTTTTTATAAAAACTAATTTTATTTGTTTTAATTTTACATTTAAATCAATATTTATAACAATTAAGAATGTTTTATCTTAGAGAAAACATAATATCTACAAATGATATCCGTATTTTATCAGATATCCAAAATGCTATAAAATCTCTGAACTGGATCTATAGAAACCCATAAACAGGCCTAAGTTTCGGATCATTTCTCGTGAATATGGAGCATCAATTTAATATTATAAGGACATTCCAGATAACTGTTAGGCTGGCGAACTTGCTTAAAGTGGAACTACATTAGCTTTTCTAACAGATACGACAAATATTGGTATGCCAATCGCTACCCAGGCTTTGTAAATTACAAACCTTAGGAGGAACACTACTTGCTTGGCGACAAAATAGATCTCGACAATGTTTGATCTCAGGCTCTCGAAACTTCTGATATCTTAAAGTAGATTTCACATTAAATCTCTCATAGGTGTTTTAACCGGACACTATTTAATAGTTATCTTCAACTCAAACGATTTATTCAAACTCTACGTTGATGAAATGGAGGAGGAAACAATTTCTCACCTTTTATGTACATATGTGCCCTGTTCTATTTTTAAAAACATAGACTCTACTCAACCAACAAAGTTGCTTCCTATTTCTGAAATTTAAGAATAATTTGTAGCTATAGTGCTCATATAACCTTTCTTGCAGGGAGTCAAATAGTTATAGCAGTAAAAGATGATATAATTCATCGTGTAGATATTCTCTGGAGCACTTTTTAATACCTATATAGGTGTAATGACTCAATTTTATTTTTAACGGTAAGTATATTTTTTGGAGTAACACAATTTACTCCATAAAGGTGGAATAAGAGTTAAAAAAAATCGCCCTTTCAACTCTTTGGAGTTTTATATAACCCTTAAATGTGTGCAATAAATAGTAATAAAAAGCTTCTCTAGATGACTATAGAACTAAAATTGTTAGTTGGGATTTGGGAGCCTTCTACTATGACGATGCCAACGGACCAATATTTGGTTTAAGTGAGTTGGTTTTCCACCTGCTGCCTAACCTTACCTCAACTATATGAGATTCCCGTGATTCAAAGTTTGTAGACCCTTTTTGGCAACAAAACCTTATCTTATTTAAAAACAATATAACATATCAAATAAACTGCTAAGTAGTCTTACCAAAATATTTAAAGACTTAAAAATGTGCATAATTCCTCATTCAACCTGACACCATGAACTTCGAGTTTTACACTCTTAATTAATTGTCTCAAAAATGTCCCATTCTGCTTGTATGTAGAAGACCCACCTATTTGATATCTTCTTTCAAACGCCGCCGCCGCGCCACAGCAGTCCATCTGTTGAGGACGCTTCGTAGCCTCCTCAGTTTCCCATACCGCTCAGTCAATTGTACATTAGAACTTTACTTAGCCGAAAGAGTATACATAACGTAAAGCAATAAAGTGAAAAACCTAGCGGTGTACTTTTGTTTTACTAAATCTAATACAAAATTAAATTCTTAAGCAAAAGAATTTTGTATGGACATATCTTCTCACATAGTCATTTCAAAAGCTTTAAAAATGCAATGCCACCAAAATTACTGATAGACATGTAAAATTATATCGTTGGCACGTGTGCATGTGCAGAATTGCTAGACAGACCTCAACTCAAATATCATGTTTTCTGACAAAACCGCTGAATAAAATACTTTTTTATTCAGGTCTCTGCACCTACGCGTGCACAAGTTTTCTTTTTATGTTTGATGAAGTTTAAATTTCTAAATGAAGCCTTTTGTATGACAAGAAAACTGATAAGTCTTAAAATGTAATCTAATGGTTTAAATTGCTTTCAAAATTATCGTCTTCAAATCAAAATCTTTATCGTTTGGAAGGTTGTTTATAAATTGAAATTTTATTATCAACAAAAAACGAGCGAAAATTTTGCTAAATCATTTAAGACCACATAAGCAATTGTATGTATTTCTATTAATTTTTTTTTTAACAATGGAGTGTTGATCTTCAGTTCTGGTTAGTATAGTAAAAAAAATACTCCAATCTTTGAAATAGAATGCTTTTCCACTTATAAAAGGGTGAGAAAAAAATAACATCTGAAATAATGTTGAATTTTTTCTAACTTAAAATTTGAGAAAAGTAGTTCAAAAATTTAATTGAATTTAAAATTAAAGGCTTTATTAATATCATGTTCACTTGCAATAAACATATTCATACATATATTTATATGTAGGTACACGTTTTTATCGGAATGGACATTACGAAGATAAGGAAGACGAAGAAAGTGGGTCTCGCAATTCTACCTAAATGCCTCTGCATAGCCGACGATCCTCCGCCGATTTGCCTTAAATATGCTACATAGCATTTTTTAAATATTTCCCCCAACACCTTTCTTTTTTTTTTAAACCAAATATAACGGTATCTAGTATAAAAATCTTTGCTTGTGATATAGGTACTAAAGGGAAAGTTACAGTGTTTGGAAAAATATTGAACTCGAGATTTTGATCAGAGTTGGCATAAAGATGATAGAGAATACGAAAAAAGTGTGTCCGGCAATCCCGTCTGTCTGTTTGTATGTCTGTATGCCTATACTTCGACCTATAGCCAAACCCACTGGAGATAGTTTTTCCTCCGAAATTAACGGTACCCCATATATCCGTGAATCAGTGACTCACTGTGTACCTGTATGCTATTTGTTTTGCTATTTGGTTTGTACTTTGATATGGCTAGTAAAAAAAGAAAACAGACAACAGTTAAAGCTAAGGTAATGATTGAAAAAACTCTTCCGAAAAATAGTTATTTTTGGTACCCCCCTTGGAACAATTTTTTTTTTGTTTTTGGTTTTCTAAAAAATGGCTGCACAGCAGTTTCAATATTATTGTGTATTCAAATTTTCAAACAATTTTTTTTCAAATTTTTTTTTTTTTGAAAACTCAATATTTCGAAAATCCCATTCTAGATTTTTTAAGACTTAGTAAATAAAAGTTTCTCAATATAATCTACAAGATATAAGAAAAAAGATATTATTTTACCTTAAAATAAAGATACCCTCCATACAAATGTTAAAAAATAGCTTTCAAAAATCGTATTTTTCTCGAAAACGGTTCCGAGAATTTTGCTAAAATTTTTTTTCTTTTGATTAATTCAAGATATTACTGACTGTACCTACCATAGAACAGTTTTTTTGAATTTTGAATTTCTCATTTATCGGCATAACAGATTTTAATTAAAATTCTAATAAAGAAGCTCCTAAAAAGTTTAAAAAACATTGCATTTCAAAACTTATAAAAAAATATTTTTTAAATTTTTGGAAAATAAAGTCTTTTTTTTTCGGAAACTTCGATATCTCAAAAGCGGCTTAATATTTTTCTTGGAAATTTAATTCGCATTCGTACAATAATAAAAACTTAAAGTTGGCGTACCAAAATTTTTTCTTAAAAATGTTTTTAAAATTTTGTACATAAAAGCTTATTTTTTTAAGGAACCACTACAACGACTTATAATTTTTGTCTAGCATGAATTCAGATTTGCATAGCATTCTGTTTTTATTTCTTACTACTAAAACAGTTTAAAAAATAAATTTTATCGTAATGAACAGTTTTCTCTAATAACATTCGTTTTTGAAATTCCTAGTCTATTACATAGGAGCATTTTATTTACTTTAAGGCCCAAAATAACTCCAGGTTCTGCACCGGCTGTGTAGTATGTACATATTTGATACATGAGTACATCACATATCCCAGTAACTAAAGGCCCTAATTTTTAGATAAACAATCATGATTTATACAAAAAATTTCACAGTTTTACCGCGTGTAGTGGACACCTTTAAAAACTGGATGACTTAAATAACATTTTGGGTTATTATTTCTGAATGCCACCATTTTTCAAATTTTACAAAGCTAATGTACCCAGTCATTTGTTTTCTTTTTCATTTGATCAATTCATTTCCGCTTGATAAAATTCCTTTAGGGTGTGACTTAACTCTTTTTCTTAGCGTTTTCCGCTTTCCTTTGAATATTCGTATAAGTCTTTATCTTATTTAAGGCTAAGGATTGCCTTAAAGATGATCAATCATTTTATATTTGAAGCACTCTCCGAGTGTCTTCCTCATACATTTTTGATAGCTTGAACTAATTTGGATCATTAATAACGTCGCGACGTTAGTTTGTAAACAGGTTGATTATAAGTAATTTGAAAAAAAAGCTATTAAAGATCAGTTACTGAACTCCGAATTAAGATAGATATCAACACGGATCTCATCCCTTCCATATTATTAAATTGGGTTCATAAAAGTTTAATGTTTGAATTTGATTTGGTGCTTTTTATTTTTGATAACACACGTAGATATACTAGAAGACAAGATCTGAACTTGTAAAAAATTGAAATTTGAATCAAATATGACATTGCGATGATTGTGAAAAGGAAAGAATGGGTAACACAAGACTGACTGTCTGTCTGCTTGTACCTCGGTACGTATGCAGCTGCTAACTGTTGTAATTATTGTTCCAAGCTTGGTTTTACCTAAAGGTTTAAGGTGACTCAATATAGACGGAAAATGAATATTTCTTGTATATCTACATTCTTATAAAATTAGTAAGGGTAATAAGAGTAAAGGTACGAAAGCTATTCTTGTTAGGGTTAGGTGGGGTGTCATACTGAAACAACTATACAGAAATCATTACAAATAGATACATCAAAGACACAGTAATTATTTGTGGAATTATGTTACCATGTCGCCTTAGTTGAACTACGGGAATTATATTGAAACAATGAAAACTGCTTAACCCTGTTCTAAAATGGTGTTTGCATGCAATTTGTGTTCTTTTGCTTCACAATTCTATTTCGCTGCTTACAAATCATATTCACTATTTAAAGCTCTCCGATAGTATTAATTTAAATATCCGATCAGTACTGATTAGCAAAGGCATACAAAATCGAAGACCATCCTTTCTAATAAATATCTAGGCAAAAGCAAGTTTGTAAGTTGAAATAAGTTTACTGTGGTTTATTGTAAATTTTTCTAGCTTTTCTTACGTTCTGAAAATTAAATTGAACGAGAGATTTTGATCAAACTTGACGTTGCGATGTTAGGGGAGATACGAAAGAGGGTCCCGCAATTCCCTGTTCAACTTCAGCCTAAACGACTTGCCCTATTTTCTTAAACCTTAGGAGTTAGAAATTTAAACATGTTTTTTTTTTTTGTTTTAACCCAAAAGTAGCGGTATTTATCATACAATTAGTTTTCAAAATTTGAGAACAAAAAAAAACATTTTCTGAAAAACTGTTACACAGATTCCTAGATTCCTAGCTAATGTTTGAAAAATAAAATGTACGACTAGGTTTAGGTTACGAAAACTTGCTCTTATGTAGTAGACTAAGAATTTAGGAAATTAATGTTATTAGAGAAATATGTTTGTTAGCATACAATCTATTTTTCAAAGGCTAAAACAACTCTTTTAGTAGTTGGAGATAAAACGGTGTGATTTCTCAAGCAAATATGAATTAATGCAAGAACAAAATTATAAATATTATTTATTTTATATTATGCTTAACATTTTTAACAAATTCTTAAGAAAATATTTTGGTACTCCATATTTTAATTTCTATTATTGTACAAATTCAAAAAAAATATTAACCTATTTTTGAAATATTGAATTTGAAAAAAATAAGAATGTTTTCAAAAATAAAAAAAAAAACATATTTTTACTTGCGTCTATTATAAATATAGGTACTATAAGTGCTTTAACGACAGATGCGGGCACATGGACTACCACAGATGAAGAATCTCTTAATCTGTTATTAGACACCCACTTTCCAGGTAGCTCTAATATACTTTACAACTCAACATCAGAGTCTCAAACCGCTACAAGCGACACAGTTGATCTAATAACGCGGGAAAAACTGCAATGGGCTGTAGACAGCTTTGATCCATATAAATCTCCAGGACCAGACGGAATCATTCCGGCCGAACTACAAAAATGCTCTGACATGATCATTCCACCATTGGAAATCATTCTGACGAGCTGCGTAAGGTTGAGATATATTCCTAAAGCCTGGAGAATGGCAAAAGTAGTCTTCATTCCTAAAGCAGGGAAACCCTCTCACGTTAGCCCTAAAGATCTACGACCAATCAGCCTATCATCCTTCCTTCTTAAAACCTTGGAAAGATTGATTGAAATTCACATCAGACATAACTTAAAACCATGTCTCATTTCCACAGCTCAACATGCGTACTCTAAGGGAAAATCAGTAGAAACAGCACTTCATTCGCTGGTACGTGGTATTGAATATTCCCTCAAATACAAAGAATATAATCTAGTAGCTTTCCTAGATATCGAAGGAGCTTTCAACAACGTCAGCTACCAGGCGATCACAACAGCAATGTACAAGCTGGAATTAGAGAAACCACTCATTGATCTTGTAAGTCTCATGCTCAAAAGCAGGACAATAACTTCGAGCATGAGAAGTTTTACTACCACCAGATCGGTGAATCGAGGTACCCCCCAAGGTGGGGTCCTTTCGCCTCTCTTATGGAACATGGTAGTAAACGAACTGCTAACATCAATGGAAGCAGAGGGTTTCAAGGTGATTGCCTATGCTGACGATGTTGCAATATCTGTATCTGGGAAACATCCCCAAGTTCTCTCAGAACTCCTACAAAATGCCTTAAACAGGCTAACAAAGTGGGCTAAGCTGTGTGGCTTGGACGTCAATCCACATAAAACAGAATTAGTACTCTTTACGAGAAGGTACAAAATTCCTCAGATTAACCCACCCAAGATTAAAGGAATACCATTAAGCTTTTCCGACCAAGCCAAATATTTAGGCCTCATTTTAGACAAAAAACTAAATTGGAAGGCAAATATTGATGAAAGAGTAAAAAAGGCTACCGTAGCGCTTTTCACTTGTAAAAAGGCAATAGGATCGAAATGGGGCTTCTCCCCAAAAATAACCCATTGGCTATACACCTCGGTTATTAGACCGATACTCATTTATGGAGTTGTCGTATGGTGGACCGCACTGGACAAGATGGTAAATCTAAATAAACTCATCAAAGTCCAGCGGTCAGCAGGTATGTGCATCACAGGAGCACTTCGCTCGACACCAACTGCAGCCCTGGAAGTGCTTTTAAACCTAACACCTCTTGACATCTTCTCCAAAATGGTGGCAGCCATCTCATGCGTGAGACTTAGAGCCACCTCTCAATGGATCAGTAACAACACTGGTCATACAACCATCTTAGACAACTTCAGATCTATCCCAGATCGCTTAGACTATACCACCCCAAAAATGGTATTCGATAACAACTTCCTGGTTTCTATCCCTTCAAGATCGTCTTGGGAAGAAGAGAGACCCCTGGAAGACAATGCTGTACACTTCTATACAGACGGTTCTAAGACCGATTACGGCGTTGGAAGTGGCATCTATTCAAAACAACTTAATCTCAGTCTTTCATATAGACTTCCCAATCAATGTAGTGTATTCCAGGCAGAAGTAATGGCGATTAAAGAGGCACTATCCTGGCTCAAAGAAAACGTTATATCTTGCAAGGATATACGGATCTTCTCGGACAGCCAGGCCGCCCTCAAATCTCTCGCGTCTGTCTCCACAAACTCTCAATTGGTCCACGATTGTCGATCATCTCTGAATGAGATGACAGAACAGTTTAATATTCACCTTATTTGGGTGCCGGGCCACAGGGACATTCCGGGAAATTGCAAGGCCGATGAGCTCGCCAAAAACGGAACACTTCTGCCTACTGTTAGACAAAAACATAACATAGGAACACCACTTGCTACATGCAAACATCTTCTCAAACAATATGCTCTAGAATCAACAAATGCTAGATGGTCACAGGGTACCACCTGCCTGGCAACTAAACAAATATGGCCAAGCATAGACCTAAAACGGTCAAAAGGTTTGATCTCCCTGAGCAGACAAAATATAAGCTCTACAATAGGAGTTATAACAGGACACTGCCTCATAGGTAGACATGCTTTGAGGCTAGGAGTCTACACAAATGACTTCTGTAGAAGCTGCATGGACGAGGAGGAAGAGGAGACAGTCCAACACCTTCTATGTACATGTCCAGCACTCTCAAATAGAAGGAATAATTATCTCGGTAACCCCTTCTTCGATAATACCAGTGAACTGGCAACAATCGACACAAAATGTCTCTCTAACTTTATTAAAAGCACGAAATGGTTTGTTTAAATTCATTACTCTCCCATGAGTAACTTCTTTAGTGGTATCACAACGGACCCTTGAGGTCTAAGTGAGTCAACAACAACTAGACAGCCACTCCAACCTAACCTAACCTAAGGCAAATTATGCAAGTAAGTAAGTAAAAAATCGAACTCGAGATTTTGATCAAGGTTTACATTAGGATCATAGAGAACACGAAAAAAGTGGGTCTCGCAATTTTCCCCTCCTGTACCTGCCATACGATTTTTTTCGAAATTTTATAAAATATTTTTTTCTCATAAACTTCTCTACAGATTTAAAAAAAACTCAAATAAATTCATTTCGTTAACACTAGGCAGTGGTTGAAATTTTTTTATTTTTTGAAAAATGGTTATTAATGGTAAAGTACGTAGATATTCGATGATTTTAACTTTAATAAAAGGGTGGAGAAAGTATGATGCTATATTCGATTAAAATTTGCAAATTTGTTGTTTCAACCTAGTATCATACTAAACCAGCTTTAGCATCGTAGATACTAATTCAATTAAAATTTTGCGTCATTATGTTTTGTTGTTGATATTTAAAAAAAAAACAATTTTGATCATTTTTTATGCTGAAGCTCCCAATAGTTTGAATAGTATTGTGTATTAAAATGCTCATTTTTTTTTTTTTTGAAAAATATTTAAAATATGCATTGCTCAATTTTCTTCAGACTCGACAGTTAAATATAATACAATCTACAAGATATGAGAAACATAATTTCATTATATCTAAAACTAACCGTACCCACCATAGAAATGTTAAAAAATGGCTTTCGAGAATCGTATTTTTCTCGAAAATAGCTTCTAGAATTTTTATATTTTTTTTCTTTCCATGAAATTTTACGATCTATAATTCATTAACAAAAACTTGATATTAGAATATTATACCATTTTATCGAATTTTGACTTTATCACTATTGGCATTACGGATTTTAATGAATTTTTTTATAGAGAAGCTTCTAGACAGTTCGAAAAATATTGCGTTTCAAAACTTAAAAAAATCATTTTTTGTATTTTTGAGAAAAAGCATTATTTTTAAATTCGATATCTCAAAATCGGGTCGATATTTTTTTGGGAATTTAATTTTTATTTGTTCAAGAATAAGTTGGCGTATCTAAATGTTTTCTCAAAAATGTTTTAAAAATTTTGTCTATAAAAGCTTCTTTTACTTAAGAAATTATTAAGAAATTTGTTTTTATCTCTTACTACTTAAATAATTTCAAAAATGAATTTTATGAACACTTTTCTCTAATATGTTGAACTAATTTTTTAAATTTTGTATAGTCTATTACATAAGAGCAATTTCATGCGAAACAGTAGTTCATTTTATTTTATTTAAGTTTTGAAGTGCTATATTTTCCAAACTTTCTTAGAACTTCTATACACAATTTCATCAAAATCCTGTATGCCGATAATTAGAAAGTTAAAATTCGAAAAAATGTTTCTAGATTAGGTACGTTCAGTTATATTTTAATTTAAGACAAAATTATCAAATTTTAGACCGTTAAAGTCAAACGAATAAAAAAAACTATTATCAAAACTAAAGGCGCCGTTTATGAAATCAATGCGATTTTTCGATAACCATTTTTTAGTATTTGTATATTGGGTATAGAGACATATTTGGAATTTATTAAAAATTTTAATACTGAATACTATTGAAACTTTTATGAGCTTACAACAAAAATTGGTCAAAAATTGAAGACAAAAAAATGGTTTTATAAGGGGTACCGTTTTTCGTAAATTTTCCCAACTATTAGCTAAGTTTTACCTAGTAAAATTTTTCATTTTTTTTTAATCTTTGCAACAGTTTTTGAGAAGGTAACGTTATTGTTGGTCTTTTTAATATGCTATCTACCAAGAAATGCCTGTCGACACATAATCACCTAGTTGAGTAGAGGTAGACGCCTTTAAAGGGCCCGATCCTTTCCTTTACGAAATAATCCCTCCACCAAACTCGTAGGACTATGTGGCTCCTTGCAATATCTGGCAGATCAGTTTGATAGGTCAGTGGTTGGTATATTGTATGTCCGTTTGTTTGGTCAGAATTGCAGAATAAGTCGAAGGGACTATTCCCTTCCTAAAGAGGATTTCACCAATCTTAGGGAGAGATGGCCCCTTCAACTCACTGACGCTCGTGTTCACTATACGATTGTAACCGCTGACGTATAGGCGAGGTGACTATTCTCCATTTGTTGCTGCTCATACAAGAAACACGTGCGTCGTTCAGTCCTTCTTCTTCGTTCTATCATTGTCATCCCGGACCCTTTTTATATAATTTGACTGGTGGTCAGCATTATATTATTCCTCAAAGTCTAAAACAAAAATAAAAAATTGACTCTTCCAATTCATTTCAAATTCTGTGAGTGGGAGAGAAAATCAAACTTTGAAGCATTTTTGTTTAAGGACCAAATCTCTATTAATATTGCACAAAAAGGTAGAGTTCGGAAAATTTCTCATAAGACAGTTATTTTCATATTTTGATCCATTAAGGTTTTTTTTCAATTCTTAAATAGGAAATGTTTAGTTAAGGAATCTTTATCTACTACTTTATCAAAGCTTTGCTGGATTTAAAATAAAATTTCAAAATAATTTATTAGTTTTCTTCAATTTTTCTTAAGCACTTGGTAACCCCCTTTTAAATTAAGATCGAAACAAGATTAATGTCATAAAATTACTTCGCACTCATTGTGGGAGTGACTTTTAGCACCATCAGATCCAACCACCAGTTGGCTTGTAATCTGGTTGTGACTGGCTATACAAACTAGACCTAACCAAAGTCCATAAATGTATGTACAGAGCTTCACAATTTTTCAGATATTGTGGAACACAATCAATTAAAGCGATTAATTGCATCGAATTTTTTTTTTGTTTATATTAATTGGAATGCGAACGCGAAATAAATAAATAAATTAATATACTATTAGAGATTTATGTTGGTTAATTTATTATACGCGTACGTAAAGTTGAAAGAAAGTAAAAATATTGTATGTTTATTCATTTCTTCAGTGAAATGCCTGCACATGGTATTTTTTATGTTGAAATTTTTCATCTGGTTTTGCAATATGACAAATTTAAAATTCAACGTACATTACAGCCAAACATAATTATGTACTTTAAAAAAAATATTTGTCTCTTAAATTTGATGTATGCGGAACACAATAAATATAAAATGTTATGGTATACGAGTTTAAACAGAGAGATCATAAGCGGTTATTTAAAATTTGAATTTAGTTTACGAGCGATTTTGAAACTTAACACCCTTTCCCTGGACTACGTGCTATTTTACTTAACGCTGAAACAAAATACTTAAAAGTTTATTATAAATTGATAAAATAAATATTTTGTTTTAACATTAATAAGAACATCGTATAAAATATGTACATACATAATAGAATAATTTAATATGCATCAAGTTTTAATCGAGTTATATTACAAACAAAACTTGAACTTTTCAAAGAGCTTATCCGTTTATTTTGAAATTTAAATTACTGTCAATAGACTTTGTTGTTATGCCATTTAGATTAAGAAACAAAAAAACTGCAAACGTCAACTAGGTAATTGTTTACAAAAAAAAAAAAACTATATCACAAGAGGATGGAGTTTTCCATGAGTCGTACAACTTTATGAAGTACCAACATAATTTAATAATTGCTTTTGTCACAAAGCAAACTAATTACGATGCAGAAAATGCGGTTGTGTTCTGTTGCTTGCGGACTGCCAGAAAGCTATAAAATTTGATGAAGTATAATTCCAGGCAAGACAGAGGTGCGGCTACAGAACTTAAATGTAAAAATTAGGGGAGATGTGGGAGTAATATTAGAGCTTCCAAACTACTAGAAAGTCGACATTTGTGTTTTTCAAAACCAACACCAAAAACCTTAGATTAGATTTATTAATTTGTTTAAAAATTCAGGTTTGACGATATAGGTTTAACTCGTACTTATTTTATACCTATTTCGGAATTCCATCCTCCTCGATTCCAAATAAGATGCTTTCATTTATCTAGACTAAAAGCCTTGGCATCCCCGATTTTTAAACTGTTGCACAAAATGCAATTAAAGTAAAAGAACTTCTCCAAAACAGAAGTCGCGGAGAATTATCCTTGGTCACCTAAATTAAACTTAGAAGCGGGGGTAAAAAGATTCGGCTGTAATTGTGAGAAAATTATCTAAAGCTTCTCTCAATAGAGGTAAAATGTTAAAAATAACTCACGAGTCAATTTTTCCAGAAGCCCCAAATTTGTCTGCAAATCAAAAACTTGACATAATTAAAGTAAGTTGACGAAATTTTTGCGATATTATACCACAGCAAATTTGAAGACACCTTGAAAATCCTCAATGAATTGAACCACAAAATTAAATTTACCATTGAAAAAACAAAAGACAAGGCCATAACATTTTTAGCAGACTCCTACTCAGCTGCCACCAAAACCTAACAGCATCTGGAATACTCTTTAATTTTCGGTCCGATTATCAATACAGCTTCAAATTTGTTAGACACATTTTTCACGTTGAGCGACAAGCAATTCCACTCCGAAAATGAAAAAAATTCTTAAAGACAATGGTTATCCAAAAAAACTCATTAGGAGATTAATACTGTGACAAAAACATACAACTCCAAAGAAGAAGATACTCCTTGCATAAGTATCTACAAAAGTATAATTTATGTTCCCAAACTTACCGAAAGCTTCAAAGAAGTCAGCTCGAGGAAAGCAAGAGATGTTCGAATGGCATATAAATCACACAAGACCCTTTCACCACTCTTTACTTATTAAGTCAAACCTGATAGGGAAAAATGTATTGATGTGACTTACAAAATCAGTTGCCTGGGAAAAAAAGATGAGATGAGATGAGACCTATGTTATGTACATAGGAACTACAAACCACATCTTCAAACAAAGAATGGCTAATCGCAAATCCGATAAAACCGCTGCTGCTACACATAGCATTGGGAAAGATCATAAATCAGAAGTTTTTCGAGCTTTGAATTTGGCAGAAAGCTGTATTTTTCAATTGGTAATAAAGTGGGGATCACATCCTCACAATCAAAGTATCGACAGAAGTTTTCTGAAGAACAACACACTGATGAAAGTCTATTCGGCATTGCTATGGCTTCGTTACAAACAAAGGTTATGTAAAGGGACGCTACAAAACGACTCCATATTTCTTGCCGCTCTTTTGACATTTCTCTTCAGTAAAGTTTGCCATTTCATGATGGAAAGATATACGAGCCAACAATTACTACCGAAATTCGGAGTCAGTGGCCTCAACGTTAAGAGCGCTACGTCCAATTTATGGTCGTGATAATCGTCCTAGCAGATCAACAATTGGAAAAATTTGAATCCACAGGCACAGTATCTACAAAATGTTCCCGTGCCAGTGAGACAAAGAAGTGCCCGTAGTGTCGAGAATATTGCTGCCGCTGAGGCTTCAGGTGCAGAAAGCCCAAATGTGTGTCTCTCACACGTCGTTCTCAAGCGTTGGGCATCTCTGTGACGTCGTTGTGGCGAATTTTGCCAAAAGATCTTGGCCTACATCCTTACAAGATTAAATTGACGCAAGAACTGAAGCCGCTTGACCAACAGAAGCGTCGTATGTTCGTGAATTGGGCTGAGCAACAACTTGAAAATGATTCGGATTTTTATCCAAAAATCATGTTCAGCGATGAGGCTCATTTCTGGCTGAATGGCTTCGTCAATAAACAAAATATGTGGTCAATTTATTGGAAAGCAAGTTTGGAGAACGTGTTATCTCACGAAATGGTCCAGTCGCTTGGCCACCTCGGTCGTGCGATTTGACGCCGTTAGACTATTTTCTGTGGGGCTACGTCAAGTCTATGGTCTATGCCAACAAGCCAGCGACGATTGATGAACTTCGTACGGATATCGAACGTGAAATTGCAGCAGTATCGGCCGATTTATGCTTGAAAACCGTCGAAAATTGGATTCAGCGTCTGGACTTCTGCAAGCGTGCCCGTGGTAGCCATGCAAAAGAAATCGAGTTCCATTATATAATGGCATCGAACGTACTTTCACAGGAATAAAGAATTTCATTGATATCCAAAACCGTTTTTGTTTTATTTAAAAAAACTTTTGTAGCGCTCTTATCGAAAAACCCGATATAAAGATCGGGTCACGTAGGGGCTAGAGAACTCCTTCGACCAACTTTTCACAAAGCCTAGAGTAGAGTTTGCTTTAAGTATAATCTCGTCAATATGTGTGCGAAAGTTTAGGTCTCTATCACATAAAGGTCGCGAATTTTAACTCAGCGGTGGATATGGGTTGATAATGGAGAAGGTATCGATGGGGAGTAGATTGGATGGGTTTTCGTGAAAAAGAAAAAGTGATGCCATGACATTTGGAAATATTTAGCTCTAAGCTATTTTTCAGGCCAGACAGAGACACTGTCGAGGTCAAGTTGCTGAAGAGTGGAATCATGTGTGAAAGAAATGGGCTTGAAAAACTTCCTATCATTGGCGTAGAGTGAAATATGCTGGGGATATTTAATGACAATTTCAATATCGTTAATAGTAAGAATAAAGAAAAGATGTCCAAGATGGCTGCCTTGTGGGACCCCGGAGGTAGCTAAGAAATAATCAGAGAAGGAAGGTCTGAATCGATAGTAACAGGTTTTCAGGTAAGAAGAAATTTATCTTAAGAAGATAGGTTCAAGCCCAGTTTGAATAGAATAAGCTAATGTGAGATTTTGTCAAAAGCCTTACTAAAATCGGTTGAGACAAATGTCTCAAGATTTTTAAGAGAGGAAAAGAGAGTGTTGAAGAAAATTTTTTGAGAAATATTGCGGGGATACCATCTGGGCACGGAATAGAATAGCATTGAGTTGATTCAGCTCTTTTTCAAAGAAAAATGGGTCCATGGTATGACGTAGAAATGTGCCAAGTAAGAAATGGGCCGAGGGAGAAATTCTGTAAATACTCGTATTTGAAATAATTACAACTAGTTATAAAGGAGTCGTCGCGAAACGATTGTTTAAAAAAAAGTAAAAAACAAGTTGGAGATTTTTTGTGGTTGGTTTGAAATTTCGTTATTGAAAGAGAAAGAGGGAGGATAACCATCGATAAAATTCTTTTAAACTTGACAAATTGGAAGAAGGACTTAGGGTCTTTAATAAGATTGCTTTGGGCTTGGATTAAATAGCTAGTTCGGTAAAGTCACGATAAGTACCAAGATAATTAGAGTAGTCATTTGGAGACCGAGAACGAAGGAAAATTGACCAAAACTTATTCCTCTTGTTGTGCAACGATCGTAGCCTGTGATTATTTCAAGGTGGGGAAGAAGACGAAGTTTTACATCGAGAAAAGGGTACATGAAGAGAAATAGAATTAAATTTTTCTCTATAAAATATGTCTATTGCATCATTTACAATTAAGTCGTCAAAATTAAAGGAAACTCCGGTGATATGTTCATTAATTTGAGAAAATTTAGCTTTATGAAAATCATGAGAAGATATAAGTATTTGTGGGGGAGTCTGAAGTTTGTAGGAGAATCATGATAAAAATTTAGATTGAGAGAGAATGATAGTTGTCGATAGAAGATAGAGAAAAGGGATTGAGTGAGACTAAAGAGTTGGTGGGATTTGTTGTGAAAATTAAGTCTAGTTGCCTATTCATAAAATTTGGAATGCCGCTTAATTGACAGAAGCTTTAGTCGTCAAGGCTATCTACGAATAGACATTCCCTTGCAGAGATGGGATTGCAAGCAACATAGTAGGATATCATCATAGGCGTAATATAGACCTATTATATGATCAATTGCAATTATGGCAAGTTCATAGGTTTTGAAGGCAAAATGTAGCAACATATAATTAAAGTGACTTGCGATGAAGAGTTCTTTTTGTCGAAACATAATCCATATTAGAGGAAGAGAATATTTTGGATAGCTAGTAGTACACCTCGACAAGGGGAATCATCAGTAGGTCGGTTTTGATCGTCATCGTAATAAACATTAAAGGAAGATGAAAATAATTCCTGATATTTGATATATATTAGAGATTACCTAGTCCTGCCATAAGTTCTGTCCCCGACAAAAACACGTTTTATTTAAAAAATAAAAAAGCAATCAAAATTCTTTTTACGCCATTTATAAAGTATTAAATTTACAATATAAATATATAAGAAATTATTCAAAATGCCGCCCCTTACCCTTCAAACACTTTCTTAAACGATCCGGCCACTCGTCTACGCCGCACGCGCGACTTCCAGTGGAAACGAAGCTACTGTCTTCAACAAAACAGCTTTGAGAGACTCAATATTTCGGTGAGGCTTACAGCAAGCCCTCTCCTCCAAAATGTTCAGCGGATTAAGATCGAGGCTGCCCGGCTGGCAAGCACTGGATATTTCAGCAAGATTCTGCGCCGGCCAACAAAGCAAAAACAACACAACAATGGCTTAAGGACAATTTACCAGAGTTTATTGCCGCAGAAGATTGGCCCTCGGGCAGCCCCGATCTTAATCCGCTGAACTACCGGTTGTGGAACACTTTGGAGAAGAAGGCTTGCTGTAAGCCTCACCGAAATATTGAGCTTTCAAAGGTGATTTGTTGAAGACAGTAGTTTCGTTTGCACTGGAAGTCGTGCGTGCGGCGATAGACGCGAGGCGGTCGTTTAAGGAATTGTTTGAAGGCTAAGGGGGGGCATTTTGAATAATTTTTTATATATTTATATTGTAAATTTAATACTTAATCAATGGCGTAAAAAGAATTTTGATTGCTTTTTTATTTTATAAAAAAAACGTGTTTTTGTCAGGGACAGAACTTATGGCAGGACTAGGTAGATTAGTTTCGGTTAAAGTGTAGATTTCAAAGAGTAGACAATGAGTTTGGTGCAAAACTGCATGGGTTTTAAAGCGAAGACATCTCACATTCTGGTAATAGAAGGAAAGAGAGATATAGGTAATATAGGGCAAGTTTTGCATTTGGGAAAAAAATCGAACTTGAGATTTTGAATAAAGTTGTTATTACGATGATAGAGAGGAAGACAAAAGTGCAATGTTTTTTAAACTTTTTAGGAGCTTCTTTATAAAAAATTTCATTAAAATTCGTTATGCCGATAACCAGAAATTCAAAGAAATTGTTCTATGGTAGGTACAGTAAGTAATATCTTGTTTTCATATTTTTTTATTAAATTATAGATTGTAAGAATTAATCGAAAGAAAAAAAATTGTAGGAAAATTCTCGGAACCGTTTTCGATTTTAGAAAACCATTTTTAGCATTTCTTTGGAGAGTAGGTAGGTTAGGTAAGATAATTTCTTTTTTGTCATATCTTGTAGAGTATATTAAGAAACTTTTATTTATCAATTCTTAAAAAATCGAGCATGGGGTTTTCGAAATATTGAGTTTTCAAAAAAAATATGAATTTTTTCTTAAAAATCCAAATTTTTTTTTTGAAAATTTGAATACACAATAATATTGAAAAACAAAAATGAAAAAATTGGTTCTTGGGGGTACCAAAAATAACCATTTTTTGGAAAATTTTTTTCAACCATTACCTAGGTTTAACTAAATGAAATTTTTTGAATTTTTTTTAAATTCTGTGGGGCAGTTTTTGAGAAGAAAAAAATATTTACAAAATTTCGAAAAAAATCGTATGACAGGTACCGTTATTTTTCGTCTTAAAAAAAAAAAGAAAAAAACGTGTGGGGGAAGAAAATTAAAACCCATATCTACCAAGTTTGAAGAAAATCGGCCTAGCCGTTTAGGCTGTAGTAGAACAGACAGACAGAATTGTGAGACCCACTTTTTTGGTCTTCGCTATCATCGTAAGGTCAACTTTGATCAAAATCTCGAGTTTTTTTACGAATGCATAACTTGCCTTATATAGTACCTAACCTACCTATACATAAGTCGCAAGTTAAAATTAAGTGTGCTAATATGGGCCTAGACTAAGCTTTGGGTAATCGTTTTTTTTTTTTTTAATTTTTGACTTTCTCATTCCCGGCTTTTACGATTTTGACAAAAAATGTTGTACAAGAGCTTCTTTGAATTTAAAATAATATTCAAAAAAATATTTTTTCGGTTTCTGAAAAAAAAAAATCAATAAATTTTTTTTAAATCAATATCTTGAAAACGTGTGAACGATTATTTTATTTTTATTTTTTGAAATTTTTTCCTAAGATCTATATTATTATTAAATACTTTAAATTGTTATCACAATTTTTTTTAAATTTTAAATGAATTTCTTTTATGAAAAATGTATTTAATAATAAAATGATTTTTAAACTTTGTTTGCATAAATTCACACTTTTCTAGAAATGAGGCGGCAATTCCATCCATTTCAACATTTGTATCTCATTAAATCAATTTTTAATGTTTATTTTTAAACAATTTTCAAAATCATAAGAGCAAGTACTTGCGATCCAGTCGTGCATTTTATTTACCATTGAAACATGAGATTAATCAAAATCCCGATTTCAATTTTTGATGACTTAGTCTTTTATAGAATCTATATACGAAAAGGGTTTAAGAACAACGTAAGACATCGAAGAACTTTTAACACTTGAATGATATATGTACATACATGCCTCATCTTAAATACGACATCTTGGATAATTAAGAGGCTTCGATACCTTTTTCGGTTCTTAAATTCAGAACATGGAGAGTATAAAATTACTGTGTTGAAGGGATTATTTGCTTTTCTAGACTATATTCAGATCATTTTAAGAAGTTAACCGTACCCAATATATGTACATATAAGGTACTAGGTATTATCATTTTGTATTCCTACAATTTTAAGCACTCACAATATGTATGTAATTGTACCCTTAATGATTTAGCTAAAAACTAAGAACCTATGTAAGTCTTATTATAATTGTACTTTTACGAGCTGCTGGCAATAAATCCCGTATTATTGATGGGCGTCATTAAGCTCTGTACAAAATTCACCCTAAAAAATAAAACCTATTATTATACAAGTCTCACTTCGACTTGCTAATAATCAACAATCCCAAGTTAATTGCTCAAACGCGCGCATTAAATGTCCCATATAAGACCAATAAGGACACGTCGAACGTGTCAAATGTCTTGAAACTACAAACAATGCCGAAACCTGAGACGAACCTGTCTGCTGGGGATAATTTGTTGCCAGCGTAAGCCGATGACATCCATAACCATATTAGGGAGCTCATACATAAATATTCGAGCTCGAGCATTATCCTGGTATGCACGACGATCCGCTCCGGCCCCTTTGTCGATTTAAGACAACAAATTGGTAAGCAATTTCACTTCCTTGGCGTGGTCGCTCCTGCAATTGAACTCGCTTTAAAGATTAATCATTTTGGCACATATTCATTGCATCCATCGTCGTCGTCGTCGTGGTCCGTTTGGGTTGGGTTAGTGCGTTCGTCATTTTACGACTTCACTTGCCGTTTACACAGCCTTATACCCCCATCGACATCGCCACTTGTAAATTGCATTGGATCACGGATGGCTGGCGCATAATTAAAGTAGACGCCTCGTGTTTTATTGAGCACTTGGCATGCATCTGGAATTCATGCCCCAACACCATCACCATAACCGAAGCGCATTATTCGATATGTGATTATTGCAATGTTGTGTGTGAGGTCTTTCGAAATGTTTATAGCTGGCGCGACGATCTTGGTATTTTTAGAAGCATAGACTAAGTTTTTGTGGTGTCTTTGAAAAGAGTTCTGTTCAATGACATTGCTTTCTAATGAGACACCTATAAACTGACACCTACACGTCTTCCACCTTTTATGGTTATGAGCCAAAGTAAGTTAAAAATGATTTCGCCGCTTTCAAAGCAAAGCAAAGATGATACAGGAAAATGAAATACAGGTTTGGTGAGATCTGGGATTTGCGCCAAAAGAAACAAGTGATAGCCAAGGTCTTAAGAGTTAAATGGATGCAGGTGTGTTTGTGTGTGCCAATTCACGGGGATTAGGCTTACATAGGTACATAAATTGGGAAATGGAAGGTAATTTTTGTGAAGCATCGTAAAATGGATTAGATTTAAGACCCAATGCGAAACGAGGAACGAGCAACGAGGGTTTATGGGTATAGAAGAAAATATTTGCCTTCCCAAAAGTATTTAGTAATTCAAGAAAAATGAGAATGGTAAGGGCTTTGCCTTCAAGATGGTTTTGTTATGTCTTATTTTTTTTTATTTTTTTGGAGGATTTACTCGATTGAAAAATTGTCATACATTTCTGTCATTGTTTTAAAACAAGAATTGCAAAAATGACAAACAAAAGTTTTGAGTGGGTAGAAGCAGCCACCATTTCCGGCAACAATAGATTTTGTTTACTTTATTCTTTCATTCAATTTCGATATCAGTTGAAAATAAAGGTGTTTATGTTTATAAAACTGTGGAGTAGGTATATGAATTTATGTAAGTTCTTCGTATTGTCAATTTGGTGGCAAGCTCTCATATCATCTGTCAATAGCTAAATAAATCAATTATGATAGTTCCTTATCAGTTACTTCATTTTCAATTTTAATTTGTTCGTTGCCTGAAGGGTAAGTACTTGCTCTTATGTTCAAGTGGTTAATATTCTTAAAACATTGTTTATAAAGGGTGAGCCATCCTGTGGTTTCTTTTTCAATCATAGGTTATTGTAACACTGACAGCTGTTTCCCGCTCGAAATCTTGACAGAAATTCAGTATCAATCACTTTACGATTGAACAACGTTGGAAAATATTGAAAGTGAGAGCTGTGTAGCCCAAACAGTGTGTTTTTTGAAAAGAAGTTTGGCCAAAATGAAGGGGAGAGTAACGAAATCTCGCCGCACAAATTCCTGAATCACGAAATTCCGCCGAAAATAAAAGATATTCTTGGAAATATTTGGTGGGATAGGGTTGAAGTGCATGACCTAAAATTAACTTTATATTGACGATTGAGGTAGGACTGTATCCAGGATACAAACGGGGGAGAAAACCCGTATGCTTTAAGTTTAAAAACAATAATGCCATGGGAGATTTTATCAAATGCTTTGCTGAAATCCGTTGCAATTGCATCCACTTCATGGCCAGATTCCAAAGCACATAAAGTTTTGGAAACAAATTCTGTAAGATTTGTGATAGTTAATCTAATATTAAGAAAGCCATGTTATTAGTGTCATTGGAGATAAATTAAAGTTAATGTTACCAATAAGATCATTAAGTTTTTCAAAGTTATAAGCGAAGTTAAAATATCAGTAAAATTCAAGAAGTTTTCGTAGGGATTGCAGATTGATCAATTTTAATCGATCGTCATAAGGGGGTAAATTGAGATTATCAGACCAAGGAAGACCACGAAGGGCAAATCGGAGAAATGTGTGTTGCAGAGCTTAAATTCTTTGGAAATGAGAGTTCTGATATGGTGATCAAACTTGAATAGCATATTCAAGCTGGGGCTTAAATTTATTTATTTATTTGATCATAACATTAATAATGACTTTTATACTAAAGACAAAAATTAATGGTCCGACGTGACTCCCATGAGAAACACATGAAGTAGCATAAATAGGATCGGAAATTGAAAACCAAAACAAAACTCCATATAGGCGGTTCTCTTGATATGATTTGAGCCATGAAAAAGGTTAGAAAACCGACGGCCTTAAGCTAAAAGTAAATAATTCAATGACATGTTTTATAAAAGGCTTTACTAAAACCTGAGATGAAAAAGTAAACTTCATTTCCTTTCTCTATTGCATTTAGAGTCTTGGAAACGAATTTGTAGAGGTAGATCTGCCCTTTAAAAACCATACTCTTGTGGAGAGAAGGTAGATTTTTAGTGAAAGAGAGTCGTACACAATGCATTCAAAAACCTTAGGAATAAAAGAAAGCTTGGCTATATGCCGGCAGTTGGCAATATCGTTCTTTTTCACATTTTTTATGAAAATAAAAGAATCCTTTCATAATTCTAGGAAAATTGCTTGAAAGAGTGAAAGACGAAATAATGCTGCGAGTGGCTGAAATTTTATTTTAGAAATATGGCAGTCAAACCATCCGAACCAGGAGAGAAGTCATCTTTAAGCAAACTTATCTTTTTGATGATAATATATCAACACTAATGTCAACTGTGTAGGAAAGGTGTGTGGGGTACTTTCAAAGTAACTCAAAAAATAATGATATGTGATATGGGCGGGTGATCACCAGTGGTACCACTTTACTTCAATAGAAGTAGATCTACCTCTTTTTTTCAAAATATTTTAACATCTACTTCCTACTTCGCACCATCAGCAAAATACTGAAATCTACTTCCTTTTAAAGATCTTTTTTTCAATCTACTTCAATTTTACAAAAAAAAAACCAAATCTACTTCTTTTTCTCTATTTCAGTCTAGGTAGTATATAACCCCAGAATTTCCATGAAACAAATTTACGTCAACACAATATACACAAATACACAAATGAGTAATTTTACATGTGTGTACGAATCTTATGAAAATTTCGCAGACAGACTGAATCCCTACTTTTTCGTGTTGTTATGTCAACTGATAAGAATCTTGAGTTAAATTTTTTTCTAAATGCAAGTAAAAAGTCATTTTGAAATCTACTCCGACTTTTCTCAAGTTACTTCACTTTTTCTTCAAATCTACTTCGACTTTTTGTTCAGAAGTGGTAACGCTGGTGATCACTGTACGATTTGCTAAAGAAGGAGGCAAAAAGGTTTGTGATTATTTTAGGGTCTGAAGATGTCTTGTCCAAGAATTAATGAGTTGAGGGGAAGCCATCTAAAGCATCTAGGATCATAGATAGTTCCACAATCTGTACTACGCACTAAGCCGATTGATCATAAACTGCCACAGTTTTTCACGTGAATATGCATTACGTCATTAATAAATAATTAAACCTCTGATAAGCTCAGTTTTCTATAAAGGTTGTCAATAAAATCGTCAATAAATGTATCATAAAAAGATTTGAACTCTGGGGCATACCTGTTGAACTTCCATTGTCCTCAAAAACTAAGATGACATTTTTTTCCATTCCATACCTTCGCAGTTTCTATTTTAAAAGTTATCTAAGACACTTCTGAACTTCAATGTCATTCCAAATTTTTTAAGTTTGAACAAAGCTCTTGTTTCAAATATGTCAAATACCACCCTAAGGTCCACAAGGAATATATATAACTTCTTCTTTTGGCCTCCTTTTGACACGAAAATAACTTCAACTTTAACTAAATAAATTAAAGAGTAGCTATTTTTAGGCGAAATTTTCCGCCAAAATTGAAAACAACAAACAAAAGGTACATTTCCGACAGTTTGATAAGAAAAACATGAATAAAAACATAAATAATAAAAATAAAATAAATCACTGATTCACCTGTCGCGTAACACGCACAACAGTAATTGTCAGTTGCGTGCCCGGAACTTCTTATTGACACCTCATTCATATAATATACATTCATACTCAGCAATGAAGGGGTTCTTCAGTGGAATAAAACCACAACATAAAAAGCCAACACCGTTCTCCTAATTTATGTAATCACGCACAAGCACCGTCAAATTGTATAAGCGAATCCATTTGCTATTCTAATTTCCCCGATTGAATTGAACGCATAACTCAGAAGTTTTGTATATTTATATAAATGTAGCTAGTTCCTGTTTGTGTTCCCGGGTTGTCCCACTCCCATTCCAAATCCTATTCTTGTCAGAATAATTTTCTTAATTGTTTACAACAAAAACAACTTACATAAATCAATTTGTTGGACAGCATAAGGAGTAGCCCAGTCAAAAACCACCCTCGCTGTCGTTTAAGTCCACCTATACCCACGCTCTTCTGGTTGATTGAATTTAACAGAAGAAAACGCGTAGAAATAGTGCATAATTTTTTTATTTGACACTTTGCCAAGCAGCCAACCATCAAAAAGACTTCAAAGTCACAAGACCGTAATTTGAAGAACGACTATGGGAAAATTTTCGTTCCATTATTCGGACTGTTTAACGATGCCAAAATAAGTTATTTCGATTTATATTAAAACACAAACAGTGCTGTGGAAGAAAATTTGACCCGATTACGACACAAAAAGGACGGCGATCTAGAGACTTTTCCATAGGCAGGCTTTGGATTTTTGAAAATAAAACGCTGGAGAAGTCAACAGATAAACTGGAAAGTTTATTTCAAGAAAAGTTTTGTTGGTAGGTAAATTAAATAATTTGGCTTCAATCAGATCAAAATTTTAAAATTTGCTTGTTGCGAGAGTAAAACTGGCTCTAGTTAGGGCCGTTACCTAGGGCCTATTACACCATCTTACAAAATTGTGATTATAAGCATTTTCTTAACAAATTTGTAAAAAATCGAGTTTTTTTATATGTAATTTTTTTAAATCACAAATTTGTACTTGTAATTTGTAGTTGGTGCAATAGGCCCCTTGCCTAGCATTTTTACAATTTTAACCAAAATATTTAAAATTATGTTGAACAAGCCTAGAAATGTCAGATGCAGAAATCAAACCCAAATAAACAGTCAAACACAATCAAACAATTTTACAGCAAATAACTTTTTTTAAGAAAAAAAATACACTTTAAGAAAAGAGTATTTTTATTTTCTAGAGACAAATCCAAGATATATGTTAATTAGTTTGCATACGATCACAATAATAAGTTCTTTGAACTCTTTTAATTGATTGTTTCGCGTTTTTAAATTGCATCTTTTTGACAAAGTTCAAAATCTTAAGAAAATAAATAAAGCAATCAAAAACATGTTTGCTTTAATTTGTTTTGTTATGAATTGATTATTTTTAACCTCATCTAAGTGTACTTTAGTAAGTAGTTAAACTGTTACTTAATACAAAACTAAAACAATATTCGGTTAAATAAATAAAAGGTCTTTCCTCGTCAACAGATCCACAACAACTGATCATATCTTAATTCTCTCAGTATTTTCCTTTACCTAACCGGCAGTCTCTTTCTATGAAAAACAATCATTATATCTTTCTTTCATTATGGAAGTGTTGCCACACTTTATATGTTGTTATTCAATTTAGTACACTTAAATGTACTTTAAAATTAAAAACGAGTCAATTCGCAATTTAAACATAATTTTTAAAGTTGAGTTCCATTTTAAAATTTATATAGAGCCGGTTTTAGGTGTTTAAAATTTTGCGCCGCAAGTATCCCTTGGCATAATGGTAAGTACGTTGGACTGTCATGCAGAGGATCTTGGTTCCGATTTTTCAGCCGCTGTAAAAATGGTGTTCAATAGTGTAATGCCTCTTGCGACAGGTTTGACAAATCCTCCAAAGATGTCTCTTGCCCTTTCAATGCTGTTCAATAACTCATTAGTTCGGAATCGGAAGAAAATTGTAGGTCGCTTCTATTCCTGTTAACATTCTCACAGGAATGGTTGAGAGTTGTAAGTCACTAGGTTGTATATCTCAAGAGCCGTAATGGCCTCTTATTTATTTTATTTTATTTTTTCTAGCTCAGAATGAAAATATGTAGTCCGTTTTCTTTATACTTAAAGACACCTTTCTTCATTGTTCGTTCCATACTTTTTACAATTTAAAAACATTTTTTTATCTTTTTTAAAAAAACTTTTCCATAGATTTTATTAAGAATAAATTAATTTCTAACTTAAAATAAAACATATTGTCGAAAAATAGTTATTTATGGTAAAAGGGTTTTTCCAGTAGGGGTTTCTAAACTTTTACAGGTGATTGCTGCCCTATTTTTTGAGCTATGTATCTGGCAAATTATATGGCTGTTATTTATTAAGTATGACTTGCCTAATTAACATTTAGCAAGTAAAAGCGTTCAACAACATGTTCAAATGATTTAATTGTCTTATGGAATTGATCTTCTGTTCATATTCGAGTCAACTGGTTCAGTGAACAATTCGCCAACAACCGTACTTCGAAGAAACGCGAGATCTGAGATCGAGTCAGTCAATTCCGCGCAGACCACAACTTGGCGAATTGTGCGTCATGAGTTGGGCCAATTCCTGGACAAACTTCAACTGGCTCCAGAACTAAACTGTCAAATTTGAGATGATTACAATCCATATAAGATCAACCAAATTGCAATACATCCAGAGAAAGTCACTGTTTGGTGTGGATTTTGGGCTGGAGACTTATACATAGGTACTATAAGGCAAGTTATGCATTCGTAAAAAAAATCGAACTCGAGATTTTGATCAAAGTTTACATTACGATGATAGAGAACAACAAAAAAGTGGGTCTCGCAATTCTGTCTGTCTGTCTTTTGACTACAGCCTAACCGGAACGGCCGATTTTCTTTAAACTTGGTAGATATTATTTTTAATCACCCACCCCCACACGTTTTTCCTTTTTTTAGGTAATGGTAAAAAAAATTCTAAAAATGGTTATTTTTGGTGGCCCCCTGGAAACACTCTTTTGTTTTTGATTTTCTCGAAAACGGTACAACAGATTTAAATCTTTTTTTTTTATGATAAAGCTCCTCCAAAGTTTTAATATTATTATACGAGTATATTCAAATTTTCAATTTTTTATTTCTTGGATTTAAAAAAAAATTTAAATTTTTTTTTGTAAATTCAATATTTCGAAAAGTTCATGCTCGATTTTTTCAAACTTGATAAATAAAAGTTTCTTAATATAATCTACAAGATTTATGAAAAAAAATTGCTTTACCTAAAAATAACGGTACCCACCTTACAAATGTTAAAAAATGATGGTTTTGGAAAATCGTATTTTTCTTGAAAACGGTTCGGAGTATTTTAGTAATTTTTTTTTTTCTTTCAATTAATTTTTACGACCTATAATTTAATAAAACAAATTTTGAATTCAAGATATTACTAACTGTCCCTACCATAGAACGATTTTTTCAAATTTTGAAATTCTCATTTTCGGCATACGGATCTTAATGAAATTTTTTATAGAGAAGCTCCTAATAAGTTTAAGAAACATTGCCTTTCAAAACTTAAAAAAAAATATTTTTTTTTTTTTTTTTTGAAAATTCCATATTTCAAAAAAACGAAGCAATATTTTTGTTTGTAAATTTAATTTTTATTCGAACAATAATAAAAAGTTTGAATTGACGTAAGTACTTTTTTTCTTAAAAATGTTTTGAAAATTTCGTATATAAGGAGTTGTTTTAATCATTTAAAAAATGAATTTTATGCTTATGAACAGTTTTTCTCTAATAACATTCATTTTTGAAATTCTTAGTCTTTTACATAAGAACAAGTTCGTGCGACCCAGTCGTGCATTTTATTTTTAACCTAGCAATGTTTATACACTTTCTAACAAGATTTTAAAAATAAAAAATTCTTGTATCCAAAAATAAATTTAAAAAAAACATTGAGGAAAATTTAATTTTTTTGTAAACCCTTTTCACGAATGTTACTACATGTTACTTCATGTGCCTAAATTATTATAAATAACAAAAATTCAACAACACATTTTTCAATAAAAGTAATTTTTTGATTTAAAAAAATATTTATTTAATATTTAAAAAAAACGGGAAAGTGAATTTTACAAAACTAAATAGTTTTACTTAACTTAAAAAAAAGTTGTACGCAATCAATTTTTTTTATGTTTAAGAAATTTTATATGTTAGTGAATAATTTTTAAAATTTTAATCAAAAAAATCAGGCAGCATTCTTTTTTAAATTAAAACTCTTTAACAATTTATTTATTTCAAGCAATTTCATTTCAATTTTCTCAAATTAAAATTTTGCTATACATACAAACATTTTAAAATATGAAGCAACTTAAGCTATGAGCGTAAGTTCATAAGCCCAAGTAATGCATTTTGTTTCCTTATACTTCTGACACCAGGCCTTCGCACCGCAACAATTTGCAGAAATCTGGCCCTAAAACTCCCTGACGGATCCTCCATAGTGGCAAAACCAAGTGTCAAGTACCTGGGAGTGCACTTCAACGAGTTGCTAAGGTTTAACCTGCACTCAAGAAATGTTCTGAAAAAGGCCAGCTGGGCCTTCAGCCGTTTGCACCCATTGCTGAAAAGAAGATCAGGTCTTAGCCAACCGACAAAGATATTAATCTACAAACAGCTCCTGCGACCAGTGATTAGCTATTCCTTCCCAGTCTGGTTTTCCATCTCGAAGACAGCTATGAAGGAACTTCAACTATTCGAAAGGAAGATACTGAGGATCTGCACTGGACTCTACTTCGACCGTCAACGACAAAAGCACTACAGGAACGAGCATCTCTACACAGAAGCGAATTTAATCCCACTGGACAAATATCTAGTTCATTCAACGAAGAAATTAATGAGGAACATCATCGACCACCCGAATCAGCTTATGAGAAGGATGACCACAGAACAACGACATCCCGAGCCGAGGTACCTCAGTGTGATGGAAACTCTGGATGACAACGTAATCATGGACAACGAGGATGTAGTCTCGTTCTACGCTGACATTGGGTCAGCCTACCACCGCGGCTAAAACGCCATCCCTGCCCACAACCCACAAAAATCACCACTGACAACCAGGAATGAACACCCTGAGGACAATACAGTCAACCAACATTTTAAATTTAATTTTTTTTTTTTGTCATGTAAATTTTATATAAAAATAATTAAACTTAAGTCACTGGGCCTTACCAATAATAAAACTTAGAGACGACTTTAATATTTGTGCAAAATTTACCATTATTTAATGGACTCTATATAACTGATCATACATGTTACATTTCATTTTTTAAATTCTGTGCAATAAATGGTTCATAACTTAGAGTCCACTTAAATATTAAGTTCATAACATATATGGATAACTATATAGAGCTCATTACATATTGGTTCATTTCACTCAAATATTAAAGTCGTCTCTAAATTTGATTATTGGTAAGGCCCACTGTATATAGTTAGGCCCCCTATGAGCCAACAAATGTAAATTTTCATGCATATGTAGTATCTTATTAGTTGTAAGCCAAATTGTAAATAGTACGTTCAATAAAACAAAATTGAATTGACTTCTGACACCATTTACAAAACAAAATTTGTATCTACCTGTCAGAGTAACAGCTAGTTTTTAGGAGAATGTTCTGAGCAAATTCAAAAACTTGTGTTTTTTTTAATAAAAATTCAGCTAATAAGTCTGTTTATTCAGATAATAAACATTTTTGTTCGCAAGAAAATGAATAACAAGATAAGTCGAAAATCTAACTTCAAACTTTGTCGAGTAATTAAAAAGTAACTGCAAATTGAAAAATTACTTGATTATCTTATAGTCGAAAACTCAACAGAAGAGTATAAAGAAGCTTCTTGGACACTTGACCTTAAAAGTTTCTTGAGCTTTTGGACAGATAAGAAAATGATTATACTTTTTGATGAAATAGTATAAACATTTAAGTTTAAGAAACTGCTATAAAATAGGCCTTGTCCGAGAAGATATTTTTTTGGCTAAAATCCGCTTTCCAGTGCACAATTAAGGAACTCGCGATGTTGTCTATAGTCGTTTGATTGAAATAGTAAGCTTTGTTGAATATTTTACAATTGGGAAAACTATCATTGCTATATGGTCACACTTTAAAAAATGGAAGTCTTATTTTCGAAATATGACTGTTTTTATTTTTCTATCGATAGATATGGAAGGAAATTTACCATTTGCCAAACCATTGACAAAAAGCTAATATTTTTTGATTCAAATCAATTGATTTTGTAAATAATTTTTTTTACGTTGTTTTTAACTTCTTCACTAAATACCAAAATTTGGATCCTTCATACGTATTACAGATTGCATTTTCTCCCCTCAATTTATTCCACTTAAAGTGCAAAGAAAATCTTAGAAAACAGTCTTTGAAAAATATCTTCACAGCACTGTTAATTTTAGTAACTGGGTTCACTTCAAGAACTTTTGTTGATGGCGTGATATTTTTTGTTTTATTTGATAAACAAATAGCAAAAAAGAGAACAAAAAAAAAACTGATTTACGACGTATTTCATGTGACGCATTTAATGCTAAGCAAGTGTTTCGGTTACGTCAAAATTGACACACCTCCTGATTTTACACAATTCCATGTTGTCGTAGTCTTATAATATTGTATGTGATAATTCAGACAACAGCCAGCGTTCAGCACATCATTTCGTTTATTGCTTTGTTCACACTTCACACTACTTTCTGTCATCGTCTTATTTATGTTATGTTGTTGACATTTGGTGGTCTAGTTGGGTGAAATTCTGACAAACGTTATTGACATTGGCACTTGATTTTTCAATTCTAATGGAATCGTTGACATTTTACCCGAGTGCAAATATTTGTTTTTCTATATCTAATACTCAAGACGTTGATCTTCTCATCCCAAAAATATCACGGTAATGTTCTTTTTTGAAAAATATTATCATGTGTTTTTTTTTTGGTTCATGGCCAAGATATAATTCTGCCGCTGGGTCGTAAATTTTTACGGAAATAGTACATTAATAATACTTTCTCAGGTTGTATAATTGCTCTAGCACATGGTTATGAAATATTCCAAAGTCACAAGGTTGAGTGATGAATGTTTCTGTTTCATATTGGTCAATATTTAAACCCGAAAAAAAAATATAATTGGAAAGCTTTTCTATTTTCAATAATGTCAATATTCATCAACTTCAACAGTGCATGAAGAGAAAAAAGACAGTTGTCGAAGAATTCGTCAAAACTCTTGCCAAATATTCGCACTAAATTTGTAGAAATCTTTTAGTTGAAAAGTAAATTTTTAAGACAATGGTTCACCCAGGCGTATACGTACTTTTTATATTTATAAATATTTATAAATCGTTCTTGATATAACGATGATAGAGAAGAAGAAAAAGTGGGTTTGACAAATCTGTTTGTAAAAACATGAATCAAAGACACTTACTTACAACACCTTTTTTAGAGTTTTTTTGTAGAATCTTAAAGAATTTTAATAACAGCTTGAACCTTACTAACTAAAAAACAATACAAAAGAAAAGGCCCGGCAAACCTAAATAATATACATATTATTTAGGTTTGCCGGGCCTTTTCTTTTGTATTGTTTTTTAGTTTTGTATTGCATTAATACATTTATTGTTAAGTTTATTACGCAGAACTTATTGATCTTAACTTATTGATTATAAACGCACCTATTATGTTTTATTAACATGTACTTTCGAAACCATAAATTTATCAAATTAAGAAAAGCACTAGTGGCATAGGCCGAGTATTTCCAAGTAAAATAATCTGATTCTAGAGCTTAACCCGACTTTTTCTCAACATGTTAACTTTTTCTTAAAATATTTAATTTTTTTTATTATTATTATTTTCAGGTGTATGAATCTCTCTTCAAGCCGTTACGTGTGTCCAGGCATCAGTTTAGGAAAATTTTAAATTGCATGAAACTGATACGATCGCTTAAGTATCAGGAGGTGTACGCTCAAGAAAAAGTAACTAAAGTCGATAGCTTATCACTAGTGTTATCCGGAAAGTAAGTACATTCATATAATCTTAATAATTTTTCATTACCTTACTTGTATATTTAAATTTAATTTCAATACTTTTTTCTTACATTTTCCAATAAACATTGTTCCTAAATACCACCTAATTATAATGGCCTCTTAATATCACCTTCGAATAATTTAAACAAATCCAAAATGTTTATACTACTCGTATACTCGTGCTATTTCATCCTCTGGAAATCTGTAAAATATTTCAAATAAATTTTAAAATAAACAAATGTCAGAGAAGAAATTCAATTTTTGGGTCAATGACATAGAAATAGCAAATTAAAGCGATAAGATATTTTAAGTGCAACGAACCACAATAAAATGCATAATAATTTTCAAAGTAAATAATTTTTTTTCTTTTTCAAAATGGAAATTTTTCCATTGTTGCTATCCAAGATCTCACATCTTATTGCTAAAAAGCTTAAATAATGTTTTCTTAGCGATGTCGTGTTTATTCTATTTCTATTTAAAAAAAAAAAATAAAGTAAAAGAAAATCATGCAATCTTTACAATTTATCATTTGCCCCATCTGAAGCCTACCTCATCCCAATATTTCTCAAAACGGCTGGTGATATACATATTTGTTTTTCGACTTTGTTAGTCTTTACCCGTTAAATAAAGAGGTTCAATTTTGTTTAGTGCTGTTGAATTTACTTAACACGATAGAATGAAACAAACCTGTTTGGAAAAATTACTGTTAACATAAATACAAACATATTATGGGCCAATGTGGTCATATATGTATTTTTGGAAGCGAGATATACAATCCTTGTGATCCTAGATGATAATAATATAACTACGTTCCAATTACAAGACTTCATTGTGTCTACAATCCTAAACTTTTTTTATAAATAATTATATACAACTTAACAACTTTAACTTGAAAATTATTTATTTGAAATAATAAACCTTATTCTAAAATGCTTAGTAAAACACGTGACGTGTACGCTCTAGACATTCAAAAATAGTGGAAACAGATGATGCTTAGAAGTTGGATGCTCAAGTTTCATATTAAATTGATTTAATCAATAGAGACCACAAAAACAAGAACTATAAAAATGTTTTTCATTCTTGATAAATTTAAAATTAAAATAAATTAATAAAATGTTAGAAAAGGGATTATGTTAAATAAAATTGAACTTTTTGAAATCATCTTTTGGATGATAAGTACCACATTAAATCATTTTACACCATTTTTGTATTTGAATAAGTTTTTTGGGATAAGATTGTATCAATAAATTTTTTACATTTATACCATTAAATATATAGATAACTAATGGAGCCCAACTCTGTATCTTCCTTAAAATTTAGTTATTGCAAAACTGGAGGATCGATTTTAAATAAACTTCGCCGAAAAACACCCTACGGTCAATTCTGAATATTGTTCGAAAATCTGATGTTGTCATATCCGAAAGAAAAAAATATGATTTAAATAACTTACACGATTGTAGTAAACTTACAATTTTGTCTGACAAGATCGTTATAAAATTTATTGTCGGGCGGCCATTAGAGAATGAATTTTGCTAAACTAAACACACAATTTTAACTATTGAAAAACGTTACGAACAATGTCAGATTCACTTGAAATTGTCAGATTTTTTACCTTTTTTAATTGGTGCCAGCTACCTCATCGTTCGTGCGAAAAAAAGAAGTTAAGTTGTAACTTATAACTTATTATGTTGCAAGTTATATTCGTAAACAAAATCGAGCTCGAAATTATAATCGAATTTCACAATACGATGACAAGGAAGACGAAAAAAAATTCCTCCCAATTCTGTATATCTTTCAGTTCGACTATAGGCAAAGTGGCACGGTTTATCTTCTTTAAAATTGGTAGATAGTAAAGGGTGCATTTTAAGGGAGGAGAAATAAAACACAGAAAAATGTTTTTGACATCTAAAAAATTGGCTTTATTTGAGAGATATTATTTTGTCATTAATGTTTCAATATGATTTCGGGCAATCTGGAGGTCAAATTTTGACGCTATATTTCAGCAATAACGCGTCGAATATTGTCTTTTAAGTGCTCAATAGTTTCTAGTTTATAGGCTTAGACATGCGACTTTGCATAACCTCAAAGAAAGTAATCTAATGGCGTCTAATCGCATGAAGACCATTTCGTTAAATAATCGTTCGTCAAATGTGCCTTTCAGTAAATTTATTGCATCGCGCGCTGTATGATATGTGACGCCCGTTCTTTTGAAAACACATGTCTGTAACATTAATGCTTTCCAATTGAGGTACAAAAAAGTTGGTAATCATATCTCTGCACGGCTCGAAATTGACTGTAAAGTTCTGACAATATTCATTTTTGAAGACATGATGTATGTACCAATCATTCCGCAGACACATAAGGCACACCAAACGGTGATTTTTTCTGAATTTAATGGTGTTTCGACAACTGCTTGTGGATTATCAAATTTTTCAAACGAAGTTGTGGATCAATGGCAATGTTTCACTCGGCCCATTTACCAAATGTACGGCACGAACGATGATTCAATTCCTGCTAAAATTGAGTCTTGTTACCACTTAAGCCAAAACCTTTAAGCTAAATTGTTCATAAAGTAGATGGGAATAAGTTTAAATGTTGAGCACGATAATAAATTGACACATTTTGATCAGCATAAACACTACTCTACACGTCAGCAATTACTTGTTCTGTGCGCACTGTAAGACGTCTTACGAGATACGTATTTCGTTTAGCCCAAAACGTATTCCGAAAATCCATAGTTTCTCGAATAATTCGCTCATCATCATATTTTTGTAATATAAATTTGACAAATTTGCAATCGTTGCTCCTGCATTAGTCTGTTCATGATGAATTGGCAAACCAAATAAACTTCAAAAACACCGAGAACTTTCTAATCCGCTATGACAGAAAACAGTGTTTCCAATTTGAAGCTCTTTGCCACCATAAAAACCCACGTTTAAAGTTTTTTTTTTATTTTTTTTAAGACCAAAAATAACGGTACCTGTCATACGATTTTTTTCGAAATTTTACAAATATTTTTTTTTCTCAAAAACTGTCCCACAGAAAAAAATCATAAAATTTCATTTAGTGACCGCTAGGTAATGGTTGAAAATTTTTTTCCAAAACACATAGTTATTGTTGGTAGCTCCCCTCGGAACCATTTTTTTTGTTTTTGATTTTCTCGAAAACGGTACAACCGATTTAAATAATTATTTTTATGCTAAGGATTCCCTAAAGTTTGAATATTATAACATATTCAATTTTTTTATTTTTTGGATTTAAAAAAAAATCAATTTTTTTTTTTCAAAACTCAATATTTCGAAAACTCCATTCCCGATTTTTTTCGAACTTGATAGGTAAATAAAAGTTTTTAATATAATCTACAAAATTTAAGAAAAAAATTTTGTTTTACCTAAAATTAACGGTACCCACCATACAAATGTTAAAAAATTGTTTTCGAAAATCGCATTTTTCTTAAAAACGGTTGCGAGAATTTTGATAATTTTTTTTTCATTCGTTTTATTCTTACGATCTATAATTTAATAAAAAAAGAAAGATTTTTTCGAATTTTGAAGAAGAAGCTTCAAAAAAGTTTTAAAAACATTGCATTTCAAAACTTAAAAAAAAAAAAATTCTTGAATTTTTGAAAAAAAAAATCTATTTTTTTTTTTGGAAAATTCAATATCTCAAAAACGACTTTATATTTTTTTGGAAATTTATTTTTTATACGTTTTATAATAAAAAAAAAAACAAAATTTTTAAAACATTCTTAAGAAAAAATGTTGGTGTGCCAACTTAATTATAACTAAATTAAAATATTGACCCGTTTTTATATCGAATTTTCCAAGTAAAGTAAATTTTTTTTTTCAAAAATTTCAAAAAATATTTTTTTTTAAGTTTTGAAATGCAATGTTTTTCAAACTTCTAAGAAGTTTCTCTATAAGAAATTTCATTAAAATCCGTTTTGCTGAAATTCAAAATTCGAAAAAATGGTTCCATGGTAGGTAAGGTCAGTAACATCTTAATTTAAATTTTTTTTTATTAAATTATAGATCGTAAAAATTAATTTTTAATTTTTAAGAAAAAAAATCAAAAATCAAAATTCTAAGTTGCCGTTTTCGAAAAAAATACGATTTTTGAAAACAATTTTGTAACATTTGTATTGTGGGTACCGTTTTTTTAAGGTAAACAAAATGTTTTGAAAATTTGAATACACAACACTATTTATATTTTCGGGGAGCTTTAGCATAAATAAATAAATAAAAAAAATCATCAAAATCGGTCGTACCGTTTTTGGAGAAAATCAAAAACAAAAAAAAAATGTTTCCATGGGAGGTACCATTAATAACCATTTTTCGGAAAGTTTTTTTCAACCATTACCTATCTTTAATTAAATATAATTTTTGAATTTTTTTTTTAAATCTGTCAAATAGATTTTGAAAAAAAAAATTATAAAATTTCGAAGAAAATCGTATGGCAGGTACCGTTATTTTTGGTCTTTAAAAAAAAAAACAAAAAACCTGTGTGGGGAGAACTTAAAAGTGATATCTAACAAGTTTAAAGAAAATCGGCCGAGCCACTTACGCGGTAGTCGAACAGACAGACAGAATTGCGAGACCCACAATTTTAGTCTTCGCTATCATCGTAATGTCAACTTTGGTCAACATCTCGAGTTCGATTTTTTTTTTCGAATACATAACTTGCCTTATAGTACCTTTAAGTCGCAAGTTAAAATACGACAGTTTTGTATGGCAGCTACTATAGTTCTAGATGAGTTAAAACAAAATCTCGTCTTTCTGCTCTAGAGAAAGTTTCAAGGAAATCGGTCTATCCGTTTAGAGTCTAGCTTAAAATACAAAGGACTTACGGACCCACAGATGAATAGAAGACACGACGAATACCCCTTTTCTGGACTTTTCATCGAAATGTTATGTTTTTTTGTACTCAAAGCAAATACATGCCCTATAAAGTAAGCTGAATAATTTAAAAAGCCAGATTCAAGAATGGCTTAAAATTCGAGATTGTCATTCGAGATTTTCGCATTCAAGGTTTCGTCCCCAACCCATCTCTAGTGAGTTGTATAACTATTAATAATTGCATAATTATCCCTACATAATTCTAAGGCAGCATTTTTAAATACAAAATAATTGGCAGTACGTAGTTAATTGTAAGGAATTCTCGAAATACGTAATTAAATCACACAAAAGTCTCGAATACAGAATTACGACTCAATTCACAAAAATTAATCAATTAGGAAAATTTCCAGGAATTTCCCTTTAACATAGGTATAACCTTTTTGATCCATATCTTTGTCCCACCTAGAAGCAACAAAAATCAATAGCTTAATTTATTCAATTGAAATAAAAAGATTTCTTTGAAAACATAATGAAAACGTACACGCAAAGAGCACGTAGTTAAGCTTTACCACAAACAATTTCGGACTTTATTAGGCGTCCATGGTAAAGTGCTTATTTGGATTGCTCTTACAAAAGCGACTTCCACCGGCCGGGTTCTATACTATAACAAAGATCCAAAAGAAGCACTTTTATGGTTTTAATTCTATTTACCCTTATTCACGAGAGAGTAATGCAAGTTTTGTTGTCTACTCCTGGTTAACCATTACCACAGAGTACAAAGTCATTAGCATTAAGTATTCCATTTGTGATTTATATTTTCATTTTAGAAAACATACCAGGTCCCGTTCATCGCTTGAATTCACTGTTTTTTAAACATCCTTAATGTATTTTTATGCTCTTTTGTTTTAACTTTTTACTCTTATTTTCTCCCACAGATTAGTCGTATCACAAAATCAAAGGGCTTTGCACATAGTGTTTCCTCATCAGTTCCTAGACTCACCCGAATGGTTCGGGGTGTCAACGGACGACTATTTTCAGGTAAATCTACTTAACTATTGCGTCCATAAATGTAGTATGATGTTGCACCACTTCTACTTCCAGTTTTAATTGTTTAATTTTTTTGTTTGCTTTGTAAAGGTGTCAATTATGGCAATGGAGGAGTCTCGAGTGTTAATCTGGCATCGGGACAAACTGAAACTTTCTATAATGGCTGAACCGTTCCTGCAATCCGTATTCGATCACATCCTTGGAAGGGACGTTGTCAAAAAGCTGATGCAAGTCACGCAGGTATGGAGATTAAAGATACATAAGAATTAAAAATCAAGGAATTTATATAAATGAAGAAGAAGATTATAAAATTAGTTATTTGAAATATCTATGGTTAAATCCGTATTTGTTGAAGTTAAAATGATTAAAAATGAACGAGCTCAAAATGACCGTACTCTCCGTAACTGATACACAATTGATAAAGGTAGCAGCTGCTATTTAACGCGTTTATAAATTGATCGGAAAAGTACGTCATTTCCAAGAAATATTTTCTATAGTCTAAGAAGATTGGGCAGATTCCAACGAAGTGTAAATTATTTTCAGAGGCATCTAAATTGCAAAGTGTGCAGAGACTATTGATATCTCTTTGAAAGGACCTTCCATTCAGATTGTGAAGTCCACAGGGAGTCTTCAATATGAGGTAAATCATATCGCGAGGGTTTCAGTGGCTAAAGTCATTTGGTACTTTAGAATAGAGCAAATTGCAATGATCATTGTGAAACTGGGATTGATTGGCATCGCCTATAAATTTGGTCCAATGTTTTTACTTCAGCTTTGTTATTAAAATTTTATGCAATCTTTGCCACTTGTACAAATTCATGGTGAAAGAAAAATCTTTCGACGTTTCGTGGAAAAGATTTTTTATTCTTTCTTATAATAATCCTTGATAGTCTACAGTTGGGAAGATTCAGTGTTAATATTCAGGTTGAATATTAGAAAAATCTATCTTGAGAGTTGATATTAAGGCTTTAGCGAGTCCAGTTTCGATGTGTAGAAATTAGTTGAGCGTGTTTCCTGGAAGAAGAAAACATCTTTTAATAAAAAAACACGTTGTATGTGTTCGCTAAAACCCCACACCATTGATCACGTAGCAGTATCATGAATTTTAAATTTAGTTGAATGGTGAACTGACTTATTTCTTAGCAGTTTGGACCATTTAGTATTTATGCAGTTTCTTGACGTTGCGAGTCGATTATTTAAATGCTCATTCCAACACATATTGAAGATAAGAACAGCTCCCAGATATTTGTATTGGTGTACACTGTAACTGTTTCTCATTAGCAGCTCCACATCCTCCGTTTCAAAAAATTACTATATCCAATTTTTCAATATTAACTTCAAGATTCCAATTTTTGCAATGTGCTATACAGCTGTTTATTAGTTCTTGAAGCTTTGGGATTATCCGAAAGAAGCATTTATCATCAGGATAGAAGAATAGAGTTCAAGTCAAACTGATTCGGGGATTCGGGGAAAACTTGCACTTGATAGAATCACAAGTTGGTGATGACGTCAGCAAGTTATGAAAATATGATTATATTTTCATCCACTTTGAAGTTGACATTAGGTCTTTTAGCAGTGCCAGAACTACTCAGAGGAGAACAGGGTTGCCCTGGAGGTTTGTGAGTACTGAGTACCCAGGTATCCCGATTAAGGAAAAAATAAATAAATATTTAAGCCATCATCAAAATTATTTATAATTTGTGAAAAATTTCCTTATTTAACTCTTAAACTAGCGACTTAGTCAAGCAAATTCGGAAATGAAAATAACAATAATTTATATTAATAGATTGACGAGATGCATAGAATTTATGCAGAACTCTAAATCGACTTTATGACCTATTCAAATTTTCTATAAACCGAAAATTGAAAGTAAGCTTAAACTGTACATACCTAATTTTTTACTCGGAAGTTATTCTATCCGTGTATCCTTACAGACCAAAACTTTTGACAAGTTAAGTCATGAAATATTTCAAAAGAAACTTGGACTTAACGATCGTTTGGCTCTGTAGATATTTTCTTATCTTAAAGATAAATATAATGAAGTCATCTTCAAAAATAATAGCTCTTGTCAATCTGAATTAAAGTTAATTTTGGTGTACCTCAGGGAAGCCATCTTGGTCCTTTGCTGTTTGTTTTATTTATATTCATTTATGATGATGCCTTTAAAAAAATAAATCGATTAATAAACTCCAGGGCAGATTGTTTAAAAAACTACAACTACAAGAAGATCCTTACAGATTTTGAAAATAGTGCAATAGCAACCTTTTGTTTTTTAATATTAAAAAGGAAACGTAAAACGCTTTTCTAATCCTGGAACCTTATTACACTTAAAATTGTTATTCACTAATCACTATAATTATGTATATTGTAAAAAATCAAGCAAAATGCTTAGTTTCGTCAAAATGTTTTTCAGTGAATTCCGTGATCAACATGATATTAAAATTCTCTGTTACTTTTATTAGTCCAGTTCTTGAATACAGATGTGTTGTATGGGTTCATACTGATACTACTCCACTCACATAAACAGAATTGAAAGTATTCAATAAGGGTTTTTAAGATTTTCTCTTCATTTTATTCCGCTCGTCAGATGGAGTTCAAATCACTCAAAAATTCAGTTGGTAAACCTACTTATCTTTCTATTCACAGAGACTATTGACAGCTCTCTCTCGTTACTAGATTATTGAATAGATATACATATTTGAATTTCGATCCGTTCTTTGTGGATTAAATTACGAGTCGTTCTAGTTTAAGAAGAAATTTCTCTATTTGCACGATTTTTAGCAGATCAAAATACAGCGTTAACAGTCCCCTAAATCAGCTAATCGATATTTTTTAATGAATTGTCTAATCTTATTACTTCAACAAATAACAATCTCAAATCTTTAAAAAAAAAAATTGATTGTTTTTTTAAAAATCCAAAAACTATTTTTTTCAACAATTTGTATGTACAATATTTGTCCTAATGAAATGAACTTGGTTAAAATCGGTAGAGCCGTTAATAAGAAAGTCGAAAATAAAAAAAAAACGGTTCTATGAAAGGTACCTGTTAATAACATTTTCTCTTAAAATTTGTTTTTACCAAAATTAAGTCTATTCCTAAAATGTTTTCGAGATAAATAAGATTTTATATAACGGATGTATTGCAGGTATTATAAGTTTTGGAGCTAAACAAAAATTTTAATTTCTCCTCTAGGGAATCACCGAAGACTCTAGTACTAAGTTTGAAGAAAATAGTTACACCGGTTTAGGTTGTAGGCCGAGGAATAAACATACAGACAGACAAAATTGCATGTTCTCTATCATCGTACTGTTAACTTATATTACCTATATCGCAATTAAAAAAGAAAAAAACTTTGCATCTCTGTTTTATGCAAACGGAACAGTACCTACCACACAAACAACTCTAGAAATGTTTATAACATCAATTTTTACGATCTTTCGTTCAATATATGACACTTTTTAATTAAGACAGTATTAACAAGACATATTCTCTAGAATCATTTTTAACATTATCAAGAGAGTTATCGGCATACCGAATTAAAATTTAATTTTCTCATACAAAATTTTGAAATAAATATTTTTGGATTTAAAAAATAATAAAAACTTTTTTTTTAACTCCATATTAAAAACGGGGAGTTTAATTTCTTTTGAAATTTGAATTTCAGTGTGCACAGTAATATATTTAAAAAAAAATGATTTAAAAATTTTAAATATGAAATTTAAGAAATAAAAACGATTTAAAATAAATTCATATTTGCTTAAGAAATTTGCTTAAGAAGCCATTTCAAAAACGAACTTAATGCTTCTGAACAAAACATAAAAACAATCAAGTTTTTTGAAAATCGGTTAAGTAGATCCGGATATTAATTGTCCGCAATGAGACAGTGTGTTTTTTTATGAGTCGACGATGGCGCCCTCTATAATTCAGCCAAAATTCAAAAATTAAGACAAACAAATTTTTTTTTGTACTCTTGACGCATGTATTCATTATTTAAAAAAAAATATGTTATTACCTAATATTTTCCGAGAAAAAATTTCCCAAAAATCGTCCTTTTTTAGCGTTCTAGACCTAACTAGTACTTTAAAAGACTCAATTAATTTATTTATTAGCTCTGATAGTAGGTACTTTATATGCTTAATGCAGGTCAGGTTAGCGTATAACAAATACAACCAGAAACTTATTAACTTTACTGCACTCAAATTTTTATTAAGTTTTTATATTGAATTCAATATTGTTTTTTTTTTTTCAATTTTAAAATAAAGGTTAGTGAAACAATGGCCAGCAATGGTTTCTTGCCATCAGGCGGCTACGACGATGCCGAAGATAAACCAATGTTGGTAATGAAAAAAGGTGCCGAAGGACATGGGCTAACAGCTTTAATCAACCGACAACTGCAGGGTAAGTTGAGTTCAATGTTAAATAAATTATGTTATGGTGGTTGGTTATAATTGAATATATTAGGGTCAGGATTTATTCTGATTCCTTGTTTTCACTTTATTAAGCTTTTTTGGAATTTATTATAATCTTATTTTTGCTTTATTATGAGTTTCACTTGTTTGCATGCTGTTTAATCAATGTTGTGCTTCACAGTGCTTATGGTATATGCATTGTTTTTTTGCTTTTAAGGGTACTTTTTCTTTTGGATTGTAACTAATTTTTTAACATTTGTTTATTATTTTCATGTGCGCTTAATGTGAACTAATTATCGAACATGGTTCAACTCAAAATCATTTTCATTATACTTTATTGCTTTTAAACACTAGAATTTTCAAACTTAACAATGTACTTATAATGATAAGATCTGTAGGTAACATTTTTTTCTAAATTTAACAAGTTACAATGTTTCAGAATTGTAAAATACTTGTCAAATAAATACAAAGTTTAGTTGTCTGATTTTAAAAATGATCCCAACTATTAATATTAACATATAGACAGTTCTGGATTGTGAGAACTTTAATCTAAATTCAGAGAACTGATAGATCTGTCAAATAAAAGCTATTGGGGTACCTGAGATAGAAAAATAAACGCATTAACTTGACTTAATTAGATACAAAACTAATTACATTGAAAATTGCTTTATAAGGTCCGAATATAAATATTACACATTTAGACAAGTTTGTTTATTTCAAATATTAAACTTAAATTTAAAATTAAATATTTAAGTGCAACTTATGCGCTAAGTTTTTCAATGCCCGTAGGTGCTTATGTTAAACTAAAGTGTTTAAGTTTTCTTTCAGCAAAAGTGCCTTAGTGATAAATTATCATTAAGGTTAGTTTAACGTGTGACTAAATTATGTTAGTACCTTTAATTCAATTACATTCAATATAAAGAGGTATTCAGTTATTTTTCAAACTGAAGTTTTTTTAAGAACGACCAAAATAAATTCGATAATTTTTAAGAATAGCCAGTTTTTGCAGAAAACAGTTCAAAGTTCTTAAATGAGACAGTTAATTTGAGGAATTTTATCTTTTTCAAAGTGGAGTTTGTGTACAACCTAAGTTGCAGTATAAGTTGCGATTAATTCCATCAATTTTAATATTGAAAAGTTTGAATGAATTAATACGAACTTAAGTGCAATGGATGCCAAAATTTGTTTGACGGAAGTTCAAATAATTTTATGGGATAGAGTCAATCATCAGACTCTTTTAGTGACGTTCGTTCTCGTCACCAGGATTTAAACATGGTTACAACGAAATCAAACGTTTTCCAGGGATGTACCGTCTCTTGCAAGTAATTGACAAATCCTCTAAGAGTATTTCTTGTCATGAAACTGAGCAAAACCTCAGAGCCCCTGTTATAACAACGCTAGCAGATCTTTGTACCTTTGAGTTTATCGATGTTATCTGCCCTGGCAAGCGTGGGCACCACACAAGCTCAAGATCGCTATGTACACTGAAGATCATCTTAGATTGGAGATCCTACTTTTCACCAAAGCAGGCTTTCTTAACCCTTTCTTCAATATTCCGCTTTTAGATCAACTTAATGTTAAGAATAACTCCTAGATATTTTGCACTGGAAGAGATCAAGATTTATTGGACGTTGAGTTGGGGTAGAGTGAAGGGCTGTATCTTAGTTTTGGTAGTAAATAGCATCAGTTCAATTTTGCTTCAGTTAACACCTAGTCTCCCTTAAAGCCTTTTCTGTGATTTTAATTAACACAGGAGTCAACTTTCCTGACACAAATAGTACCGAATCATTGGCATACGCAACCGGCTTTTCGTCACATCTTTCCAACTTAAAGAAAACTTTATTCATGAGTTAAAACCATAGAAGAGGGGACAGAACTTCGCCCTGTGGTATTCCTTTATTGTAACGTACTCGGTTAAGCTTATATTACCTAATACATATACCTGGAATCTCTCTGTCGCTGAGTATTGATGTAATCCACTTCCTATTTTAGTCTTCTTCTACACCAAAATCTACGAGTGATTCCAGAATGGAATCGTTAAGGACGTTGTTTAAGGCCCCTTCTACATCGAATAAGGGAGCGAGATTATACTTTATATTCAATAGTTTTCTTAATTGTACAAACAATCTCGTGAAGGTCCAAAGAAACGGACTTGCTCTTAAAAGTATTCGTGTTGAGAGTTTTCAAGAGGATATCTCTAATATAGATGTTGAGAATACAGTCAAAAGTTCTAAGCACGAAAGAAGTAAGACTGATTGGCCAGAAATCTTTTGCGGATTGTCTACCGACATTTGGGATAAAAACTTCTCTTACTTGTCTCCAGGACTCGGGTCCATAGTTAAAGTTTAAAAATTATTTAATTTCCAGCCATGGAACTACCATATTTTGTAGTTTTTGTGGCATAATTGGCAGTATGCTGTCAAGTTCTGGAGACTTATATGGAGAGAGAGAGAGAGTAATAATTGGTCAGGCAATCTTGTCTTTTCTTTTCCATATAACGATATATATTTATTCTGTATGAGCCACTGACGTGTTACGGGATCTAAGCGTTTCGGAGCTACTGTTTGTACAGAATCCATCAGGCTTTTTTTCGAAAATGACGGATTGCAATGTTCTCCCGATAGCACTTTTCCAAGTCTTGCAGAATCTCTTATTTTTTCAATTCATTGACAGAATTCTCTTCAATCTTGCTAATTGATTGATGTTATGAGAGCTCGCTTGTGAATTCTGAGACAATCTTTCTGAGATTGATAAAACTTTTTTTATGGCAGAAATTAAATTTACACTAAGTAAGCCTAAACTTAAGATAGTCTAGCTTTTGTTTTGAAATAAAAATTTCTTCTACAATTCTTTCTTATTAATAAAACTATATGACTGAAATCTGCAATTTGAATCATTTTCTGTTAATTTCCATCTTTTAATTTCTCTCAGTTGCTCTTCTCCTTTGAAGCTTCTTTCTTGAATATTTTATCTTTTGCTTTTGTAATATATACTGGTAATTCCAAAAAAAAGAGAAAGTCGGCTATAATTCTTTCCCATTTAAATTCATAGATTTTTCTTCTTTTTTAATCACACATCATTCCTAACTAAAAAAAAAAGAAAATTCGTAATTTGTTGTAAACCTATTTTATTCTTCGTTTTTCGTAAATATTTTTGTTTTTTGTTATTTTTATAGAAGAGCATGCCCCTCTGCTTGGCCGTACATATCAAAAGCGAATTCAATTGGTGTCCTCTGCTGCTGCTGCTTCAGATTCTACTTCGAGTAAAAATAATAATGTAGCTTATAGAGATCAAACGACATCTCCCTGCTAACATACTGATACATTTAAACTTAAAAAAAAAAGTTATAATCAATTGTTTAAATACTTTTTTGTTTTTAATTTAATGTTGTCTGTTTTTTTTTTCTTCTAAAACTTTCTGTATTTTGTTGTTATTCTTCTTATTATTATTATTTTTTTTTTAATACAAAACACACAAACAAAAAATTAATAAAACTAATAGTTTTTGTAAAATTGTTGTAAATATTTGTTTAATTTTTTTTAAATAATATTTTTTTTTTTAAGTATTGGGACTTCGCGTAAGCTTTTCAAAAAAAAACTTCCAGATGTTTGAAATAAAAAAACTAACTACTCATTTAGGGCTATCATCTGGTTTAAAAGTACATAGGCTTGGCATATAAAATTAAATCAAGTTCAAAAATGAACGACAACGTTACACTCGAATGATTAAATGGACCAATAATTTTTTCTTCTATATAAAATTAATCTATATCTAACACGATTAATTCCTGTTGGCTGTATGTTCACAAACCGTATTTTACGGTTGCTTGGAAGTCTTTATCCAGGGAGAGATTGGTTCGAAATTGGATTGACAAGGTCTTAGTCAGAAACTTGAGATCGTAGGGACAAATAATAGTTTTTTTTTATTTGAACTCAGAAATACGAGTACATAAAAAAACGTTTGTAGAGGGTGTGCCAAATACAAGTTTCTTTTTAAAAATGCAATAAAATGAACAAAATTAAATATTGTCCACGTATTATGGCCTAACTAATAAGAGCAAACATTCCCATTAATTATGGAACACAACGTCGTTCAAGTGGCTGCCTCAGCTGGCTTCGCTGGCGCATTCTGTCACTCCAAGTGAATAATCCAAGATCCTTGGGCAGAATTTTCTTCAGGTTAGTGCGTAAAATGTTGAGCTGTTCAGATTGATGTTCGTGAATTGACTCTCACACTATCGGCTACAGCAGCCACATTTTACTCAGTGCGCACCGTACGACGCACGACAATGATCATGAGTATTGTCTAGCCTCACGAACTTTTTGCACAAACTTGCGTACAGCAGGCGCGGTGGGTGCTTTATTTCGGTCAAAACTTCTTTTCACAAAACGCACTGTTTGGGCTACACAGCACTCACTTTCCAAATAAGTAAAGTGACTAATTTCGATCCGCGGAGGTACGATACTGACTTTCTGTCGAGCGAGAAATAGCTGTCAGTGTCAAAATAATTTATGATTTAAAAAGAAACCACTAGATGGCCCACCCGTATGTATATCAAATAAAAATTCGTCACTAATTTATCTGTGCGACTATAATGTACATTGAGCCGGATACAATGCAAAATTTAATTCAGATTTTAGAAGAGTCCATTTTATAATGATTCCCTCGAACCTTGCATTAATTAAATTATCTCAAAAACGGTCCTAGAGTTGAATAAAACTTGTGATTAATATACAAAAACAGCAAATTAACTGCGTTTAAGGTATTCAGCAAAAACAATTTAACCTTTCAAAGTAGGGTTTTTAAGATATTGAAACAAATTGAAAGAATCGTTTTTGGGGTTTTTCCCAATTTTCTAAAATTATGACAAAATTAAAAAACAAAAAAAATAAAAATAAAGGCAACTCTTAAAAAATGCATGCATTAGCTCTTTTTAGACCCGAAAAACATTTTTTTTATTTTTTTTCTAAATCTAGTTGTTTCTACTGAGTTTTTGAAAAATTTATTTTCAAACTTAAAAAACTTAAACAAACTTAAAAAAAAAAAACACACATTTTTAAAAAAGGTTATTGATAACGGAATAAATACATATTTTTTGTAACTCATCTTCAGAAACCTAGTATGTCTACATACGAGTACTCGTATATGTCTGTCTGAAAAATTCTTCTTTTCAAACTTGGAATTAAAAGAGAAGTTGAATTTTTCCCACCTCTAAAATAACCGTTTCTAAAATACAAGATTTAAGGAAAAGTTTAAAAATCCTAAAAGTGAAATGAAAATGATTTTTTTTTATTTTCGACTTTCTCGTTAATGGCTTCACGGATTTTGATCAATTTTTTTCAAATTTTCAAATGACATAACTTTTTTTTTAAATTAAATATTAGAAAACCGTGTAGATTTATTCTCTTAGGCATATATTATTAGTAAATATTCGAAATTGGTATATTTAATTCATTTATTTTTTAAATATTAAAAAAAATTTTTAAATGAATGAAAAGAACTTTTTTTTATGAAAACCTATATAACGATTTTTGAATTTTGTTTGAAAACATGAATTAACTGTAAGAACAATTTTCATGTAAGTATATTGGAAATACAAAATTTGCAGATGTGGCACAAATAAGATATCAGTGTGTCAGCAACACTCTTTTAGGTCTGTACAATAATACTGAGATAAGGGCCAACGCATATAAAGTAAAATCTTAAAATTAAATATTAAATAAGAATTAAATGAAGTTTTTTTCATTTTCCATGCATCTGAGAACACAACACATCAATGCTTTACCGATAAATTCTAGGATTTCAAGTAATCTGGAAGCTACAGCAATAAATTCAAATTTTGAAACTCTTTTTTAAAAATGAAAATCATAGATTTAAATAAAATTAATTTTGAAGCTGCAATATTAAAAAGCAATGTTCGAAATGCTGACTAAACAATTATTTAACTATTTTAGTTTAACAAAACCGCGCGCCCCAATACGATATTAATTTAAAGTTTATTAATATTTTTTTTATTAATATTAACGTTATATTAAATTTTAATTTTCTTATAATTAATTTGTCAAACAAAACCAACCAAAAAGTTAAAAAATAAATATTGATGTAAGAATTTATAAATTGGCTTTTATTTATATTTATATATGTTAAATGTACTTAAACCAAAAAAAAAAAAAAAAAAACAAAACATTTTACTTTTCCTCACTACACACTAAAACTGCAACAAAACTTAAATAATAACATTAAAAAAATAAAAAATATTCAATTCACATTTAATTTGCATGTCATGTTTTAAATGTTGCTTTTTAAGTATAATATTCTTATATTTATGCACAAGAACCTTGTAAACACTCTTAAACAAATTACACAAACATAAATACCTAACAAGAATAAAAATAAAACTTACATACTTCAAAAACAAAATTTTATTTTACTAAATTTCTTCTTTTTTGTTTAATTTATGTATCTATCACTCATAAAATCACTCACTCTTTATCCTTCCATCATAAACATTTTGTGAGATTTAAATAAAAAAAAAATATACTTTATTCAAAAACAAAACAAAAAAAAATCTGAGTTTTTTGATAAAAATCCAAAAAATATTTGTTTCTTTTCTTTTTTCTGATTTTTGTTCGTTCGATTTGTTTTGAACAAAAAAAAATTATAAATTATTAAAAAAACCAAAACAAAAAAATATATAACCCAGCTCTGCCTAGGATATCAAAGTATTATTATTGCGGTAAGTTGTGATGCTTTTATTTTAATTATATTTATTGATAATTTTTTTTGTCCAATTTAAAATAAGCAGCTTTTTAAAAAGTTAGGGTTTTTGGTATTTATTTTAAAATGCAGGCAGAATTAAAAAAAAAATGTTTTTTCTAATAAAGATAGTTTACTTATGTGTAAATAGAGAGATTAAATAATTGTCCTGAGTATTTTTTATTTAATGCAGTCTAAGGTAAATTTATTATATTGATTAATTTGCATTTTCGAAATGTTTAAAATGTTCAAAAATAAACTAGTGCATTAAGGTATCTGAACCAACCAACCTAGAGCTACCATTCTTGACGAAGAAGAGTCCATTGCACATTTTTAGATTTTTGGATGTCAACAAAATAGTATCACTCGAAAGATATGGTAAAGCTTATTAAAGAAAAAAAAATTAATAAATTAACTTCGAAACGAACTAACCCCCATTTTTTGTACAAAAAAGTAACAAATCGGTTTATTTGATTTTAAAATAAGTACATATTTCAATATATATTTTTTTTTTTTTGAATTACAGTAACTGTAGGGACCGCTTCTTGAATTCACATGATTTTTCTAATATTTTTATTTTTATTTAAAAAAAAATAAAATTTTAAAAATTGAAAATAAATTTTTTATTCAAAATTGCAACTAATTGAGTAGGTACTTTGTTTAAAGTTTGAGAAGTATAATTATTTTTGCTCTTACAAATTTGATGTGTTTTTATAAATAAAGATGGATTTATGACTTTCTTATTGAGAAAGTTAAGAATTTCGAAAATTTTGACACTTATCTTACTTAGTACTGTTTAACTGAAAAATTAAAAGTTTCGAGCTGATACTTAAAAAACTCTTGTAGAAAGGAAAGTTAAAAATTGTTTGTGTTCATTCTTTCAAATTTAAACTCCGCAATTATTATTCAAAAGCTTGGCTAGATGCAGTTTCTTCTTAATTATTCTTGAAATATTTGTAGATTGTGACGCACAATATTTCAGTATGTGGAAGCATCTGAAATTGCCGTTTCTCACGAAAGGCTTTCCTGCACTACATCATCTATGCTGATCGAAAAAGGTGGTGGCCAATTCTTTCAGAAGACACGCAAAATATTCAAAATTTTAAAATTGAGCCATTTCTAAAGTTGTCGATAAAAATTCCCAAGTTTTGTTCAACTTTGACTGAATAATATAGTACATACCCAAAAAATTGTTGTTGTAACCTAAAATGTTTCCAATAACTAAATGGGGCAGGGGCATAAGTCCCAATAAGTGTTTGTCCCATTTAAATGGGATGAAGAGTTTTGTTCTAGGCTATTTTAAAATAATATAAGATAAGGCGTGTTTTTTTGCAAGTCCATAAGGATTTGTAGAAAAAAAAAACGAAATCGGGACTAAGCGCTTTACATGATGTGAATACAACAACTTCTTAATCTAAATCCTGATAAAAACGGTGATGTCAAAATAATATTATCTTATGTTATCGATTATTTGTTCAGAGAAGTCAAAAGTGACGTTTTTGGATGCTGGTTGATGCTATTCGTCATTCGTCAATACAGCTGGCAAATGCCATAGCGTGCACAGTGCTTCCGACTTTTTGGAAATAAGTTTCATAGTCCCGATGTCGTTTGTTTTTACAATTCTATATGGACTTGCAAGAAAACACGGCTATAGTCAACGGCCTAGGCTTTGATGAAAGCATCGCTTCCGATCAATCAGGATAGGATAGGGGACCGTTCAATACCAACAGTGTGCTGTTGACATTTATTTTTTCTCTTGTCCTTTCTTTCTGTGTGTCTCTCTCTGTTGTAATGTCTAAGTCGATGGTCTCAGTTGCCAGTGCTTTCAGTGTCTCTTCTTCGTAGATTTATCTACGGAGTGGTGTAATATGTAATGTAATGTAATATAAGTACAAAATTATAGAAAAAAGTCATTTCAACATTTGTTGCTCCGATAATACATAGTACGTTGAGTGGCCGCTTTGCGATTTTGAAGGATTTTAACTCCCTCTGTCCAGTTAACGCAACTCTGTTTCCCCACTTTAGCTAGCGTTGGGCATGTGCCTATGATCTAATTTATAAAAGATGGGCCAAATACAAGATTCTTTTTAAAAATGCAATAAAATTAACACAATTAAATTTTGTCCATGTATTATGGCTTTATTAGTAAGAGCAGACATTCCCATTAGTTATGGAACACAACGTCAGCGTCGGCGTCGTTCAAGTAGCTGCTTCGGTTGGCTTCGCAGTGCGCATTCTGGCACTCCAATTTTCAAAGAACTTGTTGATGGTTTCGGGCTGTTGCTCACGAGTTGCTTATATGATGTTACCCTTAAGTGCTTGAATCGTTTCCTTTACGATTCCACACAGAAAAAAAGTCCAAAGGGGTTAAATCGCAGCTTCGAGGCGGCCAATCGACATCGCTAAGATGACTGAAAACACGATTTGGGATTTGGTGCGCAAAATATCGATTGTGGCACTGGCTATGTAGTATGGGGCGTGCCATCCTGCACGTACCAGAGGTCGCTCGAATCCATGTCTTCAATTTCAGTAAAAAAAATATGGCTCAGTAACGCCCACCGTTGACAGTAACATTGTTCCCAGCATCATTTTCGAAGAAAAATGGTCAAATGATGCCACTACTCCACAATCCGCACTAAACTGTCACTCTCTGTGTATGCATTGACTTCTGGACAATAACGTGCGGGTTTTCCGAACCCCAGATGCGGGAATTTTGTTTGTTAACGTCGCCGCCGTGATGAAAATGCGCCTCGTCAAAAGAAATTATTTTTCGCCCAAAGCTGAACTGCAAAAATCGATGGCTGGTTGATGTTCGTGAATTAAGTTTCACACTCCCACCTACAGCAGCCACATTTTCGTCTGTGCACCGTACGACGACAGGGACCATAAATATTGTCCACGTCCACCAATCTCGCGAACTTTGCACAAACTTGCGTATATCAGGCGCGGTGGGTGCTTCATTTTCAAAAAACGCATGTTTGGGCTACACAGCGCACACTTTAAAAAAAAAGAATCTCAACGTTTTTCAAGAGTAAAATGACTCATTTCATTCCGCGGAGGTATGATACCTACTTTCTGTCAACATTTCGAGCGGGAAACAGCTGTCAGTGTTAAAATAACCTATGTTTAAAAAGAAACCATTAGATGGCCCACCCTTTACAACGTGTACAGGAATGTACATAAATCCCTGGGTCTTAGTTCTTATAGAACATTTATTCCATTTGAGTGGGATATACTCGTATGTAAGTCACAAAATTTGGTTTGGGACTTTTGTGTCAGTCAAGCGGGATATGGGATCTTTTTTCTATACTTTTAACTCGAAGCGCATTATCTAGAGCGGTAGTGAAATATATATTCACCGGATTTATATCCGTTACGAACTTATCTCTCACTTCGGTTCGGTAGGTCATAAGCACACATTTCTATTATGAACTTACTTACAATGTATGTACATATGTATCATAGTAAGGCGTCCATAAGTACATAACTTTTGATATATTTTTGGTGTTATAACAAATTCTGATTGCGTCAATCGCAATTTGATTCGTTATATCCCTTACATTGAAAGTTCAACTCTAGGATTATAGAAAAGCTCACTTATTTCGAGCAGAAAAATAAGCTATGAGTGCTTTAGATGTTCCAAACCTGCAGGGTTCTCAAGGACTGACAAATTTAGTATTATAATGTTTCTGATAAAAAGGTTTTAACAACGGTTTAGTGAAATAAGGTCGGTATCAGACTGTATGAATTAAGAATTTATTAAAAACCTTGCCTTGATAAAAACACGTAAGATTTCATTTCTGAAATAAGCTTTACACTAACTTTCGCGTCTTATACTTTTTGGAAACTCATACAGGTGATTACTTTTAAACTTTAGTTCCTTAGTTGGTTAGATGATTATCATCTGACCAATAATACTAATTTCTACAATATGCTTGCTAATGCAAACTAAGTACATAATGTTGCCTTTTCTAAAAAGAGAATCGAACACTCTTTCTGCGAATTTAAGTCTACTGGCTTTCTAAACTAGGTCAAATTTCAGCATTTTTTGTAGTAAAATGATTAAAACTTGTCCAAATTTTTTCAAAAACAATTAAATAAGCTAACAACAACTTTTGTGAATAAAACATCGTAATCCAACTTTTTCCATCGACACTCAATATTATTAGGTTTTAATTACAATCTGTTTTGTTATCAATATGCATTTAATAAAAAAGAAAATTTAATTAAATTGGAGTTTTTGGCAGTAGTTGGATGTTTTAGCAGTAATTAATTTTTTGTACACAAAAATTTATTTTACAACCAAGTTTTAATTTTTTTTAAAAGTGGACATTTTTGTTTTTCTCATTGCGCTCTCCGTTGTAAAAAAATTTTTGTCAACAATAAAAAAATTTGGCTACAAAAATTTACGACATCGTACGAATTAATAAAATTCAAATGCAAAAAATACAAAATAATTATAAACAATGCAATAATGCATGAATTCTTAGATTGCATTCAATTGATTCCTGTAAATGAATGAGAAAACAAATTAATTGGAATTGCAATCTTATTAATCTTATTAATGTTAAAAATGTCTCAAGGGCTCAAATATCTAAGTCTCAAAGTGATTTCAAGGAATAAAATTTTTTAATTGAATTTAATGTATAATTTTAAAAAGATTGTATTCACAAAAGATTGCATTCCTTAAGAACCCTGTAAGTTATCTCTGCAAACTAGGGCTAATTTGTATCCTTTCAACCATTGATGGTTTAAGAAGAAAAAAATATGCACATATATTTACGTAAAATTTTGCATTTATTTATTAAAACCATATCTTAATCCCAATTTATTAAATCTCCGTTAAATTTCAACTTGCATTTAAAATGGAAAATTCACAAAATCTATATAGAAATTCTATATATTCTACTTTGGAAATGAAGACTTTAAATTTGAAAGAGGGTGAATTAATTGGAGGTTTCATAAATAAAAAATGTTTATTAAAGAATACGGAAACGGTTCGATATTCTGTATTCCGAAATTCTGTAAACGAATCAAAAATTCTGCATGACTATAATTCTGGATTTCGCTTTTCTCTAATTCTATTATTCTGTACTCCAAAATTGTGTAAATCATAAATTCAGTATTTCAAAATCTTGTAATCCGAAATTCTGTTAATCCAAAACTTCTATTTCAAAATTCTATAAAAATTTAAGCGAGTTATTCTATATTAGCTGTATTTTATTTTCCCCCAGATCTGATCCGGATTAGGTTTTGTTTTAAAAATAACATGTAAAACAACAAATGCAAACAAAACTGGGCCTTGTGTTGTTTTTGTAATACATGTAATTTTGAATGAAGATCTGATCTGGATCACATCTGGGGGAAAATAAAACACAGCTATTAACAATTTTTATTCAAAAATAAATACAACTTTTAATTAGTAAAAAAAAACTTTAAATTTAAAATGTATACAAAATAACGAAGTAATTTTAACAAATAGGAAATCGGTTTCAAATAAATTTCCTCGATAAACATGAAGATTCTTTGGCTAACCTTCTGAAATATTCGGTGTGACTTATTTCTTTTCTATTTTAAATAAACGTCTAATTTGTTTATTTTTTAACTATTGATTTTTGACCAAAAAAAATTCCCGTCTAAAATCAGCAATGCGTTTACATATTTCGCCTTTACTTCTTTTCAACTATACATTTTATGCACTTTTGCCAAGTGTTGACTTTTGTTGGGTCCTTTTTCATTATCAAAATAATTTTTCTTTCACATTTACAGAATTTTGAAATTTGGAATTTTTTAATACACAATTATGGATTTGCACATTTTTAAAATGAAGAACTTTGTTTTTGCAGAATACTGAAATCAAGAATTTTTGAATATAGAACTTTGGAAATTGAATTTTAGCACATATATAATTATTACCCCAAACCGAAGAAAACGTTTGAGTTTCTTTTAATAACCTTTATATAAGTTCATAATTATATTTATTTTGTTTACTTTCTATCTTTATTGGTAGGTAGATTTAAAAAGGTCTAAGGCAGGGAAAATATTTTCAATAGGCCCATATTCACCCATCTACAAAAAAAAAATAAAACATCTGTAAAATACAAAAATGACACATTTCATTCAATTGGTTTAAAGTTAATTATTGATAAATTTAAATAAAATTGATTCTTTTTTAAATTTAAAAAATAAAATTAAAACACCAATAAATTTTCACTTAAATTTAGTGTTTTTAATTTAAAAGTAGGAAATTTAGTGTAAATAGCGTTATTATTATGATTTTCCAGTTATATACTTATGTAGAAGACCACATTAAAGAAATATGTAAATTTGAAGCAATTTAAAAAGTAATAGTTTTCTATTAAAAATGTTTGTTAAAATTATTTCCTTTCCCAAAAAAAAAAACATATGAATGATGAAATCCTGCATTTTCAAATAATGCTACTTGGTATAATTATCGATTTATAAATAGTTAGTTCAATTAAATGTGTCAGCATGTTCTTAAAAGCTTTTATAGGGAATAAACATATAAGGATTTATAAATAACTTCACAACCATATATCAAATTTTACATAATTTCTTTTAAATAAATTTCTATAGCAGGTGATCCAAATTCATGGCGATTGGGGCGAATAGACGAAACAGACCACGAAACGGCAGTCTGAGATGAGGAGTCAGCACTTGTAGTTTATATAATACACTGAGTAGTTATTTATACGAAAGAAATTAATTTAATAAATTAAAAACTAAAATAATTTAAGTATAGTCAAATCAAAAAATATTAAATTTAAAACATAATTATAAATATTTGTTTAGTTTTATTTAATATAAATATACTGATAAAATTAATTAAAAAATTTGAATACATAAACAAATAAAAAAAATGCATTTAAAATTTTTTTTAGCTTTGCTTTTCGTAAAAAAAAATAATTTCAATAATGATTTCGGCTAATTTAATTATGTTTACTGATTTTTGTAAAACCAAAAAAAAATATAAACCTTTCGCCTTACTCGCACAAAAATGTATCCTTTTGGAACTACTCGTATACATATAAAACTTTCTTTATTGGAATTTATGTTGTAATATTTAGTATCACGAATAGACCGCATTTCACACACAGCAGATTTCACACACATCGACAGGTAGGAAAACACAACCTAAGGCCTTTTAGAAGCTTTGAGTTTCACTATTGTTTCCATTTTCAAACTCAATATCAAAAGCTTGATTGGTGACACATATTGCATCACCCTTCCTTGCTATATGAATGTTCAAAGGAAATTAAAAAGAAAAATGGCTAATCTTTTTTCACTTAATTTTCAACATTATGTGCCTTCCTCTATACAAAATTATATATAGTTTTGAATGCATTTTAAATACTTCTATACACAGGGAAAGTAATTTATGAATAAAATAAAAAGTAAAGGGTCTAAATGGCTAACCTGTGGTATTCCAGAATTAGAGTTAAATATAATGGAGGTATGATCTTTGAGAAGTGCCGAGTATGATCTATTTTATATATAAGGTTAAATCCATACAATGCATACAATAGTTGCTAAATCCAAGCTTTCTAAGTTTTAATAACAATATTCGATGCGATAGTTTAACGAATAACTTACTAAAGTTAGTGAAGACACAATCCACTTGACTTCGATTTTTGAATGAATCGATACAATTTTCAGCCAATTCGATAAGAAAGGTGACTGTAATGCGCCCTTCTGTATTTCCCATGATGATCAGGAACGTCAAATGATTACACATAGAAATATAGAGTTTCGAAAATTATAGCCTCAAACATTTCTGGAATTGCCTGTAGTTTTAAAAAAGGTGTTTATTTGCAAACTTCCCACTTTTTGATTTTATTAGACAATTACAAAAGCATTTTCCCATTAAGATGGAAGGACACAAGAAGACCCTGCAAAATTAAAAGAATGGGCCAAAGGCAAAAACAGATTATTTACACTTTTATAAATAGTGGAAGGTGTACCATCAAGGTCTGGTTAACTATCTTCAAGGTTAGATATAAACTTCGCAATTTCGTCTATGGATATTAAAGTTTATATATGTATGGCAAAAGAAAGATTGCAATTTTTCGTCAAATGTATCACATTTTGAAATATCAGAGTTTAAGCTTTCACACTTGAAGGTACTTTGAAAGAAGTCTGAAAACTCTGACAAGCTGGGAAGAAGAGGATCAACACTTGATCTTTTTCAGGCAGACACAACAATTCAGGTGCTACTCCATAATCGAGAGCAAAGTTCTAGCTACAACAAACAAGATATAGAGCTCGGTCGATACCTGCGTTATATCCAGAAACATATTGCCTAGTTTCAACAAACAAAAGAACGAGTAAAAAGTCTCAATCTCTTCTCGTGAGCATCGCCACCGGACACAACCAACTGGGTTACCACAAGAAAAAGATGAAACTCAGTATGGACGACTTATGCAGAGGATGTGGTGACGAGGAGATAAATGAAGAAAATCCTCACTGCCCTGCGCTATATCATCCTGAGAAACAGGCTCCTGGGGAGACCCAGACACTTCTTCAACGACTTGGAGGAATTCTCTGATATTCCCAACAAAAACCTGTTGAAATTTATTAATGACCCAAATGGCTCGACAATTCTTAAGTTCTATCAACCAGCGGGCCAAGAGATTGGAAATCGTCTCCAATCACATTCAAAAGACATGAAAATGTTCCAGGACGACAGTGATATAGAACGAACTAAATCGACTGAAGGACGCACGGTTTTCTTGTAGGAGCAGCAACACAGGGCGAATGGGCAACTCACCTATTCACCAACAATTGTCACTCCTACGATGAACATGAGCGTCAGTGAGTTATTGGGGCCATCTCTCTCCGAGATTTCCAAAATCCTCTTGAGAAAAAGGACATCCTCTTCGACTTCTTCAGCAATCTTGATCAAATAAATGGACACATACACCAACAACAACTGATCTATCAAACTGATCTACCAGACGTTGCAGGGAGCCACATGCTCCTAAGGGCCTGGTGGAGGAATGATTTCTCAAGTAGGAGTAAAGAAAAGGGATCACGCTCTTAAAAAGCGTCCACCTCTCCTCAACCAGGTAATTATGTGACGACAGACATTCCTTCAATGACTTAGATACCGTCCGACATTTCACGCTTGCTGAAACTCATCAACACCCTTAGATGAGATCACAATTCCTATGATATTACAACGGATCTACATTGATATATGTGTGACGCTTACAAGATCAACTATCACCACATTAACTAACCTAAGCTAACCTATTTTAATTAACTTGCTTTTAGTCAAAGATCTCGGAAATGCTTTTTTGCTAATATAGGATTGGTTAAATAGAATAGAATAAATGAGAATGAAGAAGCAAATATTTAGGAAAAAAGTGTGTTTTTCTAAGGAAGAAGGGAAAAGGTGTTTTAATAACAAAAACCCTTTAAAAGAATTTCAATGTTATCACTGTCATTTGTCATGAGAAGGTTATGAAGTTTCGAAAGAATGAAAATGCTAGGGTACTCAAATTTCATGTTTAAAAACCCAATACAAAATAAACAAACTTTACCCTTTGACTTAGATTTGTGCTTTATCTTAAAACCATGAGTCATATGCCTAGGTGGTACAGATTACTAAAAATTTTGATTTAATTTTGATCTAAATATTTATATATACCCTTTTGAGACTATAACATTTTTTACCCAAGATTTTTGGTCACAGAAATACCCCTCTTCTACACAAAAAAAAAAACATCTTTTCACCCTAGACTCTATTTATTTATTCTTGACTATCCTTATAAAAAAATGTTTTACCAAGTTTCATTAATGGGCGAATTTTCTGTTTTACCAATAGCTACAATAGTAACGAAAAATAATCTTTGACTAAATATAACCCTAAGACTAAGCTGATTCAAAAACACAAAGTTAAAACAAATAAAATCGTATGGGAGTGTCGCATATTCCGGCTCTGGGATCTATCCTATATATGGGATATTCGTGAAAAAAACTTGCCATCTAATTGGTCAAAAATGTCAACTAGTTTTGGAAATTGGTCAGCCATTGTAAATTTGTAATCAAGGTTTAAGCTTTTGCAAGATCAAGTGCGATTTTTGGCACCTCATTTGTGGGATATACGCAAATTTTATATTCCATCCGAAATATCACTAGATTCTAATAAAAAATTTGTTTCATAGCCACAAAAAAAATGCATGGCTTTAAGAAAAAAAAAGTATGGGGTAAAATTTTAAACAACCTAATATTAAGGGCTTAGCATTTCACTAGTTAAAAATTTATTAAACTTTTAGTAATTTACTAGTTCTTCAAAAATTTTAAACCTTTTTTTTTTCGTTTTATTAACTAGTAAAATACTAATTCCTTTTTATTAAAAATTGGTACATCTGAACACGTTCAAATTATGACAGTTCGTGGAAATTAACAAAACAAACAAAACTTAATCTGAGAAATCGACCAAATAATTTTAAATGTCACAAACTCAAAAGTCAAAGGGATAACCTACAAGTTATTTTGTTATTTGTGACAACATTTTTCGAAATATTTTTTTATTATTTTCCCCACTGTAGACTGGACCATTCCATGTAATTAATTAATTGGTGCACATAGATATATCCTTTGTGTTCCATTAGGAAGTTAACTCAGCATCAGCCTCATATGGATAATCCTCCCAAATAAGTGTAATGTAAATAGCAGGTGCTTGAAATTCTGGTAAAATCGAAAGCCCACGGCTTGTAACTTGGTCTTGGATGTTTAGGTTTTCAACCAAAAACCGAACTGCTATATTGTCAAGCCTATAATATAAGTAAAATTCTCCATCGTCCAAAATATCAAGTCTTGAAACATATATGTATGTATTTCAAAATCTTCGTCTTCCGAAAACATTTTATATTATTTTATTTACTTTTAAAAACAATTAGCTCACGAATCATAAAAAAAAAAAACAATTTTACTCTTTCAAATAAAATTGCCAAGAATTTTTTTCTTTGAGGAAAATGACAGATTTCATAGATTTAGCAAGTTACTAAAAGTGAAAGTAGACAGTTTGTGATTTTAACTTTAGTAAAATGTTAAGATATAGTAAGATGCTAAAATCGTTTAAGATTAGCAAAATCCTTAGAAGCTTATACTAATACTTGTATGTTATTACTAAATCGTTTAAAATTTTTTCGCCTATGTCATTTAAAAAGTCAGTAAATGGTCCAAAAATTTCAGTTAGCTTCAGTAATTGGTTAGCTTCAGATTTTTTCGAATGATTTTTTTAAGTAAATTTTTTTTAAGGTTTTTGGGATTTAATGTGTGTAATTTTCTAAGAAAAATTATCCTACATAATAGGTTAAATCGTCATAAAGGATCAGTTAGTTTGAGTAATTTTGGTCAGCTATAGATTCTTTTTATGAATTTTTAAAGTTTTTTTTTTTCAAAGTCACTAGGCTGTTATTACAATCAAGATTTTCTAGACGTTCGTTAACAACAAGATTGTTTTTACAGCTGCAAGATAATTTCCGATATGACTAATCATAGCTTTCATGTTCAAATTGAGTTGCTTACATTGTCTTATACTTTTGGAGAACATTTAAAAATTTATAAAAAAATTCTGACTGACAAAATAAGTGGCCTTAAAAATGGCATAACTATATTTTTTCTTGCGACTTATAGGTACTATAAGGCAACTTATGCAAATCGAACTCGAGATTTTGATCAAAGTTGAAATTACGGTGATAGCGAAGACTAAAAAAGTGGGTCTCGCAATTCTGTCTGTCTGTTCGACTACAGCCTAAACGGCTCGGCCGATTTTCTTCAAACTTGGTACATATGGGTTTTAATTTCCCCCCCCGGATGTTTTTTTTCTTTTTTTTTAAGACCAAAAATAATGGTACCTGCTAAACGAATTTTTTTCGAAATTTTATAAATATTTTTTTTTCTCAAAAACTGTCCCACAGATGTTTTTAAGAAGAATTCAAAAAATTTCATTTAGTTATACCTATGAAGGTAATTGTTGAAAATAAAATTTCCAAAAAATTATTATTATTTTTGGTACCCCCCTTGCAACCATTTTTTTTTTTTTGGTTTTTGATTTTCTCCAAAACGGTACCACCAATTTTGATGATTTTTTTTATGCTAAAGCTCCCAAGCAGTTCAAATATTATTGGGTATTCAAATTCTCAAAAAAAAATTTTTTGGATTTTTAAAACAATTTAAAATTTAAAATATTTCAAAAACCTCATGCTCGATTTTTTTTTAAAACTTGATAAATAAAAGTTTCTTAAAGTAATCTACAAGATATGAGAAAAAAAAATATTTTACCTAAAAATAACGGTATACCCTCCATACAAATGTTAAAAAATGGTTTCGAAAATGATTCCGAGAATTTTTCTTAAATTTTTTTTCTTTCGATTAATTTTTAAGATCTATAATTTAATAACAAAAAATTTGAAAACAAGATATCACTGACTGTACATACCAAAGAACGATTTTTTTAAATTTTGAATTTCTCACTATCGGCATAACGGATTTTAATGAAATTTTTTAGAGAGAATCTTCTAAAAAGTTTAAAAAACATTGCATTTCAAAACTTTAAGAAAAATATTTCTCTAATAACATTCGTTGTTGAAATTCTTAGTCTATTATATAGGAGCAAGTTCGTGCGACCCAGTCGCGCATTTTATTTTTTTACCCAAATGAGGTGCCAAAAATGGTTCATAACCTTGGAAAAGGAAACTTCATAAAATCCTTAAAAATGTCTATAGCTAACCAATTACTAAAACTAGTTGATCTTTTACTAGGACATATTGATCTTTCGAATGGTTTAAATTTTTTGCGAATGTCCCACGCTAGGTCCTTGAAAAAAATTATTAAAAAATCTATAACTGAACCATTACTGAAGGTAGCTGACCTTTTATATGGATCTGCAGACCTTTCGGGTGGTATAATTTTTTTCCGAATAAGGTGCCAAGGTCCCAGAGCCAAATATTCCCCTGTATATTGATGAGATATGAGTTGCACAACTCTACTTTTTCTTAGTTGCGGAGCATTTATTTTTATTGTCCCATAAAGTGATTCAAATAGCGTTGCACTGACGTTTGTATGTTATTTGACACTTAGCTTCCGTTTATCAGTCATTTTAAGTGATAATTAAGCGTCAAATTAGACATGTGTTGTATACACATTGCAATATGTATACGTCAATCGACTGATCGTGCTTCATATCATATTTTACTGTGGGTACATATTCCCAAATTTTACAAAGAACATCAAATTTCAGTTGAGGTCAATCAAAAATACTTAATTTTTAATTGATTAATTTTTTGAAGGAATTTATGGAATGTAGCACAATATATAAGCTACACAAACAGATCTTTATTTTAACCAACCCTTAATGAACAACTGAAAATTAAGGTAAATCCGTGTTAGTTTTAAAGATAAAAGGCCTTAAACGGAATTGTAAACTCTCGCTTAATAACCCAACATTTACAAAGAATTCAATTTTATTTTAAAAACGTCTCACTAGAAACTACAAATATTTCTTGTATATTCTTTAAAAACTTGGCCAAGTGACAAGTGATAAAAAAGGAATTGGTAATCAAACAAATATTACGACTTTCTGCTCAGCAACAAGAATTCTAATTATTTTGTCTCGAATTCTATTTAATATTCAACTAACATCATTTCTATTATATGAAATACTATTTCAAGCATTGAAGAAATTTTAAAATTTATTCTTAAACGAAAAAAAAGAAATTATTTTCGAATTTAATAGTGTCTCATTAAGTTTTCCGAATATGTACAGATAAACTTCTTAAATGTTGACACGTTTTATTGTCGAATTAACATTTTTATTGCGATTAAATTGAATTTGGATTTTGCATAAATTGTTTCTATTTTCTGTCACCGCTGCCGGCCGTACGCGTGTTGTGTTTCGAAATATTTATAATATGAACTGGGTTTTTAAGTGTTCCTGTTCTCCAATTATTTGGGAATGATATTTTTAAATTTACAGTGCGCTTAAAAAAATGTATCGTATATTTTTATTAGAAGTTTTGATACCAAAGCTTGATGAGTGAACATATCCCTTACCGGATGGTAGTTCAAACTCGAGTTCAACTAAACTTTGAACTCGACAACTGACAAATGAAAAATGTTTGAATTTGAGGAAACTATAAAATGGAAACAGATGAACATAATGCATAAGAAGCATTCACAGAACTTTGATTTTTTTAGTTGATTGAATGTCGAGGCCAAAAGTTTGAGTCTAATCTTATGTATCGATAAAAATAAATCTACCAACCAAAAAACAAAAATATTTAATAAAAAATAAGTGTGTAGAATTTATGAAGGACATATACATATAAAAGCCTCTTTCACTGTCGATTTTTGTTTAATTATTGGCATTCAAGCTATAAGTTTTTAAATTGTTTCATATAATTTATTGTTCTACCAGTCCTGTGATGTATTCTAAAACGCAGATTCCAATTAAGGGAATTCATGCCGGACACTTCTTTACAGCTCCTCTACTCTACAGTGTTTATAACCAGTGATTGCGGTGGTCATGTCATGACTTGTAAGATCTTTTCGTCTCCTTGCGGTTTGAAGCAATCCTAGCAAAATCTGATCATGTGGGTAAAGTCGTTGTTTTATTGAAATCCGAATCTTCCGCCAATCAATCTTAGTCCAGAGATCAAAGTATTTTCTTCCAATATCTTCTTATATGCATTCTTTTTACTTTTTCCAATATCTCAAATCTTCCACTCCACTTGTAAAGAAATATCCTCAGACCATGACAGAACCACGTCCATGCTTGATGGTAGAAATTATACAGTCTGGTAGCATCATTTGTTCAGTGTTGTTTCGAACGAAAGACCTCCGTTTTTTGCCAAATACCTCGAACTTAAATTGATCGCTTCATAATACTCTGTTAAAATCTTTTCCCGTCCAGTGTCTAGGCTTTTTAGCCCACTCTAGCCGTTTCCCTTTGTTTTGTGGTCGACGAAGGAGTTTTCAAACAGCAACTCATGCAAATAGTCCAACATCTCTACGCCTCCGTTTGACCGTTGTCGAAGACTGCGGCTTAGTCCGTGTTGTATTTATTTCAGCACGTATTTCCGATGGAGTGTTTCACCTTTTTCGTTTGCTTAGTATATGCTCAAGAAGTGCGGACTTATTGAACGCAGCCCTTCGATATCTGCGAACCAACTGCCCGCGATTTTCCTTCTTTAGTAAGAATGATAATCGCAGAACGTTTTTTAATTGTAGTTTCCGCAACTTTTCCCGAACTAGTTGTTTACTTAAGGTGAAGAATTTCAAGTAAATGTTTATGACTTCAAAGCGTGGCTTTTATATAGTAAATTTGCAATCCAGGTCCACCTTTAAACAAGGATCCAGTACCTAAATTACAAAGACCTTGAATAAGTCTTACCTGAGTCTGAGTCTGCATATCAGATCAATTGTTCCGGATTAATTTTAGGCCTTTGCAAATGTAAAAGAAAATACATATGACTTGAAGGTTAGGTTAGCCTGGCGTGGCTGTCAGAGTGAATGCTTGACACACATAGACCACAAGTTGGTCCATTATGATACCACATGAATCAAGTAGACTTTCTCCCTACTCGTGCAACTATTTAGAGCTCTTAACGAAGCGTGCAAGACAAGACAAATGTCTTTATTTTCCAGGTAACTAGAATCATTATAGTAGAACTCTCCCAGATGAAGCCTACGTCTTTGAGATAAAGCGGGTCATGTAAAGAGAAGATGACGAATTGATTTTTACTCTTCCACTTCCATACAGCTTCTGCAAGAATCGTTTGAGACAATTTGTACAAAAATCTGAGCACAATTAAATTAGTACTTGAGAACATCAAAAAAAATAATCAGAATATCCAGATTAAGTATGAACTACAAAGTGTCATATTTATGTAACTGACACTACTTAAATCCTTTATACATTTACAAAATGGCGACTAATTTACTCGAAAGTAAAAGATATATCAAAACAGATTTTAAAATGGAATTAAAATATTTTTAAACATAAATTAGCTTTCATCAACATCAATCTTAATTTTTCACAAATTTATATTAAGGGTATTCATGTAACGAGATAATTTTCCGATATGTAGAAAGATATACATAACTTTCCGCAGCATGTTTTCATGAACACCCCCTAAGAAATACTTGCGTAAATGTGGGAAATATTTTGTGAAATGTCAAATTAAAAGTCAGAATCCATACTTCTTTAGTTTACGAGGTTTATTTCTGCACTTTCTGCAGCAAATTTGTGAGATAATCTTATGAGATTTGCAGAAACTTTTTCCCATACAAATTTTGACGGCTCGTTTCTGCGGAGATAAAATTATCTGGTTTACGAGGTTTACGAGGGTTTTCCGCGCTTACATGAATACCCTTATTATTTTATTCAAACAACGAAGTGGAAATAGAATCCTCCTCTGGCTCGTGGCGGCCATGTTGTTTTGATGACATCTGTCAAATCTGTTGTTTATTATTAATTTACTGATGCCAAATTAGCATGCAAGTAACACGATTAAATAGCACGTCAAAATGATAAAACTTCGTTAGTGCAAACGTTGCGGGCTTTGCTCCCGTTTTGTAGTAGACTTGGTGGCCTCTAATCTTCAATGTTTGATGGCCAAATTTGAGACGACCGTTTTGGTAATCAATCAGCTAATATTTGTACGTTGAAGAATACAAGAACGGCCGACAACATCGCCACGGTCGATGTAAGTCGATGGTGAATTTTGCGTCGGGACTTATGCGTATACCCCTACAAGATCTAATCAACCTAGGAGCTCAAAGTTCATGACCATAGACAATGCCTTTTTTACCTTGACTAGGCTTCAGAGCATTTGGAAGAGGATTTCAATTTTTTGATGAATGGCTGTGTTAACAAACGAAATTGCCGTAAATGGGACGTCACAAGCCCAAATGCAAATGCATAATGCATCCTGAAAAAGTTGCCGTTTGGTGTGGATTTTGGGCCGGCACGGCAGGGACGTGATTGGTTTTGGTTCGTACTTTTTCGAAAAAGACGACGTTGGTAAGGTAATCACCGCCAATGGCGAGCGCTAAGGAAAGATGATAATCAATTTCTTATTGCCCAAATTGAACCTTATGGATATAGACGGCATAAGACGGAGTCAACGATTGACATTCTACATGCACGATTTAAGGGTAAGGACAAGGAGATTTGGCACTGCTAGACTTTTTCTTGTGGGGTTTCCTGAAATCACAGGTCTATGCGAATACTCGTAAATCACAATCGACCGATGCACTTAAGGTGAACATAACTCAGACCATCGCTCAAATTCAGACGGATCTATACGGAAGATTCATTGAAAATTGGCCCACTAAGATCCGTGCCACCGTAAGAAGCCGAGGCAGTATTTGAATGATGTCATATTCTATACATAATGGCATACGTGAGTTTATCAATTAAAAACTGAATTTGTTAATACCTCGCACTCAGCTTGTTTTATTTTATTTCAACATTTACCCGCCCTTTAGACCTTTTATTATATTTTTGACAAATAAATGAAATTTTTGTTCATCAGAAATACCATTTTGTATGCAATTAATAAAAAATAATTTATCTGGATTAGCTAGGTAGTATCACAGATAATTATATACAGATGTCTCACCTCCATACAAAATTCTGTCATCGAAAATTTTCTCCAGCAGACAATCTCCAGCAGACAAAAGCTTTTTTAAGAAGGTTTCATAAGAATAAGAGAATTTTATAGTCGCGGCCGTAAGAAAGCTTTTCTGAATAAAAAAGAGAACAATATAATATTCTCTCTTCTGTTTAAGGACTTTTTTTATTATGCGCAAGAAAGATAATACTGGCAGACAATGCGGCTACCTTTATTCATGTGGAATATATATATGTATGTAGGTATCTACCAAAAAAAGCAATTTCGTATTGAGGTATCGGGTATCCTATTTTTGTTAAAAAAAAAGGCAAAAGGTAAGGCATTAGGTAGATAGAACATATTCTATTAATATCTTCATCATTTGTTTTATATTAATTTATAATCTTTGTTTTTTTTTTTTAAATACCTTACACCTGTTTGTCATGTTGATATTGTTTGTTTGTGTGTGTACATCCATGGAATAGCCGCATGTATAGGTCGGTATTCTATGAAGAATGTGCATGTTTGCAATACAGTTTTTCAGTTTTTGTACAGAACATTTTTATGAAATTTCCTAAAGTGTAATTCCACAGTCAAGAGTGTTAAATTTTTTTTATAAAATCTACAGGGACTTCCTAAGAACAAATAATATTACTATACTAATTCATTTTTGCTGAAATTGAAAAAAAAAAACACCTTTATGTATTTTGAAAATAGTCAGGATCTTTTTTCTGTCACGGGTGAGACAAATAAAAGACATAAGCGCAAAATTGTAAGCATTTAAAACCAGCTCTAAATCAATTTTAGAATTGGAGTCGACTCTAAATATTGTAGATATATAAAACGAGAACCGACTTTATGTTAATTTTAAAGGACATAAATTATACTTTAACGTTAAAGAGCTCGTCTAACTATAACAGCAGCAAATAGCTAGTTTGTCTTTTAAAAGTGTACTTTATCCATATTGTAAAGGGTTATTTCATACCAAAGCAAATCTAAGTAAAAATGTTTACTGATGTTTTATTTGATTTTTTAAAAGATGTGCTTTGTAAATAGACTCAATTACTGAATATTAGAAATTCAAAACAATCGTACAAAAGTATTCTACGATCGGAAAATCTTTACATACAAGTATACATATGTTATGTACCTATGCATGCCAAGACGAGTATAGCCAAATGAATTTGCACCTTGAAAAAACAAAATTGAATATGTATGCTATTAATTAGCTACTTATATATAGTTCATTTACATCTTAAATAATGTAAATAACTTATAAACAATCAAAGTCTGTACGGAGGTAGTATATAAATTATTCTTTTTCCGGCGAAAAATTATTTGGTTTAAAGTTGGCTTTTTATGTTTTTTTAATTATGTTGTTGTGTTCAAGTTATGTATCTGTCAAATTAAGGGTTTTTCAACGTAAATTCGCTAAGGTTATGTTGTAAAACCCACATTAGTTAGAAGAGTTGTCTAAAGTGTTTAAAATTATGAAAAAGTTAGACAAAGCCCCCAAGCTATACGACTGCGTTAAGTAAAACCGGTTTTATTGTTTAAAATTTTGCGCCATAATTTCTAAACAGGGTATATTTTTACTTCGAATTCATTTCACAAAACGTTCATAGCTTCTTTTAGAAGAACGAATAAAAAATAAATAAAAATAATTATTGTCTTCATAAAAATTTCTAAGCAAGGAAAGAGTTTTCTAAAGTTAAAATAAAATAATACAGAAAGGTTTTAATGTTGTTATAAAGTGTTAATTACACCTACACTTTTATTTAAAGATATCAAAATGTAATATATCGTATTTAAACAGAAAATTCATGGCATTTGTCTAACACATTAATCTTGGTATTAAAAAAAAATATTAATTTGACTTTAGGTTATCGTTAAAACTCATCATTGAAAATTTTTCACTTTTTAAACACCATCATCAATTATTATGTGACAAAATTAAAATTAATCTTTTTTTATAAACTATTTTATAAAAAAATCAGAACTTTGAAATTTTCGGATTTGCCGCGTTATATATACCGCGACCACGCTCAGTGAAATTTCTAGGGAAACGTTCGGGGTGGTTACAGTATTACATATTGTACTTGCTAAATATATTTTATATACGTGGTTAATCTGAAAATTTAAAATAAGAAAAACATAGTAATAATTATTGAAATATAATAATTGATTTTATGTGGGAGATTGGTTAAAATAATTTTTTTCAGGGCCAGAAGAAATGATTGTACGAAAAAAATAAAAAAAAATTAATGATATCACCAAAATAATGATTGATTGTGCTTTTCAGAGGTAACAATTTTCCTTTGAAAATTCATCTTTATGAGTTTCATAGATATTTTTAACTAAACCTTAGACAAAATATATTTTTTTTGATTTATTTTCACACGGTTGAATTTAACATATTAGTCGAATACAACTTGTAACCAAAAGTATTTGTTTCTTAATTAAGTAGGTTGTATAATAGATCAATATTTCTGCGAATATTGGAATATAAACACTCCTGATTCTATGTAAATATTCTATGCCTATTAAACAAACATTCAGTATAGACAGGTTTTTCAAAAATACATATGTATATTTTTTTCCAATTTTTATTGGTATGTAGTTTTAAGTTTTGAAATATTTTGTTCGTCTTTAATTTCGGTGTACTTACATTATATTTACTTACATACATCCTTGACTTCTATTTTTTGAGTTCTCAATTTGTGTAATAATATATTTATTATAATAATAAAATATAAAATTAAAGTTTTTAATTAAATTGAAAGTTCAAGGGACCTTAGCTCCAAAGTGCTTTCGCCCAGTTATGACAGTGGGCTCATCAGTAAGATGTTGAAGGGTACGACAGCTACCTGGGCTAAACGCATATATTCTTATTTCATGTACCTTCGTTGATTAAAGTTTGTTTTTATTTTAAGAACCACCTGATGGAATTGTTAGCTGAAAGGTAATCGAATTTATCTTCAACAATGAAAAACTAAAAAAAATTATGCTCAAAGTTTACAAACTGGCACATATACATATACAGATTTTCAAAAAAAAAATGAATGTCGGAATGGCGGTACGGACAATAAATAGATCAGTTGCTATTAGAAGAGAATTATTTCAGCTTTAACACAAATTTTCACAACATTTAGTTGAATACCTATGCAAGCCTACCATACAATTTTATTAGATAAATAAATAGATTATATGATTTATTAATAGGAAACAAGCGTTCACACGTGATGGTAGAAACATAGGAACAACATTTTAAACAACATATTTTTAAGGGCTTATCATTTTATTAGCAATTTGTTAGTAATTTGTTTAGTAATTTACTAGCTCTTCGAAATTTTTAAACCTTTTTTTCCATTTTACTAACTAGTAATAGACTAATTCCCTTTTATAAAAAACGGTGCATCTGAACACATTTAAATCATGACAGTTCGTTAAAATTAACAAACCAAACTTAACTAAATCTGGGGAACGGACAGAATAGTTTGAAATGTCGGAAACTCAAAAGTCAAAAGGACAACCTTAAATTTATTATGTTTTTGATTTATTTTTGATTTGTTTTTATTTTATTTTTGACAACTTTTTTCGAAATGTTTTTTTATTATTTCGCCACTTTGGATTGGACTATTCCAGTCTTCTTCCAAAAAAGTGTAATGTAAATAGTAGGTACTTGAAATTCTGCTGCAATCGGAAGCCTACGGCTTACAATTCGATCTTGGATCTTTAACTTTTTCAACTAAAAACCGAACTGCTATCTTGTCAAACCTATTTCTGGAGTAAAATTCTCCATAAAGCTGGGTCTTCAATCATATACATGTGTATATCAAAATCTTCGTCTTCCGAAAACATTTTATATTATTTTATTTACTTTTAAAAACAATAAACTCACGAATCGAAATAAAAAAAACTTAATTTAACTCTTTCAAATAAAACTGCCAAGATAGTTTTTTTTTTGAGGAAAATGACAGATTTCATATTAATTTAGTAAATTAATAAAGGTTAAAGTAAATTAAATTAGCGAAATCCTCTTTTTAACTTAGTAACTTACTAAAATGTCTACAATGCTTAAGATTTTGCATTAGTATATTTAAACAAAAAATAATATTTTTCAAATTGGTTTGACAATAAGAATGAATGTCGTACGCACAGACTTGATACAGTTTCTTGATGATTGTTTTTCTCTCAAAAATTTGTAAATGTACTCATGACAAAAACGTTAGAAAAATTTAAAACCTTAAAATAAAAATAAGAAGCTACAGAACTAGTGAATGCTTGAAAAAATTAAGAATTAAACAGTATGAAAAACCAAAAATGGATTGTAAAAATAATAAATGTAAAACAGGACGAAGGGTGGGTGAACTAAGAAAATACGCTATTAACAGTATAAATGCTTCAGACATTTTATATGGAATAGGCTAAGAGCAGAAAATACCTATTCAAAAGCTCCTTTTTTCTTTATTAAAACTATCATTATTTTTTCACGTGTTTGAAAAATTGTATGTACTGCATATATATGTACCTGCGTACAATGTATAACTTCGTACCTACAGTTATTCTTCTGGTTGCATACATACAACCTATCATAAAAAAATACCTTACCCGTAAAAAATCTGTATTCACAATTTCTTAAGATTTTATTTTCTTCTTCTTTGTCGCCCTATTTCAAATTGAAGTTTTAATTTAATTAATTTTTTCAGATTGTTTTTATTTTCATCAAACCCAAAAAAGTCAACCACGCTATTCTCGCCATCATCAAAAGATCGCACCAAATCAAATAAAACCAACATTCCTGCCTGCAGGTGTCATCATAACCTCATGAACCTGAATGCAAAATACGCACATACATAATGTATTTAGATACGTATGTTACACGCCGTCTCCACTAGCGATAAATCCATCGCAATCGCAATAGCCAAAGCAGAAAGCAGAGAGCAGAAGAACTGTCAGATTTTTGTGGCTGGGCATTTCATCGCATACTTTTTTAGTATAGTGAATAATTTTAATGGATATAAATGAGTTCTATGGACAATTTCAAATCAGATTTTTTTTAATTTTGTTAGAAAAACGTAAACCCCAAGCAAAAGCTTTCTTCGCACGCAAAACTCAAACTCAGTTAAATTAAATTTGGTTACGCCAGAACAATATGACAGTTCTCCTTGCGATAAAGCAAGCGATGGATGGTATGCGATGAGAGCATACTTTCTATCGCAAGCGTTGAAAATATAGCTGCGATGGCGGTCTCCACTTGCGATAATGAACGCATGCTTTAAAGCATGCTCTGGATTCATCGCTAGTGGAGACCGCATGTTATGTAGGAACTGGGACAAGGAAATTAGAATAATTTGTATGGGAATTGCAAAGAACAAATACCTAACTAAAAAGATAGAGAATAATTTTTACAAATCCATCAAAGTCTTTGACATACCTACATAAGTTCCTTATTTTCTTCTAAATGCAACAAAATATCTAAGTGTCCTTTTTATGAAAAAAATTGCCTTAGATTCCCAGATAAACACACAAAATACAATTTTTTCTTGCCAAAATTCCTCTATGAACAATGTAGGTATCTTGTGTTCTTGTGTTCATAACAAATCTATTTAAAAAAAATGGTCTGGCGGTATTAAAAAAAAAACGAAGAATACAGATACAGAGTTGAATACGCAAGAGCAACAGACGAAATAGATTTTACTCGTAAATTCAGAGAGCACACATTTTAAAGAGAAAAAGCACTTCTCACATATCTGAAAATAATAAATTGAAAACAGCTTTCTTAAAAGCTCTTTCAAATGAAGATTTTCATTTTCATATGTCAGTTTTTTCTATGGGCATGCGACATCTGTATATAATTATCTGTAGTATTTTTTTAATCTAAATAATATTTGCATTTGTATTTACAAAATATTATTTGTTCCCTTCGCCAACAATTGACGTCATTTGTTTTATTAATTATTTCCCCCGAATAAAGATCAAAGCAAATTTAAGTAAATAAACAACTGCAGTTCTTACGTTTGTTATGCAAATATCATTTGTCTTTATCATTAAGGTACATACATATATATATTCATATGAATGTTACTCATCATCTAAATGTCAAAACATTTCAAGACTTTTCAAAATTCAAATACTATCAGCTTTATTCAATGGTAATTTAAAATTTTATTAATTTTAGAACTAAATTAAAATACATATTCAACTGTTTATTTGTGTAAATCGAAATATCGATCAGATTTTAAAATAAATTCAACCCTAAACGTAGATATCGGTATTTCCATGGAACTTGTCTCTTGAACAATAAAAAATAATGGCGCAAAAACAGCTTAGTATTAAGGAATCCGTATGATAATACTTAACAATTTGCTAACTTTTTATTAGATTACTAACTCTTTCTAAATTTTAAACATTGTCTAACTAGTATCATGCTAAGGCTATTTTTTAATAAATTGCTTCTGAACACATCTAATGTAATGACAGTTCATGCAAAGAAACTTAGTAAACAGGACTGTTTTGATGTTTGTAAATGTCAAAGAGTCATATAAAGTTAAAGTTAGCACGAAAAGTTAGCACGAAAATAAAAAAGGTATTCGATGGTTTTAACTTTAATAAGAGGGTAGAGAAAGTTTGATGCTATATTCGATTAAAATTGGCAATATCGTCTTATCCTAGTTTCATACTAAAACTGTTTTAACATCGTACTTAATTCAAATAAAATTTTGAGGCCAATATTATAAGCGCATAATAAGAATAACACAATATTATTACAAAATATTCAAAGTCTTGGTCTCTTGGTTCCAAAATGAAAATAGCAATTGCTTAATTTGTTCATTATTTTGTGTCGTATAAACTTCATAGTAGTTAATAAAGGGTGTTTTTTAGAGACGGATAACTTTAATTTGAAATAACACACAGACAAGATAATTGCATGTGATTAATGTTTGAATGTAATTTCAGACACATAGTCTAATTTTCACACACAGTGGATTTTCCATGAAGTGGATGGGTACAAAGTTTAATTGTCGAGCACGCTGATGAATTTACACTTTTCAATCATCATCAACACTACTCTGCTTGGAGTAAACGTTTTGCGAAAACGTTCTATAATTTTTCGAGTAAATGTCTCTGATGGACGATTATAAGCACCATAAAACACACATAACGCCCGATATGTTTCTCGAACTAACGCTAAGAAAAAATCATTTTATCCAAAGGCAGCCTTTATTTATACTAATTAAATGAACTCTTAATGAGATCTGTTCAACAATTTCATCATGTCGGAGAAATTACCATAAAAATGCTAAGAACCAAGTTTAAAGAAAACTTTTTTTGCAATTTAGGATGTAGCTGTCAAAACTGAATTTCTTTACGTACATACTAACATTGCAAGTTAAAATTGTAAAAAAAACAATTTCTTTTGATAAGGTCTACAATAAACCTGTTTTAAAAAATAACTTTTTCGGCTCTTGCAACAACCGCCAATATTTAAACAAGTGTCAAGGTTTATTATCAAGGCGTAACCGATGATAAACATTGGATAAGGATGAGACTACTTTTCTAGGTCTACTTGACTTCTCAAAGGCTTCGATAAAGACGCGTAAACATAGTACTCGTATGCTGGGGCCAAATTACCGCATCAGTTTTCGAGTAATACGTGACTGAATTATGTGTGTTTGGCATTACAGCTTACGTCATCGAGCGATCGATTACACTAATTTGACGTTTTCATTCGATCACTGATGGCACTCACTCACTCGGTTACTAAAGCGGTAATTTGGCCCCGGATAAATACTTATCTCGTGTGGTGTGTTGTGTCATCGACCATACACACTTATGAAGATTTGTGTTTTTCAAAGGTTCCTTATTGAACAACGTCGTTTCTTTTTTCGAGTGCACTATCTTCGGTTTGCCATTCCCAAAAAAAAAGTCAGTGACACAGCGTGATATAACGCAATAGGAACACGGAGGATTTCGACACAACACAGCACTCCACACCACACAACACCACACGAGATAAGTATGGTTCGGACTTTACCTATTACTATGAGTTTTCATTTGCATGCAAGTTTTTGTCAAAATTGGGTTTCCAGAGAACTTGTCACTTTATGTAGTTTATGAGTTATGTAAATAAAACATATTGAATAAATATATTGTACTCGTTGTCGAAGTAGTACCCCTTGGCATAATAGTTAGTGCTTTGGACTGTCATGGTTTGATTTTCAGGAGTGTACTACCTCTTACGAGGAAGTGGTAAATCCTCCAAGAGTACTCGTATCTCTTGTCATGAAAAGTGCTGCCCATTAGCCGTTCGAAGTCGTGAGAAAATTTTAGGTCCCCTCTTTTTCCTCTTTTTCTCCAGAAACGGACACAGAAATGGTTGAAAGTTGTAAGTCACTAGATTTACGTTCTCTATGAGCCATTATGGCCTCTAATTTTACTGGTTGTCAAATTGTTATATTTTGTTTAATATTAAAAAAAATACGTTGGATTATTTTTCGTGGAATTTTAGAAAAATTAATTTGACAACGTCTCTGAAAATCCATTTTTTTCAATATACCTATCATCTGACTTTTCAAGAATTTCTAATATATGTATTACCTTTAATTTGTATGCTGTGACGTGAATTTATAAACAAAGCTTGACCATGAGATAGCAAGCAATGTTAAATGACAACATTTTCTCGTATGTTAGTGGTGTTCCTCAGGATTATATACTTGGTCCACTATTGTCAGTCAATGAACTTCATTCATTAATCGAAAAGTTAAGAACAAATTCCAATTGATCTTTTCTACCTGGATTCATAGAACATGGAGCTTTTCGTGTAAATTAAGACTTAGGGAAAATTGATAATTGATCCTGGTTAAATGGACTTATATTTCAAACCCAATAAAAACGTAATGCCTTTGAATACTCGTATCAAGAAAAAGTCTTGATATTGCTTCTATTCATATAGTGCAGTAGGTTTTGTATTTGGCGTTTTCAGTCTGTGATTTAAGGCTACAAAAATACGACAGATTGTGTGGTCTTGCAACTCGTTTGCTGGATTTGACTTTCGGAAATTATCTTAATATTCGAAGTTTGACCTTAATCTTCAACATATGTATTGCTTAGACATCAACCTCAATACTCTTGACAAAATCAGATTTACAATCTAGAACAAGGAATGGCTATTTATTCATCATTCATCTTTACCACATCATTGAAAGGAAATTCAAAAAGAATAAGAAGACCATGAAGAAATATATTTTTCAAGCTTTTAGACTAATTTTTTTTTTTTTATTATTTAAAAAATTTAATACAACCTGCACTAAATAAAACAACCACGAATTATTTAACCTGAAAACATGAAACTGCCTTTTAATATATTTTAATTTTAAACATTATCAGCATATTAATAAACGCAAATGAAACATGCATTATCTTCCGTGAGTGAGTTAAGTGTGAATAATTCAAGCTCATTGATGTCGGTTAACTAATTATGCAGTTATGAAGATTAACGTGCAATCAATTTACAATTCTTTTGGTATTTTTGTCAAAACCTTAAGATAAAATAAAACAGGCGGTCGTAACAAACATGCTATTTAATAGCTCAGTTGAGAAGGGCTGAGTGCAAAAGTAAGTTCAAATTTGGTGAAAAAGTGTATAATTTGCATATCAATCAATATTGCTTGATTGATTTTCGCTAATATTTAGAACTGAGGGTAAATAAGGACTTTAAAATTTTATTATTAACCCCCAGTTTCACAGTGGAAGTTTAAACTCTCCTTTTGGTTTAAACTTCAGTTCAACAATAAATTTGGTTTCACAGGTTCACTTAAACCTTGAACAGAGTTAATTCTGCAGTTTAAGTCAAACGACACTATTCTGCCATTTAAACTTCCGTTCAACAACCTTTCACATATTTGAAAATAGAATTTATTTTCATTTTTAATTTTTTTCCTGTCACAGGTCACAACTGAAACAAAACAAACTTTCCTTGATTTTTTGTTCTTTGATTCAGATAGAAAGAGAAAACAATTTAGGTGGTTAAACTACGTTAAATTGAACTGAAGTTCAGATTAGACTGTGAAATCGGACGAGTTGAACTTCATTTTCAAAATCCAGTTCAGGTTCAGCTGAACTTTAGTTTAAACTTCCACTGTGAAACTGGGGATAAGAAATATTAATTCACGCATTCACCTTGTGAATTAGAAACTGAAGGTTTATTCCAAGTTTTTAAAAGCCTTGTCAGAAAATTTTGATGGTAAAAATGTCAGATAAAACATGACATGCACTTATTGCCCTCCAAGTTTCCATCTCCTTGTCAAAAAGTCTTCCCCAGACATTTCAATGAATTTGTACCCATATCCTGAAATCATTGAATCGCATTCCGTTTCGTTATATCCCAAAACCATGAATTTAAAACAGTGAAGAGAAGATTCACCAGCTCGTAGTTTTCAGTTCTTTAGTTTTGTCCATCTTTTGTATCAAGGGTGAATTTAAAGTCAAATAGAAATTTCGCAAAAATATCATTGATTATAGGTACCTACGAACGATTCATATTTCACGCGAAATAGAAAAGCAGTTTTTTTTTTCTTTTTCTAGATAATGTAATTCGTTTAAAAATTCGAAATCCGAAATACAGTAAAACCCGCTTAAGAGAAACACCTGAACCGAACAGAACAAAAATTTGCTAGTTTTCGTTTTTCAATAAATTATTTTTGTGTTATTTAATCGTTGTTTTATTTAACTTCTTTCAAGGCAAGTCCAAAAGATAAAAACAATATTGTTTCTAGCATCAAATCTCCGCTTAATGAAATTTTTAAATCCGCTTAAGTGAAATTTTTTTTTTCACTTATCCGAACTCCGCTTAAGTGAAATTATTTTTCCCTTGAGCGGGGTTCGTTTAAGTGAAAAACCCGCTTAAGTGAAAGAAAGACTGTGACATTTTGCCGTTTCTCTTAACCGGGTTTTACTGTACCAAAAATGGTTCTGAAAAAGATACTCAGTAATCTAAAGACTTACTCACTATCAAGAGAACAAGCAGATGACTTTTAAGATATCAAACAAAATGAGAGCACCTTCCTAGAAATGTATGTCATGTTGTGATGAGAACTGTCAGAATTATGTGTCAATATTAAGCGTCGCTTTTTTATTATTACACTCAGCCACTAGATAATAGGTACTAATGTTTTGCTGTATTTTTTATCGTGAAAATGATATGCAAACACAATAAATTATCCAAAAAATAAGTCTATCCAGTTTAAGTTCTTATTATGCATAATTATATGTAGTCCGGTGCACATAATGTTAGCTATATAAAAGTATTCTTTAGTTGTTATTATTGAACTATCAAAACTTACAACTTATGATATTGGTATTGTTGCTACGTACACAACATTTTATTAACCATCGAAATTCAATCTTTTAAAAAGTCTTCTGATTTCAAAACCTTTTGTTTGATTTTAACTTAAATAAAAGCTATTCTCTTTTTTATTTTCATAATTTTAAATGTTTTATTTAACCAATATCCTCTCTCACGTGTATAAAAATTAGAATACCTAGTTGATTGACTACAAAAAAAAATAATTATAATAATAAATACTGTCCTACCTAAAGTTTACAAAAAGTTAAACATTTCCCATCCTGACTCATACGATTAAATGGTACAAAAAAAAATATGATAGAACATATAAATAAATTAATAAAATTAATTACTTAAAATCCACAAACCCAAAAATATACATAAACGAAAACATTGAAGTATAAATTAAAACAACATATTCAATAAAATACAAAATACGAATAAATCATGTTTCAATACCAAAACCGAAATTCTATAGAGAAATTTATCATCAGTACAAGTTTAAATCATAACATAATTATTTTTTAAAACAAACATCTAACTTGTTAATATCCAATAAAGAGAATTAAATAAAAAAAAACTGTAAATAAAAAATAGATATATAGATATAAATAGTATATGTATATGTAAATTAATTCCGATCGATAAAGAAAAGAAACAAAAAAATAAGTTTTCAATAAATTTCTAAGAACTAAGACTATTAAGTGTTTAAGTAAAATTAAAACCAAATTAATACATAAGAAGAAATAATTAAAACTTAAAATAACTTTTAAAATAAATTCAATGTTTCAAATAAGAGAAATGCCTTTAATTTGTGGAATAAGAATAATGTTGATATTGAAAGTGTATAAATTATAATTGTTTATTCCTATTTGCTTTTTGATAAAAAAAAACGTTATTGATAATAAAATAATTTTTATATACGAAAACTCATGGTTTCGTGTCGTTGAGCTTAAATTTCGTTTTCTTATTGCAAATATTTGTTATATACATCTTAAAATATAATTAGTTTTAATTTTTTAATCCTAATCGATTTTTAATTTTCCTTTAAAGTTTTATACCAAACGAATATAAATAAAATATTTTTAATCGATATTTATGTAATTTATATGTTAAAATTTTGCTAGGTGAAAAAAGTAAATACATAGCTATTTTGCAGTATTAAAAATAAACAAGACGAAATGAATAAAAAAAACAGTTACGATGATAAAAATGTAATGAGAGTTGTTTTTAATAGATTTCCCAGGAATATCGTTGAGGGTAAGTTTGGAGAGATTTCAAAAATATCTTGTGCTCTTTCTTTCTACGCAAGATATTCTTCTCCTCTCTTCTCCCAATGCTCTTGCTTTGCACTGCAGCGTGCGTATACGTTCATTTGTTCCATTTCAATTAGAGTTGTGCAATCGTTCATTTTGAAAGATAGAATCAATGATTGATTGGTTCAAGGATTCGATCTTTTCAATCAATCGTTCATTCAATCAAAACCATTTTTTACCAGCTCGTTCCAAATAAAACTAAGGGGCCAGTTATAGCTATCATTGAAATGCATCATTGAAAATTTTCATTCCCATTCTAAGACGAATAAACAAAATGCAATGGCTTTAATTGGTACCAAAATGAAGGTAATGAGTAGTAGAATTTTTTTACTCTGTAAAATACAAAATTCAGATTTAAACTTTCTTTTAAATCCACTTTTATTATTTCACTGATAGAAATTAATTTCAATGAACAGCTGATTTTTGTTTCTTTAATATGGAACACAATCATTCCACTGAATGTGTTCGATTTTCTTTCTGTTCTCAAATGTCAGCTTTGTATATATATTTGAAATATATATACAAAGATGTCAGTTTTCCTTTCAATGATCAACTCTAACCTCAAATGCATAGAATTGGTTGTAATCAGCCATTGACAGGATCTTTTTCTGAAACCAATTTTTCAATGATGGCTATAACTGGCTTGTCAAAAGAATGAAGTCAACATTCCACTGATTTGTTTCAATGATGCATTTCAATGATAGCTATAACTGGCCCCTAAGAGGATAGCTATCATTGAAATGTATCATTGAAAATTTTCATTCCCATTTTTGAAGACGAATAAGCAAACTGCAATGGCTTTAATTGATGCCGAAATGAAGGTAATGAGTAGTAGAAGTTTTCTTACTCTATAAAATACAAAATTCTGATTTAAACTTTCTTTTAAATGCACTTTTATTATTTTACTGATAGAAATCAATTTCAATGAACAGCTGATTTTCGTTTCTTTAGTATGGAACGCAATCGTTCCACTGAATGTGTTCGATTTTCTTTCTATTCTCAAATGTCAGTTTTCCTTTCAATGATTAATGTCGATTTCCTTTTACACTAGGGATTTTAGGGATTGCGATCCCTTGTCAAATTTTGACTTTTACCACAGATTTTACGTTCCTTCACACCAAAACAATCGATTTTTTTTTGACAGAGATCAAATCCTTCGAATCCGTATTTGGAGAGGGATTTACATGTATACGAAATACCCACACTAAAAAGACAAAATTTGACAAGGGATCGCAATCCCTAAAATCCCTAGTGTAAAAGGAAATCGACATTACTCTAACCTCCAATGCATAGAATTGGTTGTAATCAACCACTGACAGGATCTTTTACTGAAACCAATTTTTCAATGATTGCTATAACTGGCTTGTCAAAAGAATAATGTCAGCATTCTACTGATTTGGTTAAATGATGCATTTCAATGAAAGCTAGGTACTCGTATAACTGGGGCCTAAGATTGATGCGAAATGTTTTCAATCGTTCATTCAACTTAAATATTTTTTTTTTCAGTCGTCTCGTTCTGATCGAGACCGAAAAAAATGTTAAAATGAACAAAATTTTAGCTTTATCTACTTCTTTTCGACTTCTTCGACGCCACCTTCCATTGTATATAAAATGAAGAATATTCATTCAGTTTCATTTCCATTCCTATTTGCTATTGTTGGTATTGCGAAATTACTGAGAACAAGTTGAATGAACGAAACATATTTTTTTTCGTTCACTTTATCTTCATCGGTTTTAGTGACAAGAGATTGACATTTTGTCTATTGTGATTGCAATCAATAAATCTATGATTGACACTGCTCTAATTTGAATTCATTCATCATCATACCGTGGGTTCTTTCTCAAGAATGTTTGATAGCCTTTTTGCTGATATCGCGGTCCTAAGACCTCTGATTGTTGGCAAACTTTAATTGGTGAGTGCATAACACAGAGCTGTCAATCTGGTGCTCTCTGTAGATTCTGGCAACTTCAGAACCAGGTATATGCTAACGTGTCCAACGACTTAGATTTTGTTCAAAATTCTTTTTGTTCGACAGTCAGAGTCGAGCTTGCTGAAACTGGGAAATGGTTAGAGTTGACGTTTATAAAATCAGCCCACGGATGTTACATATTTGTGACATGCACATGCAGGTGCGAGTGGGGTGTAATTTTTTTGATTAAGGCGGCGTGAGGAAAAATTTTCTAAAAAAAAGGCGAGCAAGTCTTAGAGTAGCCGATAAGAATGTATAACGTATGACTTTTGTATTGTAACGAGTAAAATGCTTAATTTAATCCCTAGGTAGGTAGGCAGAAATGTCGACTACAATGTCAACTACTGGTAGTCTAACCCTATGGCGCTGAAGTGCGCCATTTTGATACCATAACTTTCTTGAACCTGTGGATGGAATTGATATGGAAAATTCTGGACATTCTCAGGTAGTCCTCTTGTTTGGGTTGAGTTGAAAAATTTGTAAAATCAACAGCATTTTGAATCAACTGGACCAATACACACATCCCGAACCATCTACACTGTGCCAAGTAGCTAATTCGATTGAGTGATCATCTGGCCATGCGCCATGAACCTCCATCAGAGTCTTCAGTGTGCTAGCCCAAGTCTAAGGAATCAAATGAAGGACAGGGCAAAGAAATAACCGAAGTTCGTCCATTTCGTCACGTTGAAAAAGAGATCAAGTCTGTCGTGTTAATTTCCGAGAGTTCCTCAATGTCGTTAAAATTTTAATATTTTAGGGATTGGCACTTATCAATCATTAACTTACTTTCATTCCTTATTTTGCTTGGCTTCCATCTTTTCTCTTTTTAATTTTTTAACGAATTCAACTCAAAAATTTTGATACTTGACAAAAAAATCAGTTTTGCCAACATTCATCATCATCACTTCATTATCACTTTGAAAAACTTAACTAAACATCGGAACTCAATTTTACTTTGGATGAAAAGCTAAAGTAATAGCCAGTAAGTTTGTTGTTGTTTTCTTTGTTAAATTTTTACTTTGCTGTACTTTCTTGTCACGAGAACACGCCTTATATTGCCCTTCATAACTCCAAGCGGAATGTTGACTCTTGCCGCAAGTGACTCATGATTCATGAAAGACTGATCCTTTTCTGACCAGCTCGTCTGCCCGTTCATTCCATTCAATACAACTATAAACAGGAACACAGATAAAAGTGGCACTGAGGTTATTATTCAGACTCGCAAGTTCATTTTGGCATTGCTCGACTAATTTGAAGGATGATGTTCTTGAAGTAATGGCTTTGACAGCCGCCCAACTATCTTTGAAAGTAGCAGTATTTTGGTTCTGGTTTGGATTTTGATCTTCCCTGATGGGCAATTTAAATTTAATTCGCTGCGAAAAACTAGGTACTGTTAATGTAAATCATGCTTAATCCCTTCCATAGTTTAATTTCTGACATTTTCTAGAGAGTACGAGTAGTTGAATATGTACGTGGAGATATGTATGAAAATTTAACCTAATTTAATCTCGATCAAAACTCATTAGATGACATTTTTCAAAACTTTTTTTTTTTGGAATCCATAGCCTTTAATATTTCAAAAGAATGTATGAAAAGGATAAGTTCGAGCTCAGGGTATTTGAGTGTTATATCTTCGTTTTGAAATATTGATTTGGTCAGTAAGTGAGCTCTAGTCGAATAAAGACGATATCAATATTTCCCACCTTATACAAAGATATAAGCTGTTAGTGTTTATCACGCTAGCCTTCAGTGCTTGTATCCGAACTCTAAGGCTATTGACATTGAACGATAGAATGAATTACTGCAATTCATAAGCTAATTGCAATATAAAAGGTAGATAAGTAAGTACCCTCGAATCATTCCGGAACAAACTGGATTTAAAACTTTGGACTTGCAGTATTGTCGTTCTTGATTTAGAGAGTTTGACGTAAGTAATCTTAACATCTGTTTCAACTAAGTATCTGGATTGTTTACGAAAAATCAAGATATTTGCTATCTTGCGAAGTGTGGTATTGTTTTATCAATATAAGTACTTTCATTTGAAAAAAAAATGAAGTAATTAAACAGGTTGATGAAATGTCGTGAAATATGACGATAATACTGTGGTACGGCTTGTGACAAGAAGAACACGAGTCACGAGTACCATGCGTCGTCATTCTGTTTAAATTAAACAAATAAACCTTAAAAACGTTTGTTTTCGTATTTGATTGGGTACGAAATCCGTCCGTGATAACACCAAATGGTCAGCTAAACGTAGTTTATTTTTACTTCGTTATTTAAATATAGAATGTAGACATTAGTCATTTTAAATTCATTGAATAAATCCTGTATCATAATTGTTGTTGTTGTAACACATGATTCGGAAATCAAATGCAAGTACAAACAAGGGAAGTGGCTATGACTTAATCTTGTTAGTCAAAAAAGATATTTGCACAATGCACAGTAATATTGTTTGCTTAGTAATGTGGATTTTAGTATCTGATAAGCAATAACCTGTTCAATATGACGCCGCAACTTCCGACTGACACGTAGACAACGGTCAATATAAAAAAAACATCAATAAGTCATAAGATATTTCCGATATGTTAACTGCCTGCGCTTAACTTTCCTTGCAGTCTATTTTTTGTATAAATTAACATTGTAGAAGTACACTTGGCGCCCACCTGTACAAATATTACAGGGACCCAGTCTTGCATTTTAATCAGAAGCCCCTGATATCTTAAAGTAGGGTGGGACCTAAGCAAACGAAAGCAGAATTAGCATGGTGGATAAATGGGTTTTTGGGAAATATGTATCTGTAGATAACTGGCCATGCAAAGTTCGGCGTCTTCCAAGAAAAGGTTTCAATACTTTTTCAGTTAAAACTAGAGGGTTATTAATTATATCCTGATATAGACTCTCACAAGGTGTTGAAATACCAAAAATTCACTTCGAAAGCCTTGAAAATTTTGCGGAAACATTTTGTATTTTTTTACACAGTTCGTGGTTATAAATTTTTCTCCACTCTCCGCCTTTCAAGACGGGAAAAAAATTAACCCGGACAATTTTTCTCTCAAAACATCCCAAAGTGTTCACATCAACTTTTGACAAGATCCAAGCCTCCACACAGTAAACAGGGCGTCCCCTATATTCGTCAAATATATTTTGGAATTTGTGGGATATATGTTTACTCTAAAAACAAATTAGTTTTACAGTATGGGTGTATTTCAAATGTTGACGTAATTGTCATCGGAGATTTAAGAAAAAATCTACTTTGGTCAACTCTGACCCATGTTAACGAAAAATTGCCCCGTTAATGCGAATGGCAGAAACCTTTTTTAGGACTTTATTTTTAAAAGATATAAAAGCCTTTGAATAAAGTTGATATCTTAGGCTGAAGGTCGAGGTACCGGCATACAGACGCAATTGTGGGACCCACTTTTTACTTGCGATATAGGTACTATAGGGCAAGTTCTGCATTTGGAAAAAAAATCGAACTCGAGATTTTGATCAAAGTTGACATTACGATGATAGCGAAGACGAATAAAGTGGGTCCGACAATTCCGTCTGTCTGTCTGTCTGTCTGTATGTCTGTACCTCGATCTAGAGCCTAAGCCACTGTAACTATTTTCTTCAAACTCGGTAGTTATGGGTCTTTGGTGATTCCCTAGAGGGGAAATTGAAATTTTTGTTTTAGCTCTAAAACTAACGGTACCCCCCATACACCCGTAATGCAAAATCTTATTTATCTCGAAAACGGCTCTAACGATTTTGATAAAAAAAATTAGGTGTGATATTATGGACATGGACTACGTTTTGGTAAAAAAAAATTTGGGGCAAAATGTTATTAACGGTACCTGTCATAGAACGGTTTTTTTGATTTTCGACTTTCTCATTAACGGCTCTAACGATTTTAACCAAAAATTTTCAGCAGGAGACCCCCTAAGTTTAAAATAATATTGTATATAAAAATATTCGAAAAATTAGTTGTTGGGTTTTTTTTGAAAAATTTTTTTTTTTGAAAAATCAATATCTTCAAAACCTATGAACGATTATTTTTTAAAATTATTTCCAAAAATCAATATTATTAAATACTTAAAATTCGCATCCCACATTTTTTTCTTGAAAAATTTAAAAAAAATTTTTATAAAAAACTTATTTATTTAATAATAAAACGATTTTTAAAGTTTGTTTGCATAAATTCATACTTTTCAAGAAATCAGACGGCAATTTCATTTTAAATTCATGTTTTATATTTATAAAATGTATCTTAAATTCCAAAGTAATTTTACATAAGAGCAAGTTCGTGCGATCCAGTCGTGCATTTTATTTCTGTTCTCTATGATGGTAATGTGAACTTTGAACAAAAATCTCTACTTCGATTTTTTTTTCCAAATGCAAAAATTGCCCTATAGTACCTACATAATCGAAAGTAAAAGATTATTTTGTGCTCAAAGTGTCATCCTTTTTACTTGCGATATACATGCATGTACACACATACATACATAGGTACTATAGCGCAAGTTCTGCAATTGGAAAATACGCTCTTCTGATTCGCTTATGTTGGTATTCCTGTTAACCAAACAAGTTGTTTCATTCTTCCCCATACAAAATAAATCAAATACTGTTAGGTCAGGAGTGAACTATTCGGTTTCTTCCGATCTAACGATTACCATATTCAATTAAAAGCTTATTGTGACCTCAAGTCCAAATGCGTTTCGCCCAGGTACATACGACAATTGGGCTCATCAGCAGGGCCGCCGCAACTGTATGTGCAATGTGTGCGGCGCACAAGGGCTCCAACGTCTAGGGGCGGAAAATTAATAGATCTATCTAACTCAACCTATACAGCATACTACAAAAGTTTTCCTTAAGCTATTGGAACCTTTTTACATTTGACCGTTCACTACGTAGTGTCCACACACAATCTACTACAAATCTGTATTCATATTTTGCTTGTGACTGTCGCCTCTCTCACATAAAAACCTCTTCGATTGCAGTCATAGTCTAAATTGCTTGACGCCATGTCGCCATATAGATTGACACCAGGTTTCGGACTTCATAAATCGCAGATCGCAGTAAATTGGCCAAGAAATCGCAGTAAAACCAAAATTTTCGCAGTAGAAATACATACATTTTTTTGATTAGGTAACATAAAATTATAAACAAAGGAAATAAAGTTAAATCACATTTAAATCATCGTTGATTGTTAAAACAACATAAGTGATATTTTAATATTTTACGGAAGAGAAAAAAAACCATATTAAAAACTCCTTAATGGTTTAAAAGTCGAAACACTTATAAGATTTTTGGGTTAAAAAAATGACAATGACAACACGGCCAAAAATGTAGGATTTTTTGTATCTTTTGTGAAAAAATTTCAGTTATGTTGTTTTAACAATCACCGATTCATTTACATTGTATGTGTGAACAAATATACTCTTACAAAATAAACAAATAAACTTATACTTATTCAACGTAAATACCCTTGGCACCCGAGATATGGGGCGGCAATTAAAGGTTCTTGCACGCGGGCGCACGAACAACCAGCGGCGGCACTGCTCATCAGTTAGATGCTGTCGTACTCTTCTAAGACGCAATATACATATTAGTCGATGATTATAAACACGCAATGTAAATTATATTTTTCTGGGGGAATTTGGTCAAATTCAGACATGATGACGCCCGTGGTCTGGCTGATGTAAGAAGTAAAAACGAAAAATATAAAAAAACTATCGTACCTGGGCAAAATGCACTTGGACTAGAGGTCACAATAAGCTTTCAATTGATTTATTCAATATAGTTCACGAAAAACAAAAACTATATTTTTTTTTTTTATATTTTTCGTTTTTTCTTCTTCTTCTGATTACCATATTCGACATCATCTAGGCAATCCGGAATCCCAAGTAAACAATTTTTATGATACTGATGATTTAGAAGTTTCTTGTGATTGTATATCAGACCAAAAACATAAATGTTAAAAAAAGAGCCAAGTTCTTCTATACAAAAACCTTTGTGTAACAAGTCAGCCTTGAAAAGTACTGAGATCTAAAAGTACTCCAAGTTCTTACTTCATGAAGGTTTAATACCGAATACAGTGCCTTGCATAAGTATAACCGCACCTGTAAAAATGCGTTTTGTAGAAAATTAAAATGGGAATGACACCTTACTATTTTTTTTATTGAATGGCATCACTAATCAAGTAAATTGAGAAGAAAAAGAAGTTCCGTTATTTTCTCTTTTGGTGTTTAAAAATTAAAAACAGATTTTTATGTATTGCAAAAGTATAACCGCACAATGCAAACATCGCTGAAGCTTCATTCAGTTATGTGCTTTGAAATGACAAACAACAAGGCCGCCTGGTAAACATTTAAGCGATACGGAAAAGGGCAAAATTCAAGCTTTTCGGTTAAGTGGCCTAAGCTTAAGGGCTATTGGTAGGAAAATTTCAAGATCCGATTGTGTCATCCGGAATTTCTTACAAGATCCAGAATCTTATGGAACAAAAATAAAACCCGGGCGTCCGCAGAAGCTGACACGTCAAGATAAGAGGCGTTTAATCAATGCTGCATCCGATTCGGTGCATTTTTTGCCGGTAGTTCGTGACAAATTGGGGTTTGGAGTTTCGATTTCAACGGTTTTTTGTGCATTAAAAAGCATTGAAGTGATTGTTCGTTGCAAAATGGTGCCAGCTCCAAATCTGACAACAATTTACAAACAAAAAAGGTTAGAATTTGCCTGTCAAAACATGAACCGGAATTGGAAAACCATAAGTAATATTCCATTAATTTACACTTAACTCTTCTTGTTCTAAATGGCATAATCTAATGAATGTTTTTATTAGATTATTTTCAGTGACGAAAAAAGTTTAATCTTGATGGGCCAGATGGTTTAAACGGATATTGGCACGATCTGAGAAAGGAAAAAGTTTTTTCCAAGAGGAACTTTGGCGGTGGCACCTCTACAAAGATGAATAGTTCAGCTTACAGCCAGGTGTTTCAGGATAATTTGGCACCCTACTTAACACGATTTCGTCGAGTTCGGCATGTCTTCCAGCATGATAATGCCCCAATATACGTTAGTTGTCAAAGTTTCGGATGGTACGAATCGAATAACATACATTTTATACATTTATCTTTGGGGAATTTTGACCCGCAAAATTTATGCCCATAATATGCAATTATACCGTGTTACTGAGCTGCAAGAGACGATTGTGGAAGAATGGAACTGTATAGACGATTCCATATTAAATAACCTTGTCAAAAGTATGTCAAAAACAATTTTTATATTGGTCGAAAATAGGGGCAGCAATGTCCTTACTAATTTGGCCGAAAAAAATTTACTTAAAATAAAAAAATAGATAAAAATAAAAAAGCGGTTATACTTTTGCAATACAAAAAAAAAACTATTTTAATTTTTAACCACCAGAAGAGAAACTAACGGAACTTTTTTTTCTTCTCAATTTACTTGATTAGTGATCCCATTCAATAAAAAATAGTAGGGTGTCATTCCCATTTTAATCTTCTACAAAAAGCATTTTTACAGGTTATACTTATGTATGTAAGGCACTGTATTTAAAGTAGAATAATATTGAAACAGCTACAATGTAATAGAGATATGTTATTATTTAATGATTACTGACTAAAATTTGATGGGCTTACTTGGCAAGTTTTTTTGTATGCCCTATTCGAAAGTTTTTAAAAACTTGACCAGTGAACCCATCAAATTTTAGTCAGTTATCATTAAATAATAGTTTTTCTTATTACATTGTAGGTGTTTCAATATTATTCTAATTTAAATATTCGGTATTAAAACGTGAGAATGTGCCTTCCATGCACAGGCTCATACGAGTTATGGCATCAAAATGGTATCATTTGGTGCACTCTCCTAACCAAGTCATCGCCTGCGGCTTTGAGCAGCTCGATGTGTGCTTTCCAGCATGTATTGCATGTTTTTTTTTATCCTCATTTAATAAGAAGAAACAAAATCATTTGTGGACAGACGTATCTTATTAATACATAATACAAAACTGAATTGATAATGTACAGCAAAACATCTTAGTAACATTATTCATTTGAACAACCCATTAACCTAAAATTACAATTTATCTTTAGTTAAATTTTACTTTCTAGTGCATTTCTTAAATAATTTAGTTTTATTTCCGCACCTGCTCCCCTATAATAAAACTGGACAAATACTTTAAATCTAAGCGACTACTTTCGAGTGCGATGTATCCTTCCTCTCTATGGCCAAGTAATGGGTTTTCTTTTCGAAGGAGTTGCCTCTTGAGCAGCGCTCATTGTTGTGCCGTTCGTTCGTTTCTTTGCAACACTCGGAATAGTGTTGAATGAGAGTTTAAGGTATTTTGTTGGAGGAAGGTCATAAGGACTATCAGACTTATTTGGGAAAACCCGACTGACCTGGGAGTGCTCGTTAAATGATATCTTCGAACGAAATTCATCCTGCAGCGTTTGATTCAGTGCCGGTGGTTGAAACACACTTTCCGGGGAGCGTTTTGAATGCCTTTTCTCCAAGGGCTGCGCAAAAGTTTCGTAGATTCGAAGGAGTTCTTCGTAGCCCATCAATTCTATATTTGGTATTTTCAAGTGTCGCTAAATGATAACAAATTTGATTAAAGTTTGGTTCTCAGATTTAGTGAAGCGCAATTAAAACAAAACAAATGTAATGCTTACTTCGTTAAGAATGCTCGTGATGCCATCACGGGTTAAGAGGTTTGGTGCTGTTGTTTCTAGGTTCATATTTATGGAATTATCGAGGGTATATCATCCACTTTGTTCTGTAATTAAAATTTGTCGGTCTTTTTGTTAAAAACCAGGAATATTTAACAAACAAAAACTCAGCAGCAAGCAAAAAGCAAATTTCAAATGTCAAAATAAAGTAAAAACACACTGAACTGGTTTGCAATTGCTTAAGCTACACGGTACTGCCAGATTCAAATTGCAAAATATGGATTAACAAGAAATATTTTAAGGACTGTTCGCTTACCCCGAGTCCACTCTGCAATAAAAATATGTATGAAGAAAATACAACGAAAATAAATGTCCGTTTTCACAAATAAGATATAAGCAGCCGTGAACATTTTCAGCAGAATCTATAAAGAAATTTTAAAGGTTACTTAACTTTAAAAAACCTCCAAACAGCTCTTAACTATGTATAAAATCGGTATCTGTAATCAGTTTTCACATTTAAGTAACTTTATTTAAAAGCCTCTTAACTTAAACGCCATCCACTTAAGGTCACTTAAAGACATTTTAAAGTATTTTGACATCAATTGTTATCTTTGAAATTTTGAAGTTTCAAATAATTGTGAGTTTGAATTGTTTGTTGAGATATTTTTGGGTTATAAAATGCAAAGATTTAAGATACAGGCAATTTGTATTGATTCACATATGTGTACGCGCAAAGAATTTTCGCCCACGCTTCCGGCTTAGCCTTTGAATTAAAGTGTTTGTATCTACACTTTTGTCCTCGTTGTTGGAGGTGAATTTGTGCATGGAAATAATTTTGTTTTTAATTTATTATGGCATATTTTAAAATAAAGGCCCTGAGTAATAGATCCGAATCTAGCTTAAGTTCGATTTTAACCAAACATTCGTAGAAATAAAACAAATTTCAAGTATAAATACTTAAAAGCGGCTTTCCTGTAACTAAGTTAAATTTAAAATGATAGAATCACAATAGAACTTTACGAATCTGGGGCCTGTTTCTCAGATCATACACATCATACATTTCATACAACATACAACATTTTCATACATCATACACATCATACAATTTTCTGTTTCTCAGATTTCACTGGAAGTGTTGTATGATATTTGTATTGTTGTATGATGTGTATGATTCTGACATTTCATTATTATTTGAGTGTTAGGTTAATATAAATCTCAACTTTGTTTTCTTGCGAAAGAAAAAAGTTAATTGTTAGATAAGAAAATTAAAGTTTTACTAATTTAAAAGTAATATGGGAGATAATTTCACCCATATTAATAAAGATGGTTTAGTGGAGGTTTATCGTTAAGTCCTGGACTAAGTGCGAAATTTCATTAATAAAACAAATTTTCTGTTAAGTGACGTTTACTAATTATGATTAAGTTAAACCACCGAAGTAGGTGGTTTAGCGAAGGAATAAGAAATAGAAATGTCCACAGTCAGACACAAGCGATTGACAATCAATTTAGGTAGCCACAGAATATAAAAAAAGAGATTGCTTACTTTTGTAGAAGATTTTCTTAAAAGAATTTTTGGTAAACGTCATTTTACTATTCCGGGAACATTTTGTTTTTATTAATATAAATATTTAAGCCAGGACTAAACTCCTATTCTATGGTTTAGTAAAACAGTGGACTATAGAAGGAATAAGCGTTTTTTATTAATATGGGTGTTTATGTATAAAACTATGGAATTACTATATTCATTAATAAATTAATAACTGTAATTGATTATGATAATAGTTGATTACAAAATTAAAATTCTTGAAAGAATCAGAAAAATGCTTCGATGGTTCATAAATGAACAAATTAATTTTAAAAAACTAACAGCACTAGCTTCATGGCTTAAGGCTGGGGGTTCTATTTATTTTGAGTCTTCTAGGTGGATTTCACTTCAAACATGAAATTCTCTTGTTAAACTATATGAGATAATTTGGATTTGTGAGTTTCAAGCCAGTGAACTTTCCACAAATAAAATGTCTTGTTTTCAAAGAAATGACTGCACACTAGAATTGTTTGTTCTTTTGACGACTGTAGAAAAGAAAACAATGAAAATTAATTCAAAATTGTTATAATTTTATTAGTTCAAAAAATACTAACTTTTGTATATTTCCTTTTCATGTTGTACATGCAGCTTACAACAGAATTTTGTGCTGTATTAAATGTATGAAAATTTGTAGGTTAATTTGCTGTATGATGTGTATGATAAATTTCTGAGAAACAGAATCATACAACATTCCAATATTTCCAGTGTAATCTTCGGTCATACATTGTTGTATGACAGCGGATCATACAACAAATCTGAGAAACAGAAATCATACAGCAGAACTGTCAATATCATACAATGTATGATGTGTATGATTTGAGAAACAGGCCCCTGGTTAATAGAAATCTGTTTGTGTATCAGTTCACAATAACGAAATTATGAAAATGAGTCACAATTATTGGTATAAATAAGACTGTTGTTAAATTTGATCTGTTACTACGAAATTTTAAAAGCAACTTTTCTACATCTAACAAAAATAAGTGACTTTAAAACCGATTCTATGAATGTCTATTTTACTAAGGGCCAAAGACTTTTCCTTGTGGATCCCAATTTTCAGACCTTTTTCTTTTGCTTAAGCCTAGTACGCAGATCGAGACAAGACAAATTTTATCTCTACAATATAGTCTCTACAAAACTTTTCCAAATCTCGCGCAAAAGTTTTAAGTTGGAGAGAATAAATCGAATTTAATGTGTTTTTTAGTATATCTCTGGAACGGGTTGTCTTACAAAAGTCGTTCATACCTTTTTGGGATCTCCTCTCGATGTTTTCAAGCATGAGCACCTTTTACATAAAATCAGTTTTGACAAAAATCACTTTGGGAAATAGGGTGGCTGTCAGAATTTGTCCCGCAAAATAATGCTTGTATCATTCTTTTTCCTGGCAAAATTTAGTGGAGACATTTTGTACAGCAATTCACAATAGTATGAATTTTGCGCGCGAACTGCGTACTGCTCGAAAAAATATCCGAGACAAAATTTGTCCCAGGAAAAAAATGTATGGGAGACAAAATTTTTCCTGACCTGCGTATTAGGCTTGACGGAAAGGGAGATTACAGAAAACACCCACAGAAAAATCTCAAAAGCCATACAAAATGGCCGGGTGATATTTCTACTCTGCGATTTTTTGGAAAAGTTATACGTAGTACAGTAGGATTTTATATGAATAACAAATACAACATCTGCAGTAGGTTCACTGCCGAAACTCGAATAAACGTCAAATCTCTATCCGCAGCAGGATTTCACTTCTCCTTTAATCGGCAGTGATCCTACTGCTAATGTTGTATTTGTTATTCATTTAAAATCCTACTGTACTACGGATAACTTTTCCAAAAAAACACGGCTAATGTCGATTTCCTTAAGGCTAGTCGCGCACTGGCAACTGTGATCGAAATCAAATTGCTTAATCACCAGTTGATAGATTACCGCGCACTGGCAACTCTTTACTCACGCTCACACTCTTTTCTGTCTTGCGCTTATAGAAAACAGCTCAACTGTTGCGAATTAATTTTAGGCAATCGTTTAGTTTGTGTCAAAAGTCAAAACTGCGTACTAGGCTTAAGACAAATTTTATCTCCATAATTTTAATCGCTACAAAACTTTTCCAAATCTCGCGCAAAAGTTTTAAGTTGGAGAGATGAAATCTAATTTAATGTGTTTTGTAGTGAATCTCTGCAACGGGTTGTCTTACAAAAGTCGTTCATACCTTTTTTTAATCTAATCTTGATGCTTTCAAAAGAAGCATCAGCACCTTTTACATAAAATCAGTTTTGACAAAAATCACTTTCGGAAATACGGTGGCTGTCGAAATTTGTCCCGCAAAATAATGCTTGTATTATTCTTTTTCCTTGCAAAAGTTAGTGGAGACATTTTGTACAGCAATGCACAAAAGTATGAATTTTGCGCGCGCACTGCGTACTGCTCGGAAAAATATCCAAGACAAAATTTGTCGCGGGGAAAAAAATTTATGGAGACCAAATTTTTCCCGATCTGCATACTAGGCTTCATCGTGTAATTACGTATGCCTTAAATTGGTTTTTTAAGCCGAAAGCATATACTTCTCGTCTGTCTCTGTTGTAGAGTGTTTTGTCGATGACTTTGCGTACTTATCAAATTACGTTGGTTTCCGAATAGAATTGTTTTTCTCTTCGGGATCACTTTCATATCTTTTCCACACACAGAAGAAAATGTCAGCGAAACACTTTGACATGACCCAATCAGAACACGAGAGATTTTGACCTATTAGGTGCGTTTTATTATTCACAAAACTATGTGGATGAATTATAAGGAGTTGATTACCACTATTAAACACACCATACGAGATACCTAGCTGTGGACGGAAAAGAATTGAAAACAAAAAATCTCTTGAGGCCTTATGTAGTACCCTTTGAGTATATATAATATGGAGGGCTCGTTCCTATCCCTAATGCATTGTAGTACTTGAAGTTGTGATAGGGGTCGCTGTCTCACTTTCTGTAAGTTAAGGATACAGCCGTATCCTACGATTTGTGCTTACCTTCTCCTCACATATAGTTCTCCGTCACATGTGATATGAAGCAATCGGCAATAACTTTGTCTTACACAAATTTGAGTAGCGCCCCCTATGATAGTCACGCATTTGGAATAGAAACGAGCCCTCCATATTATATATACTCAAAGGTAGTACCCTACTTATTGCAAAGTGTGTACGCACACGAACTACAATATATGCATAGCCCACCTTATTACTTACAGCGGCTATTCGAAATGTCACCGGCAAAGTGACAGCATTCTGTCCAATTGTCATCCATCTGACAACTCTTCACAAGAAAATTTTGCGTGCTCCACCAAATCCCATCCAAATCCAACCAACCCTTGATTTCTATAAAGTTCAATTAATTACAAATTTTTTATAATTTTAATCTTAGTATAAATTTGACAAATTTTAGATTAGTTAAGATGTTCAAAAAGTAAGCACAATTAAAATCGCATTCACAAAATCTTTCTAAATCTTTCGAGACAGCGACCTTCCAGCGAAGAAATTTGTAAAACATATTTTCTACCCGAAACCCTTCCAGATTCGAGGAAAAAGAAAGTGTCTCGTCCATCCAACAACTCAAGTCATCTGTACAAAAAGGAATACGCACAAAACTCTTGGAAGCCTATCCACAGCTGGAATCGCACATCGACCAGATTCTGCCCAAGAAGGATTCCTTCAGGATTGCGAAATGGTATCCACTCCAATATGATTGTTTTCCATTTAAAATAGAAATGTCTTTCCCTCAAAAAGCCACGACCACATCGAAGTCCTGCTCAATGGCATTGGCGATCAGGTGTTCTTCCGTCACCGCGACGGTCAGTGGATGCCAACATTGAAACTTCTCCATAAGTTTCCATTCTTCGTGACGATGCAGCAGGTAGACAAGGGAGCCATTCGTTTTGTGTTAAGTGGAGCGAACATCATGTGTCCAGGTCTCACGTCTCCTGGTGCATGCATGACGCCCGCCGAAAAGGGCACTGTTGTGGCCATCATGGCTGAGGGCAAGGAGCACGCACTGGCTATCGGAATCACAACTCTTTCCACCGTCGATATGTAAGTCAAAGTAGATTTAACCCCTTCACGACTCGACGAACTAAAGAAATTGTCTTCTTTGCAGTGCTAAAGTTAACAAGGGGGTCGGAGTAGAAAACTGTCACTATTTGAATGATGGTCTTTGGAAGATGAAACCACTCAAATAGACGAATATTTTACGACGATAAGATTCCTGCATTTCTATGGGCTTTTAAAAAAAATAATAACTTCTTTTTCAACTGAAAAGTCTCTTTTTTTTTTTTTGTGCGTGGGTTCCTCTTGCCACGTTCCAAAGGTATTCTCTTTTGGTTGAACTGAACTGGAAAATTAGGTTAGCGAAAAAAATTGAGTCACGAAATCTCGGGGACAATAAGGGACTTTCAAAAGTGGTTACGGTGGTTTTATGGTATGGGTAATCTTTGATTTATGTAAGATGGTATCCGGAAGCACCTTAAGTGAGGGTGAAGTTTCAAGAAAAACTTTACCTAAACCAAATATATTCAGGAATCATTTTTGGTGCAAAGATTAAACTAGTATTTCTCATAATATATGTGAAAAAATCATGCAATATGACCTCTCGAGGATTTAACGCAAGTTATAATTAATAATATGAGTTTATAAACTTCACAAGGACTTGAAAAATTACATTGGGAACTATTATTTTAAAAGTAGGAAAAGAAATGATCAAATTCATCTTTATTTGGACACTAGCGGAAAACTGTGTTAATTGCTATGTTTTGAAAAATTAGCTAAAAAGCGATAAATTAAAAAGTATTTTCTATATGTGTATATCATTGGGTAAACAATTTATCGCTCATCAAAAAGAAAACGGGCGGCGTTAAAATAAATTCAATTCAAAATTAGTCCTTTTCAAAAAATTAAAGAAAAAATTGAAAAAAATATAGAGACAAACGTCAAATTTGAAAATATAGGGTTTTTCTATGGCGAGGGTAGATTTTGGGGGCCTGTGGCGGCAATGTCGGTCACTGAAAGTGTACAGCAAAACATGAGACAGGCGATTCCTCGCCATGCACAAGAACTCGGTCCTTCGCAGACTTTAACTTGGCGAATTTTACGTCTGGACTTGAGCGTTGAGCGTAGATCCGTACAAGATGCAACTGACCCAGGAATATAGGTGGCCAAATTATTATCTAATATTGGGTTTAAACCATCTCTTTGAGCAAACTAACTGATTTTCAATCGGTTGTTTTATTTTATATTGCTACTGGTATCATTATTTTTAGTTTCGACAAAAGTTATCAAAGAACACGTGTGCTAGTTGCCAACTAAGTCGTCGCCCGAGAATTGTTTTGTCGTAAGCGCCAAAATGCACTTTTTTTTAACTGGAGATGCAGTCCTATGTATTTTTATCTGCTCTTTTTATTCCTGTTTTCAGATTTTGCCTAACGTTTACCGTTGCTGAGATAATTAGTATACATTTTGTCGTATATCCGCAAAATAAGTACTCCCTTGCTATTGTTTTGTAGTAAACGCCAGTTTTTGGGATATACGAGTACGACAAAAAGTCCATGTATTTTTCTGTTATTTTTTCTTTACTATTGTTTTGTCGTAGGTACGTCAATAGGCTCAAATGAAACTTTAAAATTGTTTTGTCGTACGTGTATGAGATTCAAAGAGACTATAAGACTGATCATACACATACAACACAAATGAAAACAGAAATATTCCGGTTTGGTTTGTCGTACGTGCATGCAGATTTTAACTGGCGACGGAGAAAGTATAAATAGGAGACCGATCAAAAACAAAATTCCAGTCGTCTGCAAAACCTTGTTGAGTAAGGTAAAGGTCGTGACTCTGCCTCGTGTGTATTGTGCTTTAAATGGATTCCCCGGTCAGGGCAATTTCCAAGGAAATACTTTCGTAAGTACCTGACCTAATCATATTGTTAATTTTTTTAGTTCGTAACATAATAATACTGTAAATTTTTATTTATTTAATCTTAGACTTATTGATGAAATAGTTCCAAGCGAAGTTGAATTTGCGGAAAATGTTGAATCTGACCTAGTGTTATCCGACAGCGATTTTGGTAAGTTAATAGTTTTTGTTATTGTTTTTAAATTTAAAGATTAATAAATTAATTTTTTTGATATTTATTTCTTTTTTAGATAGTGACGACACTTGCAAAGATCCTGATTTTATTCCACCACTTGAAGAAAAGGAATTTGAATCTGATGTAGGCGAAAATGTACAACCCATCTTAGAACAACTCCCTGTAAATCAGAATGTAGATTCCCTTTTGGATCTCCCGGTAAATGAAAGCTTTCGGAGCATACCTTCCGAATACTTCGCATCATCAGGTTAATAAAATTTGCAATGAGGCCAGGAGTTTTTACTATTTTGTTTTTTTCATTTTTATAAAATAGATAGTGACTCTTCTCCAAAAAGAACAAAAAAAAGAGCAAGGCAACCTGAATTGTGGAAAAGTCACATCAGAAAAAAACTTAGAGAATCAGGGCAGGAGTATTCAAGTATAAAGGGCAAATTCATGCAGGAAAGGAGCATAAAACCACCATGCAAGACAAGCTGCTTTTATTTCTGCTCCCAAAATTTCTCCAACGAGGACAGAAAACGAATCCATGGTTTTTTTTGAAGTTGACTGATGCTGAGAAGCTGTTGTAAGTACATCAACAAAACCCATGTTGAAAGGCGTAGAAAAGAATCCACTATCAAAAAAAATACGTTCCTATTTTCAATCTAAAGACGATAGAATACAACAAGTCTGCAAATTATTTTTTCTTAACACCCTTTCTATTAGTGAAAGAAGAATATATTATTATTTTAAAAATTTACAAGAAAAAGGCTGCCCTAAACCAATAAAGAAGGGTCAAAATGTATAAAAAGTAACTTCTCCTGATCATATTAAAGCAGTTCGGGATCATATTGCAAACTTCCCAACTATAGATTCGGACTATTGCCGCGCTAATACAAGTAGAAAATATTTGGAAAGCTATCTGAACATTAACAAGATGTATCAGCTATAATAAGGAAGCTTCGATTAATCCCGTCAAAGAGCATATTTATAGGAGGGAATTTAACCATGGCTTTAACTTGTCATTTTATAAACCAAAAAAAGTCCAGTGCGACCGTTGTTTAGTTTTCAAAGCAAACACTAGCCCAAATACTGCTGAAATTAATGAATTTAATAAACATAAAAATGGAAAGGCATCTATGAAGGCAGAGAGAGATCTTGATCGTCAAAACATTGACCCTAACCATGCCATTGTGTGTTTTGACCTTCAGAGTGTCTTTGCTCTCCCAAAAGGTAACGCGTCTTAATTTTTTTTATAAACGAAATTAAATTAAATATTAAATTAAAAAATTAAATAAATGAAATTAAATGTTTATAATATGACAGCAACACTTTGTTTGCCAGAAAACCCAAAAATAACGTACTGTGCCATTTGGAACGAGTTGCACAGCGGCCGTTCTGGTGATGATATGCAAGCTCCATTTCAAAAATTCTTAATCAAATATTTTCTGATAATCCTTCTATTGAAACTCGTACTCTTTGGAGTGACTTGTGTGTCCCCCAAAATAAAAACAAGGTGATGTCAACTGCTTTGCTTTTCCTTCTTCAAAATCAAACTTCCTTAAAAGTAATACAGCAAATATTTTCTGAGCCAGGGCATTCCTTGATTCAGGAAGTAGACTGCGTACATAGTTCAATTGATAAGTACCTTCGAAACTTGGAAGTATTTAGTCAGCTTTCGCTTTTACGACACCTGAAAAATATGAACTTTCAAAATGTTAAATTAAAATTAATTCAAATGCTGCCAAAAGATTTTATGGCATTTTCCGCAAGAGCGACTCAATTAAACTTCGCATTTATTCCATTCAGTAAGATTAAATTTTTAAAATATAACAAAGAAGATCTTTTTACACTTTTTTTCAAAACGAGTAGTAGAGATCTTGATTACAAACGTTGTTCAATATTAAAGAGATCAACTAAATCAAGCCTGGCAACTCCAAAAAATGTATTTAGTCAAAATCTTCAAGTTGTCAACAAATCAGTATCCATATCAAAGGAGAAACTGAATGATATAAAAAGCCTCTTTATATTTATGCCAACGGCAGATCAAGACTATTACCAAGCATTGTTTAGATCAAAAGCTTAGAATAAAATGATGAATGAATGATGTAGACCAAAACTGCCCTTTATCAAAAGACTGCTTTTAATAAAAAATGTATTTTAACGTTTAGATATTAATAAATAAAAACGGACTGATAATTTAATTTTGACTTCTTTTGTTACCTGAAGTATTATAATTATTTTTAAGTTATTTACTTTGACTTTGTGTTTATTACACGAAATGTTATTTTCTTAATCTCATAGACTTATGTACCTTGATATCTTATAGTCATAGAATGACTTTTTTGTTATTTTTTATAAAACAAAATGTTATTTTGAACTCATAGATTTGTTTTTATTTTATTTTATTTATTAATTTTTCTTGTAAACCAAAACTGCCTTTAAGGAAGAAAAGTATGTTTGTAATGTACATTATTATGTATTATGGTATATTTAATAAATAAAACGGATTACAAACATTGAATATTGAGTTTTTTTTTTGAAAAGATTCCCATACCAATTCATATTGAAATATACTATACGCCTGAATATTGGAATGTCGTAAGTGAGTTTACTTTGTCGTACGTGTATGGGATCGAAACAAAAGCTCATTTTTATGGCGTATACGACAAACTAATTTTGGGTAAGAACCTCTATAATTTGAAAACTAAAAGTCACTATACAGTTTTGAATACATTTATAAGTAGAAGATATTCCACAGAATATTCTATTAAAAATAGAAAAAACTTCAGCGCTCAGTTTCTTGTTTCTTTTTTATAGCAACGCAAACCTTGAAATGCGATTTTCCAAAATCATGAAATTGGCGTATACGACAAAACAATTCTCGGGCGACGAAGTGACGTTTCTTCTAATATTCAAAAAAATCGGTTTTGCTCTGCGGCAGTATCAACGGTTTTTATTAGTGGCTTTTCGTTTTTCACTTGCTCCTATGTAATAGACTAGGAAATTTAAAAACGAATGTTATTAGAGAAAACTATTCATAAGGATAAAATTAATTTTCTAAATTCTTTTAGTAGAAACAGACAAAAACAGAATGCTATGCAAATATGAATTTATGAAAGAACAAAAATTATAAGTCGTTGTAGTGGTTTCTTAAAAAAAAGCTTTTATATACAAACTTTTTAAAAGCTTTTTAAGAAAAAATTTTGGTACGCCAATTTAAAGTTTTTGTTATTGTTCGAATAAAACTCAAATTTACAAAAAAAAATATTGAGCCGTTTCTGAGATATCGAATTTTCAAAAAAAGAAAAAATAGATTTTTTTTTCAAAAATTCAAAAATATTTATTTTAAAGTTTTTAAATGCCATGTATTTAAGACTTTTGAGAAGCTTCTCTATAAAAATTTTCATTAAGATCCGTTGTGGATAATTAGAAATTCAAAATTCGAAAAAGATGGTTCTATGGTAGGTACAAGCTTAATTTAATTTCAAAATTTTTTTTTATTAAATTAAAGATCGTTAAAATTAATTCAAAGAAAAAAAATTTTATCAAAATTCTAGGTGCCGTTTTCGAGAAAAATACGATTTCTGAAAACCATTTTTTTAAATTTTTTAGCATTTATATGGTAAGTACCTTTATTTTTAGATAAAATAAAATTTTGTTTCTCACATCTTGTGGATTATATTGAGTAACTTTTTTTTTATCAAGTTTAAAAAAAATTCTAGCATGGGGTTTTCGAAATATTGAGTTTTGAAAAAAAAAATTGGAATTTTTTTTTTAAATCTAAACTTTTTTTTTTTGAAAATTTGAGTACACAAGTCTTTTTATGTTTTTGGGGAGCTTTAGTAAAAAAAAATGATCAAAATCGGTTGTACCGTTTTTGAGAAAATCAAAAACAAAAAAAACGGTTCCATGGGGGTACCCTCAATAACAATTTTTCGGAAATTTTTGTTCAACCATTACCTAGCTTTAATTAAATGAAATTTTTTTGTATTTTTAGTTTTAAAATCTGTCGAAAAGTTTTTGAGAAAAAAAAATGTTTATAAAATTTCGAAAAAAATTCGTATGGCAGGTACCCCTGTGGGGGGGGGGGAATTAAAAATGATATCTACCAAGTTTAAAGAAAATGTAGTCTTCGCTATCATCGTAATGTCAACTTTGATCAAAATCTCAAGTTCGGTTTTTTTACGAATGCATAACTTGCCTTATAGTATCTATACCTATAAGTCGCAAGTAAAAACGGCTTCAATAGGCCAGACAACACCGAAATTTGACTGTTTCTGACTGGAATCGAGTACGTAAAACAATTTGTAATCGACATTTTATATCAACAATATTTGTGTCTGTTAACTGTAATATTTAAGAGGTGTGCTTCTCCGATGAATCAGCTTTCCAAATTTTGCGATTCAATGCAGATTACCTTGTGGAGAGGGTCAAACCCGCGGTTAGAGTCGCGGTGTGGTCTGTCATCTCAGCCAAAGGCCTGTGACGCCTGTACAAATGTACATAGTAGAAGGGACTATGAGACAAGATCAGTACAAGCGGGTTCAATGGTTGGTTCCCAGATGATGATGACTACATTTGTATGCATTCTTCGGCACCATGTCATAAAGCCAGGAGCGTTACTGCTTTTTTTGCTTCAAAAAACATTACTATTTTGCCTTGGCCAGGGAATTCACCAGACATGAACCCCATTGAAAACTTGTGGGAGCTTACCAAGAGGGCAACTGCCAAGAAAGTGATCAATTGATTGAAACGCTCATCAGGATGTGACATCACAACTCCGAAATCCAAGAAAATGCAAAGGCGTATATAGAGAGTATGCCCCGTCGCATAGCAGCTGTGATTAAAGTAATAAATACTAAATACAGTTATATTTACTATCTTAATAAAATAGAGATACAATTAGAAAATAAATAAGATAATACTGTATGTACATGACAGAAGCTTAAGTGGACTCAAAAGCTCTAACAGACGCGATTAAAATCACTTCTTTTTTTTTAATACTAAGAAATCTAAAGGCTTGCTAAGCAATCGAGAAGTCTGGAATTTCTTATAGTAAACTCTAAAAACTGAAAGGAAAAGATTTGTCCAAAGCGGATCAAAAGATATGTAATTTTTTTATTCTGTGCTGTGTTTTATTTACCTTACATTAAAATGACTATACTCTGTTCAATTTATATTTGCAGTACAGGGAAGATAGGATATTTGCCTTTCAGTCTGACCATTATGGATTTCAATAAGCTATCTTTAATTTAAAGCTCTTACAGGATTGCCGTAGTGAGCATTAAAAATTGCCGAAAATCTCAGAAAAATACTTGTTGGCAATGGTAACCCTGATTCAGTGTTTTTTTTTTTAAACAATTTTAATGTAACTCAGTGGATCTGTTTTTTATTTCAGTGGCAATTTCTTTGATTAAGGTGCCGTGCAAATAGCAGCAGGCACCAGTGTTTCTGAAAAAGCTCTCCCATAAGGCCTGTCGAGGGATGGAAAATGGAATTTTTCAATTGTACTGAAATCTGGAATAAAATTGTACTGAAATGATGTCAATTGTATCGAAAACGAATTTTGTATGAAAACAAAATCAATAAAATTCAACTATCTATTTAAAAGTTTTCCAAAGTATTTTATTTTTAAAAAATCAAAGCAGAAATGATCAGCTTGTCTTCTTATTAAAAATATAAATAGCTCCATCACAGAAAAAAATACTGGCGCAAAATTTTAGTTGAATTATTACCATGTTAAAGCTGTTTTAGTATGAAACTAAGTTAAAATGACGATTTTGCAAATTTTAGTAATATAGCGTCATAATTTCTCTACCCTTTTATAAAAGTTAAAACCAACGAATACCTATTTTATTTTTTTAGTATCATGCTATTTGCAAAAGCCACAAAACGTCTGTTTTCTTAGTTTTTTTGCAAAGAGCTGCCATTGTTTTAGGTATCTAGTTAGAAAATGTTTAAAATTAAAAATGAGTTAGTAAGCTACTTTAAAGTAAGCAAATTGTTAAGTAGTAGGTATCATACTAATATCTTAATAATAGGCTGTTTAAAATTTTGTGCCACTATCTTCATTTGAAAAGTGCATAACTATTGTATTCTGTATTGTATTGTAGGTACGAAACTAAATCTTTTACTTGTCCATTTTTGCGGCACCAGCTTATACAAAAAATTTAATTATAAAACTAAAATTCAGAAATTCATTTTTTTTTTTTTTTGTATAATTAGCACACATTCAAAGGTTTTTTGTATTCCCTTAATATGTCAGAGACACAGCGTGAGCCTTAGGAAAAAAGGGAGGGGTTAGAAAGGAGGTGTCGGTGTACATTGGTTTTGAATTCTTGAACATTGCAATGACTGGGAAAGACAGAGCGTGGTAAGGAATTCCATATTCGCGTAGTACGGCTAAAAAACGAATCTCTGTACTTCACAGTACGACCGAAGTTGGGCTCGAGGGTAAATTGATGGGCATTCCTAGAAGTGCGAGTATTACGGTTGAATTGTTTAAGGGGAGGAATGCAACTGGCTATTTCACTTGAGCAAAGTCCGTTAAAATAACGGTAAAAAAGGGTGAGGCATTACGACGATGTTGGAGTGACGTAAATGAGCCAATTATGTTGTTGTCACCAATCATTTTAAAAGCTCTTCTTTGAATACTATCCAAGAGACTTAAGTAAGTTACTGGAGCACCAGCCCATAGATGGGAGTTATACTCAAGTTTTGGACGTATGTAGGTTTTATAGATTGTAGCCAGATCAGAAGGAGAGAAGAATTTCTTGCACCGTCTCAGAAAACCCAAACATCTTGCGGCATTCTTGGCAACATCGCGTATATGATCGTTCCACAAGAGGTGGTTCGTGATGCACATACCGAGAATATCGAGATGTTCAGTTTCGTTGATGCAAGGGCCACTCATAGATAGTGGCAAGGGGGGTATATCACGCTTTAACGATACAAGACAGCATTGAGTTTTCGAAGCATTATTTCTTATTCCCCATTGTACAATGCTGTTTAGGTCGTGATTTAATGAGCTTATCATATTTTGTCGTTGCAGTTCCACATCCGAAGAGGAGGGATGTGAGTCTGAAAACGAATATGAAAAGCTAAGAGTACTATCGTCAGCGAAACAGTTAATTGGATTAAAAGTTACAGAGAGGAGATCATTAATAAAAATGAGGAAGAGGGTTGGGGACAAAACGGAGCCCTGGGGCACACCAGCATTTATATTGTGGGTTTCAGACTTGAATCCGTCAAGTACAACTTGTATTGAACGGTTCGAAAGAAAATTTCTAATCCAAAGAAGTAGGGATTCGTCGATGCCGAAAGCACGCATTTTCGATAAAAGAGCAAGATGCCAGACTTTATCAAATGCCTTTGAAATATCAAGTGCAATAATCTTACTTTCTCCGAAACAATGTAAAGATTTCTTCCACTTTTCGGTTAGATAAACCATCAAATCACCAGTGGACCTATTGCTGCGAAAGCCATACTGCCGGTCATTAAGAAGCTTTCGTTCCTCAAGATATTTCTTAAGCTGATAATTAATCAGCGTTTCCATGACCTTAGAAAGAAGGGACGTTAGTGCGATCGGCCTTTTTTGGGAATTGGCTGAACAAATGCAGTTTTCCAACCACTCGGAACGAGCCCTGAAGAATAGGACAGATGGAAAAGCTTACGCAGGGGTTTTGCTAGCGTGGAAGAACACCTCTTCAGAATAATAGCGGGGATACCATCCGGACCAGCGGATTTATGAATGTTGAGATCTTTCAGGACTCTTGCCACGGTACGAGTGCGAAAAAAGATTTGTCCCATAGAATCACTAACGCGCTCAAGAATTGGGGGAGTCATGACACTATCTGGCAAGGTGGAATTTGCGGCGAACTGCTTTACAAACAAGTTAGCTTTATCAATAGAGCTAACGAAAGGAGTGTCATTGAAAACAAGCGTAGGAACCGAGGAAGAGGAAGAATTCCTCATATTTTTTACAAATGACCAAAAATTCTTACTGCCTTTGGGACATTGCAGTATTTTTTGCCTTGATTTTTGATCATGTAAAAATTTGGTCCGTCGAATATGGGCGTTGCAGGCCTTCCTGGCTTGTTTGAACTTTTTCCGGTTTTCCTCAGTTGGGTTGGCTCTAAAACACCGGAAGCTTACCTCTTTTTCCTTGATAACCCCTTTACAGCTCAAATCAAACCATGATTTATCCTTGGGTCTGATACTTTTAACCCTATTCGGGATAAAATTTCTCATTCCCAAAAGAATTATGTTAGTTATCATATCTCCGCTGGAATCTACGTCACTATCGAGGAAGCATAGTGACCAGTTAAAGATCCTGAAAAAGTTATTCAAATCGTTCCAGTTGGCTTTCTCGTACTGCCATACGGTTCTTCTAGGAGCTCTTTCTCTAACTGGATTTGTTTGACACGAGAAATTTGCAGATATAACACTATGGTCAGATGTGCCTAGAGGCGTCAATACACTTATTGTGTATTTACAGGGTCAGAGGTAAGAAACAAGTCAAGAGTATTTTCCGCTCGGCCATTAACGTCCGATATTCGAGTAGGCTCGTTGACAAGCTGAGTAAGGTGGTTAAACTCAGCAAAAATCTCAACACACATTCCTTCGGGTGTTGTCTGGCCCGAATGAAGAAGCCAAGAAGAATTGTGAACATTGAAATCACCCGTAATAACGATTTCAGTGCGAGGATCTAGGGAAACAATTCTTTGGATGGAGTCGGACAGAGCATCAAATTCGTGAGAAGTTGAAACTCTATCCAAATTTGGGCTTCTATAAAGAAAGCAATAGTGAATGATGTGCTTATTAATGGAAAATTTAAACCACATAAGATTGAAGAAGGATTTGGTGCAGCGACCATATTGTGGTAAGAGCTGATAAGCAACATCATTCCTAATATATATGGCGAGACCATGGTGGGAAAAGAATAATGGCACCAAGCTATACCCATGAATAAAGAATTCAGCAGGATCGGAATCCTCACCCACTTGGGTTTCACTCAGTGCCAAAACAGCTGGCCTGTTAGAAACAGTGTGGATATACGCAGCCAGAAAATTCGCTCTCAGCCCGCGAATATTGCAATAATCAACTCTTAAATTACCAGCCATTACAATATAACAAAAAAAAACTAAAACCAAAACAGACGAAATCTAAGAGAAAAAATCACTGAATAAGATTAATTAAAAAGCCTTCTCAACGCAACATCACTAAAAGTGTTATGCCTTTAGTAGTGACGTTGAATTGATCCGAACCCTAACAATCAATCAGTAATCCTCTATACATCTGTTATCGTATGACCTAGCAAATGCAAACACATGAGAGAGCTTATATAAGCTCAGCTCAATGCATGCACCCACTAAGCCATACACAACTGTAGTAAAAAAAGGAAGGGAGGGAAAATGTCACTTACCGTGCTACTGACATAGGTATTTTTTGTTGTAATTTATTCCTTCGAGTGCTTGATTTTTTTTTTTGTTCTTGTTTTGTTGTGGCTATTTATTTGTTTCTTTTATATTTTGGGTTTGGGTGATTATTTATTTTTTTGGTTTGTTTGTAGGTATTTATTAAAAAAAATTTTTCTGTTTGCTATTTTTTTTTGTTTTTGTTTGATTAAATTGTTGAGTTTTGTGGCGCGTCTGCGACGGGGGCAAAAAAAAAACGAACGGAAGCACAGCACGGCACGAGGACATCGACCGACCTTTTCTTAAAAATGCACAGCCGAAAAACCGCAATCACAAATCACTTCCATAACCTTACAGTTTAGTGCTTAGTAAACAAAACGAATGGACGTCTGAAAGAAAGCTGCTCGATAAAGAGATAAAAAAGCAAGACGCCATCTAGAAGTGAAAACTGTAATTAAGAGTTATAAAGGCTTACAGCTGAGAATTATTGTTCTGGTATGAAAATGAATGCATTCAGGCCAGGATGATGTACCTATTCAACTTTCAATTTCCTTTTATGTGCTTTGGTTTTTTTTTTTTGTAAAAATACATAAAATATGGACATTTTGAAATTGTACTTTTGTACTTGTAAAAACTCAATTGTATCGAATTCGGTATAATTGTACCAAATTTTGTATCCCTATAATGTATATAAAAGAGATTCTTAAAAAAAACTTTCGATTATTATCTATCCAAAGAAACATTTTTGCATTTGCAACCCATATTTCCCTTATACTTCAGTGAGCGGTAACCCTTGATTGTATCTCCTTTATTTCTGCTCTGAACCCTAAGGCTAATCCACCCCTGTCTATCACCTATCGTTTTTGATAATTTCCAAGAGAGCACCTGTCCAAGAATTGTATTTAAGCTTTGGGCGAATATAGGTTTTATAGATTACAACCAGATCAGAATACATACAGATAGGTATAATTAACTTTTAGCTGCTCTAGAGAGAGAGAGTATAAATAGGAATAGCTATTGCATGGTCAACAGTTTAGGGTCTAATCAAGAATTTATGAAATACTGCTATTTATTATATCTATACCTCGTAGATATTAAAATTTTTTGCGGCCATCTTTGAATTACGTTTTCATTGAACTGGAAACCTAACATGACGTTTTGTCTTTTTACCAAGATAATAACAATATATTTTTTATTTATATTTTGTTGAAGGATGTTACATGATACATATCATCCGTGTTGAGTAATTTTCAGTAGTTATGAATAATCACTAACTAATCACAGTTAAATAGCCAGATATCATTCCAAACATATTAATAACAAGCTTAAAGATATTGAAAACTTACAAGTCTTAAAGTCTCAAAATACTCTTAAGAATGACGTATTTATGTATATTATACTATATATTATATTATAATTCTCTGAATTTAACATGTCATCAGTGGAAAACCCATTTCAACACGACAAAGTGACTTCACTGAAATATTATTCTGATATAATTAAATGTCGTCCTTGTTCTTCACTTGGAACAACTTCTATACTTAAAAGGTCAACAGCTTCATAAACAATACGCCAGAAAATCTCTCCTACCCCCACATATATTTTACAAAAAGAAATTTCTTTAAAAAAAAACAAAGACCTACAAAATGTCATCTTCACTACTCCTAACATCTTCACATACCTACCTACATTATGTAAAAACATCTGTACATATACATCTAATTGTAGGATTGCATTTTCCAGCTATTGTCATTTTCAGATTTTAAATAAGACCAAACAACGTCTCACAGTTCCTTCATATATACCTACCTACCTATACATACCTTCTACACAGTTGACTGTAAGACCGTGGTGATGCTAAAAAGGACACTATACGAGTAGCAAAGAAAAAATAAACAAGATGTAATTTGAGCTCGCCGGCAACAACAGGGAAGTGATGACGAGGACGACCGACACTTGCAACCCAGACGTAAACGAACTCAACACCTCTCATTCGTTCCCCTCCTTAATAATGTATCAACAAAAAAAAAAAAAAACAAGACTTATTTTATGACGGTTTTAATAACGAAATCGATTTTACTACAACCACCTGTTGGCTTTTTTCGGAATCTCTCCCTAAAGCCCCTAATAATCCATAGTATCTATGACTCTTTCCAGTCATATGTATATACGTAAAACGTAAGACCAAGGACCGACCTAGGAGCCCTTCTGACGCCTCGCTCTATGACAGCAGCGGCGCGGCGCATAGAAGCATTGCACATTCATAAACTGCCTCTCAGCCTCATGAATGGCTGGCACAGAAGAGTGAGTCAGAATCAGATCTAAGGATTTAAAACGGAACAGCATAAACAAAACTAATGTTTTGACAGAAGCTACGTGTGCGTCCCTCAATACTCCTCGACTCCTCCCTCCCACTACACGTGCCATAACACAATGATTACTATCTAGCTGTTTTAATCTACAAAGAGTATACAACTAAACCCGCAACCCCTTCACTGGGTTCTGTGAGAGAAAAACACCCTCAAACCACATGTTACAAATGCCCTGCAAAAAATAAAATTCAATATGGCTGCTGCAACGGTTGCCAATTGTAGCTGCCATATTGATTTTTCCAGGACCTGCGCACTTCCGCTATGATATTTTAAGAATGTCAAAACAAAGGAAAAAACAAAGTTTGTTGTCGACTATCTAGCTGAAAGACTCTATCGAAAATTTGTCACGGACATATACAGTTAAATTCTCTAACAATATGGCCGTGGTCGGTGATTGTCGCTCGCCAAAAATCTGAGAAAAATTCTTTTAGTTTAAAATTTAGCCTCAAAAAACGTTCCTTTTTCGGTTATTTTGATTTCTCCACAATCGGGTGTCGATGTGAAGTGAAAAAGTGAAGTTTTATTTTGAAAAAAAAAGCAAAAAACAAAAAACACCTTCATCAAGGAATCGAAACAAAGCTACGTACACATTTAAAAAGAAAAAAATTGGTAAGGTCAAAAAGTCCACTCCTGGTACCACCTAAACGCTTGATTGAGCCAACACATATCATGGCCCTGCGGTGCTAATGCGTCATTCGCATGGCTTACCTCCATAGTGCAAATAAAAAACCGTAAAATCCTTCCTCTCTAACAGTAGCATAATGGCTGCTTCTGCTATGATGATGGAGGAAGTGATGAATCAGAGTTCCTATCAGGAAGTATATCCTTGCAGCCTTACACAATGTTGTTGATTAACTATCGATTTGTCGTTGCTTTTATGGTGGTCTTCATCCCCGGGGGTACTTCACTTAACTTCACTATACACTGACTTGCGGACAGACGGAATCGGGATACGGTTAGTGGGGATTTGCAAAGGACACGATTATCTCCTTTGATCATAGAAAATTTGTTGCATTCTTCTTTTTGTCAATGTGAGAGGGAAACATAAAGAAAACACATATGTATATCTACTATAGGTACCTATATCTCTATGAATACTTAACACCTTTCAAAAAGTCAAGAACTCGAGTAGCTTTTCAGTTTAAGGACACTATATTTACAGTGCGGTTGCAGCTAGTGATGGGCACAGGGTCCTTTTCTTTTCCATGATGATGCATAGCAGGTACCTATATATGTAGATCCTTTTAAGGCCGTTGGCGTTGCTTCTATCTCGACACCATATGTTAGCTCATTACAATAACTTACTCTTGGCATCCGAGGGGCACTATCTAAATGTTCGTCCTTATTTCACATAGCACTTTTGTTACTTTCTCACATTTAAGTTTTGTAAATTCAAAGGTTATTATCTCTCTTGGGGGATTTTTTTTCATACACATAATACCTAGTAAATGTATGTCCTCCATTTCGTTATTTTTCTTTCTTCATAAAGAATCTTTTTTTGTTTTCTTTTTTTTTTATTTCTTAAATTAAGGGCATCAGTGAAAATGTGGTAATTAAAATAGTGCACCCACACAGAATGCAATGCGTTGCGTTTGAGCTTTTTTCCAAACAAAAATTCAGTATGTTTTAATTTTTATTTTAAATAAAAAAAATCCTTATCAAGGATGTTGAGTGAAAAAATTATCCAAAAAGGTGGTAAAAAACTGAAGTACGATCCAACTACGACGTTAAGGGACAGCACACAAAATTTCATAACGACGTAGTTGAGGCGGCTGAGAAACTTAAGAAGTAGGTACTTGTTTTCCAGTTTGTTGACTTTTGAATAACGCATGTGAAAGAAGGACAAACTGAAATGACGGTGATAATACGCCTTGTATTTCTGGGAAAAACAAATTCGTCAGTTTTTATTTGAAGGAAAAAAAAGTTGGCTCTTGTATTTGTGCCTCAGTAATTTGTTCTTACTTAGAATTTACCAAAGTCCTTTGAAACACTTTTCATTAGAGACATATTTTTGGTAAACAATATTTCGCGGTGAGTTCTCGTCACACCATAGCGACCTTAATTTTTATTTTCACTAAGATATTAAGGGTGTTTCAAGCGATTGATCGCTCAAGCGAATTTACGCAAATGGGGAAGTTACAGTGCACAGCTTTGAATCGCTAGATGTTGCGATCGATGGACATTTTAGCTGCTATTATGTAGATATGTTATTCTAGGTTAGGTAGAAGTGGGTGACGACGGAGAACTGACAGATTAAACCAAATTTTGGCTCGTTAGCTCCCTTTTAAGCGTGTAAGACTATTTATTTCAGTATTTGCCAGATCAATCGGATCATTGAAGTAGGAATCTCCCAATGGAGCAGGGCATGAACATTTAAGGTGAGGTGAGGAATTGCTTCTTAATAAAGTCTTTGCAGTAAATCTTGGAACAGACGCCAAGTGCCAAGGTTGGTCTAAAGAAAATGCACGATGTTACGAGTAATTGTAAATAAAACAAAAAGTTTTCAGAGAATTATCTTAAAATGTTGGCAAGAGTACGATAACTTAGGCGCCAAGAAATTATAACGGTTTTTTGTAGAACAGTTCAATACAAGCATTTTTTACTATGGGAGGGGGGGGTCTATCTCCCCCCGTTTGGGCGGGAGGGGCAATTTTATAAAAAAGGTACTAAAATGGAAACAAAAATATTAAAAAATAACGGTAATACTTACAATTAAGTATTATACCTTTTTTTAAAGCCAATACTCTGATCTATTAGATAATTTTTAAATCAAGTAGAATCTATGCACAGTTTTTGAAAAAACGAGTTTTAAACTCAAATTTTGGTGAAAAAAAACATAAAAAAAAGTTTAAAGTTTAATTTTTCAAAACTGCAAAGTTATATATTATTATTTTTCCTAAAATTCGTTGCTCTAATATATTCTTATTCAAAAACTGAAAACTAAATGATATTATGTCGTCTAGTTTTTGAGAAAATTGAAAATAACGAAAACTACTTTTTTATGGGATATTTGCTTTTTTTGCTTGCTTACGCATTACGGCGTATAAATAGTGAGATATGTATGGGGGGGCATGCTGCCCCCCTGCAACCCCCCTGCCTGGGCACACTATAGGATTTGGGGTAGGTGCGAGGTTGGGTGTATGCAAGGTTTCTTTTGCATTTACAGAATCTGGATTTAAAGAAACTTTGAATTTACCCTATGGTCTATATCCAATGTCTACTAAATATATGTATGTACGTAGCCCAAAGTTGCACATTTAAAATGTTCAGACATGAAAATTTAATACATTATGAAAAATTCACATTACCTAGGTACTACTGTACGAATGCAGCAAATTTATGTGTGTTTATTGTTTGTTTTTTAATGCTAATATGGTACAGGTTATTGTTTACCAAGGTCATTCGTTATTCAACCTTTGTAAGAGTGAAGTATTTTTTTCTTGGAATAAAGAATGGCGACTAAGCATCCACTACTTCATCCTAAATTAAATAACTTTTCAATATTTCAAAAAAAATATTTCAAAAGCATCGCGTTCTTAGAAGAAATTGGTCTAATTCCAACTAAAGCGTCAACTCCCCTCAACTCCAACTCAAAAAGGTGACAAAAATTGTAGATAAGAATACAATATTATTATTATTATTTATTCATCAACCAGAGCATATTATACTCTTACAGACTAAGATACATAAGTAAATATATATAGTTACAATTTTGTAGGTGGGTATATAAAATTCAAAAATATTAAATGATTTACATAGTTAATCTTTTATTTTAATAAATAACGTTACTTAAATTTTGCTTAAAACTAATGATTTAAAAGTTTCTCTGGTGCAATCCATATAAAAGTTAATCTCAGAGCAATAAACCCATCTATCGGCACATTTTTCCATGGGCCTCATTACTGGCTAGAGATTCGGGAGGTGCTTGCTATAATTTTTTTTTTGTGATCAAAATGCCTGTAAACACGGTTTTAATACATTGAACATTGAAAAATTGACTTGACTATTTTTAAGTAACACCTGACTTACTCACAAACTGACTGACTGAGACGCGAAATGCCATGCAATTCTACCTCCTCTGGTGCATTCTTGGTAACACTAAATGATTTGCTGTACTTTACCTACAAATGAACCACATTAACATTAATCCTCAAAATGAAATCACCGTAGTTAAATACCAAAAATCAAAAATTTCATAAAAAGTAGTTTTAGTAATTTTCGATTTTCTCAAAAACTAGAAGGGACAAAACCATTCGGTTTTTTGTGTTCGATTCAGAATTAATAGTAGCATTGACCACAAAAAGCCAATTAAGCACTTCATTTTACAATTTTGAAAAAAATTGGTCTAAACTTTTTTTTTTCATTTTTTTTAACAAAATTTTGAGTTTGCATGCAAATTTTTCAAAAACTATTGACATAAATAATTTAATTTAAATTTACGATTATAGAACAGACTTCTGGCTTTCAAAACCGGTATAGTATTTTATTGTAAGTGTTGCCGTTGTTTTTTAATATTTTTTTTTTCAATTTAAGTCATTTTTTCTAAAATCGCCCCTACCTCCTAAACGGGGTGAGATAGACCCCCCCCTCCCATAGTAAAAAACGCTTGTATTTGACCCTTCTACAAAAATCCGTTATCAATTTTTGGCGCCTAAGTTATCGTACTCTCCCCAAAATGTTTTATTATGATAGAAGGATCAGACCAAAAAACATAAATGTTAAAAAAAAGAGCCAAGTTCTTCTATACAAAAACCTTTGTGTAACAAGTCAGCCGTGAAAAGTAATGAGATCTAAAAGTGCGCCAAGTTCTTACTTCATGAAGATTTAATACCGAATATTTAAAGTAGAATATGTAATATTGAAACAGCTACAATGTAATAGAGAAATTTTATTATTTAATGATTACTGAGTAAAATTTGATGGGCTCACTGGTCAAGTTTTCAAAACCTTTTGAATTGGGCATGAGAAAAAAACTTGCCAAGTAAGCCCATCAAATTTTAGTCAGTAGTCATTAAATAATAAAATTTCTCTATTACATTGTAGCTGTTTCAATATTATTCTACTTTAAATATTCGGTATTAAACCTTCATGAAGTAAGAACTTGGCGTACTTTTAGATCTCAGTACTTTTCACGGCTGACTTGTTACACAAAGGTTTTTGTATAGAAAAACTTGGCTCTTTTTTTTAACATTTATGTTTTTTGGTCTGATCTCACTCCTTTTTGCAAAGATTTTAATATTTTGCCATGTCAAAATCTCGAAAGATACGGAAGGATAGAAGGGTGGACTCTACCTACTAAAATCAACTTAGTTTATAGCTTCCTATTTCTTTTGGTAGGTATATTTTTTATATATAATTTACATCAGTTCTGAGGAAGTAGGCGGATACCACGCCCCTGAATGGAAAACCGCTAATTTTATATTTTTTTCTTTGCATGCCATTTAAGCCCTACCACTTTACCAAATTTCATCGTTTTATAGCAGTCGGAAGTGCTCCATTCAACCAACACCAATTCGGAGAAAGTGGGCGGATACCACGCCCCCGAATGGAAAACCTCGATTTTTATTTCTGGTCCTTTATATGCGATTTGAGCCCTACCTTTCCACCAAATTTCATTGTTCTACTCCAATCGGAAGTGCGCCATATATAATTTACATCAGTTCTGAGGAAGTGGGCGGATACCACGCCCCTGAATGGAAAATCTCGATTTTTATTTTTGGTCCTTTATATGCGATTTGAGCCCTACCGTTATACCAAATTTCATTGTTCTACTCCAATCAGAAGTGCGCCATATATAATTTACATCAGTTCTGAGGAAGTGGGCGGATACCACGCCCCTATATATTTTTTTCCTTGTATGCAATTTAAGCCCTACCAATTTACCAAATTTCATCGTTTTACAGCAGTCGGAAGTGCTCCATTCAACCAACACCAATTCAGAGAAAGTGGGCGGATACCACGCCCCCTAAAAGAAAAACCTTGGTGTTTATTTTTGATTCTTTATATGCAATATAAGCCCTACCGGTTCACCAAATTTCATCGTTTTACAGCAGTCGGAAGTGCTCCATAATACGATGTCGGGAAGTGCTCCAAAATTCGGAGAAAGTGGGCGGATACCACGCCCCCTGAATGGAAAATTTCAAATTTTCGATTTTTTCCTCTGGTTGCATGACAAGACCTACCGTTGTGCAAAATTACAAGATTCTACGATGTCGGGAAGTGCTCCATAATTTTGATGATCTGTCAGTCAGTCAGTCAGTCAGTCAGTCAGTTACGGTTTTTGTGATTTTTGAGGCCTTATATCTCAGGAACCGCTTATGCCAGAAAATTGATATTTGGTAAGGCGCCTGTGCCTGACTAGCTTAGCATATATTCGGAGTTTTAAGTTTCTGACTTCATTGGTACTAAAGATAGGAAGGGGTCAAAAATCGCCTGAGTTTGTTCCTGTAAAAAGGGTGTAGTGCCAGAACTTGGCTGGGCACTACCGTGCCCTTTGATTTATGACAATTATGTGTAAAACAAAATATCGGTCAAATGCTCGCCACAGCTTCGGTGGCATACCTCTATCCGATGGTCCATATTTTCAAATTTCAATGACTCTGAGACATAATTGAGGTTCAATGTCGTTAATGTGTGATTAACATCGCCACGACGACGTGAGATAACACAGCCATTGAATTTCTGGCGCAAAAGAGCCATTGTTTCGTTGGCTGTGTGGCAAGTGGCACCATCCTGTTGGAAGCTCATATCGTCCAGGTCCATATCCTCATTTCTGGCCACAAGAAGTCCGTTATTATCTAGCGATAGCGATGCATCGGCTTTTCAAAAATCACTTGTGGATTCTCATTTGCCCAAATGCGGCAATTCTGCTTGTTAACGAAGGTGAAAGTGTGCCTCGTCGCTGAAGATGATTTTCTTTGCAAAGCCACCATTCACTTCTGTCTGTTCAACCAACCTTTCGGCGTATTGACGACGCGACGCTTAAAATGGTCAGCTCTTGAGCCAATTGAATCTTGTAAGCGTGTAAATTCAAATCTTTATTCAAAATTCGCATCAGTGATGTTCGTGAGATGTTCAATTGTTGGGCACGGCGACGAGTTGAGATTGACGGCTCTTCTGCCACACTATCGCGAACAACAGCAATGCTCAATTGTTTACCTCTCCATGGTTGAATTTGTCAAACACTGAAACAAAGAAATGTCAAATTAAGTTGGGCAAAAAACTTGACGTTAAGGTGTGACTCACAATTAAAACATCGTGCATTATGGTTGGACCACCCTTTATTAGATGTGATATTGAACGCTTGGAGCTCTCTTGATCCATTTTTGGACAAATTTTTGTTGGTTGCCCAGAAAGTGTTGTTGCAACAAATAGGGATAGGTATACGAATGTCTGTTTATTCATTAAAATAGGAATTGTTGTTCCTTTTTTGGCGGGTTCATAAGATAAACAATTTCATGGAATGTCCCCATGACTTGGTGCAGATTAGTTTTTTATCCGGAATTTTAAATTTCCTGGAGAAGAAGGCAATTTTATCAAGATGGCACAGCAACTACTTAAGTCTTATACGGACTTAGTTAAGTCCAGATAATTTTGAAGACTTAATCTAAGTCCTTTTTTTGTTTTGCCAATTTTAATTTTTCTAGTCGTCAGCTGACAAAACCCATAGCGTGCACCTGCACAGTGCTTCTAACTTTTTGGAAAGAAGTTCACATCCCCTCCGCTTGAGATAACCCTATTCGGGAATAGCTCCTGCAAAATGTCCATTGTGGCCCTGGTTGTATGGCACGCAGCGACGCCGTCCTGTTGAAACCACATACTGTCGGGGTCCATTTAATCCAATTCGGGCCAAAATCAATTAGTTATCATATCATCGACCGATAGTGCTCGCCATTGGCGGTGTTGTTCTCAAATGAATATGGAACGATGTTGCCTTTCAGGATGCATTGGAATTTAGCGGATCTCTCCCTAATTTGACAATTTGCCTTGTTGACGAAATCATGGGTCTCGTGTCTCGTCACTGAATATGGATTTTCGGCCAAAATTGGGGGTAACTTTCAAATGCTCGAGAGCGCAGTTATAGAGAAAATGCGTCGTTGTCTATGGTCGGTAGCTCTGAGCTCCTGAGCCAGTTGAAGCGGTTTGTATGGTTGTAGGACCAAGGCATGGCGCAAAATTCACCAAGTTGTGGTCTCCAAAAACCGAGATAAACTGTAAACTGACAAATTTCTCGGTGCCTTCAGTTTTAATGTTTTTGAGAGAATTTACTTTTTTCCTTTTCGTCCATCCATCCATTTTGTAGTTACTAAGCTAAATTTAAATAAAACGCATTTATCATTTCGATTTCGATCATATTTGTATTCAATATTTTATTTGGATCTTGCTATTATATGAATGGAATATAACTTCATGCAATTGTCCTCCAAATGTTTTTTGGCCAGATTCAATTCTGGTTATTTGATTTTCGAATACTTCTTGACACATTCTCAGTAAATACTCGTAACACGCCCATAATTTTTCTTTTTCAAAGCTTCAAGATTTTGCGGATTGCGGACGGGGACAAAATATATGATTTTGCAGGCCGGGCCACATCACCAAAACGCGAAATAACTCTTCCAGGAAATTTTGTCTTTCAATAAAACTTAAACGGGGCCAGACCGAACGGCACACTCTTAATTGACTTTTTGTGGATTCAATGGTCGGTGGCAATTTAAAGTCCGGGGTATGTCTTCATAATTGCTGATAAATTTATTGCGAAGAGAAACTGTCTTCATTGAAACTCTACAAGTGTGTGTTGAGTGGTCCCATCCGCCTGAAATTGAATTCTGTTATCTGTTATTGAACCCGGAAACAAATAAAGTTGCGCTACCAAAAACACGTCAATTATTCAGGAATGTAATTCAGCATTTATTGTTGCTTCCTCGTTGAAAATATAAGGGCCAATAATTCTTTGTGCGAAAATTACACATCATCTTGTTGTTTGTATATGAAAATATTCTTCTTCAGTAAACAATATTATATTTCCAAGCCTCGATTAATAACCCTTTCACTGAATAAATGTAAAAAAAAAATCAAGCCGCCACAGCTCGTAGATAACCAAGGTCTAGTGACTTACAAGTCTCAATCATTGCTGTTTGCATGGTATCAGTCCTAAAGGGGAACTAAAAATTTAAAATATTTTATCAACAAAACCTTTGAAGTGTTTTATGAAATTTTTTTAAAGTCAGACTCATAGTTGTTCTGGAACATCTTGAAAACCTGACCTGGGCTCTATTCCACAAATATTATAGACATGGACTACATTTTGGTCAAAATAAATTTTGGGGCAAAATGTTATTAACAGTAACTGTCAGCGGCTCTAACGATTTTAACCAAAAATTTTCAGAAGAAGCCCCCTTAAGTTTAAAATAATATTGCACATAAAAATATTCGAGAAAATATTCTCTGGGTTTTTCGAAAAAAAAAACAATTTTTTTTGAAAAATCAATATTTTCAAAACGCGTAAACGATTATTTTTTGAATTTTTTTCCTAAAATCAATATTATTAAATACTTAATATTCGCATCCCAAATTTTTGACTTGAAAAATTTCAAAGAAATTTCTTAAATAAAAAATGTATTTAATAATAAAACGATTTTTTAAAGTTTGTTTGCATAAATTTATACTTTTCTAGAAATCAGGTAGCAATTTTATGCATTGGAATATTATTATCACATTAAATTCATGTTTTAAATTTATAAAATGTATTTTAAATTCCAAAGTACTAACTTTTACATAAGAGCAAGTTCGTGCGATCCAGTCGTCCATTTTATTTTCTATTACTTGTAGGTAATATTAAAAATCTGTTAAATGTCAAATTTAAAAAAATTTGAAATATTGAGTTTTTAAGAACAAAATTTGAATGTTTTTTCAAAAATAAAAAAAAATTCTGAATCTTAAAACACTTTATTGTTTAAACTTTTTACGAGCTAAAGTTCAAAAACTTGATAAAATTCAATTGAATCTTTTTTTTTTTGAAAATCGAAACAAAAGTGGGGAGGTACCTTAAATGACCATTGTTTGTGCATTTTTTTCACCAAGTTGCTAAAGTTTTTACAAAATGAATTTTTTTAACCTGTAAAACGTTTTAAAAAAGTGGCAGGTACCACTATTTTTGGTCTTAAAAATAATAACGTGTTGAGATAAAAATTCAAAAATACTATTAACCATGTTTTAAGAAAATCCGTCCAGCCGTATAGGCCTATAGTCGAGCCGACAGTCAGCCAGACGGACAGAATTGCGATAATATGTAGATACATGAATGTGTGTATGTGTATGTATGTGTATGTAGTTGTAATAAGGTTTTCCTTTATTCCTCAAGGATGTTTTTGGATATGATTCTTGGGTATGCCTTAAAAAAAAAACATTCTGAACTAAGGGTCTATCTCCATATATGGGGATTTAAAAAAACGACTTACTTTGGTCTACCATGGCCAATGTTAAAAGAAATCGCTCTTTTAATACTAATTGTAGAAACTGCGTTTGGAGTTTTATTTTAAGAAGAAATAATAGCCTTTGTTACTGAGTTTAAATAAAGTTGTTACCATTTTTCCTATTCATAACCTAAAAATCGTAGGGGCTGGATCACTATTCTGTTGGTAATATGATGAAGCTATTGTAATAATTAAAATGTCCTCCAATAGTTCTTATAAATCGGTTCGCAAACACTCCAAATAGTTTATAAAATTTAACTTGGTTATGAAGGATACGATTAGATTAAGTTGTTTCAATTACACTTTGGTGAATTTCTGTTAAAATGATGACTTTTGTGTCAACTATTCGCAGCCCAAATATGAAGTTTGTGAACATTTTTGATGCTGTCCGTCCAAACAAAATTTGTGAATAAACTCGTTGTCATCCGAACTCCGCTCCACCAACGAATTAAAAAACTCAAGTCCTTGAACAGGTGTATTGTGATATGGATAAAGATCATGCAGTTCAATAGAACTTTTATGTCTGGAAACATTGAATTGCTTAATGTCTGATGCTGTTTGATGGATAAGTTCTAACTGCTTCCAATTTTCTTTCATCAACCAAAACGATATCATCATTGAAGATAAATTCTTACTGTAGAATGATTTTTTTCATAAAATGTACCCAGCAATCATATAATCAAAATATTCTTAATGAATAAGGGGACACTCTGTATACTGTAAATAAAAATTATTATCAAGACAAATTTTATGCCACCCTTTTCATCTTTATTTTTCCATTGAAAAATATTTTATCTCTACCCAACCAACTTATATAAATACAAATAAAAAATATTAATGAAACCTCAAAAAAAGGACTCATTTTTATACAAAAATACATACGAGTATGTCATAAAGTTACCCATCTCCTTACTGATTCCAGGGATTTTTGGTATATTCATATTCCGAACACATTTTACTCAGTATGGTCATACATATAGACAAGAAAACTGTCCACGCCATAGTCGGTGTATAACCCATTTTTGTTAATTCTGGACTTGACGGGAGTACATGAGTTGCTTTAAGTTCATGGTTCGTTAATTTTGTTTTAAAAAACAAATCAATCAACAGATATTCGAAACGTTTTTATGTCAGTGCTAATCTGCTAATAAATTACGGACTTCAAAAAGATGACAGCAAATTGTCCCTTTTCAGCTATAATCAAACGGATTAACTTTATTCCGATTTCGTCATAAATTTGAGTATCAATTCGAACATTTGATATCATACGTGATAAAATACTCATAAAGAATACAAAAAATAAACAAACTTATGGATAAAGAAAACGATTGTTCAATGTACAATCCCCCCATCACAAAGTTTATACTTTTAAAATACTGCTGTCATAAAAATAAAGCAGGGGTTCACAAAAAGTCAATGGATTTTTTTTTTCGAGACTTTTAACTTGACGCAAAAAGTTTCAGACACTTTGATAAAGGACAATACAGAGAGAATACAATGCACGACTAGGTTGACCGTACTGGCTTTTAAAATGAAAAGTAATCATTGGAACTAAAGTGACAAACTAAGTGGTTTGGTGGTGGTGGATGAAAGGAGAGATGCCTTAGTGGGAACACCTCTCCCCCCTCTCTCGTTTGCTTCCCCCAACGACCTTCCACTGGGGTTGTGACCCAATATCCAGTTGAGGTACTAGGCACCCGATGTTCAATGCGAGGAGGTGAGAGTAGCAGTCAATAGTCAATTCAATAGAAAAACCTGTATACACTACCATTTGAACATCAATAAGGTTTATTAAAAACTCAGTTAAATGTTTTGTTAACTTATTTTTCATACATTTTTGCTTAATCCCAATGATATTCGCTCTTAAAAAAGATGCAAACAAAAGCAGTTCCACCTTTTTCCAACTTTTTTATAAATTTCTTTAAAAAAAAACTTTGTTTTTTTTTACCATTTTTATCAGTAAATTTTCTTGTGACACAATACTTAGCTTTTAGTCTATGTAAGTATGACATTTCGAACAAAGATAATTAAAAAATGTTTTTATCGTAAATGTAATTGAAGTTTTAAGAAAGGTTAAAAAACAAGACAATATAGGGAAAGAGTAATGTCTAACATCGTGATTTTGATGTATGTATGTAGGTATATGTATGGGTATCAACAAATTATTTTCGTCGTAACTTCCCTAGGCTTGTGCACCCGTTCTTAGGGCTGGTAACCACGAGACTAGACCAGACCAGACTCGTCTCGGTTTCGTTAAAAACGAAATATTATCAGCATACTCTATTAATCCATCTATCTGTCGGTCTCATATACATAGCTAACGTATATTTTCTCTTGAATTTTGAAATATTTATCTCGGTTTGATTAACACCTTGTCTTAAACACGCTTTTTACTTGCGACTTATAGGTACTATAAGGCAAGTTATACATTCGTAAAGAAAATCGAACTCGAAGACCAAAAAAGTCGGTCTCGCAATTCTGTCTGTCTGTCTGTCTGTTCGACTACAGCTAAACGGCTCGGCCGATTTTCTTCAAACTTGGTAGATATGGGTTTTAATTTTTTCCTGCCAGATGTTTTTTTCTTTGTTTTTTTAAGACCAAAAATAACGGTACCTACCATACGATTTTTTTTCGAAATTTTATAAATATTTTTTTTCTCAAAAACTTACAGATTTAAAAAAAAAAATTCAAAAAAAATTTTCAAAAAATTGTTATTTTTGGTACCCCCCTTGGAACCATTTTTTTGGTTTTTGAATTTCTCAAAACGGTACAACGGATTTTGATCATTTTTTTCTGCTAAGGGTCCCCAATATTTTGAATATTATTGTGAATTCAACTTTTCAAAAAATAATTTTTTGGATTTTTAAAAAATACAATTAAAAGCTCAAGTGACCCCAACTAATTAAATTTCATTCAATCACTCCACTTAAACAGAAATAATTTTCTATCTTCATTGATTTTTTAAAAAATATTTCAAATTTTTTTTTTGAAAACTCAATATTTCGAAAACCCCTTGCTAGATTTTTTTTAAACCTTATGATTAAAAGTTTCTTAATATAGTCTACAAGAAATGAAAAAAAAATTTATTTTACCTAAAAATAACGGTACACTCCATACAAATGTTAAAAAATGGTTTCCGAAAATCGTATTTTTCTCGAAAACGGTTCCGAGAATTTAGCTAATTTTTTTTTCTTTTGATAAACTTTTACGATCAAATAAATTTTTTTTTTCATAGACAAGCTTCTAAAAAGTTTAAGAAACATTGCATTTCAAAACTTTAAAAAACATATATTTTTGAATTTTCTCTAATAATATTCAGTCGTGCATTTTATTTATGTTAAGGCTCCCCGGCAGTTTCATTATTATTTTGTATTCAAATTTTGAAATTTTTTTTTTTTGGATTTTTAAAAAAAATTTCAATTTTTTTTTTGAAAACTCAATATTTCGAAAACCCCATACTAGTCAACTGTTCGAAAACTCAAAAGGCAATTTTATTGCAAAAGCATGATCTTCGATAAAGCTGAATTCATAATTTCGATAACATCATTTGTGTTGCAACTCGAGTTGTGTTATGCCGAAAAGTTTGTTAGTTAGGGCCAGTTTTTACTTGCGACTTATAGGTACTATAAGGCAAGTTATGCATTCGTAAAAAAAATCGAAGTCGAGATTTTGATCAAAGTTGACATTACGATGATAGCGAACACTAAAAAAGTGGGTCTGGCAATTCTGTCTGTCTGTCGCTGCGACTACAGCCTAAACGCCTGGGCCGATTTTCTTTCAACTTGGTAGATATGGGTTTTGATTTTTTACCCCCACACGTTTTTTTTTCTTTTTTTTTGTAAGACCAAAAATAACGGTACCTGCCATACGAATTTTTTTTCGAAATTTTATAAATTTTTTTTTTCTCAAAAACTGCTGAACAGATTTAAAAAAAAATTCAAAACATTTTTCAAAAAATTGTTATTTTTGGTACCCCCCTTGGAACCATTTTTTTGGTTTTTGATTTTCTCAAAACGGTACAACGGATTTTGATCATTTTTTTCTGCTAAAGGTCCCCAATATTTTGAATATTATTGTGAATTCAACTTTTCAAAAAATAATTTTTTGGATTTTTAAAAAATACAATTAAAAGCTCAAGTGACCCCAACTAATTAAATTTCATTCAATCACTCCACTTAAACAGAAATAATTTTCTATCTTCATTGATTTTTTAAAAAATATTTCAAATTTTTTTTTTTTTTTGAAAACTCAATATTTCGAAAACCCCTTGCTAGATTTTTTTTAAACCTTATGATTAAAAGTTTCTTAATATAGTCTACAAGAAATGAAAAAAAAATTTATTTTACCTAAAAATAACGGTACACTCCATACAAATGTTAAAAAATGGTTTCCGAAAATCGTATTTTTCTCGAAAACGGTTCCGAGAATTTTGCTAAATTTTTTTTTCTTTTGATAAATTTTTACGATCTATAATCAAATAAAATTTTTTTTTTATAGACAAGCTTCTAAAAAGTTTAAGAAACATTGCATTTCAAAACTTAAAAAAAAATATTTTTTTTTGAATTTTGAAAAATAAAATCTATTTTTTTTGGAAAATTCGATATCTCAAAAACGGATCAATATTTTTTTTGTAGATTTAACTTTAATTCGTACATTAATAAACACTTTAAATTGGCTTTCTAAAATTTTTTTCTTAAAAATGTTTTAAAAATTTTGTATAAAAGCTTATTTTTTTAAGAAACTACTACAACGAATTATAATTTTGTTCTTGCATAAACTAATTTTTGCTTAAAACACATGGCATCCTGTGCTTAGCTCCAACTGCTAAAGGACTTCTTTTAGTTATTTAAAAAATGAATTTTATCCTTAAGAACAGTTTTCTCTAATAATATTCATTTTTGAAATTCTTAGTCGTTTACATAGGAGCAAGTTCGTGCGACCCAGTCGTGCATTATATTTATGTTAAGGCTCCCCGGCAGTTTCATTATTATTTTGTATTCAAATTTTGAATTTTTTTTTTTTTTTGGATTTTTAAAAAAATTTCAATTTTTTTTTTTGAAAACTCAATATTTCGAAAACCCCATACTAGTCAACTGTTCGAAAACTCAAAAGGCAATTTTATTGCAAAAGCATGATTTTCGATAAAGCAGTTTGCTAAATTCATAATTTCGATAACATCATTTGTGTTGCAACTCGAGTTGTGAACAAAGAGTTACTGGCTGAACACAATAGAATGCTGCAACTGGAGCTGCAGCTGCAACTGGAAGAGCTGTCAAAAAGTGTCGTACGTACTTTTTTTTTATGCGCCCACAATGAGGCTGTACAGCTTTCATGTTTTGTTGTCATTTGTTGGGTCAGGTGTTGAATCTTTGGTAAATTGTAAATATTTTAAGTAATTGAAACTATAAAATGGACACTGAAATTGAAGATTTTCGTCCATTATTTTAATTAAAATTTAACCACGAAATCACAATAAAACAAAACAACACTTAAAATCACTGACAGATATATAAAATTTGAAATGTCAAAATTGCTGCACGAAAAAGTTAAAAGTTCGCCAACTCTTGCAGCACCGTCTGCAGCACCGACTGCAGTTGCGTTGTGTTGTGTTCGTAACATTGAATTTACGTCTATTGAATATTTTGACAGCTATTCCAGTTGCAGTTCCAGTTGCAGCTCCGTCTCCATTGTGTTCAGCCAGTTATGCCAAAGAGTTTGTTAGTTAGGGCCAGGGCCCTCATCGCGTAATTTTTAAGACGATCGTCGTCCAAACGATTGTCGAGCACGACGTCGTCAAAAGTTTGCTTCGTGTAAAGTTTCAATCGCATTGTTCGGTCGTGTCGTCCATCGTCCACAGTTTGAGAACATCAAGAAGCAATAAAATGTCATTTGGGCTGTCTGGTTGTAATCAAACTAAAGTTTTCGTTGGAAGTGAGAGAGGGTGCGATGCATTCCTTATGTTGATTTCCTTTACACATGAGAAATCAATTTCCGTATGAAGATTTTGATTAATCGACAGATTTTACGTTCCTTCACACATTTTTTTTACAGAGATCAAAATCTTCGAATCCTTATTTGAAGATGGATTTATGTATACGAAATACGCACACCAAAAGAAAACAAATTATCCGGGATCGAAATCCCTAGTGTTAAATAAAGGAAATCGAAAAATTAGTGTCCTTCGCATTCGCATTTATTCGATAGTTTCGCTTTCATTTAATTCACTTTCATTATCATCGAAAAATAACAAATTGTAATGTAGTAACATTTTTTTTAATTAATTGAAATTAAAATAAAACTTTCAAAAAATCCACAAAATGTATGAGACGATTGTAAAATAGCAATCGTTCAATCGCAATCGTTCAGTCGACCATATTTGACAGTTCAACAAGTTACATGAAGCTAAAGTTGAATCGTCTTAACGACATCGTCCAGACGATTCAAGTTTGTATGTGTTACACGAAGCAGTTCAATCGTTCAAACGACGTCGTCAAACTATCGTCGTCTTACGCGATGAAGGCCCAGCTTTTTAGTACAAGATCATCCTGGTGTAGTTAACTCTACAAATATGTTTTTCAGTAAATTTTGATCCCGGTTTTAACTCAGAGTTAACTTATAAAATGAACTGAGTTAACCCTGGAGAATAATTTTGACAGACGCTGAAATAGCTATATCGCAGAAGTAGAAGAAGAAAGAAAACACAAAGCCACACACGTTAGTATTCAACTGATCTGTTAAATGTACAGATTTTGAAGGTTTTTGAAAAATAAATCTATAACTTTACAGTGATAACAAATTAAATAAGACATTTTGGATTCAAAGTTAATCCATCACTAAAAAACTGCTTAAAGAGTTAACTTGGTGATCAGGGGCCAAATTACCGCATCAGTTATCGAGTAATAAACACGTTACTGAATTATGTGAGTTTGGCATTACCGCTTACGTCATCAAGCAATCGATTACCGTAATTTGACATTTTCATTCGATCACTGATGGGACTCACTCCCTCGGTCACTGAAGTTATAATTTGGCCCCAGGATTAACTAAGCCCGAGTTAACTCAGCACTAAAAAAACTGAGCTTTAAACTTCAAATGCGTATGTAAGAAAATTGAATAACGTTTTCGAACAGATTTTTTACTGTAGGACAGTTGGATATTTGCCGATATCGATATCTGCGCCAAAAAATGACGATCTTTTGATGATCAAATTGACATTGATTTAACGTACCTACTATTAAATATTTTTCGTGGATGTGTGCAGACGAAATTACACACATGTCATACCCTAAATTTTTGATAGCTTATTTAAAAAAATTCACTTTCAAACGATATTGAATAAGGAGAAAACTTAAATTTAGGGAAAGGGGGAGTGGCAGTGTGTGGATTTTACTAAAACGCCTTTGTAAACCTTCCTCCCGCTAAATAGAACAAACTCTTAATATTTCACCCACAAAGAGCCATGTATTTCAACAAGCTAAATTGTCAAATTAGAGACAATGCCAACTCACACGTCGATCCCAGGACCACAATTTGAGTCGATTGTGGGCGGCATTAACGGTCCGTACTTCTTCGAAAACGGCGATGGCATTATCATCACTATCAGCCCATCGATGACAAGTGACAAGGACAACCAATTTATTTTGGCCGGAATCGGATCTGAACGGCATGTGATTCCAATAGGACGGCACTAAGTACAACGCAGCTGATGCCATAGTTAACATTATGCACTACCGATCTGAGGGGATGGTTATCTCACGTAGAGGAGGCGTGAACTAACCACTGGGGCCTGTTTCACAGATCATACATCACATACATTACATACATCATTACAATAAATTGATTATCATACATTACATCAAATTACAGAATCTCATTGGAAATATTCCAGTCGATTACAATGTTGTATGAAAGTGGTCATACAACAATTCTGTGAAACAGAAATGATACATCAAAACTGTCAAAATCATACATTGTATGTAATGTATGATTTGTGAAATAGGCCCCTGATATTGAGCGATTTAACCACGTTAGAATTTTTCTTTTCTTATACTACGTTTCCACTGAACGATAATCTAGATTATTTTCCAGTTTGATTTAAAATAATCTAGTAGTGTTTCCACTCGACTTGTTAGATTTACATATTTTGACATCTAAAATCTTAATTACAAGCAGTGTCACAATTGAAAGTTTTGTTGGCTATTAAAAATAGAATAAGAATGTTCTCAACTGAAATTAAAATCTTAGTTTTAAATTATTTAAATGAAGAAAAAAATCAAGTTTTTCATGGCGGCCTTAAACAGAAAATCTGAACGTCAGAGGAAAAAACGCCGGTCCTTATTCGGAATCCCCCCCCACCAAAATGCACTTTTTTTTTTAATGAATCGATAAAAAAAAGTGTGCTGTTGATTAAAAACATCAAATTATGGAGGAGAAACACCTTTTTATGGTAAAAAAGTGAAGTATAAAAAAATTAATATAGACCATAGGGTAAATTCAAAGTTTCTTTAAATCCAGATTCTGTCTGCAAAAGAAACTTGCATACACCCAACCTCGCACCTACCCCAAATTCTATAGTGTGCCCAAGCAGAGGGGTTGCAGGGGGGCAGCATGGCCCCCATACACATCTCACTGTTTATACGCCGTAATGCGTAAGCAAGCAAAAAAAGCAAATATCCCATACAAAAGTAGTTTTAGTTATAGTACTGTGGGTGATCCGCTTATACTTCACTTTTTTACCATAAAAAAGTGTTTCTCCACCATAATTTGATGTTTTTTATCAACAGCAAACACTTTTTTATCGATTCGTTAAAAAAATTCATTTTGGTGGGGGGGGGGGGGAATTCCGAATAAGGTCCAAAACGCCAAATGTATATTTTAAAAATAATTGCTCTGAGGAAAACAAAAATGTTACTGCATAAAAGATTGAAAACGAGAAACATGTGGGTCAAAGTAAGTTACCAGTAATTGTATTTTTTTTTAACATACATAAATAAATTGTATATTTTTTAAATCCATTCTTTTATCTTTCAAAGCCTCGAAGAAGTAGGTACTTTTTGGGTAGAAGACATCTGCCCAAGCCTCCACCAACAGTGCTTCCTCTTTCTTCGACCACAATGTCCTTCATTTTGATTTTCTTTTCTTTTCCTTAGAAATACAAATACAGTACGCACTCGATTTACGCAACCCTCGATTCGTGCAACTCCTCGATTTTCGCAACTCTAAATTTGTAGCACGTCTTGACTCTATAAGTGCAACTTTTGAAAAATGCTACCTCGATTTGTGCAACTTCTTAGGTGTATTCAACTGTTTTTTATTTGCATGCTCTCCTTTTGATTCTGTATTCCTACCGTTAATTTACAGCTAGTTTGTCTGAACGAAATTCCATGTAAAAATAATACACAAACAAATAAAATAGATCTGTGTTTATTTGAATGGGTTGAAATTTCATTAATACGGAAAATTTGTGCAGGATGGGTGTAACAAAAAAAATTACAAAATTGTCTATTAAAAAACGAAAACGTTAAGTCATGTGGTAATTGTGATGATCCAGAAGAAATTGAAAGCGATGATGAAGGTGAAGCTGAGTCGGTCCACACTTTATCAAAAATTAAATCAGAAGGTGCAGTTCGATCCTTAAACATATGTTTGCAATGGGCCGAAGAAGAACAACATTCCAATAGCAGAGATTTTATTTGCTACAAAAAATAAAAGAGAGGGCAGTTTTAAAAAAATTTAAAATTGCAAAAAACTCAATCTAAAATATCAAACTTCTTTAAAAAAAAATTAATATATACCTATTCTGTATTCATTCATCACTTATTAATTTTTGTGTAAATTTTTGTATTTAATAAAAATATTTTCAAAAATAATTGTTTGTTTTGGTTTCACTGAAGTTTTTTCATAACTTGTCGTTATCTATAAGAAAACAAGCTATTTCAACTATAATTTGTATCGAAAAAAATGAAACCCAGTAAGTGCAACAACCTCAATTATTGCAACTGCCCCCATTTCTATTAGTTGCGTAAATCGAGTTTGTACTGTATGTATTTAAAATCTTTTTTTTTAACTAAAATACAATTTTACAAATTTACGCTCCAGCCAAATGTTTTTGCGGCATCAAGTAGTTTGAAGCTGTTTACAGTTATTAAAATGATTTTTTTTTCTTGTTCAGTTTGTCAACACTTCAACAGACTGTTTTTTTTTTTCTTTTTTCTTCCATCAAACTGTCAGATTCATTGGAAATGGAAAAGTGAATCCGTTGAGTACAGTAGATTTCAAGTAGATTTATTTGAAATCTCGTATCGAGATGATTACTTTTTGTATGGTAAATCTAGTGATTTCAAGAAGATTTCAAGTAGATTTGAGTAAATCTCAGAATATCGTTCAGTGGAGACACAGTACCTATTAGGTACAAATTATGCGCCATCGAAAATGGGATGTTTCGGATGCAGCCACTGAATCCGCGGCGACCATTTTAACGATGTCATATTCCTCACATACTACATAAGAATATTGATGGGGCTTTGAAATAAATTAAAAAAAGTTGAATATTTAATTCGACTTGTCCCTATCGAAAATTCCTTATTTAAAAATTTAATTTCAAGAGAAAATTTCAACTTTAAAAACCCCAGATTTAAAAACATTATGTGTACTATGTATATATGTACATACATATCGTTCCTGTGGTAATTTGTTTCCCTGACGGATTCTGTTAATTCAAAGAATATTTTCAGCAATAAATTTTATCTTTCGAGTTGATTATCTGTATATTGTGTCAAATTTTGTGGAGTTTCCTACTGGGAATTTTATTTTGTATGAAATTCAAAAGACAAATTTAAAGGTCGACCCTGTTGTAAATAATATTGAAGGCGTGGGTTGTGCTAGGGATCTTAGGCTATGTTTCCATCAAAGGATTATTTATCTTAGATTAAATAAAACTTTGTAATGTTTCTATCCGATTAACAAGAAGATTAACTTTGACACTTCCTTTCGAATTGCAAATTACGTTTCAATTTTTTTTATAAAGTGAAAGTGAGACAGAAAGTCTGACTTATGATAAGCGAAGCAAATAAAAATCAATTGTGGAATGAATGCGTTCTGCTTGATATGTGTATAGGTTAGTTCGAAACTATTGGTAAGTAAATATATGCTACATTGCAAAATTTAGCATGGAAAACAACAGCAAACGATTAGAGATGTAATTTCGGATGTTGAAACGTAGATGATGTCCGAAAAAAATACATGTTGGCTCAAGCATGCCATGGGGTGTTCGTTGGTATTTATTTTCTTATACTTCGCCTTCTATTCTAACTTCTACTAGTCCAAAGTGTGCTCGCTTCCGCAATTTACAGAACAAATATTTTTTTCAAATGCAAACTTGTAAGCTTGTAACCCATACCCAAACTTTTATACTACTGATACTGACACTGTCATTAATTTTGTCACAAAATAATGAATCAATTTAAATGAAGAGGAATAGTTTCGATTAGTATGTTTTATCAGTATACTGGCATTCGTTCAGAAATGCAGACAAGCTGGATCAAATCGAATGTAGATCTGAATCGCTGAATTGAGTTCACAGTAGGTTGTTGGTGTGCAATATTTGTGTCTTTTGTTTTCAGACGGTCTTGACGCAAATAATTTACCCAGGGTCGACCCAGGTTTTTTTGACAACCCTGAGAGTTTTCAAAAAAACTTGTTCTGTTGACAACTAAAATTAAGAAACAAATAATTCTGTATTCTGATAAAACTTTAAATTTGATATAAATTAGTTTTAAAAATGAAGAAAACCAATTTTGCGTTTTTACTCAATATTTCATCTGATGAAATTGAAAACATAAACAATAACATGCGACATGCGAATCGACACTTATATGACTCATTAGGTGCGTTTTATTATTCACAAATCTATCTGGATCCGGATCTGGATCTTCCCTTGAAAATAAAACGATACGGATCTTAGTGACAGCAGTGTTATAAGCCCGTCTCTTTTTATCATTGGATTTGTAAATTTTAAATTATTTCTTGTCTCTTTTCTTTACACTGTAGTTTACACTACCTTACCATAAAAAGCCATCTACTCGCCACTGTAATAACTAATTTTTGGATCTTTGAAATAGATCCCGATAGAAAACAGGATCCCAAATTGTTTTTGTAATACATGTTAAGACTTAGGCGCCAGTTATAGCTATCATTGAAAACCATCATTGAAAATATTGTTTTCACTTTTTGGGATAGTTAAACTATGAATACTGAGAATGTTTGGTATACAAATGAAGCTAATCAACTATATATTTTACTTTTGCAAATAAAAATTAGGAAATATGTTCAATATTTCTCAAAAAACTAGTTTTAATTTTTCAATGATGAAAATCGTTTTCAATGAACAGCAGATTTTCGTTCCAACAAAGTGGAACACAATCGTTTCAATGATTTGTGTTCGATTCTCTTTCTATTCTCATGTGTCAGTTTTTTTTTCAATGATCAACTCTAGCCTCAAAAAATTATTCAGGTTGTCTTTGTAATTTATAGTGATGGGTAGGATACGAATTTAAAATGAGTTTGTATGAGGTACTCATTTTTCGAAATGAGGTGGTATTTTGTCTCACCTCAAATGTCCCATAGGATATACCTATTTTAATGGACATTTTCAACAAAAAAATCAATTTTTCAATGACGTCTCTGCAATTCTAATGATCATGAAATTTGAATAAAACATACAAAGTTATATATGTATGTATGTACCTAGATACGTAGACTAGCACAAAAGACACTTAGGTTAGGCGCGCACATTCAATTTTTAGTTGCACAACTGTTTGGTTGCTTATAGGAAACAGATGAATGTCCGCGGAGGTGCATTTAATTATATGTTACACAAAATAGCATTTTAGGCAATCGTTTAGTTTGTGTCAAAAACACAAGCTTTTTAGTTGCTCGAACCAAGCAGTTGCGGAACTAAAAGTTGAATGTGCGCGCATAGCTTTATAGAGTAATTCTGTGAGAGTCGGTTTATGGAAAGCAAAGCAGCCAGTAGGAAACTATAAACTAAACTGGACTAAACACTAATCACGCACCCGAACCCCAAACAAATAATTTTTTTTCTTATAGCTCATAATCTCTAACAAAAACAAAACAAGAAAATTAGGCCTATTCTGCCACATTTGTTATTCTGCTATAGATTTTCTGTTATGAATCATAAAAGATTTCCACCTTAAAAGATCTTTTATGATTGGTATTCAGAGGTTCGAACTTTTATAAAAGTCTGTTATGCTACTTCGAAAACGAGATCTGTTATGAAACTGAACTAAATCTGTTATCATAATCAGCTGCGATTATGTAAAATATTTCATCTGACATAATTAAAATGGATGACGAACAAAGAAGTAAACTCTTACACACTATTGGTATCTATACCATAAAACAGGAATTTACCTCATATGTTTCTGGAAATACCATGGCCGTACTCTACTTATATGTTTCTATGATATGAGTTTTAATATATTTTCTTTCATTTGCTCTTTTTAGGAACATTTCGTTGACAAAATAAAAGATAAATATTCATTTTTACTTGATGCACCTGTGTACTTAATGAAATATTTTATGATAAAAGTCACAGAAGTTTGTCTTTTATTCTTTTATGATTTTTAACAGATTTCATAACAGATTTTGGCATGCCGAATACCAAAATTATAATTCATAAAAGATTTGTTAATATCTCAAACTTTTGTATTGAAATTCATAACAGAATAGAAGAATAAAAGATCTCGCCGAATAGGCCTAAATGATTGCAGTTAGCAAAAAAAAAAATACTTTAAACAATAACATAACATGCGACATTTTGTATTGCCTCATGAATGAGGTACCCATCACTAGTAATTTAGCAAGCATCAAAGCGACAGATATTTTCAATGACACATCTTTTCAATGACAGCGAAATTATTGATTGCTATAACCGACTTGTCAAAAAATATTCCACCGTTCCACTGATTTGTGTTTCAATGATGGTTTTCAATGATAGCTATAACTGGCGCCTTAATCCAGATCCGGATCCAGATAGATTTGTGAATAATAAAACGCACCTATTGTCGCACTGTGCTCAAACATTTTAAAGATAGTCATAGTCCCTCTAGTATGCGCAAAATCTAAAAAATTTCAGTTCCGCTAAACTGCCACATATCACGTCGACGCAAGCGTTACCACATAGGTATGTAGACAAGCATTTTTTTAGTCGGCAGGTACGAGGCAGGTACGTATGGTCGTAGGCAGAAGGCAGACAGCTCCAGCTGAATATACATATGTGACGTACATATTCTATGCGCAAAGAACGTGTCTCGGATTTTAACCGATCTTCAAAAAGAAATGTTGAGACCAAAATACTGAAAAGACTTTGATAGGAAAATTTTCCAAAACTTAAGAATTCTTTCTGAAAAAAAAGCATATATGTATTTCTCAATCTTTACAATGAATTAAATGACCTTTATTTATATAAATATTTATTTTCTGTTTCGGTTTTGTAGGTCATAGGCCAAATGTGTACGTTTCATCAGATTTTTAAATTTTGTATTTCCTCAGAAAATATTATTCCTAGAACTGAATTCTCTTATTTGTATTTATAGGTACATCAAACAAAGAAGTTTCTTATCTTTCAGAAACATATATAGATATCATTTAAATTTAAACTTGAATGTACATATATATTCCTTTCATCTTTTGAAATTTAAATACATCTTTATATAGGTAAAAATAATCTTTTATCAAGATTACAACGGAGCTTGAAATTATGACCAACAAAATTAATGTTTCCGCATTGAGAAATTTATCATATAAAAATTTTTAAAGCAGTTTACCTTTACCTAAACCTATAGACATACCTAAATAAACTGGGAAGTTCTCCACATTTAAATATTTAAATACCAGGTTTGGTCAAGACCAGACAGTCCTTTGCTTTATAGGTATACAAAAATGTTTCTTTGATATTCTGCAAAATCAAACGAGAGTTATTATGCAAAATTGCTGATGTAAGCTTAACTTTTATTACGAAAGGGAGGGAGTTTTAATCTTATACTTCTGGGAGGAACTAGATTTCAAACTTTCGCAGACACGTGTTGTTTGTCCCACAACCATTATCCCTAAACATATACACACTCAGGTAGATATGTGAACCCAATCACTTTAAGTTTATTTAACCCATAATCTTAAGGATCTTAAGCACCTTAAACATTATATATCTACCTTTTATAAGTTCTCTTGAAATAGAATAGATGGAGATAGAGAAAACATTCTATGGCAAAGACACTTACTTAATAGCCAGGAAGAACAGCATAAACCATCATTAAACGAGCAATTGTTATACATTATATACCGTTATCCCTATTGTGCCCCAACAACCTTTTATACCCATCCTATTGTTTTCATTGAAATTGCTTCCTTATATTCGTAAGTCGTATGAAGGGGGTTTTGGAATAGGTACACTTTTAAACCGAGATGAATATATTTACAAAATCGGTTCCATCAGATTTGTGAGAGTGTGACTTATCTGCCATCGCATCCAAAAACGGAAATCGATTCTCTCTCCGTCATCACTCTCAATGTGGTGGTTGCGAATTTTAATTCAATTTAATATAAATGGAATCAGAAAAACGAATCAACATTTATAAGGAGAGGCGTTTGACAGCTTTGATCGCACATACATGAACACCTTGTCTTTGTTTTGACATTTTATGTGTTCTCTTTAATGCAAATTTATAGGATGGGCTCGACTAAAGTCAAGGGCAATTTTGGCTTGTATGCGACATAGTAAACAGAAAGCGGTATTTTTTTCGTTAGTATTCAGTTGGTTGGTAAGGTAGGTATGTAACAAGACAAAACAGTTTGCAAACAAAACATAATGAAAAAAGGACTTAAAGGAATCTCTGGTCCTGTCTAAACGTTAATATACATTGCACAAAGTCGTAAGTCTATTTAATCCTTTGATACACATAGACAACAATAATGACAGTATACTGAATAAACATACAGTAGAGTAGTTATGGGAACTATCGAATAAAAACTATCGACTTATTCGATAGTAGCTAAAAATTCATTCATTCGATAGTACCCAGTCATTCAGTTACTATTTTCAGTTACTAGTTTCAATTACTTTTTCCAGTAGCTATTTTCAGTAACTAGTTTTCATTATACTATTTTCGTTCGATTACTTTTTCACTCGATAGTTACTTTGAACGATTTCAGTATACTATTTTCGTTCAATGAACGATTTCAGTATACTTTTTTGTTCAATTACTTTTTTTTACCCGATAGTAGAACTGAACGATTTTACTGATTTAGTTACTGTTTTCATTCATTTAATTTTCGCTTGTTGACGTTTGTGTTTAGTAAGTTTTGTTTACCTTTGGAATAATAGTCTTATCGTCATTTGTGAGATTTGATTGAGTATCGGTAATATTTGAGATATTATTATGGCTGAGGGTAGTGTTTATTTTAAAAGTTTGGGTTTAATATTTCAGTTTTTGGCTATGAAAGATTAAATTTTGGGTTCTGTTTCGTCTTTTGTGTTCTTATTATTTTTACATAATCTGTACATGTTTAAATTTTGTTTGGCATAGAGCTATTCAATTATGAAGATACAAAAGTTATCCATAATATATTTACAGCAAAAATAAAAAGTTTGTATTTTTGGTCGTTTCTTAATCGATCGACATCGTAGCCATCCCCTGATGAAATTTGACATTTTATGACTTGACAAATAGAGGACAAATTCAGCTATGACGTACATTTAGTATTTCGTTCCAAATGTCAGCCGAAAGCCCTAAAATTGCTCTTTTCCGGAGCAATAAATAAAATCTCTTTTTTTGCATTTTTCGACTTTTCTTAATCCACCGACATCGCGACTATCCTTTGATGGAATTTGACATTTTATGACTTGACGAATAGAGGACAAATTCAGCTATGACGTACATATAGTATTTCGTTCCAAATGTCAGCCGAAAGCCCTAAAATTGCTCTTTTCCGGAGCAATAAATAAAATCTCTTTTTTTTTGCATTTTTGGACTTTTCTTAATCCCCCGACATCGCGGCTATCCTTTGATGGAATTTGACATTTTATGACTTGACGAATAGAGGACAAATTCAGCTATGACGTACATATAGTATTTCGTTCCAAATGTCAGCCGAAAGCCCTAAAATTGCTCTTTTCCGGAGCAATAAAATCTCTTTTTTTTGCATTTTTGGACTTTTCTTAATCCACCGACATAGTAGCCATCATTTGATGTCATGTGGCAATATATGGCTTACAATATAGAGCATTGAGTATAGAGTATTGTGGAAGAACTATCATAAACCTTAGTCAATCTTATTGTAACTATAAGTTCAGACCCATTTAGATTTTTACAAACATTTTGGTAACAGCAAATCAGAGTTGATAAAACTGGATATTTATTAGGTGAGGTGACCATTACCATTATTACCAAATAAAATATATTTTAGAAAAAATAAGAAAGGTAGGATTAGTGACAATGTTTCCTCATTGCCTTTATATGACCCATTTGTATTTTTCAAATAATAAGCAATTAGTAACAAAATCTACTTGAACTGAACGAATGAATGAATGAATGAATTCGTTCGATAGTTCAAATCAATTAGTTACTAACTATCGATAGTTCAAATCATTCGATAGTGCCCATCACTACAGTAGAGTCATGTGACTTCGGTAATTTGGTATGGCACTCATATTTTATAGCGCTTCTATAAAGGTCCTAGATTTTAGGCTATAACACTGGTAGTACGTAATGGTACGAAGGTTTGGCCGTCGATTCCCAGCCTGTGTCACCTAAAAACATACATTTTTTCAGGGTTACTCTTCACACAAGAAAACGATAGATCCCTCTAAGAAGATCTCTATTTATAAAAGTTGTAAATACATCATCTTAGACATAAGAATTCAGCTGGAAATTGTGAGCCCCTCTATTCCTACCAAAAACAAGCACACAGGAATGATTGGTAGCTTGAAAGTTATAAGTCCCAGAGCTGTTGACGCACGAGAAGATGGAATTAAATCCCACAAGGTAAACGAATAGGATTGGAATCAATAAACATAAAGTTGAACACATTAAAACTGTGATGTTTTATAAAAATCGCTTATGATTTAAGAGCATTCTTGTGTTAAGTCTTATCTTTCAAAATGTTTATTAAAATATAAACGATCAACTTTTTAATAAATTTAAAATCCATATTAAAAAAAATGTGAGTGCCAGGACTCAAGGTTAAGATGTGTAAACATCAACGTTCGTCCGGGTGCCGAATTTTTGTTATAGAACGTAGATACCCAATAAACATACAATGGAATCGTAACAACATTATTTTTTAAATATTAAATTTCACTAAAAATCAATACTGTATATTTTCTATTAGTTTGTGACTTTGGATATATTCAAATCAAGCCACTATTTTTCCCACAATTTGTCCCTTTTACTCATGCTTAAATCCAAAAAAGTCTTAAAACATCTCTATATAGCTGTACTCAACGCATTCCCCCAAAACACATGAGTATTTTTGGACCATGTCCTGTAACTACATAAGTCGATAGAAATATGGGCGACTAAGGCGCCATTTATACGTAGCCATCAAGATAGTGCTCACATTTGAATTGGACTTACACCTCAAACTTTGTCTAGAGTCCAGTTGGTAGAGACATTTTTCTCACGCTCAAGGGAATATGAATACCCTTTAAATGTTTCAACACAGCGTGGGCGTAAAGTTACGGAAGAGAAAGAAGGATAGGAAAGATGTGTGGCACGATGTTCTGAGACTAAGGTGGTTGTCTGAGATTTTTTTTATCTCCAGGGATGGCGGCTTAACTAAAGCGGAGAATTGCCGTGTCTTATTTCTATGTCCCTTATAAGTAATTCGCATTATTTTATTCGTTTTTCATCCTTGTTGGGCATACTAGTTTAACTGAATCACATGTTGTTAGTGTTATGCCTAAACAACATGTAATGAGTGAACCAGCATCCCATTGATGACAATTTATAGAAGGTTTTAATGGAATTAAAGAAGACATAGACGACGGCAGGAATCGAACCTGTTATATTGAGGTTGACAGGCGAGCACACAACCATCGTGCCACGGCCACCCGTAGAGACATGGACTGTACAACAAAAGACTTACAGGCGAATCTATAAACAAATCTTAAAGGTTACTTAACTTTAAAATACCTCTAAGCAGCTCTTAAGTATGAAATCGGTATCTATAATCAATTTTCACATTTAAGTAACGTTACTTAAAGGCCTCTTAACTTAAACGCCATCAACCGCGTTTAAGGGTCACTTAAAGGCATTTTAAAATGTATTTTGACATCTCGATTGTCATCTTTGAAATTTTGAAGTTTCAAATTGTGAGTTTGTAGGTATTGTTTGTTGTGATATTATATTAGAACTATAAAGTGCAACGATTTAAGAAACATAAAATTTGTATTGATTAAAGTATGTGTACGCGCAAAGAAATTTCGTCCACGCTTCCCTCTTAGCCTTTGAAGTGTTTGTATCGACACTTTCTTCCTCGTTGTTGGAAGAGAATAGGCGTTTTCCTAAATGCAGTGTTGCAGCGCATCGTAGATTTTGATGCCCTTGCAACGTTTTTCTTAACTCTGAAATTTACTTTTACAATTCTTTAAAAAAAAACTATAAAATTTAGAATTCGTATTTAATAACGTTATTTTATTGAAGCAAGTGAATAAAAAAAACATCAAAATTCATGATGCGCTGCAACACTGCATTTAGGAAAACACCCAATCTGTGCATAAAATAATTCTGTTTTGTAGTGTATTATTGCAAATTTTAAAATAAAAAAGTTTCCTTGTAGGAGGCATCCCAATTTTCAGATCTTTTTCTTTTATTTGTGGCGGCGGGTGTTGGTGTGTGTTCGATAGCCATTTTTTTTTGATTTCACAAATAAAAAAATGTGTCTTCCAATTATTTACTGAAAGAAGGTGTCACAAAACAGCTGTGTTGTATAAAATGAAGCAGCATTTGTTTTTTTTCTGTACTAGATTTTCACATTCTCTTACGTTACGTGACACAACCATTGTTTAGTTAAGTACCAATGAAAAATCGATTATAGATACGAATTGAAGTTTCGTCATTTAAAGCCAAATTAAATATTTAAGTATGCTTAACTAAATAACCTCTAAGATGCATTTTAAGAAAATCTTATAGATACGGCTGTTAATTTTCTCTTTCTTCAACTTAAATTTTGGTTTTCTTTGCTTAACTGATCAATTAAGTAATAATTAACTATTGAACATAAAAAAGTAACAACTCAAAAAAGTAAAAGTAACAAGTAAGAAAATCTGTCTCATGCGTTAAAGTATTTTGCCGTTTAGGCACAAACTTATTTATGCGTCTTTATGTTAGAGTTTCAAATTAAAGGAACAAACCTATCTATTTCATAATTTAAATATTGTAAAAAAAGAACGCACCACTGGACTGCGCTACGTAACGTAAAATTTGTTTGACTTATGTTTAAACAGGGATGTTGTTTTAGGCAGTATTGCATTTTTACACTTATATTCAAACAGAGATGTTATCTGATACGAAATAGACTGTTTTTACACGAAACTGATTTTTAATCTCTGTTTCTCTTTTGGCTTCCTTTCGATTACATGGGTGCTTTTAAACCCAGCGATTTTTACTATAAGTTAACTTTGTTCAAGCGAAAAGGAGTTATCTCTTCGTACTCTTTAGTCTACTCAGTTAAGCGAATTTCAATGAGCGAATGCCAAATATAAAATGAAATATACTCGAGAAATAAAGGAAATCAGAAAGAAGAATGAACGATAACTCCGCATTTTTCTCAACCTCAGCAATTGCGTTTAACCCCACCACCACATACGTCTCTCCCAAACATGCTTATAAATTGCAGAGGGATATCGCATCGTTTAAAAGCAGTAATACTACAACTATTTGCTCGGAGCATTAATAGGGACTTCCACATTTTCAAATTTGTTTGACTAGCACGGCATGATGAACACTTGATGGGTAAAAATAAAACAGGAGCGTTCACATTCGTCAAACATAATTTTTCATTAGAATTTTGATCCTGGTGGACCAACTTAGAGCTTAGATGAAATTTTAGATGAGGAAATTTACTTGAATTTTATATTCAATAATGATATTTGCGTTAGGCTTGACGAACATGCATTCACATTCTCAATTATGCCAAAATATCAAAACATTTTGAAATCTATCCAGCTTGTTTGACAAGCCACTAGATGGAGCGTTTACATTATCAAAATCAAGCCAAACATTCCGTTCTTGTCAAACATACGACTATTTGAGAATGTGACCGCCCCTAATGGTGCACGAAAATATGATACTTTTGATCTTGATTTGACTTTTGGATCGTGATCTTTTTGACAGTTTGGGTAAGAGGCCGTGGCCGTGGCGCGATGGATGTGTGCTCGCCTGTCAACCTCATGATGACAGGTTCGATCCCTGCCGTCGTCTATGTCGCTTAAATTCCATTAAAAACCTTCTAAAAATTGTCATCAATGGGTTGCTGGTTTACTCATTACATGTTGTTTTGGCATAATATGGTATGACAGATAAGGGATACATTAAATTTTGACGTGTCGAGAATATTTCGTTGCAAATGTCAACCGACAGCCCTGAAAATGCATTTTCCGAAGCCGAAAATAAAATTTTTTTTTGGATTTTTAAGGGCCATTTGCTGAAACGAAACTCAAATATTTATGTTTAACCTAAGCGCTTATGTTCTACTTTTTCCTCTACGTAAACTGTCACATATGGAACACAAGTATTTATGTTCTGTATCAGCAAATGGGCCTAAATGTCAAATCTGAAAATTCATTTTTCGGGAGCATAAAATCATCGTCCATCAGTAACGTGAAATGGATTTATTTGAAACATTATATGAACCAGCAATGGAATTTTACCCCAGTTGTTTTGTCTTTTTGACATATTGGTCAAGAGGTGAAGAAATGTTGGGGGATTGAATATATTAAGTTCTAGCTAGAAATGGAAAGCACTGAAATTGAGATTTCAGTACTCAAAGTTTCCAATGTAAACACGACGTAGTAATTATTCCCAATGTAAACAGGGTCTTAAATGCAATCATCCATAAGTTAAGTTGCTACACGGAACGTGTAACCGTTACGGGCTACACGAAACGTATAAGTTTAACCCACGTTTTTGAGTAATCCTACCGTCGGTCGCGGCGGCAAAGACCTTTACACATCAAAAAGAGTATAACAAAAATTGGTGCAAAATTTTAAACAGTCCAGTGTAAGGGTAATAGTATGATACTACTTAACAATTTGCTAACTTTAAAGTAGCTTACAAATTCATTCTTAATTTGAAACATTTTCTAACTAGTATCGTACTAAAGCAATTTTCTTATTAAATTGCTTCTGAGCACACCTAAAACAATAGGGGTATTCCCGATTTGGTGCAACGAGCCTAGTAAAAATGCGAAATTTTATTATTTTTTAGTGGACCGTGAACGCACTTTTTCTCACCTGCTTGCAACACTGAAGTCAAAATGAGTTTGGCATTTGTTTTTTGTTTTGAAAATTTAATTTTTATAAGAATTGAAGTTTGTTCAAGTTAAAGATGCCAAAAAGAAACAGAAAAATAAAATATCATAGAATTTTTAATAGAAGATGCTGCAGATAAAATTACATATATGTGGATCGAAGGTATCAAATAAAATTCAGGCCGAAAATCATAAAAAAGCTACATACATAGATGCATGTTTATTTTATTTTCAGAAAATGCAGAAAGTGAAGAAGAAGATGCTGTGGATAAAATCCTTAACGAATTGAACGAGGAATTTCTATTCGTCCTAGCATCTCATCTTGTTGGTCACGACATTTTCTATAATAAATCTGTGCTGTAGGCTTCTGTGATATTAATAAATGGTTGGTGTTATTAAAAGTCTAAATATGAAACAAATCTCACAATTACCTCGAAATTTCCTGTTTCATGAATGAAATCTAGAATCATTATTATTTTCGATTCGCTAAACTTCTTAGCAGGGTTTTCCCTCCGGGCGGTGCTTCTTTTCTTCTTTTAGGACCATTTAATTTAATTAAATGAAAAGAACAATAAGATATTTCTTTCGGCTTCTAGATTTTTAAATTTTAAAAGCTAGTGGCTCTTGCTGAGCTGTCAAAAATGTGGCTGCAAATTGTACACCGTTGTATTTTACTGTTGCAATAGGTTTCGGGTATAGCTAAAATGCGACACTATTGCAAAATTGCACTGCGTATATTTTGTTGTTGTAGTGTTGTAGGATTTTACACTTCTGCATTTTTACAATGATACTAGACCTGTTGCATTAGATCGTGAATACCCCTAATGACAGTTCGTGCTACATGTCAACTAAAAATTAAAAGTCGGTTGACTTTGATGTTCTCGGGTGTTCCGTTTCGGTTGTCCAGCGGGGGTTAAGATGTGGTTTGGTAAGAAGGTGTGGAATTTAGCCGCAGCGGTATGCTGACTTGCTGACCCTGTGTCAGTCCAGGGTTTCCATCACACTGAGCTACCTCGGCTCGTGATGTCGTTCCTCGGTGGCCATCCTTCACATTAGCTGATTAGGGTGATTGACGGTATGCTTCTTTGCCGATTTTAGTAGGTATTTGTCCAGCGGTATTATATTTGCTTTTCTGAATGGATCCTCGTTCCTGTAATGTTTTGCCCCTTTTCCGGTCGAAGTGGAGTAAGGTGCAGATTTTTAGCATCTTCCTCTCGAAGATTTGGAGTTACTTCTTTAAGATTGTGAACCAGACTGGGATAAAATAGCTAATAACAGGCCGCAGTAGTTGCATGTAAATGAGTACCTTCGTCTGGTTTCCAGCATCGGTGGTGTTTTCCCAATCAGTTTGTTGATGTTCTTGAAGGCGTCAGGTCCAGGTTTGATTGATTGCTAAAGTTGACCATGGAATGTTAATTTAAAATCTATTATGTAGTTTATGTCAACGTCTTTCATTTTCAAATTTATAAAATATCTTCCAGCTTATTTGACTAATGACTTCTAATTTTTAAATAAGACAGGCTTATATGCTCCTTATAAACAAAACTAAATCTTTTTTACACAGTACTCGACTTAATTTCATGGACCAATTTCTACGCACTCACTCAAGGACGCATGAACGCACAAACCAATGGATAACAAAAGCCATTGACAATGATTTACAGTATTTTTATTTAAAATAAAAAATACCTCTTTTATTCTTTCCGAAACATTTGAAAAAAAATCCAAAAAGACTAGTTTTGTAGGGTTGTACTGTACATAAGCCTACAGCCTACACTTATACTATATCCTTTTCATTTTCATTTTAAAAACCGAGTTTGTTTATTCGGCTGTCGTTTCGTCCTTAAATTTGAATTCGCTTATAAATACCGGATTAGGTGTAATGAAATACACAGAGGAATAAGGACATAGACATAGAATTCTAGACAAATGGGAATTCACAAAAGTGTTGGATCATAGACACAACTCCCAACAAGAACTCATTTGAACAAGGTCGAATGTAAGCAACAGAATTTGTACAAAAAGAAAAGAGTAGGGGAGGAAGGATTTGGGATACCGTTGAGAGCTTATATGGTTTTAAGGGTGCACAAAAAAGTTTATTTAAGGCCACACCGGTCGGCGTGCGTCGTCGGTTGGGGTTTGTACGCCCATTTTTTAACATCTTAGTGATGGATTTTTGGTGGTATTAACTTTAAACCACAGAGTCATTGGATTCATTGTTTAAAAAAATACGAAACATTTTTTAATGAAAATGAATTCTTTGGATTTATAGTCGAAGTGGTTTTGAATACAAACGTATGTTTGTTATTCACACCTATTTGAAAAAGGGTAAAACCACAACATATCCAATTAGTCAATATATACTCGAAGGTAAGGTATGGTACGGTTATATGTATATTCATCCATAAATTAGATACAATTTTAGGGGGGTAGTTAGATGGTGTATTGTATTAATTAAAATATCTATCAGGTTGAACGACTTACTCTTCACTCAGGGTAAATTGAAAAATCCTTGAAAAATGATTGCGAATTGAATCTTTTGTTTAGACAGGATAGGGACAGAGAGTATAGTTAGCGACATGGTAATTTTTTTTTTTTGTGTTATACACATTCTAATCAGTTAATAACATACAGAATTGAATACATAGACCATATTCATCACAAATTGGGTTATTTGCAAAAAAAAATTTAAATAAGCTGAGAATATTAAGAATACTCAGAATCCTAAAATATATGTATTAATTTTTTTAAGGCGTTCAGTCAAAATGATATATGTAGCTACTAAACATTTTGAGACTGGTTAGAAACTCCACATTCGTGTAGTGCGGCTAAAGAAATAATATCCTAACTCAACAGTAAATTTGGGCTCAAGGGCAAAATTATGGAAACCTCATATTTGACGTCGCAATTTGTTTCAGGTCATTTCCTGAAGCGTTATGGAATCGTTTAAGGAGAAAAATGCAACTATAGCTATTTCACTAGAGCACTATTAAAATAAAAATATTGATAAGGTAATAAAGTATTTTACCAAATATGAAAATTATATTTAACCATAGGACTTATAGATTACAGCCAGATCAGAATGGGTAACAAATTTCTTGCATCATCGAAGGAAATTTAGACACCTAAGAGTATTTTTGAGCAAGTCAAATATGTGGTAATTCCACACAAGGTGGGTCTATGACGTATGTATCGCGAATTGAAAGTTGTTTTGCTACCGCAATGCACGTGGTGTCACGTTTTGATAATGGCGCTTCAACAACAGAAAACAGCATTTAGTTTTTGAAGCATTTTTATTTACCATCCGCTACCGTTTCTAGTTTGCTTTACATCCGAAAGATAAGACTTGAATCTAGTAAGGAATATGAAAAGCTAAAGGTGCTGTTATCAGAAGACTATCTAGTGGATAAGAAGCTTCAGATAAATCATTTATAAACATAAGAAAATGATTCGAAGACAAAACGGAGCCTATTGGCAGATAAGAGTGTTTACTTTATGAACATCAGATTTAAAACCATCCAAAGGGGGTCAAATTTAGTTTTTTGAAAATTTATCGAAAGCTATCAGGAGTTTTTAAAAATAAGTGAACCCAATTATACCGTGTATTATAATGTTGACTTAAAAGTGATTTGATAATTGCATTTTATGTAGGTAATAAAATTGAAACTGTTTCGCTCTCCTAGATTTCCAATACTAGAAGAGCTAAGAAAGGACTTCTTGGGAACATTAAAAAGTATTTCTAAAATTATACTATGATGTTTATCAATATCATGTCTTATAACGTATGTTACGGTTTGTAGCTAGATATTTTACCTGTTACCAGATCTTCGGCTTAGACACTGCCGAACGTCACAATTTCAGACTCCATATGGTTTGTGTACAACGAATCTTTAGGATGTTTCGCAGAAAGAAGTTTTCCCAATTCTATAAAATCTGCAAATCTAATATTTGGTCAAAAATATACAAGCTAGTTAAAATATCAGTTAGTCTTTAGTTTTTTTTGCGTTGAATACAATGCTTCGAAAGCTCAATAAAGCTCAATGCTATCTAAAGAAATTATGTTTTTCATTATTTTAAAGAAATTTTTATAACAGTGTTCTAGTGAAATATGAAGTTGGCCATTAGTTAACTATTGTGCCAAAATTCAAATTTAATATTAAGTTCATAGAATTTTCCTTTAGCCGTAATACACGACTGTTGAACGCTTTACCAGGCCCCCATTGTAATATTGAGAACCGTAATACTTGTGCTTCAGAGAATGCTCATTATTTTACCCTTGAGCCAAACATGGGGCGTACTGTTAAGCTCAGAGATTCTTTCTTAAGTCGCTCTACACGAATGTGGAATTCTTAACCCAGTACAATATTTCCCATTACGATATTCATATTTTCGTTTCAAAAAAGGAAGTTATGTATGCCGCATCATGTAGTAACTCTGTTCAAAACCACCAGAAAAATGTTATCATATTCTTATAACTTATGTTCTAGTGGTCGGAATTTCAAGGTTCATATGTAAAATTCACTGGGAAATATTAGATTATATTTTAGTTTTATTTTAATTTAAGTTTTAACTATACCAAACAAATATTTTTTTTACAATTTTAAAAGAAAGACGTTTAGAATTGTGTTATCCCCGTATATATAGTTCACACCACTGAAGATTCAGTCCAGACTAACAATAACTAATTCCAATCCTATCTAACTAACTTACTATCCTAAAGTTTCAACCGCCCAGTATCAAAAAAATCCATTAATCCTACAAAACAAACAAGTTCATTTCAGTTCTCCACAAATTCTTTCTAACGCAAACAAAAGCATTTCCTCTGGGCGGGCACTATAGTAACTTCATTCAATCACACACCTTAAATCCTTCTATTCCGTCATCTAAAATCCCTGATTCAACACCTACCAGCGCCATTTTTTCCCCTCCTGTGTTTGATCCAATGTTTCCACCGCCCCCCCACCAAGGTAAACTTGCATCTAAATTTGTTGACCCTAAAACAACAACTGATACGATCGATGGACGATATTTAATGTCAAGGTTGCGAGATACCAAGCTTTATAAAAACGTGCGTCTCTATCTGGCATACTTACATAATAAATCTGACTCTGTGTGCATCAACGGTAAAACTAAAACCAATGTAATTGTTTCAATACAAAAAGAGTCTCCCAACAGATCCTGCTGCTCTTAAAAGAATTTGTACCCGCTTTCACGAAACGTTCAATATTTCCTCTTTAACTAATTCTAAGGACCTTGCTACATATGCTTCACATTTGAGCTCCAAACGATTGCCATTCGGTACACATAAGCATAAGTCTCATCTTTAACTGCAATCCTTCCTCACAGACTATGTATTTTTTTGTGGACTTATCATCATCTACCCTGTCTGTATATTATCAGAATGTAAGAGGTCTCCGTACCAAAACTTCAAGTGTATATCTCAACTACCAAAAACTTCCTTTTGATATTTTTGCCCCCACAGAAACTAATCTTTCTTCCGGTTTTCTTGACAATGAGTTATTCACTTCTGATTTCGTCGTCTTTCGTGCAGATGGTCAATCTTCTGATTTCGCTCCCTTAGGTCGTGATGTCCTTTTTGCCGTGCATATCCATTTTAACGCATCATTAGTGGAAGTCTCAAAATCGCCACTCTTTGAATTTGTCTGCATAAAGGTGACTATCTGCAATCGATCTTTCTATCTTATTTGTTGCTATATTCGACCTTCACAACCCACTCAAGTCTATCAAGAATTTGTCAACTCAATCGATTCCTTAATTGAAAGTGCAGCATCCAGTGATAACTTTATAATTATCGGTGATTTCAATTTGCCTCACTTACACTGGGTCCCCTCTGAGGACGATTCATGTTTTGTGCCTTCTAATCCAACTTCTGAAAAAGAATTTCTGTTTACGGATCGGTTACTTGATTTCGGCCTCTTCCAAATAAGCGGGATCCGTAATAATTTACGTAGACAACTCGACCTCATCTTTTCCTCCGACCCTTGCAACTCTATCGTCTCCGAAAGCTCCCATCTTCTATCCACCCCTGACCTTTATCACCCCCCTCTATCACTCATCTTCTCTACCGATCAAAATATTCCAACTATTGAATCAGAAAACTCCTCCCATTTCAACTTTCGTAAGGCCGATTTCAATCAACTCAACCTATTTCTAAATAAAATTAATTTCAGCTTCTTTCTCAACACAAAAACCCCCATTGACATTGCTCTTTCCTTTTTTCTTACATCTATTTTCGAATGTCTTATCGAATGTGTTCCTTTCACAGTTCAAAAAAGTTTTGTGTCATCACCTCCTTGGTATACAAAGGAGTTACGTACTCTTCGCAATACTAGAAACAAATTGTGGAAAACTTTACTGAAGTTCCAGACCACTCTAAATTATGCTAATTACCAACAAGCATCAGCCAACTTCTCTATCCTTTGTGACTCACTCTACTATAAATATCTCGAAAAAATGCAATCCAGCCTTATATCCCAACCTAAGCGGTTCTATCAATTTATTAATGTTAAGAAAAAATCCGACGGCCTTCCCACCACTTTTAGTTTCCGCAACACAATATCTTCCGACCCTCAAGTGATTGCTTACTTATTTGCTTCTTTTTTCTGCGAATCTTATAGCATCGGTCAAAATCATCCCGATTTTGAGTATCACAGATTTCTCGACCTTAGTTCGCACACCACTCTCCAGTCAGATCACTTCTTTGAAAGATGACTTTTCTCCTGGTCCTGATGGTATCCCAGCAATTTTTCTCAAAAAATGTGTTAAAATTCCTTAATTACCCTTTACCGCTCTCTTTCGTCTTTCGCTTGCTCAAGGAGTCTTCCCCTCAATTTGGAAACGCTCCTTTATCTTTCCAATCCATACAAAAAGCAGTAAAAACGAAATTTCTAACTATCGTCCGATAGCTAAACTCTCCTCTATCTCTAAACTCTTTGAAAGTATCGTTTATGACGCTCTTTATTTCCATTGCAAGTCAATCGTCTCTCCACTACAGCATGGTTTCCTAAAGGGAAGGTCCGCCACGACGAACCTAACTCAGTTTGTCTCGACGACACTCTGAGCTTTGGAAAAAGGCCAAGAAGTCGACGTTATTACAACCGACTTCAGTAAAGCATTCGATAAGATCAGCCACCAAATAATCTACATAAAATTAAAAGCGTTAGGTTTTCCACCATCATTTATCAAATGGGTTAAATCTTACTTAGAGAACAGAATATATAACGTTGTTTTCAGATGTGCCGTATCTAATCCCATATTTGCCACCTCAGGTGTTCCTCAGGGCAGTCATCTTGGACCTCTTTTATTTTTAATTGCCATTAATGATGTATGTAATATTATATTGAACTCTCAGTTAATTATTTATGCAGACGATATAAAAATTATGAAGGTAATCTCTTCTCCTTTTGATTCCTCGTTTCTTCAGGAAGACTTAAATTCTTTTCTAACATGGTGTGAAAAAAATTTCCTTGAGCTTAATGTGAATAAATGTCAATCAATGACTTTTTCTCGCAAGCGTCTTCCCTCTCCTCCAAGAAATTATCACTTTCGCAATGCTCTCATACCTGTCGTCACCTCAATTCGTGATCTTGGGATTGTATGTGATAGAGAGCTCAATTTTCAATCTCATATTGATCAAATTATTGCAAAAGCAAATTCATCCCTCGGTTTTATCAAGAGCCGCTGATCTAAAGAATTTTCCAATCCCTATGTTACCAAGACTTTGTACATCACTTTCGTACGACCTATTCTTGAGTATGGCAGTCAAGTTTGGTCTCCTTATCAAATTTCCCAATCCCTCAGAATTGAATCAGTGCAGCGAAGGTTCCTCCGTTTTGCCTTACGCAGATTCCCTTGGTCAGAACCTCTTATCTTGCCACCCTACGAAAACCGTCTACTTTTGATTAGCCTGCCTACCCTTATCAGGCGCCGCGAGATTGCATATCAAAGGGCACGGTAGTGCCCAGCCAAGTTCTGGCACTACACCCTTTTTACAGGAACAAACTCAGGCGATTTTTGACCCCTCCCTATCTTCAGTACCAATGAAGTGAGAAACTTAAAACTCCGAATATTTGCTAAGGTAGTCAGGCACAGGCGCCTCACCAAATTTCAATTTTCTAGCATTAGCGGTTCCTGAGATATAAGGCCTCAAAAATCACAAAAACCGTAACTGACTGACTGACTGACTGACTGACTGACTGACAGATCATCAAAATTATGGAGCACTTCCCGACATCGTAGAATCTTGTAATTTTGCACAAAGGTAGGTCTTGTCATGCAAGCAGAGGAAAAAATCGAAAATTTGAAATTTTCCATTCAGGGGGCGTGGTATCCGCCCATTTTCTCCGCATTTTAGCACTTCCCGACATCGTATTATGGAGCACTTCCGACTGCTGTAAAACGATGAAATTTGGTGAACCGGTAGGGCTTACATTGCATATAAAGAACCAAAAATAAACACCAAAGTTTTCCTTTCAGGGGGCGTGGTATCCGCCCACTTTCTCCGAATTGGTGTTAGTTGAATGGAGCCCTTCCGACTGCTGTGAGACGATGAAATTTAGTAAAGTGGCAGAGCTTAAATTGCATACTAAGAAAAAAATATAAAATTTGAGATTTTCCATTCAGGGGCGTGGTATCCGCCCACTTCCTCAGAACTGATGTAAATTATATATGGCAAACTTCCGATTGCAGTAGAACAATGAAACTTGGTAGAGCAGTAGGGCTCAAATTGCATATAAAGGAACAAAAATAAAAATTGAGGTTTTCCATTCAGGGGGCGTGGTATCCGCCCACTTTCGCCGAATTGGTGTTGGTTGAATGGAGCACTTTCGACTGCTGTACAACGATGAAATTTGGTAAAGTAGCAGGGCTTTAATTGTATACAAAGAAAAAAATATAAAATTTGTGGTTTTCCATTCAGGGGCGTGGTATCCGCCCACTTCTTCAGAACTGATGTAAATTATATATGGCAAACTTTCGATTGCAGTAGAACAATGAAATTTGGTAGAACGGTAGAGCTCAAATTGTTTATAAAGGACCAAAAATAAAAATTGAGGTTTTCCATTCAGGGGGCGTGGAATACACCCACTTTTACTTCCGACTTTTGTAAAACGATGAAATTTGGTAATGTGGTATGGCTTAAATTGCATACAAAGAAAAAAATATAAAATTTGAGGTTTTGTATTCAGGGGCGTGGTATCCACCCACTTTCTCAGAACTGATATGTAAATTATATGGTACACTTCCGATTGCAGTAGAACAATAAAATTTAATAGAACGATCGGGCTCAAATTGCATATGAAGGACCAACAATAAAAATTGAGGTTTTCCATTCAGGAGGCGTTGTATCCGCCCACTTTCCGAGAAAAAGTTTGATTTATATGGAGCACTTACGACTGCTGTAGAATGATGAAGTTTGGTGGAAGGGTATAGCTTAATGTACATTCAAAGCGAAAAATAGAAAATCTAAGATTTTTCATTCGAAGTACATATCTTTTTATTGTCATTTTGAAACTATACATGCATTTTGAAATTTTATAACTTTTCTTAGAACTAGAGTGCTCGATTTGGTACTCTATGTTATGTTAACATGAATGAAAAAAGAAAACATTTGCATACCTGAAAAAATTATGAGTTTACATAAAAAAACTCTTAACTGTGATGTGAACTAAAATTAAACCACTAATTAGGCTGTTAATTGGTGGTCTACCTTCATTTAAAAAAAGGAGTTAAAATTGTAACAAAAACATCATCGCATCCTCAACAATTATTTCTTTTTTATGGCTTTGAGCGGATGTAGGTACTAGTATTTAACATTAAAGTAGGTATGTTAGTGTTAGGTATCTTGCCAGGACAAGAAGAAACAATTGAAGCGCAAATCAAAACAACCAATAACAAAAAGAAAATATACAAAAAAAAAATAGGAAGCTATAAACTAAGTTGATTTTATAAGGTAGAGTCCACCCTTCTATTTTTCCGTATCTTTCGAGATTTTTACATGGCAAAACATTAAAATCTTTGCAAAAAGGAGTGAGATCAGACCAAAAACATAAATGTTAAAAAAAGAGCCAAGTTCTTCTATACAAAAACCTTTGTGTAACAAGTCAGCCGTGAAAAGTACTGAGATCTAAAAGTACGCCAAGTTCTTACTTCATGAAGGTTTAATACCGAATATTTAAAGTAGAATATTGTTGAAACAGCTACAATGTAATAGAGAAATTTTATTATTTAATGATTACTGACTTAAATTTGATGGGCTCACTTGGCAAGTTTTTTTTATGCCCAATTCGAAAGGTTTTAAAAACTTGACCAGTGAACCCATCAAATTTTAGTCAGTAATCATTAAATAATAAAATTTCTCTATTACATTGTAGCTGTTTCAACAATATTCTACTTTAAATATTCGGTATTAAACCTTCATGAAGTAAGAACTTGGCGTACTTTTAGATCTCAGTACTTTTCACGGCTGACTTGTTACACAAAGGTTTTTGTATAGAAGAACTTGGCTCTTTTTTTAACATTTATGTTTTTGGTCTGATATACTTTTCATCCACCAACTTATTACCGGTACCATCGATTCCCCAAATCTCATCGAATTGATTTCCATTAATACCAACCCACGTAACCTAAGACCTGTTCCCTTCTTTCGACTCCCTACTTATCGCACCAACTATGGTCATTTCAACTCTCTATCTAGAATGCTACGCCTAGCGAACAGTGCACATAATGTCCTTGACTTCAACCAGGGCCTATCATTCCTTCGTAAAGAACTATATGCCACCTTACCTTAATCCTTCAACCTGTCACATAATTTTTAAGAATTTATTTTAATATTAACGTTTAAATTTATATTTCATTGTTCATTTGTTTAATTTTTCTACTTTTTATTTGTTTTTTCTTTCTATATATATTTATTATATTCTCTTTTTTTGTTATTCATAATATTTGTATACTTTATTTTTTCGCTTGAATTAAGTTAAATAAATAAATTAAATAAATTAGGGTTCAAAGTAATTTCTTATAGAGAACAACATATTTTTATTTACATACCTTCTCACGATTTTGATTAAATAATTTCTAATATTTGAAAAACTAGCATTTTTCATGAAAACTGGTATCCACAGTACCTCCCTTATTATTAGACTTCATTTTCAACACCTAAATCTTTATTTCATATTTTCCTAAAAATGATCCAATTAAATTTATATCGTTGAGTGGGTGGTACATTAATTAAATTAGAAATATGATTTTGATTTTATAATGTCTAGACATACATATTTTTTTTCGTCTCCATTTGACTTTTGTGAGCTAAAGTATTAAAGTTTTATATTTCTATGAAGGCAAAGCAGCTTGATGTTAGTGATGGATTTATCGCAAGTTTCAATTCTTCTCATTTTATGATATTTAACGAGCAAAAAGAACCCATACAAACCTACCCACCCCACAGAACTCAAACTCCCTCTCATCTACATCAAATACATTTAAAATTTCCATTAGCGATTGTTTTATCGTTCTTTCTCTCAAATGATGTAGGAAGTGTTTAACCATTCCCTTAAGGAAATACTTTTCACAAAAACTTTGTAATGCATTAAATTCAATTACTACTTTACAATGCCTCAAAACACAAAATTCCTCGAATCGAAGACCGGAACAATTGTAACTTTTCTCCTAAAAACGCATTAAAACTGTTTCATCATCTTGGCGAAGTTTTCTTTTTGGTTTTAATTAAAATTCCCCGGAGATTATCCATATTCATTCACTCATTGAGTAAAGAGTTCCTTGAAGGAAAAGTACATCGTCATCTTGGGCGACATAGTGCTCCTTAGGCTAATTAACATCACCACCATCCATGAAATTGCGTGATTTGATGTCATTCTATCTGCGTTTGCTGCTACATGGCCTGGAAAGTACCGTTGTCATTCTTAGAATTCCACACAAAATAAAAAAAAATACAAGTAGAAAATTGAAACCATTACCAGCCCGAGGGTTGGATGGAAGCCACAAAACAATCCGCATTATGCCTATCATCTTCCACAATTAACTAATCCAGCCTTTGTTCCCTTTACCCTTTCCAGAAGATGAACTAATTCTAGGAAGAACCGAAAAAGCTAAGTAGAATAAGTACAACAACAACAAAACTGAAGAAGATAGTTAACAAGGTAGTAACGCAAACTGAAAATCCCACTTCGACAGAAGCATAAAGAGGACACAAATAGAAGAAGGAGAATATAATCCCAAACAATATGGAGGACTTATTCCTCCTGATAATCAAGGAATCAACTGGGACGAAACATAACACTTTAAAGCAAACGGCACAGATAGCTTATGGTAAGGACTCTCTGCGGGTCGGACACACACAAAAGGGAGTGTAACAGCTTTCATTATTTCAGATAAACTATATCGTCAACATGGCATACACCGGGATCCATCCCATGAGCTGCGTTCCGTTTGCTTCACTGCACTCCAGATGGCACTAGATACGAAACGACCTAAATTTATCACAATAGGTCTCAATGGATTGCATGTAAGTTGTTAGATATTATACCATATTATACCGCCCATGATGTGTGTCCTAATTTTCTTGAACATTTTTTTTTTTCAGAGAATCATCAAAGATGAACGATTCTACATAGGTCTTGAGCCAGAAGATGACAGCGTGTGGTTGCCGGCTCAACTGCTTCGGGCAACAGCAAGTATCACTCCCGGGGTAAATAATGAGGACACGGTGGTAAATGTCCTGCGTCTATTTTTGGCTATGGCATGTTCACCAACGTGCACCCTTAATGGGCGGCTTCTGATAGAAATTCTCTCGAGGTGTGGTGAATGCTGGGAAGCTGGATCAAGGGCGATTAGAGCGGCTTCCCTAGCTGCGGCAAGCCAGTGCTTACGAACATTTTGTGCATTTTTGATCGACGAAGCAGAAGAGGTTAAGAAAACTGCCCCAGCGGGCCTAATGACTATTTCACAGGCTTCGGCTGTTTATAATGAGGTCATACCGGTTATGCAATGGCTTTGCAGTCGGATTATTGAGCCTCGTGTTGGCAGTCCGAAAAAGAACGAGGCTTGCGGCTCGCTATACCTTACAGAGTGTATTCTAACTTTGAGTTCCGCCCTCCCAAGGAATGTGCATGCAAATCCACATTTCACCTCGTTCCTATGGCAAAAGTTTTGTCCCACTTTAGCTGCAGCTCTGGGCTCACCGGGTAGAGTTAATTTGGATAAAAAGTTTACATACAAGTGAGGCATATTTATTTAATGTCTAAGCTCAACGTTTTAACTTTTTTTTTTGTATTTTCTTTTTTGTAGAGATGCACTCCATCTAATTGAGAACGAAGCTAGAGGATTCTTCACTGGTCCAGGGCTTGATGGACCACAAGCAAGATGTGTTTATCTAACCGGCATTCAGTTGCTTCGGATTGCCGGAGCTCATGGTTCCTTGAGACCAATGTTGGAGGCTTTGTTTCATAGAATGCTGCTACTCCCGGCTCCACAGAATCGCACTGAACCCCTTAAGTGTGTGAGGGAAATTTTCAAGAGTCCTGAGCGTCTGATTGATTTAGCTGTTATACTGTACTTTGATAAGAACACAGCTCAAGGATGTAGTGATGAGATGGCGCTCTTCAGATTGTAAGTCTATACAGATAAGAGAGATGCAAAAGAAAACAATGCTTGAAGTGCCTTGAAAACTTTTCAATTGTTGATATTATTATGGTGGTTAACCGCAGGATCTTAAATTATTTCATACATAAGTGTTATTATATTCATACAATTTTGATATATTAAAGCGAATAGTACCTACTCAAAGAAATTTCAAACATTTAATGCACTCTTAAATATCTAAAGAGTAGCTAAATTAAAATTTTCAAGGATCGGGAAAAAGTTTTAGCTTTGAGCACAGAAATAAGTTAAAAGTCTTCAAAGGCTTCCCAGAAAAATTTGAAAATGTAAATTATCCTTCTTTTTTTTAAACTCAAATTAAAGGTAGTATAATGAGTGCATTTTTTTCTCTCAATGAGTTCTAGTTTTAGTTTCTCTCTTATTCAAAATTTTTAATGATATTTGAGTCGGGATTTTGTTTTATTTTCATTTAGAATAATCGATGCAATGGAGGAATGTGCTTTTGCTGCTCACACTGGAACTGGAGTAGAAGCGAGTCTACAAGCGAGCGTAGAGTGCATGGTGGCTCTTCTGGACAGCCTGCAGACCCTATGCTCTGGCGATATAAATGAAACTATAATTAGTGACCAGGTAGGTTTTGGCTTAATTTATCAATAGATTTAAAATGGTAATAACTGCTTTGGACTTAACTATTAGTAAAATAGTCGTAAAATATGGGCGTCTAACACGTCAGGCTTCTAATTAATGACAGAAACAGTATTTAAACTATTTATTTTTTAGTAAAGGTTAAAGTCAATCAAAGAATATGCAATAGATACATATATCTGTTTTTGAAAATTTGTTCTTAATGGTACCTCTCATAGAATGAGTTTTTGTTTTCGATTTTCTTAAAAAGCTTCCACAAAATTAAAAAAAGCTTTTATTAAAATTTTCATACAAAATTTATTTTAATTTCGATTTTCTTAAAAACCGTGTTTTTCATTATTTTTTTTTTTCAAATAAAACCCTTTAAAACTTTTCAAAAAATGTGCTTGGATATAAAAAAAATCTAAATCTATTTTTGAAAATTCAATATTTCTTAAACCACATGATCAATTTTTTTAAACACTTTCTAAAGGCTTTGGAAAAAAATTTTCTTTTATTCAAAAGTATCCGCCACGAGAATTAAAAAAAAATGTTTTGAAAAATCATATTTTCCTGAAAAAGTCTGCTAGACTTTTGATAAAATTTTTTCTCTATCATTCAACATATTTTTACTTGCGACTTATAGGTACTATAAGGTAAGTTATGCATTCCTTAAAAAAAATAGAACTCGAGATTTTGATCAAAGTTGACATTACGATGATGACGAAGACGACTGTTGACTAGAGTCTAAACGGCTAGGTCGATTTTTTTAAAACTTGGTAGATATTACAAGTTACAAGTTTTTAATTTTTTTTAAGACCAAAATTGACAATACCTGCCATAAGGTTTTGTTTTTGAAATTTTAGTTCTCAAAAACTGTTCTACAGATTTAAAAATAAAAATCAAAATATTTCATTTACCATTTAGTTAAAGCTATGTAATGGTTGAACAAATTTTTCTCAAAAATCGTTATGAATGGTTCCCTCCTTGGAACCATTTTTTTTGCTTACGATTTTTCTTATGCTAAAGCTCTCTTTAAAAATTATTGTGTATTCAAATTTTCAAAAAAAAAATATTTGGATTTAAAAAAAAAGTTTTGTCAAAACTCAATATTTCAAAAACCCCATGCTCAATTTTTTAAAATTTGACAGCTAAGCAAATTTAATACAATCTACAAGATGAGAGAAACAAAATTTTATTTTACCTAAAAATAAAGGTACCCACCATACAAATGTTAAAAAATCGTTTTCGAAAATCGTATTTTCTCGAAAATGTGGCGCCTAGAATTTTGATACAAATTTTTTTCTTTCGATTGATTTTTACCATTTTTTTAAATTTTGAATTTCTCATCATCGATATAACAGATTTTTTGTACAGAGGCTTCAAAAAAGTTTAAAAAAAACATTGCATATCGCAACTTTAAAAAAAATATTTTTGGATACTAAAAACAAAAATTATATTTTTTTAAGTTTGGATGTGCAATGTTTTTTAAACTTGTTCCGATAATAAAACCCATATAGAAGTCAAAATTCGATAAATGGCTATGTCGGGAACACTCAGTAGTTTCTTAATATCAAATGTTTTTTTATTAAATTATAAATTACAAAAATCAAGCGAAACTCGAGAAAAATACGATTTTCGAAAACCATTCTTTTACATTGTACTCGTATTATGCTGTGTATCATTATTTTTAAATAAAATAAAAAAAATTTGCTTCATCTTGTAAATAGTATTAAAAACTGTAGTGTGAAGTTTCAAAACAAAATCGAGCTTTTGGGACTCTAAAAAAAAAATTGTAGAAATCTTCAATTCACAATTCTAAAGGCTGTGCCTTATGTTCAGTGTGGTCAATTCATAATTTGAGTTTATGCTAAATTCGGCTATTTAGCATGATTTTTTGTGTACTAAATATGCTAAAAATCATGCTAAATATTTTTTTTAGCCGGAAACCTGCCAAAAACTTTGCATTTTAAAAATAATTCACTCTGGTTAAAACTAAAATATAAATATCAAATCATTAAAAAAAAAAAGAAAAATGTTGAGCCCCATTCAAAAGCCTCTTCAAAAATATCACGCATATTTTCTTCTTCTTCCTGGGTAACATAAAATTTTGATGCTCCAACCTGTTCATTGACTTTATTAGGAACAGCGAAATTATCACAACATGTTTCAGATAAATTATCCCTAATAAGAAGAATGCTATTCAGCATATTTTTTTGCATCCTGTTTCGCCGCTGGTCTTTGACGAGATTCATGAAACTAAAAACTCTTTCAACAGCAGCATTGGTAAGACCATAGGTAAGACCATATATGAAATGACAAAGTTTGAGAGGTCTTTATATGGATTTTCATTAGAAGCGTCAGTAAATTTATTTACTTCACACCAAAATTCCACAGTGTTTTCCACATTTTCCCAAGCATTTAAATGTAAATTATTCCACTGTGTTTCTATTTTAGATATAAGCTTGGAATTAATTTGTCTACTTTTAAAAAAATCTGTTAACGGTGGCTTGTGTATTCTCAAACACTTTTGAACCGAAAAAAATTCATTTTCTGTAAAATTCTCAGATTTTCTGGTGTCCTTTTTTGAAGCTCTTTGATAAGCTTCAAAATAAAGTTTTTACAGTTTTTTCTAAATTCATTTTCATCCTCGCATGTTATTAAATCTTGTAACTTGAATTCTTGTAACTTTTCTTCACACTGAAAGCCGAAGTAAGAATTGGTTAATAGTTTGTCGATAGTTATATCTACTTTTAATTCATCTTCAGAAAACACAGCTATCTTTTTAATTAGAGATAAAATGAGGCGAGATAAATCGTTAAAAGCTTTCTGATAGAAGGTGGTTCGTCAAGGAATATATGTTAGTTTGCTAAATTCGTTAAAACTTAAAAGTGGTTCCGTTCAACAACACCTACAATAAATATTACATTGAAGTCGGCACACACTTTCGTAGGTTTTGTTTGAGCTTTTTATAAATTCAATTTAATTGCATGGTTCGTGTAAATTTCTGCTAAATTTTCATGCTAAGACCAGATTTAATGCTAAAAAATATGCCGGCATGATTTGAAAAAAAAAATGCTAAAAAACAATTTTTCCTGCTAGATTTAGCAGGAAAAATGCTAAATTGGCCACACTGCTTATGTTCCAAGTAGACTTAATTTGGTTTCTATTTTTGCGTGAATTAAACTTGTCAGTTGGGATTTTACAGTCGTAGAGAGTTCACGATTCCAATTTATTATAGAACATTTAACACAGCATCAAAGTGTTGAAATTATTTAAATATTTTATTTAAATAATTGTTCAATTAATAATGTGCCGAGCAAATCAACAAGTCAATCATTCACCATATAATTTTAGTTTTGAAAATGTGCATACACTGTCATGTTTGTGTAGAATTCTCAAAAAAGATTTGCATTTACACCAGCATAAAATTCAAATTGACACAACAGACGGAGGGAAATGACAATGAACACCCGTGCTCGATTCTTACAGCTCGCTATACACCAATGTCATTTTTGGTTGCCGCTATTGGAGCACTGAAAATCCTCGGATGATACACCAAAAATTATTGAGCCATATTTCCTTGATGGGGCCATATGCAATGCTGTAGTACTGGTTCCCACTTTCATGTGGTAAAATTTTCTTGCGCTTTAACTCTCTTATTTCTATTAGTTCTAATGCTATTGCTCTTGATGATGTTTCACCAAAATTTATACGTTTGCTGCTGCCGTCGATTCTTCCCAGAGTTACTATGAATGTTTGACTAAGTCAATATTTCCAAGCTCCTGGAAAGTTGCGAGAGTTGTTCCTTTGCAAAAAAAAGGGTGGCAGTAATGAACTATCAAATTTTCAGCATTTTGCCGTTCCTTTCGAAGGGCTTCGAAAAAATTATTTTTAATCAGGTTTCTGATTATATCGAGTCCAATAACCTTTTGTCTCCATTACAATCAGGTTTTCGAAAGAAGCACAGTTGCGCCGCTGTCACCTTAAAAGTTCAAGATCATATTCGGTTAGCATTAAATGCTGACAAAATATCTATACGAGTATTAACCTTACTTGATTTTTCCAATTCTTTCGGCTCAGTTCATCATTCAATATTAATTCATAAATTAAAGACTCAATTTGAATTTTCCTTCAGTGCCTTAAAATTAAAATTAATATTTAGTTTCTTATCTCACCGGAAACAGGCAGTTTGTGTTGGTTCTATCATCTCAGACCTGTTGGAACTTAAAGTGGGCATCCCCCAAGGGTCATTGTTGGGACCTCTTCTTTTCGGTCTATTTATAAATGATGTTGTAAATGTAATTATGCATTGTCAATACCACGCTTATGCTGATGATTTGAAAGTTTATTATTCGTTTCCCCTTGGGCTCTTGGAAAATACAGCTGTTCATATTAACGAAGATTTAAGGTACATTCATGAGTGGGCTGTAAGAAAGTGCCTTGTTTTGAATCCGATTAAATCACAAAGCATAGCCATATATAGAAATTGTTTAGACACAACGTATTTCCCTAGTATTATTTTAAATAATCATACTATACCATTCAACCCAACTGTTAAAAATTTAGGGTTCGTCTTTAACAAAACACTTACGTGGGGGGGATCATGTAAAGAAGGTTAACTGTGGTATTTATGGCGGACTCAGGCGTTTGTGGAGAATTTCACATTATGTGCTTAAAGAAACACGTCTCATGTTGGTTAAGACTTTGTTAGCTCCGATTATAACGTACGGTACTCCTTTATATATGTAGCTGCATGGACTCAATAAGCAAACAAAAATTAAACGTAGCTTTCAATTCTTGTATCCGGTTCGTACATTCATTGAGAAAATTTGATCATGTTTCTCATTTGTCACATTGCATATTTAGCTTATCTCTTATGTCAAATTTTTCAATTGAAATTTGTAAATTCATTTTCAAATTGATTCGATTCAGAACACCTGTTTATTTATATGACAAACTCCAATTTTCTTTATCACCCCGAACATTTAATTTGAATATCCCAAGAAGCTTAACATTGCTTACTCGAAGGACTTTTTTTGTGATCGGTGCTAAGATATGGAACAGTTTACCAGCTCAATTTAAAAACATAGATAACTTGAATTTGTTTATCAGTTCTATTAAGGATCATCTTTTTTTTTTTTTTTTATAATACACTCGAGCTCAAGGGTATGTTACGAGACCCTTATAATGTTTTAAGCACAGCACGGGCGAGGGGGAAATTAGGAGGGGAGAGAAAGGAGGTGTCGATGAACATTGTTTTTGAATGTTTGCAAATTGAAATGGCAAGGGAAAAATGTGCCGGGTAAGTTATTCTATAATCGTGTTGTGCGACTAAAAAACGAATCTCTATATTTGACGGTACGACCAAAGTTAGGCTCAAGGGTGAACTGATGAGCATTCCTAGCAAAGCGGGTATCACGGGTAAATTGATAAAGGGGAGGAATGCAACTGGCTACTTCGAGTGAGCATTGTTTGTGAAAGAAGCGATAAAACAGGGAAATACATGAAACATTCCGACGGTGTTCAAGAGATGGGAATGAATCCATTATAGCTCTATTTCCAATCAGTTTTAACGCTCTGTTTTGAATTCTATCCAATAAATGGAGAGAAGATTGAGCAGCGCCTGCCCAAAGGTGTGAGTTATACTCGAGTTTGAGACGTACATATATACGCCTTATAAATGGTAGCCAGATCAGAAGGGGAGAAAAATTTCTTACATCGATATAGAAATCCTAAGCATTTAGCAGCATTCTTGCCGGTCTCGAGTATGTGATCATTCCAACGAAGATCGTCGTTAACACACATACCGAGTACTGAGAGCTTTTCGGTTTCTTCGATGCAAGTGCCATTTAAGGACAATGGCATAGGGGGTATATTTTGCTTCAACGACAATAGACAGCATTGAGTTTTCGAAGCATTGAACTCCACACGGTTTTTTGTACCCCATTTAACAATGCTGTAAAGATCGGAGTTTAATGAACTTATCATACGGTACCGTTGCAAATTCACTTCCGAAGGAGATGGACGTGAGTTTGGGAACGAGTATGAAAAGCTGAGAGTGGAGTCGTCGGCAAAACAATGAAGTGGATTAGAAGTTTCAGACAAGAGATCATTTATAAAAATGAGGAAGAGAGTCGGAGACAAAACGGAGCCTTGGGGAACACCAGCATTTATTTTGTGAAGATCAGACTTAAAACCATCCAATACAACATGTATTGAAAGATCTAGAAGGTAATTTCTAATCCAAAGAATTAGGGTTTGGTTGAACGCACGCATTTTCGATAAGAGAGCCTGGTGCCAAACTCTATCAAATGCCTTAGAAATATCAAGCGCAATAATCCTACTTTCTCCAAAACAATGTAAAGATCTGTTCCACTCTTCAGTGAGATATGCCATCAGATCACCAGTGGAACGATTGCTGCGAAAGCCGTATTGCCGGTCATTAAGAAGCTTTCGATCTTCGAGATATTTCTTGAGCTGATGATTTATCAGCGATTCCATGACCTTGGAAAGAAGGGTCGTAAGTGCGATTGGTCGATAGGACGAGGGGGAGGAAGGGTCACCTTTTTTAGGAACAGGCTGGACAAATGCTGTTTTCCATCTTCTAGGGAAGATTCCAGAACAGTAGGAGCGATGGAAAAGCTTAAGCAATGGTTTTGCCAGCGATGAAGAACACCTCTTCAGAAGAATGGGGGGTATACCATCAGGACCAGCGGATTTGTTTATATCAAGATCTCGAAGGGCTCTTGCAACTGTACGAGTGCGGAAATATACCTGTCCCATTGAATGATTTACGTTCTCAAGTACAGGAGGGGCAATGTTGCTAACAGGCAACGTGGAGTTAGCAGCAAAATGAGCTGCAAGTACATTTGCCTTCTCTAAAGAGCTAGTTATCGGTTTTTCTTTGTAGATGAGCGTTGGAACCGAAGATGAAATTGAATTTTTTATGTTCTTGACAAATGACCAGAAATTTCTACTGCCTTTGGGACATTGCAGGATTTTTTGCCTTAATTTCTGTTCATATAAGAATTTGGTTCTCTTTATAACAGCGTTGCATTGGTTTCTGACTTGTTTAAACTTTTTCCGATTTTCCTCGGTTGGGTTGGCTTTGTAAGAGCGGAAACTTACTTCTCTCGACCTGATAGCTTCTTTACAGCTTGTATCGAACCAAGACTTTTCTTTCGACTTTATATTCTTAATTCTGTACGTAGATAAAAATAAAAGTACGCATCCCAAGAAAAATCACTTCTGTGATCATAATATGATATTATGATGATATGATATTATCAGCACTGGCGTCAACGTCACTATCGAGGAAACATAGTGACCAGTTAAAAATTCTAAAAAAGTTATTCAGACCGTCCCAGTTGGCTTTCTCGTATTGCCAAACGGTCCTAGTTGGATGCTTTTCTTTGACTGGATGAATGGGACACGAGAAATTAGCTGATATTACACAATGGTCCGAAGTGCCGAATGGAGATTTTACCGTTATGGTATATACTTATCAGGGTTAGAAGTAAGAAACAAATCAAGAGTGTGAGCGTTTTGCCCAGCAACATCTGGTATACGGGTGGGCTCATCTACCAGCTGAGTAAGTTGGTGCATCTCAGCAAAGATCTCAACATATCTTCCTTCGGGTGTTATCTGTCCTGAATGGCGGAGCCAATTTGAATTGTGTACATTGAAGTCGCCCGCAATAACGACTTCAGTGTGAGGGTACAGGGAAACAATTCGGGAAATGGAATCAGACAGCGCATCAAACTCATTAAGAGTTGAATTGCTGTCCAGATTCGGACTCCTATAAATAAAACAATAATGGATGATGTGCTTGCGGACAGTAAATTTGAGCCACATGAAATTAAAGTTCGTATTAGAACAATGTCCGTATTGAGGAAGACTCTGGCAAGCAACATCATGTCTAACGTAGACTAAAAGGCCGTGATGGCGAAAGAGTAAAGGCATTAGGTTATAGCCAGGCAGGCTTAATTCTGAAAGATCAGTATTTGCACCAACCTGTGTTTCACCTAATGCCAAAACAGCTGGTCTGTACTTAACAGAATGGCCGTACACGTCAAAGAAATTTCTTCTTAGCCCACGAATATTGGTAAACACAACACAAAAATCACAAACACAAACCAGACGTTGCCTTACTTTTTCACTCTATATTTGTTCATTAATTTTCTTTTTTTCTTTTTCAAATAACTTTAGCTTGGTAAAAATTTGTCTTTCTCTCATTGTACATATCTAATATGTAACTTATGATAAATTTGTTAACTAGTATTTTTTTTATTTAAGCATTTCTTAATATAAATTTGTACGCTTAAATTTTTAAACTTAATCTACTTATAAATACTTGTAAATTGTAATTTTTAAATGTAAATAATTTTTTAAGCCATAAATGAGATTAAATCTCAAGACTTAACAATATATAAATAAATGAAATGAAACTGTGAGAGAAGTAACGTTCAGTAGATTCAAAGCCAACCCCACTGAAAGAAACCGGAAAAAGTTCAAACATGTTAGAAAGACTGGTTACGGTCATAGTCAACAGACATGACCAAAAATTATGGCAAAAAATACAACGATATCCCAATAGTTGTATCATTTTTTGGTCATTTGTAAAAATGATTCGAAATACTACTTCGTCCTGGGTCCCGACGCTCGTTCTCAAGGACAATCCCTATGTCACCTCACAGTTTGCGCGCAGCACAGTTTGCTGTAAGTTTGACGCTGTCAGCGAGTGTTATGTCCCCTCCTGTACTAAGGAACACAAACGCTTCCATGGGTCCAACCTTTTGTCATACTCGTACCATTGCAAGAGTTCTCAAAGATCTTGATACACACAAATCCATTGTTCTAAACAACTCACGCTGGCAAAACCACTGCGTAATCTTTTCTATATGTCCCACTTTACTGGTATCTTTCCGGGTGAAAGGAAAACAGAATTTTTACAGTTTATCCCTAAAAAAGGCAAATCTTCATCCCCCTCAAATTATTGTCCAATAACACTTACGTACCTTATTTCTAAGGTCCTGGAAATTCCCAATTATTATCATTTTAAGAAATATCTTGAAGAAATAAAGATTTTTAATGCCCGCCAGTCTCCGACTCTCTTCCCCATATTTATCAATCATCTCCTATGTGAAACATATCTTATGATAAGCTCATTAAATTCTGATCTCGACAGCATTGTCCATTGGGGAATACAACAACAAAAATTTCACCTATTTTGATCTGACTGTAATCTTTAAAGCCCTTAGTCATTCGAAACTCCAGTACAATTCTTAAATGTGGGTTGGTGCTCCGATAACACACTAGGGTCTTAAAGAGAGAATTCAATTAAAAATGATAGACTATAGAAGTATAATAGAAGCATTTACATCTCTCGAACACCGCCGGCCACGCCCGCCGACGACGCGTCAATGTTTCATGTAACTCAATATTTAATCCCTATTTTCATAAACAGTATACTTTAGTAAAATAGTCAGTTGCATTCCTCCCCTAAACAATTCAATTCGAGCTTCAAGGAATGTCTATCAGTATACTGTCAAGTAAAGAGATTCCTTTTTTAGCCGCACTACACGAATGTGGATTCCTATACAACAAGGAAAATCGAAAATATTTCAGAAACGGCTCTAACGCTTTCGATAGAATAAAATATATAAATAATTATAACTATTTCGGGTAGGTGTTATCGGGAGCCCCTAATAGTATACTGTAATTTAGGTATTTGGTTCGTTTTTTATAACCCATATTCGAAATATGCTAAGAGAATTTTTATAATGTTTCGAAACAGGCCAAGAGAGCAGAATTAGTTAGTTGATTTTTTTTTTTTTTTTTTTGGGAATATGAAGTTTATTTTCTCTGGAAGTTTTTAACAATTTCATGCTTAAACAATTAAACTTGAAGATTAAACAATAAAAATCTACAAAATCATCTGCATTTCTTAAGATTTCTGAAATCATCTCTCTGTTTGAATAACCAATTTATAATTTTTTTTTAGATCGTTGACACAGTTAACAGCCGCCATCCGAATCTACGCGACGCAGATTACTCAGGTCCATTGACTTATCAATCGATGGCTCGACTACCAGCACAATATCGAGACGCCATTGCTGAGTTCCGTCAGACAATTTTTGAAAACTCTTCCGGCTCAGAAAGTGATAACGAACACAATGCCGAAAATGATGCTGTCTCAAATGGTTCTGGTGACACCGAAGGACCTGAGGATGATATTCCTTCATCCTCGAGCGATGAGAACTCCTCGAAAATAGAAAACCGTTGGCCATACTCACATTTGGAGGCACCAGTAATGCCAGTTCGCGGTGATACTGACAACGATCGTCAGCACGCCCGTGATTTCGCCAAAGCACTGCGTGTCGATCTTGTTCCGAAGCTCCTCCGTTTGCGTTCGTGTGTTGAAGTTGATGAGGCTATGCAGGAGTTTGCTTCGACAGTTTGTCAGGAGAACAGCATGAATTACTCAGATTTTGAATACAATTTGACGGCAATCAATGCTGATGGAATTTATTTAGCAATATACTCGGCTCTTTTGTTGAGTCTGCAGCTCACACGAGCTGGCCACTATGATGATTTGGAAAAGGAAATCCTAATTCCAATGTCAGAGCAACAATTTGCCACATCCGTCCAGAATACAGGTGTCTTAGTTTATTTATCAACACCTTGGCTGTGTGAGTTATACCAGTCGGTTATAGTGTTGAATCCTTTGGAATCTCTAGAGCGGCATGAGTTGGAGAGCACTCGGTGTGCTTTGGTCGATATGTTGTGCGATGCTGGAGGCATGGGCTCAACCCAAATGATGTCTGAATGGCAACGACTGCAATCAGTGTCGAAGTACAATGAGGAGCAGCAAAATGATCGACGGGAGGCAGCAAAGAAACTTTGCAGAAGGCTTCTTACGTGTTGTTGGGACTCAATGGTGATTGTCCTTAGCTCAGGCTTGGGTGATCTAACTGGAACTAGTGCCAGTAAACTAATGGCTCTATCAAAGCGAACTTTAAGGGTTAAAATCAACAAGACGAACAAAACCAATGGGGAAGCTTTGTACGCCATGTGCTTGGATGGCTTACATTCGGTTAGATAAGCTTTGAAAGTACATATCCTTAAGTCATCTTTTTATGTTTTTTTTTGTATTCCTCTTCCAGGCTGCAACTCTTAGCAACTCACTCAATCTACAGCACTTAGCAGGGAAGATTCTCAATCTTCTAGCTTCAAATGTGTGTCATACATCTGGCCCCCGAGTTTCTGCTAGTCAAGCCATGTCCATGGATGTTGTCTTGACTGGTGGTCTGAACCTAGGCTCTTATAGCCCGGACTGCTGGCATTCTGTGTTCGCAGTATGTCGGCATGTAAGTCAACTGGAACATGACATATTCAGCCTTCAGAATCCCCCACTAACAACTTCACCAGGAACTAGCCGGAGGGATATGGAGACTGGTGAGAAGTTGGCACCTCCACCTGGTAGCGACAAATTGAACTTGTCCTCGATTCCTATTGACGATGATGAAACTTGGTTTGTTGTGAAAAATTTCCAAGATAAAATTGTTATTAAATTCTTCACTTCTTACAGCGTTGATGTCTATAGTTTCCTTCAGGCTCCTCTGCAGAGTCCCAATACTAATGTCACCTCGATTTTGAAAGTCTACTCCGGGACAAACGAAACAGTTCTCCTAAGTCAAACGGATACGTCAAAAGTTCTGTGTGCACTTTCTCACCAAGCAGAAAATCTCTTCGGCGATGCTGCAGAGCGCTTAAGTTTACCATCGTTATGTCAGTTTTTAAAGAACTTATGCCGAGCTTCGAGGGAGCAGCTATACAAAAACACATCAACTCGTAAGGGCAGTAGAATCTGGTGGCCAAGTAAGGGCTGGAAGAAAATCGATTCGTTACCCATGTCGCTTCTGCTACATAGAGTTGGAGATGTAACGTTAAAGGTTTTTAGAAGTTCAAGGCCGCTGTTACATATTCTTAAAGTTTGGGCTATTACAGGACCACATTTGATGGAGGCACGTTAAGAAAAACTATAAGCTTAGAAAATGTTTGATTGTTTTTTTTTTCTCCAAATTTTAGGCTGCGTGTCACAAGGATAGGGTGATTTCTAAGCGGTCCATTGAATACATTCACGATATTATCACGGCTTTGTTGGTGGAACAATCAGAGCTGCCACATTTTCATTTCAACGAGGCTTTACTTAAGCCTTTTGAAAACCTTTTAAGCATGGACACATGTGATGTTGATGTCCAGGTAAATATATCCATCTCACCTTTTCGACATCTTGAGCTAACAGATATAATCATTTTAGGATCAAATTGTGGCGTGTCTCTATGAGATTGTTGAGGCCCATCGCACCGAAATTCGTTCAGGCTGGCGTCCACTCTTCGGAACACTTCGGAACGCCCGCAGCCGCATGCTGAATATGGGCAACATAATTGATATATTCCGTGTTTTCCTCGACAGTGACAACACTTTAGTATTTGCAAATGCTGGTCTAGACTGCATCCTATGTCTCCTTTCGTATTTAGAAATCTCCGGTGGTAGCAATAATTCGAATGATGACAACGACAACAATTTCCGCCCAATAGAATTCCTTCACGAAACTCTTCGCTTCCTCGAACGCTGTTCCTCGATTCTTGGTTTCATGTACAATATGCCAAAATGTCCGAATTTCCATTCAACTTATAAGATCAAGGGAATCTCTTATACACACATCATAGACGCTAACATACCAAATTCCATGGAGAACTTTACATACTTCGGGAATGATTATCTTCAGACGAAGAACGAACAACACATGATCTCATACAGATCCTTACACATTGACAAGGATGCTATAACTAAAATCGATGAAATGGACAAGTCGAGTGGAGTTCTCAAGGTGTGGTTCCTTTTGCTAGACGGATTGACGAATTCATTGATAGTCTGTCCGAATTCACATCAAGCACCGATCTTGCAAACGATCTTCAAACTTTTCAAAAACCTGACCACTAGCCCTGGAATTGATTTCGGTTTCTACTGCATCAATCATCTGTTGATTCCGATGATTCAGGATTGGTTACGTTACATTAATAAGACTGGAGCCAGCTGGCTGGCAATTGAAAAGAACTTCAAGCACTGCTGTTGCATGACCACGGATCTAGTGGTCGAATTTATTGAGAAGTCCGAAACGAAGGCGAGTGGAGTACCGAAAGCAAGAGTGACTTCGCTAATTCTTCCGGTTGATAATCTCAAATATTCGCAGTTGAAGTTGGTTAGTGATGGAGCAGGATCTCCAAATCAGGCGGGTGGCAACTCGTCAAGTGAGGAAAGCAACATGAATGACTTCCCTACAAAGATATCAGGATCGGCCACGTTAGCACTGAAGCAATTGCTTCTGGTTCTAATCGAATGTTCGGCTCAAGCACAAGAGACCATAGCGAGGGTAGGAGTTTCGTGCTTGAAACATGTTATCCTGTCTACAGGAACTCTCTTCAATGAATCACAGTGGATGATAGCGTGTTCGGCTATCCACAGAGCCTGCACAGTAACTATAGCTCCGCTAAGGCAGCTTTCCTTTGCATTCCATGAGAAGTCCAACAGTTTCTACGGTGACTGCGCCAATGTCAAGGTGGCTGCACGAAGAGATAGTACTTTGGATGAACTTTCTAGGATTTATTCCCTGGCACAGCAAGTTTTTCTGTCCGATAATCAAAGGGAACCCGGATCGGCCCGTGGCAGCACTCATCTAGACAAGCATCTTACCGATGACAGAAGTTATTCCTTTCTCCTATACCCACTCAACAATGGCTTCAATTCAAATCTCGATAACTTCGTCATTCGAATACCGTTCAAGAATTTAGTTGTTGGTCTTCTTGCCAACCAAATGCTTCTCCAGTTAGTCGCTAAATTACTTTTATCTCGTTTGAAATGCGTTCCTCAAGCCGTATCGACTTGCATCTTTGACAACTATTCTACGACAACATCTAATTCCGAGTACGATCTGGATTTCCGTTCTAAGGAAATTTTACTGCGTTGTGTTAAGCAGTATTTGACCAGTTCCCTAGAGTTTGACTCAAGACCTGGCTTAAAGTTTCTTATGCAAAAGGTTTCGAACATAGAGTTCGCTGCGAATCTTTACAAACAAATGACTTCATCTTGGATGATCTACTATATTGCTTTAGTGGATTCATATCTCAATGATATTGTGGTCTATAATTTGGGACCCGATGACTTACATTTTATACTCGAGTCGTGCTCCCGACTCAACACAACGACCGTCAAGAAGAAGGAGAATTTTGTACGGTATCTGTTTTGTCTCCAAGATGCCTGGAATCTAGTCTGCGAGTTGTATTTGAACAACTCCACAATGCATGATGTGGAAAATGGAAGTCTCAAGGAAGAGAAACGAACCAAATCACTAAATCCATTCCTCACACGACAAAGTTCCCTGAACGACGCCGATCCTGGAAGTTCTTCAAGTCGCTCAGAAACTGCCGAAAGCTCACCAATTAAGTCGCCCGAGGAGGATAGTGTCACTATGACAACTTTGATCAGTGAATTCCAACCGAAGTCACGAACGAATCCCTTTGACACTAATCGCCCCCAAAAATTAGAATCGGAACAGATCTCACCCGAAATCGAACAACAGCGAGCTACTAGCATTTTTAAGGACTCGAATTACAAACGGGCCGCTCTAGCACAACTGGTTGTTGCTTCTATGGAATTGTTAAGATCATTGCCCGGTGAGGCGGAGGAGAATTTAAAGCTTCTCATGACACCGACAATACGTGAGGCTTTTCGTTTAGTTCAGTTGCAGGGTAATGAGCTTAAGGTTAATCAGTTTTAAGTCTAGGTATGCAAGATGCTTGACATAAAAATAATTATAAAATCGAATAAAATAATAATGTAAAAGTAAGATCGAGGAAATAAGAGTATAAAATAATGTAAAATGATATGTGTTATTTGTGTAATATTTGTGTTCAACACATTTCTATAATGATATATTCTTGTGAAGAGTTGAATAAGTTAGTAAGAGATAATTTAAAGCAAAGTATTTTTCTAAATTGAGAATTTTTTTGTTTAAACTTGGATTAACTTCTTGCTTCTTGTTATCTTTCTTCTTTTTTCCTGAACGCACACTTTTCTAATTTGGCAAGATATTGATTGAAGAAGAGCATATTTCATGCCAACATTTATTTTAAGACCATAACTTTTCGCATAACACTACATATATGTACATTAGTTGAAAATTAGTTGAAAATTAGTTTTCTCAAATTTATTTATCAAACACAACTAATAACGAACCATCTTCACATTTCGATATTTATAAGATTTCTATAATCGATGAGAGGTCCAGCAATCAGAAACCTCAAAACTTTTAATTACATACTTTAAAATCTCTGTCAAGTAAAAGTTGATCAGCTCGTACGTACGAGTATATAAGTATGCTGTTCGTATTCTAAACGAAAGTGGGTTCTGCTAACTGCTGACTGCTTTACTGGGAGCAAGTTTGCATATGAAACTAGTAATACTTTTATATAGGTACCATTAATTTAAAAATTTGTAGCTTAAATTCAGTCAAAATGTTAAAACAAATAAACGAATCACAAAACAATGTAGTTGAACATCCTATTTAGTTACAATATAAAGGGTGGGCCACATACAAGTTTCTTTTTGAAAATGCAATAAAATGACCAAAAATTAATTGTGTCCATGTATTATGGCTTTATTAGTAAGATCAATCGTTCTCATTCAGAATTCTCCTGAGGTTAGTGCATGAAATGTTGAGCTGTTGAGATCGAAAGCGAATTGATGTTCGTGAATTTAGTTTCACAGTTTCGGCTACAGCAACCACATTCTCGCCTGTGCGCACCGTACGACGAAAGGGACCCTTTGTGTTGTGCACTAGCATACCAGTCTCAAGAAGTGTTTGCACAAACAAGCGTACAGCAGGAGCGGTGGGTGCTTCATTTCGGCAAAAACTTCTTTTCAAAAAACGAACAGTTTGGGTTTCACACCACTCACTTTGGAAATAAGTTTGATATGATACTGACTGACTTTCTGTCAGGAAACAGCTTTGAATATCTAAATAACCTATGATTAAAAAAGAAACCACTAGATGGCCCACCCTCCATCTGATATTACACATACATATTACTTGTTGTTAAGGGATATTTTTCTTCACTTAATTTTGAGTCAACTTTCCAATTAAGTTGGTCTGATTTGAAGCCAATTTTTTGACAGTTGAGTTGTCTTAGTTTCAAGTCATTTATGTCATCTGAATGTAGCTTATGTCCAGAACCTGTTCCATAGAAATAGAGCGTAAGAAATAATCGAACGTACCCGAGCTCTGGGTTTTATGAACAATTTGTGGAAAGATACAGGGTGGCGCACGAATCGTGCTACAATAAGAAATTTAAATAACTTTTATTTTATTCGATGTATTTCATTAATTTTTTTTTAATGGATTAAAAATTAAATTTTATTTTAAATAACTAAAGGTTTTTAAAGATGATAGACCGCAAATGACCTCCACGCTCATCCACGCATATGCGGCACCTGATCAGAAAATTGTTCATTGCGACCTGAAGGGTTGAAATTGGGATCGCCTCAATTATTGTCTTAACCCTAGAAAGGTAATCATATTTTTTGGTACGTTAAAGGTAATCATTCGTCGAATCGACGAAGTAAAATTTAAATGCAATTTTTTCGAAAAGTTATTAACAAATTCTTGTAGATGTTAATAATTTATTTTTATCAAACCTTTCTTTTAATAAAAACACACTTTTTATTTTATTTTTTTAGATTTGTGACTTTTTATTCTCCTTAAAGATCTATGAAGAATCTATGAGAAATTTTAAAAAGCAAAAATGATGTTCGTCTAATCGACGAAGATTACCTTTCTAGGGTTAATAGACTGCTTCAATTCAGTCAAATTCCTGGGTTTCGTTTTGTACACTTCCTGCTTGACATAACCCCATAAAAAAAGCGGAAAGTGCAGTTTCTGGATATCACAATTTTCGTTTGAGCTCCGCAATACACAATACACCTTGATGAAACTGCGCACCACACAGTGACTCGTTCTGGGGCCTATTGCACCAGTTTACAATTTATAACCACAAATTTGTTATTGTAATCTACAAATACAAATCCTGTATACGATTTTTTGTTGCACCATGTTCAAATAAGTGTGTTAACTAATTTGTAGAAATATTTACACACGGTCTTTCACCTGTAGAATTTTTTCACAAACTGAAACAAATTTGTGTTCGCTTTATTATGGTGCAACAGAAACCCACAAAAAAAAACGATTTTCACAAATTTTAGCTTGTAATTAACAATTACAACTTTTTTTTGTGCAACGAAAAATTCTATTTGTCAACAAATTTGTGACTTGTAATTCACAAGTACAAATTTGTGTTTAACAAGTAAATTACAAATGAAAAAATCTCGATTTTTTACAAATTTGTTAAAAAAATGCTTGTAATCACAATTTTGTAAGATATGGTGCAATAGGTCCCTGGATTAGATTCACTCCATATACGGCAATTTTGCTTGTTAACATTGCCGTTTAAGTCAAAATGGGCATCATCAGACATGAACAAATAATTTATCATAATGTGTTGTCTTCTTCGGCCATAGCAATCATTTTTCGGCAAAATTCCAGGCGAACAGGCAAATCCTGGGGGTTTAACTTGCTTGTAATTTGGACTTTGTACGGAAACAAGTTTAAGTCATCATGAAGTATCCGTTGTAATGACCGTCTGCTAACTCCAATTTGGCTCGATAAGTTTCGAGTCGAAACACTTGGATTTGCCTGTATTGCCGATGCAACAGCCACGATTGTATCCTGAACCCGAACATTGGGATCTCGATGATACGGTATTCGTTCGATGCTTCCAGATTCGGCAAACATGTTCACCAGCCTCGTAATGGTCCATCTACTCGGGGGAGTACCGCCAAACTCCCGCCTAAATTCCCTTTGGACGGAAACGACGGACTGCAAAGCATGGTATCGCTGCACTTTCTAAATTCTTTTTTCAGTATCCCAAGCACTCAATTTGATAAATATAAATACAGTAAAACCCGCTTAAGAGAAACGCCAAATTGTCTCAGTCTTTCTTTCACTTAAGCGGGTTTTTCACTTAAACGAACCCCGCTTAAGTGAAAAATAATTTCACTTAAGCGGGGTTCGGATAAGTGAAAAAAAAATTTCACTTAAGCGGATTTAAAAATTCCATTAAGCGGAGATTTAATGCTAGAAACAATATTTTTTTTATCTTTTGAACTTTTCTTGAAAGAAGTTAAATAAAACAACGATTAAATAACACAGAAATAATTTATTGAAAAACGAAAACTAGCAAATTTTTGTTCTGTTCGATCTAATTTTTTTTTCACTTAAGAGAGTTTTTTTCAATGAAGTATATTAAAAATTAACTAAAAATATGTTTCAGTTATTTGGGTTTTTCACTTAAGCGAGTTTCACTTAAGCGGAGTGTTTTAAGGGAAATTGGTCGGAAAATACTTGGGGATGAAGAAAGTGTTTCAGGTAAGCGGGTTTTTCTCTTAAGCGGGTTTCTCTTAAGCGGGTTTTACTGTAGTAGCCCATAAAATAAATACGCCGATTACTCACACTGAAAAAAAATTATTACGTTTTATTCTTGTAGCACGATTCGAGCGCCACCCTGCATTAAAGACACGGTTTTTTTTTTTTAAAACTAGATTTGCAACTAGATATTTTTTTCAATTGAAAGCAATTTCTTCCAATAAAATATGACGATCTTATTGAAGATTTTGGATCTGCCAAAGCAAAAAAGTGGGATTTTTAAAAAACAGCAGATTTAACTGAATTAAAATTTGTTGATGCCCCCAAGAAAAATATATTTATAATAACGACCATTGCGTTTTTTTAAATTAAATTCTTGAGCGCTTACAAAAATTAGAGCAAAATAAAATAGTAATTGAAGATTTGATAAAAATGGAAATCCATAGCTGTTAAAAGTTCTTTTGGCTGAAACACATGTTAATAAATAAATAAATATTTAGGTGGTTCGAGACTTGTCAACGGGTGACCATGTCCAATGTAATTAGTTGTAATACGTCTCTCTAACTGATAAAGAGAGTGATCCCAAAACTTAAACAATGTCAATTAAAATCCAGCCAGAGTTAATGCAAAACTGAAGTTAATTAAAATAACGGTCATTTAATATGTCCCTGAAAATTGAAACAAATTCAAATTCACCATTTTGTTTGTCAAGGAGCATCTTTTGAAAGAACACCCCCAAATTTTCAGACAGATCTGTGAACTTGTTTTTTTGTGGCCGCCATTTTACATAGCCGCCTATGAGCATTTTTGTTAAAATGGAAATAAATAAATTTCATGTGCTCATTAAACACTATTTTTTACGAGAAAAACCCATTACGCAAATCAAGCAAATGCTTGACAATTATTATGGGAACTCTTCGCCATCGATTGCATTTATTCAGTGCTGGCTTTCTAAATTTTGCACAAGTAACCCCAAACGTTCTAATCGCCGAATAAGGTCACCACACCATAAATGGTCGATAAAATAGACGGATTAACAATGATCGGCGATTAAAGGTCCATATGGTTTCATAATCGTTTTGGCAACTTCAGAGGCAATTTTCAAGAAAAAATTCTAGAGTTCTTGTGCTAAATTAAAATGTATATCATTCTTAAATATTTAAAAAAAAAAGAATTTTTTATTTTTAAATATCTCTGAATCAGATCTTATCTATTTGGGTACAGGCTAACGACTAAATTATATTAAACAAAGTGACGAATTGTTTCTATAATACGAGTAATGTCATATCAACTAAAAATTATTTTATAAAAAATGAGTCTTGCGAATGGGTAGATCGAATCGTCTTGCAGGTTGTTTACATTAATGTTGTGTATACATCGTATCACCATAAAGAAAGCTAACCAAAGATGGACCAGCACCCCAACTTGCCCGTCTACTAAACTAATTTGGCCATTGTTTGATGCTAAATGCTTAAAACAACTAATTTCTATTGGTAGATTGCATATTAGCTTCGTTATAGGTGTCCTTACTGATGGACACTGCCTAATAAGAAGACATGCTTTCCGTCTTGGAGTTCCTGCAAATGATTTTTGCAGAAGCTGCATGGATGAAGAAGAAGAAGAGTCAGTTCCTCACATTCTATGTTCTTGTCTTGCCCTAAAGCACAAAGACGTAGACTCCACTTGGGAGACTACTACTATAACGATCCTAGTGATCTAAATAATTCCGACATTCAAGGCTTCATTGTTAGCTCAAAATGGTTTAACGAGTAAGGGTGATTTTGGAAATCCTGTGGTATCACAACGGACCAAATATTGGTCTAAGTGTGTTGGCCTTTTCCGGTCAGCAGCCACCTTAACCTAACCTAACCTAACCATTCTTCGTATCGATGGTCGATGAATCAAGCATGACTCATAGGTTGATGTCGTTAACTCGCCGTTTCGTAACTGTGGATGAAACATGGGATTACCATAACACTCCAGAGACGAAGGAACAGTCGAAACAATGGACTTCGCTGGTGAATCGAAGCCAGGACGATAGTTTTTTGGGATGCACGCGCGGTAATTCATAACGATTTCCTTGAAAAGAGCAAAATCACCGGCGCATCCTGAACAGCTGGATTGATTTGAAGCAACAGCATCCGCATTTGGCGAAGAACATAGGTCATTACCTCCAGGACAACGAACCGCCGCGCCGCACAACTCCGCAGTCGTAATGGAAAAATTGCTGAGTAAGGTTACGAACTCCTACCTTATACAGCTATCCTTGTTTCTAGACATTAAGATTTCTAGAAAAGTATGAATTTATGCAAACAAAGTTTAAAAAAAAAATTGTATTATTAAATTCATTTTTTGTATAAGAAAAAAATTTGTGATGCCAATTTTAAGTATTTAGTAATATAGGTTTTAGGAATTAATTTCAAAAAATAATAATCGTTCACACGTTTGAAGATATTAATTTTTCAAGAAACAATGGCGCAAAATTTTAATTGAATTAGTACGATGCTAAAGCTACTTTATTTTTTTAGTATCGTGCTAGCTTTATATGACTCTTTGACATTTGCAAACATCAAAAAAGGTTCGTGTACTTACTTTTTTACACGAAATGTCATTGTTTTAGGTGTGTTCAGAAGCAATTAATTAAGAAAATTCTTTTAGTACTATACTAGTGCGAAAATGTTTAAAATTAAGAATGAGTTAGTAAACTACTATAAAGTTAGCAAATTGTTAGGTAGTATCATACTAATACCTTAATAATAGGCTGTTTAAAATTTTGCGCCAATATTATTTTAAATTTAGGGGAGCTCTTGTTAAAAAAAAATTGGTTTGAATTGTTAGAGCCTTTGACGAGAAAGCCGAAAATCAAAAAACCGTTCTTATGACATGTACTGTTAATAACATTTTTCCTACAAATTTTTTGGACCAAAATGTAGTCCATGTCTATAAGAGCACACCTAATTTTTATAATCAAAATAGTTACAGCCGTTCTTGAGATAAATGAGATTTTACATTACGGGTGTATGGGGGGTACCGTTAGTTTCGAAACTAGATAATTACTGAAGAATCTTAAGTATCGAGTTTAAAGAGTAGCTTAGGCTGTAGATCGAGGTACATACATACAGACACCAGACGGAACTGCCGGACCCACTTTTGTCTTCGCTATCATCGTAATGTCATAACTTGTTTTATAGTACCAATAAAAAATAAGAAAATGTATTGCTGGCTTCAAAAAAAAAATCTAGGGGATAGTTTTGTAGGACTTGCTGATCTGCCTATGTAATTTTGTTTTGTTGTATCTCTTTTTATGACAATTTAATAGAAAATTTCCCCTCCCAATTGAAAATTACACTCCCATATAATTACAGCATGAGATATATGTATGTATAAAGGTACAATAGGGCAAGTTTTGTATTTGAAATATTAAACTTTAACTCGAGATTTCGATCAAAACCTCACATAACGATCGATAATCTAGAAATCGAAAAGTGTGTGTGTCCATACGTCTGTCTGTGTGTGTGAATATTTGCACCTATAGCCTCAATCACTTAAAAAAAAAACAGTGGCGTAACTATACCATCTGAGGCCCGTGGCAAATTTTTTGGATGGGCCCTCCAAAAATAGTCATGTTAGAATTTTATTTTAATAAACCAATGATGTAAGTACATAGTTACCCAAAACTATTGATAATATTATGTGCATTTTAGTTAAATATCTAATAAGTTTTATTTTCAAGAGCATAGGCTTATACAAATATTTATAATGAAATGCCAATTAACTTAACTTTCAATAAAATTTTTTTATTAATAAATTTTTTTTTCTCCGAGCTTTCTGTTCCGCAAAAGTATCTATAACATCATCAAAGTATAAAGATTGGGCCATAGAATTTTCAAAAGACAGAATAGCCAAGCTACATAGCCTGTCTTGTGCCATAGAGTTTCTTAAATAAGTTTTTGTTAATTTTAGTTTCGAAAATGATCGTTCAGCACTAGTTGTAGTCACAGGAATTGTAACAAAAAACATTAATGTAGTACATATTTCAGGAAAGCTGCACGCCATAAAATGATTCCTTATTATTAATAAATCAGCAAGTTCTGTAATACACTAAAACTTTTTTATTTCATCTCTGAAAGTGGACCGAAAACTGAGAATTTTCCTGGCAAATGATTCAGATATGTCCTTTTTATATATACATTAACAAATTCTAGAACTTTTTTTTAATAAATCAGTGTCATTTAAAATTTGTAAAGTAAAGTGAAAAATTCGTGCGTAAATCGATAGTTAATGGTACGGGTTGATTTAGTAAGCTGAAAATATGTTAAATAAAATTTATTATTATAAAAAAACAAATATGTTACTTTACCGCAGTTTTTGATAAATTTTAGTGCATTCAATAGAAAATTTCGTGATTTAAGAGAACATTTTTTTTTACCCCCTATCACCTATATACTTCCGGCCAAATTAAGTATGTCAGCAAAATTTTCGATTAAATCGTGAAATTTCCTATGGAATGAACTAAAATTCATCAAAATCCGCGATAGCATATTTTCGACTTACTAAGTCAACGCGTACTAAGTTGATTTTATTCATATAATTGTTAACTATCTATTTACATATACATTTTTCAAATCCGCGATGACAGGACTTTCAGTGTCACTGGCTTCTAGCCTATTTGGTTAACAAAATGAGGGAATTCTCCGGCGTTCTCCGGATGCGTTCTGAAAATCGACATCTTTTTGTTTTGAATGTGTTGAAATTTTAATGATTAGTTTGAATTTATATATACACTTTAGTTGTGCCTCACTCTCATTAATTTTAAGTACTTACAAAATTATAATTTTTAATTACTTAGGTACACAATTTTGCTAAAAATTTTAGATTATTTCTGAGCTCGTGGCCTCTTGGGTTAGGGGCCCGTGGCATTCTGACAGCCCTGCCACCCTATAGTTACGCCACTGACTTAAAATCTATTTTTTCTCAAAAAAGGCTCTAACGATTTTGATTAAAAAAATATGTTTACTATTAAGGACATGGTCTACATTTTGGTTGCAACTAAATTTAAAAAAAAATGTTAGTAATAACGACTCTACCGATTTCGGTCAAAAATTTATGCAGGAGGTTCTTCAAACTAGAAATAATATTATATATCAACATTTTCTAAGATTTTTTTGGCGCTTGAAAAAAAAATAAAAAAGTTTGTTTGAAAATTTAATATCTTGAAAACGAGTAAACAATTTTTTTTTCAAATTATGTCCTTAAATTTATATTATTAATTATTTAAAATTGGCATAGAAAGTTTTCCTTAAACAAATTCTTGTTATTTTAAACTCATGTTTTTTTCCAGATTTAGTTTCAGTTTTTATTTTTTGAGCTCAAACTATTTTAGTAGTAGTTTTCAAATTCTTGTTCATAAGAGCACGTACGTGAGATTTAGCTGTGCATTTGATTTTATTTTTTTGACCCAACCTACGTGGTTTTAGGTTTTTCCATATCTTACCAAATGGATTGGAATAGAATCCTTCACTCCAATTCAAGACCATTCGAATCTTCTTGATCTTGCAGCAAAAGAAGTCAAGTCCAAGAACATACTATCACAAACCAAACAAACATCTTTCCACCGACAAGGACAAATGGTCTCTAGTGATTACAACAACTTCGAAGTTATTACCGAATTCATCCACCTCTTAAAGTTAAGATTAATTCGCCGAATGACACATTAGTGGAGATCCCTACGAAACCTTTTCTACTTCGGTTCTAAACTCCTCATGCAAAAGACGAAGTGCTTGCTATATAAAGTACTCATACTACCAGTTCTACTGATTTTTGGGATGCAAGTTAGATGGCAATTTGTGCCTTTACAAAACAAAGTTAGAATTTTTATTTCTGTAGAATGGCCAGCGCACGATTTTTTAAATTAAAAATAAGTTAATAATTCCCACAAATTCATGATATGAAATCTCTAACATGATTGGTTCAAAATTATAATGAAGGAGTTTTTTTCAGTTCGAATCTAGTTTTTTAAATTTTTCAGTTGATAAACTTTATCGCAAAAAATAAACTGTCACATTTATGTATTTTAGAAACATTTTTGAAACAGCTAAAATGTTTTTGAAATCTCCAAGAAAATTTAACTGTCCGGTATGGGTAATTGGTTGCAAATGCCTTGCTGTAAGCTTTAGGTAAAATGTAACTTTAACAGAAAAAACAATTCATGTTAAAATGCGTCGCTCAGAGAATTTTCTACTAACTATATTTTAATTTTGAACTCATTTCATTTAAGAATTTCAATACCTACATTGTATGAATTTCAGGAAGACATTACATAAAAATCGATTTAAGGAACATCTAGATAAAATGGTAATCTGTATTTTTTGACTGAAAAAACATGAACTTTTTATAACAGCAATTGAAAGTCAGATATATGTACAATATTTCATTTAATTTTGTTTTCATTAAAATTAATAATATATACTCGTATATTTATGATTCCAATGATGTGGTATGAAACATTTATTCCTCCTTGAACTGATGCTTAATTAAATTTTTAACAATAGTAAAAGTTACTTAACAAATGAATGAAATACTAACCGTCTTTTTTTCATTATACCAGCATAATATTTACTTTTATTTCTTAAATTTCAAAACTTGATCTTTCATAATTTCACTAAAAAAAAAAAACAAATTATGTATATTGTTCTATACAAATTCACATCCTCTTACATACTCTGTATGATATGAACCCTAAATGTTAACAATAAACGCTAAGCTTACTAATTTTAATAAAACATATAAATATATATATGTATTGTATTTAAAGAAAATAATATATTTATTTGCTTTCAATAACTCACTATTTGAAATTTCATATAAAATACATACAAACTTCCCAAAAAATATCATATACACCTATTCTCTAAATAAAAATCAAATAATCAAAATATTTTTGATGGGCGTGTATACTCTTATAAGAAAATGAATTCTACCTAATAATTATTACAAATGGCAGAGTATGAAAAAAAAACATAAATACTTCTAACAAAAATTATATATTTTGCTGAGCTCTGTCTAATGTCTTTGTTTTATCGAGAATTTCAAGCTTTAATCATAAGTTTTACATTAAATTAAACATAAAAAAAACTATCATAAAAATACGGAAAAAATAAACACTTAACAAAAGGAAAACCAAAAAAAAAAAACACACTATTTGTTAAGAATATAAATGTTATAGGTTTAATATATATATATAAAAAAACGCATAAGAATAACGATGAAAAGTTTAATCACATCTTTTCTGCAAGTAAGACGATACCAAAAAAAAATATATTTGTGCTATAAAAACATTGAATAAAAATGGAATGCTTTTTTCTCTATAAATCTTTCTGTTTTTTTTGTTACTTAAATTATTTAAATTTCAGCTTAAGTTAGTCACAGTTATAAAATATGGAACTTTAATAAGCAACACTGATTTTGAACACTTTTTACACCTAAAAACTTAATACATTAAAAAATAATAGGAACCTAGTTCTGATATATGTACTCAATTTCATTCATCCGGGAGCTTCTTTTTAAAAAAGTTGAACGTACTTGATCTTATGTTCAAGAGGAATAGAGTTTTAAAATTGTCTACATACTAAACATAACAAAACAATTGTAAAAACATGAAATCGAATTCTTAAATTGGTGAAATTCCTATAATATTTGGTGCGTATTCTAATTTTTCATTCATTTGGTAGTAAACAATAAACGGGTTTACAAAACAAATTTTGAGCAATGCCCCAAAAAGACGATGCCCACTTCTTTGACTAGCGGAATTATCCATATGCGCCCGAAGTTGATCAGCATTATCCACTCCTCCATTGTATGTATTATAGTCTTTTACGAAAAAAATTTTCCAAAAAATGGTTATTGAGGTTACCCCCCAAAGAACCATTTTTTACTTGCGATATAGGTACTATAGGGCAAGTTCTGCATTTGGAAAAAAAATCGAACTCGAGATTTTGATCAAAGTTGACATTACGATGATAGCGAAGACGAAAAAAGTGGGTCCGACAATTCCGTCTGTCTGTCTGTATGTCTGTATGTCTGTATGTCTGTATGTCTGTATGTCTGTATGTCTGTATGTCTGTATGTCTGTATGTCTGTATGTCTGTACCTCGAACTACAGCCTAAACTACTGGAGGTTTTTTCTTCAAACTCGGTAGTTAAGGGTCTTTGGAGATTCCCTAGAGGAGAAATTGAAATTTTTTTTTTAGCTCCAAAACTAAGGCTACCCCCCATACACCCGTAATGCAAAATCTTATTTATCTCGAAAACGGCTCTAACGATTTTGATAAAAAAAATTGGGTGTGATATTATGAACATGGACTATATTTTGGTGAAAAAAAAAATTGGGGGGAAATGTTATTAGGGGTACCTGTCATAGAACGGTTTTTTTGATTTTCGAATTTCTCACCAACGGCTCTAACGATTTTAACCAAAATTTTTATGCAGAAGCTGCTTTGCATTTGAAAAAATATAAACTAAAATTTTTTTCGAAGAAATAGTTTTTGGATTTTTAAAAAAATAATACAATTTTTTTTTTTGATTCAATTTTTTGAAAACCGATACACGATTAAATTTTTAAATTACGTTTAAAAATGTATTTTATTAAATACTAACAATTTGCATATCAATTTTTTTTATAAAAATTTTAAGGAAAATTTAGTACACATAAAACATGTTTCAGTGTGTCTGTATGTCTGTACCTCTCACTAAAGCCTAAACCACTGGACCTATTTCTTTCAATCTCGGTAGTTAAGAGTCTTCGGTGATTCCCTAGAGGAAAAATTGAAATTTTTTTTTTAGCTCCAAAACTATGGGTACCCCCCATACACCCGTAATGCAAAATCTTATTTATCTCGAAAACGGCTCTAACGATTTTGATAAGAAAAATTAAGTGTGATATTATATACATGGACTACATTTTGGTCAAAAAAATTTTGGGGTAAAATGTTATTAGGGGAACCTGCCATAGACCCGTTTTTTTGATTTTCGACTTTCTCATTAACGGCTCTAAGGATTTTAACCCAAAATTTTCAGCAGGAGTCCAGTTAAGTTTAAAATAATATTGTACATAAAAATATTCGAAAAAAATTTTTTTGGGTTTTTTTGGAAAAAAAAAATTTTAAATCAATATCTTCGAAACCTATGAACGATTATTTTTTGAAATTATTTCCTAAAATCATTATTATTTAATACTTAAAATTCGCATCCCACATTTTTTCTTGAAAACTTTTAGAGAAATTTCTTATATAAAAAATGTATTTAATAATAAAACGATTTTTTAAAGTTTATTTGCATAAATTCATACTTTTCTGGAAACCAGACGGCAATTTTATGCATTTGAACATTATTATCTCATTAAATCCATGTTTTATATTTATAAAATTTATCTTAAATTCCAAAGTACTTTTACATAAGAGCAAGTTCGTGCGATCCAGTCGTGCATTTTATTTTGTTTTGATTTTCTCAAAAACGGTATGACCGATTTTGATAATTTTTTTTTTCCTAAAGCTCCCCAAAAACAAATAGAATTGTGTATTCAAATTTTCAAATTTTTCAAATTTCAATTTTTTTTTTTGAAAACTCAATATTTGGAAAAGCTTTTTAAACTTAAAAAATGAAAGTTTTTCAACATAATCTACAAGATGTATGAAAAAAAGTTTTATTTTACCTAAAAATAAAGGTACCCACCATACAAATGTTAAAAATGGTTTTAAAAAATCGTATTTTACTCGAAAACGCCTATAATTTTGATAAAATTTTTTTTTGTGTCAATTAATTTTAACGATCTTTAATATGAGAAAAAAAAATTGAAATTAAGATATTACAGCTTGTACCTACCATAGAACCAGTGGCGTAGCGTAGGGGGAGCGGGGGGTGGGGCGCTCCGCCCCGGGCGGCAGGCCTAGGGGGGCGGCAAAATGTCGCCGGTGATGCGGGTAGAGTAGAAATCATATGTTTCATGACAAATCGTTTGACAAGTCAACAAACAACAATAATGTAAATTTGAAATTTGCCACCCTATCTGTGGTTCGTCGTTGACGCTCTCGGCTGATTTCCGTGAATTCGTAAACGGTGAGTAGGGCCATAAGAGTGCATTCCGTATTGTCGCGCGAAACTAAAAACAAAACGTTCCGAAACTCGCTCGAAACTGAAAGGGAGCGTTCCGAAACATATGATATGCATATGCGAGATATGATAAGATAACTAGGATTCGACGGAAACGTTATTCTAGTCTCAGCCAGCTCAATGTTTTTGCTCCCTCCCGCATCACAGAAGGTTATTTCGATTGTGTTGTTTATAGTTTAAATACTGTTTAATCTTCTAAAACTAAACACTTAGTACTTTACTCAACCTTTGAACTAGATTTTGGAAATGAAAAGAGTTGAAGCAAGCGGTGCGGAATACCACAAGAAAAAGGCTAAGAAAGAAGCAGATGCGAAGAAGTCTCCAGGTGCATTACTGAAATATTTCAGTTCTAGTTCTGGTTCGAAAGCTACGTTAACGTCTTCGGTGGCATCCAGCAGCAGCGGAAGGGATTCCAATGTAAGTATGATTCCTCCATCTACAATCGTGAGTGGCCTAGAATTGTCCTCCGGCCAATATTCATGGGAATGCATGACTTATTTTACAGGCAGAAGAAGAAGACGTGCCTGCCGTCGAAGTTGGAAGTCGTTCTGGTCCCACCACAAAGCAGGGTCAAGACGAAGTCGACTCAGCAGAAGTACCTCAAGCATCTAGCCACAAGCCTGCAGAAGAAGTGAACCTCGTCTTGCCAAAGATATGAAGCTGTAAAGACGCTTAAGAATAAGTTTGTGCAAGTTCTTGAGGTACTGGAAGAATTGACGGATCGGGAGCCAGACTTCTTCTGACAGTCATGCAGTCATTCAACTTCCTCACTTTTCTTGGCTTTTGAGCTGCAGAGCTACCTGAAAAAGATGAAGTACAGATTTACCTGCTGCAAAATGGACTGAGTGTGGATAAGTGTGCTCAGAAACTCTGCGCTTTAAAAGCTTTCTTAATGGAGAGCAGAGACCGTTTTGTCTAAGCCGCAATCGACTTTTCTAAGACTCTCTGTGAAAAACTTGGAATCGAACTCAAAACGAGAAGAAATCGCAAGAAAAAACGCATGCATGGCGATGAATCTGCAGATGCAGCTTTGTCTCACGATCCTCATTCGTAAGGCCCGTAGAATCCGTTTATGAAACCGCTGATCCTATTTTTACTTCAATAAAAGATACCTAATTGCCTGTGAAATGATGTCTCGAAACTCGAAATTTAATTTTAATTTAGTATTGAATGGGGGCGGCAAAATGGGTCTCCCGCCCCGGGCGCCGCCGCCGAGATGGCACGCTACGCCACTGCATAGAACCATTATCATCATAACGGATTTTAAGGACATTTTTTGTAGAGATGCTTCTAAAAGTCTAAAAACCATTACATTTCAAAACTTAAAAAAAAAATATTTGTTTAATTTTTGAAAAAAAAAAATAATTTATTTTGGAAAATTCGATATTTCAAAAACGGCTCAGGCATACCAATTTTTTTTCTTAAAAATCTTTTAAAAATTTTGTATATAAAATCTTTTTTTTTAAGAAACCTCTACAAGGACTTATAATTTTTGTTCTTGCATAAATTCATATTTGCATAGCATTCTGTTTTTGTCTCTTACTACTAAAAGAATTTAAAAAATTAATTTTATCCTTATGAACAGTTTTCTCTAATAACATTCGTTTTTAAAATTCATAGTCTATTACATGGGAGCAAGTTCGTGCGACCCATCAGTCGTGCATTTTATTTTTTCTTCTTTTAAATGTCTTGGGTTGACTTTTCTATGTATCCGAAGTTTTTTCGGTTTTTAGTTTCTCTAACAATCTCACTAATGAAAAATTGTAGTCAAAGAAAATAAATTTTTGCTTTCCTAAATCCTTTTTAATCATTGACAAGGGTACTCTTTCCCGGAGACCGTAATTTTTCGTACCAACTTTCCAGCTGCTTGTCCTTTCTTTGCTATATTGATCTGCTAAGCACCATACTTTGTACCATCTTTTCAAAGGTTTGAAATTGTATTTCATTCATGAAAAAGAATCATTGACTCGTCAACAAAAAGCTGTCTTGTCCCATCGTAGGAAGTACCAATTTTTTGATTTAAAGAATCTATCATTAGCCGAAGCCTGAAAAATCTTTCTTTGTTACTTCTTGGAATATCATTTATGTGTAAGCTGCTCAAAATTGCATCGAATCTGTTCCAGCTGGGTAGTTAATAGTATCCCATTGCAAAGTTTATTCCTATAAAAGCTTGTATCCTTCATCAAGAGTAACACCATACTTTTCTGAGCGTATAGTAGAGATTAGATTGATAAACAATATTATCGAGAACACTTTCAAGAAAGGATACGAAAAAGTCGGTTGGACTATTGAAGCTCTCAAACAAACCTTCTAGAGGGCCCTCTAGCAATAAAAACTTAGGAATTTCTGATAAACAATCCTTTGCTTTCCATTAGCGATTTGGTTACTCTTTGGGTATTTTTTTCTTCAAAATACTGCATCCCAGTGAATTATTTGAAATTTCCTCTTCATCAACAATCTGGTTTTTCATTGATTCTTATTATTTTTATTTTTTATTGAACGAATTGTTAATAGTTTCAATTCATCTTAGGATTCTAGGTCAGTATATTCATTATTAGCCAAAGGTAATTCCTCAAGAATAGCCAAAATCTTATAGTCCTTCAACAAAACATTCTGAACAGCCGAACTAATGCACTTTATCAATGCATGAAAATAACACGAAGAAAAAAAAAGAATTAGAACACTAACTAATAACAGAAGAAACTGTATTCATCACACAACCTGAAAGGTCCACAATGATTTGTTGTTGAAATATTTATGAAAAATCACAATTACTTTAATTGATATCGTGTTTTTTTTAAATCAGAATTTGCAAACAAACTTAACACTTACTTATGCTGGCAAAAAAAAACCGTTATAACCGTGGCAAGAACTTTCTAAAATAAAATGTAGCGACTATAAGCAAGCTCTTTTATACAAACATTTTAAAACATTTAAAAAAAAAAAACTTTGACACCAAATTTTCAAACTTTTTAAAAGCTTCTCTATAAAAAATTTCATTAAAATCCATTATGCTTATAATGAGAAATTCAAAATTTAAAAAAATGATTCTATGCTGAATACAGTCAGTAACATCTTAATTTAAATTTTTTTTTATTGAATTATTGATCGTTATCGTTAATCGAAAGAAAAAAAAAATGTTCTCAAAATTCCATGTGCCGTTTTCGAAAAAAAACGATTTTCGAAACTATTTTTAACATTTGTAAAATATTTCGCTTCCCTCTTCTAAAAATTGAGATTTACAGATATTTTTTTTTCATTAAAATTCTAAGAGCCGTGTTTTGAGATAACTTGAATTTTTCAAAATGGCTATATGGCAGTTATGAAAAATCCAATTTATAAACGGCTCTTATAATTTTGATGAAAAAAAAATATCCGTAAATTTTCCATAACGTTTATGGCAGGTACCAGAGAAAATTGAGATAGTCCTCTTGACAAAAAAAATGAATTTCCACTCAAATCGATTTCCAAATCGGGACCGAAGTGATAACAAGCAGCGCTGCAGTGAAGTATTTGGGACTGAGGCTCGACACGAAGCTCACCTTCTGGACACAAATACAGGCAGCAGCAGAAAGAGCGTCAAAAACAACAGCATTACTGAGCAGATTAATGGCAAATATAGGTGGACCAACGGCCAGTAAGCGCAGACTACTAATGTCGACAACGCATGTTATTCTTCTATACGGAAGCGAAATGTAAGCGGACGCACTTAAACAACACAAGTACCGCACACTTATGGCTGCAGTGCAGCCAGCTCCTGCCGAACGGTATCAGAACCAGCCGTCCTTGTAGTCGCAGGAGTTATCCCCATCGATCTTTTAGCGGCAGGAAGGAAGTATATCTACGATAAAAAGGTGGAAATTGGATTGAAAGCGGCATCCGAAAAGGCCAAGCAGCTTACAATTCAGAAGTGGCAAGAGCGTTGGAGCTCCGAAAGCAGAGGAAGATGGACAAGGAGTGTGATCAGGAACGTGGCTGAGTGGAATGACCGGAAACACCGTGAGGTTAATTACTACGCCACCCAGTTACTCACCGGACACGGTTATTTTAACGCCTTCTTCCAAAAATCGGAAAAACAAACAGTCCAGCCTGCCTGTACGAGGATTCACAAGAAGACTATGCAAACCATACCTTCTTCACGTGCAGCGGATGGGAGCTCCTCCGTCAAGATTTGCAATTAGGTACTGGCGCCATCAACCCAGAGAACTTAGTCCAGTAGATGCTACATAGTTATGAGAACTGGCAAAACATTTGTAGATTCACAGAGTATATTCTCAAAAAAAAAAGAAAAAAAAAGAGAAGAAGAAAATGATCGGGAAACAGTTGAGCCCGCCAGTTGATCCCGCAAGGGAAACATGACAACCCCCCTGAAAGTAATGCAAAAAGCGGTCCCGGAGGGAGGGGGGTAGGTCAGACGCCAATATGGGTCTTAGAGGTTTAGTCGGTATGTAGCGAGGCCGACACACGGGTTTGGTCAACGGCTCAACCCTAAGACCGCCTTACGTTACATAAAGCATTTCTTCTCGCTTTCCCCCTAAAGGTAAAAAAAAATATGACAGGTACACCCATTTTGGACCTACAAAAAATTTCTAACTTTTTGCAAATATTTTTTCTATAATTCTATATGGACTTGCAAAACAAACACAGCTTGTCGCAAGACAAAATAATGGCTGACCAATTTCTAAAGCAAGATGACCTTTTCTGACTAATTAGATGGCATATTTTTTGCGAATATGCTATATATGGGGTGCCAAGATCCCAGAGCCAAATATTCTTTGTTCCAATACCCTTAATTGCATTCTAGTTCTATTTACACAATGTACGGTTTGGTTAAAATCTTTGTGAAGTTAGGCCTTGTTTATGCATATTCCCATACTACATACATACATACATATATGTATATGCCCCATTTAATATATTCTTTCCTCAAGTAAAATATATTATTTTATTCACCTCGCAATTTTTGTTGTACCTTACATTTACGAGATTCATTAAGTTTTGGTTTTCCTTCCAAAATACCAACCCTTAAATCTTGATACCTATTATCGTTCTTTAATGAAATCAATGCTTTATACATTCGTTATTATTTGTATATAGTTACTTTTGCCTCAAATTAAAGTACACCGAGCATTTTGACTTTATGGAAAATTTCGGGAATATTTCTTTGTGAAGAGCATTTTGGACACGTGCCATACCATAAGCATCAGTTGCATAGCTTTTTGCTTGCCAGATGATACGAAGAGGTATTATTAAAGGGCAAGTTTTGAGTTTGTAAAAAAAAAAGTGAATTCGAAATTTTAATTAAACATGACAATACAAGAAAACGAATGAAAAGTGTCGAAAAATTCACTCTCTATTAGTTAAGAATACTGCCGTTAAAAAGTAATTTATCCTTCATGAAAACGACTCAAGCGATTTTGATATAAAAATGAGTATGGGGACTAAAAGGGAGATATGTATGTGTGAGTTATGCGTCGTGATATCAAATTTAAAATTTAAGAATATTCCTTTCTTTTCATAAAATTCATGGATTTAAAAATCTGATATTCTTGGGACGATAAAAATTGACAAGTATGACAGGATTTATTGTTTGTTTCAAAAACAGGAAACAGCACTGAGTTTTTGAAGCACTAAATTCTACGCGGTTCATGGTTCCCCATTTAAAAATGCTTTCCAGATCAGAATTTAATGAGCTTGTATCGAACTTAATGAGGATGGTAATTCTGCTTTCGATGTATTTAGCAAATATCTAAACTTATATAAAAACACCTTTGTAAAACTTAACGAAAGGAACGAGAATGTTCTGAGAATTTTATTAACGGGAGTCAGTCGTCTTCCAGCAGGTAACAGAGCAGCGTGTATATGTAATAAAAAGTGGTTTTTATAATATTTGTTCCGCTATAATTGTTGTGTTTTATGACCTGAATCTAGAAAAGAATACGAGAAGCTGAGAGTACTGTCGTCAGCAAAACATTTTAATGGTTTTAGACAAAAGATTCACAGCTCCACAAAAAAAAATTTTTTTTTAATATGGGATCAGACCACCTTTACTATAGGTTTTCGGGGTCGCTGAATCCGAATCCGACCACCATTTTACCCTATCACGTCAGGATTTTTTGCTTGCGTTTGAGGAAGTTTGTCTGTTTTGTTATCCCTGCTCTGCGAATGATTCCCTGGAAGAGCTAAAACTCTGGTGTCCTAGGTTTATTGGGGTTAACCTGGTTGGGTTTTAGAGAGTTTGAACTTTTTTGCACCTGTCATCTTTGAGCTATACCCTCCGAGAGCTTCAACTCGGGCACCATGGGTCACTGGGGGTTGACACTGAGATCACTGAGGTTATGAAAAATCCTGACGTGATAGGGTAAAATGGTGGTCGGATTCGGATTCAGCGACCTCGAAAACCTATAGTAAAGTTATTCTGATCCCATATTAATTTTTTTTTTGTGGAGCTGTGATTGATGAATATGAGAAAGAGAGTCGGAGAAAAAGCGGAACCCTGTAGCACACCAGCATTTTATTTATGAATTTCAGACTTAAAACCGTCTAATCCTATTTGTATAAAACGAAGAAGAGATTCCATCAATACCAAATGCAGGCAATAATCTTACATTCTTGAAAACGATGTAAAGATTTGTGCCACTGCTCGGTGAGATATACCATGAGATCATGCTACGAAAGCCATACTTCCGGTCTTTGAGAAGCTTTCGTTATTTCTTCAGATGATAATTTATCAGCGTTTCCATGACGTAAGTGCAATTGGACGATACTTAGAAAAGGAAGAAGATTCGCCTCTTTTAGAGACAGGCTGGACAAATGCAGTTGTCCATCAAATCGGAAAGGTACCATCAGAGTAAGACAGATGGCAAAGCTTCCACAATGGCTTGGCCAGCGTTGAACAACATTTCTTCAGAACAATGGGAAGGATACTATCCGGGCCAACCGAATTGTGTGCATCTAAATCTTTCAGTACTCTTGCAACTGTACGAGTGCTAAAGAAGAGTTGTCCCATAAAATCGCTTACGCTCTCAAGTATAGGAGGAGTTATGATTCCTTCTGGCAGCGTCGAATTAACAGCAAACTGTGCTGCAATCAAATTGACTTTTACAGGAGTAAGCTGACAAAAGGAGTGACAATTGAAGACGAGTGAACGAATCGAAGAAGAAGTAGTATTTCATACATATTTCACAAATGACCCAAAAAGATATGCATACAAAACTGACAATCAACTGTCAGCTTAGCTGATTCCACCCAGGGTTCCTTAGTACAAATTCTCAGTTTTGGTGCTAAAATTTGCAAACATTTCTGAGATCTCTTGAATTTGCAAAGCTCAACAGTCTCAAGTTGAATTTCAAGACTTTTTATAATCTGACATTAACTAAATTGTCATAACTGACAATTTAAGTGACAGCTTATGTTATCTGTCAATTTTTTAAGAATTTAATTTTGTTAGAAAAAATAGACATTTTTGTAGATCTGGCACCTGTCAATTTTTATTTAAAAGGGCCCTAGGAAACTTATGTCGATTTTTTCTTTACACACTAGAAATTTCGATCCCGGATCAAAATTTTTCATTTGGTATGTGTGTAAGTACGTGTTTCATGTACGTGTGTGTAAATATTTCTTCAAATAAGGATTTGAAAATTTTGATCCCTTTCAAAGAAAAATCGATTTTTTTGGTCTGAAGGAAAGCAAAATCTGGCAAGGGATCAAAATCTTTACACAGTAATTGATTTTTTATGTGTAAAATAAATCGAAATGAAACCCATATTCAAAAAAAAAAAACTAATCATGAACCAGGCCATTTGAGTCATAAAAGCAAGCACGTCCAACCGATTGATGTTTAATTTTTATGTAAGGAGTAAAAGGACTCGAAATGACTATATGGGCCGGATATGAAATCGTTAAAATAGATATGCAACCCCAAATGAAATAAAGGATGATAAATTGCGAGTGTTCATTGCTCTTTCCATAAAGGTATACCTTTACAATTATATACGTAGGTATACGGAACAGATATACCTTTATAGCATTTTCATCATAAATATTGGATTACCTCTTTTATTGCAGAATTTAGTTGATTCATTCTTAAATTATTATTCACATGTTACTAACTACTTCCCTGCTGTAGGATTCTGTCTGTACCTGATGTGATCCAGGAGAAGAAATATGACAGAATTGCTAATTTTCAGTTCAGCATGGTATATAATCTTTTGAGAATTTTGTATCTCCACAAAACGTCACGTCGCCAAAGCCGTGCGTCAGTCAGTCGGTTGCTTCGGAGGAATGGTTTTTTAATTAAAATTTTAAATTCATTTTGGTATTACGAGAATTTTACAGAAGTTGAATCTTCTGTGATAAATATTCTTATATGAATTCAAAATGGTAACGAGAGTAGGATAATCCTTTCGATTTAACGCAAGCAATTGCTGTTGACATTTTTATTAGGTATATCCTTTATTCTTGCTTAAAAAAAAAAGAAAGAATAATCAAAATGACTGTGTGCGAATGTTGAATATGAGTTTGACAGTTATATGAAGATACCCTTAAATAAGTCATATCATAACAATACAACACAAGGCTAAATGGTTTTACTTTGCTACGACTTTTAGTGGAGCTTAATAAATGCATTGAATAAAAGCAAAACATTTTATTCGTTTGAGTATTCGCTGAATATTTATAATTTATCAATTCACTTGTAGTTTTTTAAATTATTATTTGTGAATTTCACTCATAAATAAATCCGAGGATGGCCTAGTTTTAAAAACTCTCTCAGCGGTTGTACATTGTACAAGGAACAGCTAGTTTGCCTCCCTGTGAATGTGACCAAGAGGTGTAAGGCTCGATATGTGCAAATGTGTGACATAAAGGAGACCATTTGCATAATGTTCTTGTTCTTACGCGCACTTAAGGGGTTATGAATACCCTTATAATAGTACACAGTGCGAGCAATTAGGAAAGTAGGATAGGATTACAAAGGAGACACCTGGTTTTGAATGTCTGCACATTGCAATGAGTGGGAAATATTGAGCCGGGTGAAGCATTCCACATTCGTGTAGTGCGGCTAAAAAAAGAAACTCAGTACTTGACAGTACGTCCGAAATCGGGCTCAAAGGTAAACTGATTGCCATATATGGAAGGAAGGGTATTACGAATGAATTTTCTGTCTTTTTACTAGAGCACTGTTTATGAAAATCGGGGTTAAATAATGATAGACATGAAACATTTAGATAAAGGTCGCCTATCATTTTTAGAGCGCTTTTTTGAATTCTATCTAAGAGACTCAAGTGGGTTTTCGGAGCACCTGCCCAGATATGGGAATTGTACTCGAGCTTCGGAAGAACAAAGGCTTTATATATTAAAGCCAGATCAGAAGGGGTAAAAACTTCTTGCATCGGCGGCGGAGTAAACCTAAGTACTTAGCAGCGTTTTTGGCGACGTCAAATGTGTGATCAATCCAAAAAATATCGTCTGTGATGCACATACCTAGAACTGAAAGCTGTTCAGTCTGCTCGATGCAAGTGCCACCCATGAATATTGGAATTGAGGGAGGGTTACGTTTTAACGAAAATTTTCAAAACATTCAATTCTAGACGGTTTTTGACAATGATGTCAATCAGAATCAGAATTCAGAATTTAATGAGCTTATCATGCGCTGCAGTTCAAGTTGCACTTCCGAAGAAAAAGGAAATGAATCAGACAACAGACAAAAGATCATTTATTAACACAAGGAAGAGTGTCGGAGACAAAACGGAGCCCTGTGGCAGACCAGCGTTAGTTTTGTGGATATCAGGTTTGAAACCGCCCTATACTACTTGTAGTGAATGGTCCGAAAGGTAATTTCTAATGCAACGAAGAATAGATTCATCGATACCAAATGCAAGCATTTTCTATAAGAGAGCTTGATGCCAAACTCTATCGAATGCCTTTGAAATGTCAAGTGCAATAATCTTACTTTATCCAAAACGATGTAAAAATTTGTTCCACTGTTCGGTGATATATACCATCAAATCAATCAGTGCATCTATTGCTACGAGCCATATTGCCTATCATTAAGAAGCTTTCGTTCCTCAAGATATTTCTTAAGCTAAAAATTGATGAGCGTTTCCATGACCTTGGAAAGAAGGGACGTAAGTGCCATTGGACGACAGTTAGAGGGGGAAGAGAATTCGCCTTTTTTAGGGACAGGTTGTAGGTAGTAGGACAGTTGGAAAAGCTTACGCAGTGGTTCTTCCAGCGTTGAAGAATATCTCTTCAGAAGAATAGGAGTGATACTATCCGGGTCATCGGATTTGTGAATGTCAAGATCTTTTAGTACTCTAGCAACTGCATGAGTGTGAAAGAAGATTCGTTCCATAAAATCGTTGACGCTCTCAAGTACAGAAGGAGTCTTGTCACTCTGGATAGCGTCAAATTAACAGCAAACTGTGCTGCAAGTAAATTGGCTTTATCTATCGAGCTTACCCTTACAACAGGAGTGTCATTGAAGACGAGCGTTGGAACTGAGGATTTAGTAGTGTTTCGTACGTTTTTCAGAAATAACCAAACATTTTTACTACCTTTGCGACATTGCAGTATGTTTTGCCATAATTTTTTGTCATGTGCAAATTTAGTTCGTCTGATATGAACGCATTATATGAAAACTATCATGCAAGAGAACTATCATGGGAAAAAACAAGCATGGGAGATTTCTATCTTTCGAGAAAATTATCAAGTGAAAAATTGCCATGTGAGAAAACTATCATTATATATATATTGTATACCCGATTGTGTGTACTGGAATTAAAACTGTGTATCTTAAAATCCCCGAAAAAGGTTATTCAATTATTTATGACATTTAAACTTCCTTTAAAACAACCCTAACTTACGAGTAAGTGCAAACAAAATATAAGAAAAATCAAATAAGGGTGATTCGTAACAGTGGTGGTGGTGTATATGTATTTATATCTCCCAAAGGGATTCAAGGCATGCCAGTGAACAAGTGACGGCTTACTATGATTTTTACTTAATGCCAATAGTTACGAGTATATAGCAAAAGAGAGCTGAACAAAATGTTGATTCCCTTACAGAACTGAAGTGCGAATGCATCATTTAACGTTCACACATTCTTACGTGAAGGATTTTGGGTTTTGAAAGGACAAAAACTCACTTAAATTTGGGGGAATTCCTATAAGAGTACATGATGCCTGCAGCTTCTGCCTTTAATTTATTTCGTATATTGTGTTTCATTCCTTTGGTGGGCACATTATCCTGATAAATTCTTTTAGTTTTGAAAATTGGTGGTTGTTAAATAATGTATGCAGTAATAAATTGGAGAGAGAACGAAAAAAAAAATATTCCGAATATTTGATGAATGGGCTAACATTAGCTCAAACTCACTTTGTTCTTGGACCTGAAGTTATACGTGACTTTAGTTATATTAAAATGGTACAATTTGAAGGTGTGGGGAGAAATGAAAGATGAAATTTGGGAAATATGTTTGAATTGGGTTTTAAAATATTTTGAAAATAAAAATTCGGTTGAAAAATAAATAAAAAGATTAATTTAGTTCCTTATTATAAATAAAATAATTTTATAAACATAATTATAAATATAAATAAATAATATCTCATTAAAAGTATAAGCCTAAATACAGCAACAAACTTTAAATAAAAATATTACATAATATTTTCCAGAACTTCCTCTTTGGTTCAGTCACATGAACATCTATATATAAAACCATGAATTTTTCAATATGTCTCCCCAACAAGAAGTGAGTGATCTTGATGCAGCTTGTTCTTGTGTATTACTAACCTTTTTGTTTTTCATTTGAATTCAATAAAACGCATTTCTTTTATTTTTTATCTATACTTCGAGGACCTATTTGCCTCATCTTCAGTAGGTATCTATAAAAATAAAATACACGCGTTTTAATAACATAAATAGGTACATAAGAAATTTAAGTATATACAAAAATTACCAAAATTATTTTTAATAAATTATTTGCTAACAATCTGTTTTTTTAATATTCGAAAATCAAAAAAATAAATCGTTGAACCAATTTTCTTATAAAGTTACTAACTATGAGATTGTAGTATGTATTAGTGTAGTCCCTTTTATCTGTTTTGTAGTTACACGCAATGCCCTCATTCTTTATAATTTGGTTAACCTAATGAATTTGTAACTTAAATTTGTGTCATAAATCATAATCATAATCATAAATGAGTTTTATTCAAATTTACTTTCGGTGCCACAAAATGTATGACCCTGTATACTTGCAAAAGATAATAGAAAGCTTTGCCAAGCAGAACTTTCAAGTTTGATTGTTTTTGCCGCTTTTCAACCACTGTGAGACGGGCCTGAAATGTAAACTGGAATGTATTGAAGAATCACTTCATAATGTCACATCCGCAAAAATTGAGTCGAAATCCAAACACAAGCTCATCAAAACAAAGCAGAAGCTTTTCGCTCACGTGGCGAATGTAAACAAAAACCCAAAACACTCAGTGATTATTATCTTACCTTTCTTTTGTCAATGTATTCGGGTGCCGCTGCTGTCGGCAAACTGACAATGGCAAGCAACGTAGTCATTGTATTGAGTTGGGGGTCGGCATCGGTATAAACAAAAACAATAAATAAAAAACAACAAGACCAGGTACAAAGAGGCTTTCGCGATGTACCCACGGTTGCCAGTTTGGTCATTTATGACCAAATCTGGTCATTATTTTTTCACTTGGTCACATGGTCATTTTTTATTCCATTTGGTCATTTTTTCAACGAATTGGAAAAAAAAAAACTTTTTTTTACTTTTTATGTTCTTAAAAATGAAATGTACACCAAAAGCAGTTTTATTAGCGTATGATGTAAACAGTGCATTAATGTGTTTAATTGAATAACAAAACCCCAGCACGATCATTGAATGCACAAAAACTAAATGCGTACATTTCCGCCACTTGCGAATTTAATGATAGATAGCTGGAAAACTTAAAATTGTGCGTTAATTTTGCGCAATGTTGCTTCTTCGCTGGGTAAAAATAAAATATACTATTTGAAAATTTAATTGGTCTTTCAACTGATGAGGCTAGTGTTATGGTTAGTGAGGTTTTTAATGCACTTTCCATTCGCTGCATCTTCGCAGTTCCTAGTGAAGTTGAAAAAAAGTGTCGCAACATAATACATACATTTTTTGCTTATAGTGTCAACCGCATCAACCAATTTAAAGAATTTATAAAAATATTGCGCACTCCCACTGCACAAAATATTGGGTATTTTGGGAATTAAGTTTAATAAAAACTAAATTAAGAATTGGACTCAATTTTGAAACCATTAATAATATAATGATAGCCAAAGAGTCTGAAGATCAAAAAATTAGTGATGTATATTCGTCTGCAAAAAATTTAACAATTTGCTAAGTTTTAAGTAGATTACTAACTCTTTCTTAGTTTTAAACATTTTCTAACACTATACTGTGCTAAGGCTATTTTTTTAATAAATTACTACTAAAGACTAAAGTAATGGCAGTTCATGCAAAAAACTAAACAAACAGATCTGTTTTGATGAAGGTAGCACGATACTAAAAAAATAAAATAGGTATTTAATAAAAGGGAAGAGATTGAAATTTGCAAAATCGTTGGTTTTACCTAGATTTATACTAAAACAGCCTTAACATCGTACTAATTCAACTAAAATTTTGCGCAATCATGATCTTATTTCAAATAGCTGTGAGAAGTTAATATTCATGTTTTGTTTATAAGGTGCTTTGTGAATTTTTGTACCCGAGTTTTTATGTTTTTGTTTTTTAATAATTTAAAAATAACGTGTAAGCTGTATAATATACTTAAGAACTTTTATGCTCCAACAAATGAGATGAATTAATTGTTCTGGTTTTGTTTGTTTGTGTTTCTTTTTTTTATTTTGGTCATTTTTAACTACATTTGGTCATTTTTATTTTCAACTTTGGACACAATTTTTTTTTTCAAGTGGCAACCGTGGATGTACCTCAAAACGAACATAAGAACACAAACAAAAAAATATTCATCTCTGCGCAAGTTCAGGTAGCGGCACTTATCACTTCAAAAATTCAATACAAAAATGCGAAAAAATAAGAAGAATGTCAAATCAATTTTTTTTAAAAGCTCTTTGCACTCTTTGCTTTGAACATGTTCTTTCTTCTTGCACAAGCATGGTGAAAAAAGCTCTTTTGCCTTGAGTGAGTTAAACAGTGGGCAAGGTATTTCTCTCACTCTCATTCTTCATTTTATGCTTTTCTCAGCAGTTGAGTGTTAAATGTTAGGTCGTTCGGTCGTTCAGCGGACGGTTGCACTTTTCTCTGTTAAAGAAAAGTAGAAGTGCAAACAATTATTAGTTAAAAATCAGCAAAAATTCTTCAATTTGCGCTCAAATTGATAGAAATTAAAAGAAAAATCGATTTAAAATCGTGGAGTTCACTCTTAAGACTTCACACGCAAAAAAATTCTTTTGAGTTCAGAATGTAGGCCAAAAAGGAGCAAGCGAATATCCGAGTACATACCTGTGTACACACAAACTTTTTTTCCCTTACACGATGATGGTTTGAGAGTTTTGTCTTCCTTGTAAGTGATGTAATTTCTGTGTACATGCAGACAGATATACCGACCGTCGTCACTGTGCCGGGCGAAGCGTATTCATCATCGTGTAGGAGTGAAGGAAAACGAAGGGCTCTACACAGAATTCCCACTTCTTCCCTACTCATTCATCTTATCCTTTCCATGTTCTTGTGTTCGCTCTGACACGGATTCCAATCTTATATCCCCTTTAATACATTTTTATTTTTTAATTTTTCACTCCCTATACTGTGTACTGTGCGGTTCTCAAAACGGAAATAAATACAAAAAAATTAAAATAAAAAATAAAACCGGTCAACTGTGTGCAGTTCTTCACACCTCTGTTTTGATTCTTTTTTTCGCTTCTACTGACATACTTTCCAATAATAGTTTGTTGTTCATCAGCATCACGGACAATGAAAAGTGACAAATGAAGAAGAAAATCGAAACTAACTAAAAAATTAAACAAAAATTCGGGCATCTACGCAGTGAAAAGAGTCCTGTATATTGGCAGAATCAAGGATCCTAAATTCTCCATCCCCTTGTCAGCTTGGCACGGCACGGTACGGTACATTTTGTGCTTTGCACTTGTTCATGTGTGGGTGTTGCTTGTGGTGGCCGTATGGTTCTGGTGGTGGCGGCAGTAGCACAAGAAAATGAAAACAAAGTTTTTCTTCCCATCGTATTCTTCTACTCTCTGTTGTGTAATTTGTACTCTTCCGTCTTTTCTCTGTACCTATACTTCTCTCGAGTGAAAATAAAGCAAAAGTCGGATACAAAAAAAATAAATAAGGATAAAATCATGAATGTGGTGTTCTTGTTGTATTTTGCTGGTGAAGGAGAAAATTAATAAAAAAAAAAAGAAAAGAAAAGTGAAAAAGTGTACACAAAATTATGTGTATAGAAAAAGAAAATATGTAAATAGAGAAATGCGAAAAGTAATTGGTTAACGGTTTACTACCTGTCTATTCCACATATTGCGTGTTTTGTTTGTTTTTTTTTTTCAAATTTTGTTGCAGAATTAAATAGTTTCAACTGACAATACTATTTAATTGGAGTGATTTTTTTTTTAAGTTTTATTAAAAATTTTAATCAAAATTTGGCGTGTGGATTTTAAAAAAATTTCAAAACTTGAATGAAAGGTAAGTTAATTTTTAATTACTTCTTTCATTGCTAATGTATGTACATATGTAGGTATGTATCTAGTATGTATTCTTTGGAAGGAAAAAAACAGATCCTTATGACCTAAAGTTGACTTCTACAAAGGCAACCATCACTTTTGCTCAACTTTAATTCGATACACAGCTATACAAGGTGGCTTAAAATTAATCACCCAATTTTGTTTTTGAATTGCCTACTTTTGTACTAAATTAAAAAAAAATATTTTAACTGATGGAAATTTCAAGTGATATTTCTGATATTGACGAAGGTGTGTAGTTTTTGTTTTAAGAAGACAAATTTGAAAAACTTGTTTTAGTACGAGTATATTATAATGGAAATGTTACAAAAATTAGCTTTTTTTTTAAGGCCTCACATGAAACTTAGAGCAATATCTTCTGTTTCGGCATTTTTCAACCAGGTCTGTAAGTATTGCCAGATGAACAGGTATTTGGTGAATAAAAATCAAAAAAGAAAAGTGCTTGAAAAATGGCGAAAATATTTTTTATGAATTTTTTAAGTTAAAAATAATTAAAACTACTATTTTCTTATGGTTATTTAATTACTTATCAATAACCGTTTTTTATTATTCGTAGCTGCAAAATAGTTATGTTTATTAAAATATGGCAATTTTTAGGTGGTCAAAATCAAGTATTTCAATGTTCCAGACGAAAACTGGTTGATTTATATTTTAACAGCAAGAAAAAAAAATTCGAAGACAAATTTATCGCCATTGAGACCTTTCTTAAAAATAAGACTTCATGTTCTGAAAATTCTAGACACTTTTATAACTGAAGCTAAAAGACTTTAGATACCACTTTAAATGATAAAATGGGAACGGTCAAACCAAACTAAAAAAAAAATCTTTTTTATTAACCGAAGCCCATGAAGGCTTAATGAAAATATTTCATTTAAAATGTATTGTTTTGCTGTTGGACATGGATGAACTTGTTCTAAAAGAAAAAAATTGTAACGGAATTCAAAACATTCAAAGCTCGAAAATTATACACTAAAATATTAATTGCACCGTGAAGCATCAGACGATCTCGTCAATCATAGACGGAAAACCTTGCAACAGTTTGACTGATACGAAATCGTCGATGAGGTGCTATCTTTGCGATGAAAATTCCAAAGATTTTAAAGATATCGATAAAATGATGCAGCAACCAATAAACGAGGACTCTTTATCATTTGGATCGCCTACCTAGCATGAGTGGATTCGCTTATGTGAATGTCTCCTACACCTACACGTTGCATATAAGCTTTCCGGTAAAGAATGGCCATTTTTTTGGTAAAAAGTTTTTCTCCAATAACTCAAAAACTAGTGAAGATTTTTGCACTTGGTTTTCAAAAATTGGTAAGAACATTGAATATTTAGTAAAAACATACCACTTACAAAAGCAAAATTTTGAAAAAAAAAAACAACTTCAAAATAAAAAACTACGATTTTTTGCAAAATTTTATTTTTCAAAAACTATACACTTTAACAACTTGAATGAAAAAGAAAATTAAAGAATAGAGTATTAAGCTTTCCAAAAAGCTATAGCGGATCGCTGTATTCAAGATAACACATCGCTTTTATCATAAAATCTCAATAAGTACCTATTAAGTTGCAAAACAACACTCAATTTCTAGTAAAAATAATTAATATCACGAAACGACCTATCTTGCCCCACTGTGCATCGGTACCAAAATACTTCAACTGTAGTAGATCTACTGCATTTTTGACACGAAGGTAAATCTACTGCCATAAAATCAAATCTATTGCAATTTTTGTTCAAGGCTCGTAGTATCAAATTACTATAATAAAATCATTAGCAAAATAATCCGCTGTACATTTTCTTTAAAAGCCAATTTGGTGTGAACTCTAATGGCATACAAAATTGTTGGATGCTTTCATTCACTAAAAAAAACATATGTATGTACATTAGCCGTGTTTAATTGGTAAATGAATACGATGCATTGCGTATGCGTATGTTGGAATGCGTGAGGGTGTGTTCGTTGGTATTTATTATCTTATACTTCGCCTTCACTAGTTCAAAGTGTGATCGCTCCGCAATTTACAGAACAAAGATTTTTTTCAAATGAAAAAATTCTTATCTAATTACGTTTTTAAACTACTGAGTTTTTTTTTTAATGTAAAAGTTCAAGAAATACAATAGTAAGATTAGCGATACGAGAAAACGATATATTTTCGGACATAAACGAGAGCACTCCGATAACTACTTAGCCTACAAAAGAAAAACAAACATTTTGGAAAAGTACTGCAAAGTGGAAATGTAGTTTTCCTTCGGCTTTTTTGGTCGCTGTAATTTTCGCAATGAAACAATCAAGTTACATTAGCTTTCCCAACGTTTCGTTCACAGACTCAACTTCATTCTTTGAAGTGCTTATTTAACTTTTTATTGTAATATAAATGTTTTGACTATTTTTCTTATTTTGTCTAATACCCCTGAAGAAGGCAGCAACCCCTGCCGAAACGTTGGGAAAGCTAATGTAACTTGATTGTTTCATTGCGAAAATTACAGCGACCAAAAAAGCCGAAGGAAAACTACATTTCCACTTTGCAGTACTAAATTCACAAATTGGTCAGAAAATCAACTTTATCATTTTGGAAAAGTTGCGATTTATTTCTCAACATGCCTAGTCTCCTTTTAGCTCAATTTTTTTTTTTTTTTTTTTTTATAATTCACTCGCGCTCAAAGGTATGTTACGAGACCCTTATAATGTTTTAAACACAGCACGGGCGAGGAAGAAATTAGGAGGGGAGAGAAAGGAGGTGTGGATGAACATTGGTTTTGAATGTTTGCAAATTGAAATACACTTGATCCAGCGATGCTCCAACTTCTTTACCCATCCGTAAAGTTAGTTTTCTCGAGGTCTGTAAAGTAGGCCTCTATGGCGGCGATGACCTACTCATTCTACTCAAATTTCTGCCCGGCGCGGCGAGTGAGAATGCCAAATCTAGAGAATACTGTAAATAGGGCAGAAGTTCGTACTGCAATTCGACCAATTTGGCCGTGGCTCTGAAATGGTCTCACGGTTGCGCTTATTGCCCGGAGTAAGCAAACGCGGCACCCATCGCGCCGACAGTTTTCTCGTGCCCAAAATTTCATGGAGGATATGACCCAAGCGTTCTTTTGAAATCCCTGCTTTTTCAGCTATCTCGCGCACCTTCGAACGTCGATCTGCCAATACGAGATCGTGGATTTTTGACACTTTATCCTCCGTAGTAGCCATTTTCGGGGCACCTGTGCGGGGCCCATCAAAAAGCGATGTGCGACCACGTTGAAACTCGTTATACCAATTTTGAGGAGTGAGAAAAGTCAGCGTACACCAGCTCTTTGATTTCGCTGCGCAATTTCCTTTCTAAAAACAAGAATCGAATCACCGAATGATATTGCTCTTTTTCTATTTTTCTAAAATTCGAGGGCAAGCTGGCATCCACACGCGGTCAAAACAAAGTTACGAGTGCGATTCGGCTGAAATTTTGACAGTAGCCGTCTAAGAGCCTGGGCACGCAATTAGGGGTAAGCGGCAAAGCGGCAAGGCGACAGAGCGGCAGAGCGACAAGTTTAAGTGGCAACTGGCCATTTAATGAGCGGCAATTCCTGAGCGGCTGAGTGGTTAGTTGTGTACTATACTCTGTTCAATTTATATTTGCAGTACAGGCCTTATGAGAGAGCTTTTTCAGAAACACTGGTGCCTGTTGTTGTTTGCACGGCACCTTAACTTAATAAATTGCCACTGAAATAAGAAAGAGAATTACTGAGTTACATTAAAATTGTTTGTGTAATCTTCTTTGAGCTCACGTACAACCCACCATGACCTATCTGCTCCATCGGTGAAAGGAGACTGATCGCCAATTTGCAACCAAGGTACCACTAACATTCTCCGACAAAGTAAAACACTTGGGTCTTATTTCAACATTCAAGAAAGAGTTAAAAGGACCACAGTGGCACACTTCTCATGCAAAAAAGCCATTGGGAATAAATGGGGGCTCCAAACTCGTATTATTTACTGATTATACACCTCGGTAATCAGACCGATTCTTTTTTTTTTTTTTTATAATTTACTCGCGCTCAAGGGATTATGATTACCCTTTAAATGTTTCAACACAGCGCAGGCGTGAAGTTACGGAAGAGAAAGAAGGATAGGAAAGATGTGTGGCACGATGTTGAGACTGAAGGTGGTTGTCTCAGATTTTTTATCTCCAGGGATGGCGGCTGAACTAAAGCGGAGAACTGCCGTGTCTTATTTATATGTCCCTTATAATTCGCATTATTTTTTTTTTTATTCGTATTCATCCTTGTTGGGCATACTAGTTTTAACTCAATCACATGTTGTTAGTGTTATGCCTAAACAACATGGAATGAGTAAACCAGCAACCCACTGATGACAATTTATAGAAGGTTTAAATGGAATTAAAGAAGACATAGACGACGGCAGGGATCGAACCTGTGATAATGAGGTTGACAGGCGAGCACACAACCATCGCGCCACGGCCACCCCTTAACTTACGACGACGTGGCAGTATGGTGGATAACTAGACAAAAACAATTATCGTTTAATTCTATGAACCGAGCATTTCGCACGACTCTCTCCGATGCAGTGGATATTCTGTTCCATCTAACACCCCTCTATATATTCGGCAAACAAATGGCTGCAAACACAGCTTTTCGTCTTGGCCTTGGATCAATAATGAAATTGGCCACTTCATCATTCTGAACTCATTCGGTTCACTTCCAAGTAGCATCAATTACACGACTTTCCTATTTGAATTATAAATTCGTGCAATGTCTTGCTGCAGAATTTATGGCATAGGTTTAAATAATTGGTCAAGGCTAGCTATAAGTTGATACTAATATTTTTTTGTATGTATGTGCCTACTTAATTCTCATCACTTAAGTGTTCTCAATTTCCCTAATGTCCCCACTGTCTCTGTTGTGACTTGTGATTTGGAATAAATTTTATTTGTTGGGAATTCATAAGATAGAAACTACTACCACCCTGTCCAACTAAATATAATTCAAATCGTATGCGTGAAAATACCCATTATTTGCAGAGAATTGATTGCTCCATTTCATGTTCTGACGTCACATTTTGTCAATTTATTATCACTCCACTTGCTTTTTCTATACTGTACGAATTGCTTTAAAATTGCAGCATACCAGACCTATCAAGTATTTCAAGAATTCAGGTACAAACTACAAATTCCAGTAATTCATTAATCACTTTTTCGCAGTTTCACAGTGGGAGTTTAATTTGAAGTTTAACTTAACTTGAACGAGGGTTCGAAATTTCGTTTTAACTCTTTCAATTTCTCAGTAAAAAAATCCCAGTATAAAGTACTGGTCAAGTACTTGAGAGTACTTGTCAAGTTCTTGGAAGCACTGCTCAAGTTCTTACTTTAGTAACTAATACATAATTGGTTCTTCCGACGAAATACTTGAAAAATACTGGTACTTGGCATTTTCAAGTACCAATACCATACTATACTCTGTTCAATTTATATTTGCAGTACAGGGAAGATAGGATATTTGCCTTTCAGTCTGACCATTATGGATTTGAATAAGCTATATTTAATTTAAAGCTCTTACAGGATTGCCGTAGAAGCATAACAATTGCCTTAAATCTCAGAAAAATATTTGGTACCAAAAGCTCGAAAAAGCTTAAATTCTGAAAGTTACATAGCCCAAACCAAAGAAAATGCCATATGAATTTCTATCAACATGGCAATGGTAACTCTGATTCAGTGTTTTTTTAATAAACACAATAATGGTTGGTTGTGGTACCCCTTTTATTGAAGGGGGTCTATGTGGGGAATTTAACATTTCCTCGAGAATAGCACAAGATCTGTTTTATGAGAGCTAACACCCAATCCACAACGATCGGCCCAGTTTAGCTAACTTGTTTAAAACATATTCTAATTATTCTTTTGTAGTATAAGTATGCTTTCCTGATACGGCAATTGCAAGAGCATTCTGTAACTCTCCACGCAACCATTCGATGATTCTTACCAGTGTATAAAGAGCTGTTTCCACCTTTACAGTACACATTCCTAGCCGTAGACAAAAGTCTAGTGTCAATGCTTGTTCTTAAATGGATATCAATCAGGGTCTGAAATCTGCAGCCTCTTGATTATTTGAATCTTTAAAACTTCTCCGATTTGGCCTTGCACAAGTTTGAAGAAAGTCCAGGATTTCATTGTTATGTTTCTGTAGAAAAACCCTAATATTCTAATAATTTAAGCCTTAAACAGAAAGATTAAGTTCATGCATACATTTTAAATTCTTCCTTCTTTTAATTTATTTTTACTATCTTTGTAGCTTAAAAAAATTAAATGAAAAAGTTTCAAAAATAGTAACGCATCTAACATATCTACATACATACATGTTGTATTGATTTAAAGAAAAACGTCTTGAAAATTTTGGTATGTAAAACTAGAAAGTAGGTATACCTGCTAACAATCTATGAACAAACCTTGCAGTGATAAAGTTTTTGGTCAGTAACCCAAGGGACGAAATATTTGAAGTCGACCATCTTTTGACTTTTACTTTCCTAAGTCGAAAAAAAATATAAATACCTTTACAAATTCTAATCAACTTGCGCCATACGGACAAATACTTAGGTGCCTGTGCACTTCATTTCACCCGAACAACCTTTAAGCTTTAACCGTACTCTCAATTTAACTTTTCCATGAACAATATACATAGGTACTTAATTTCTAAGAGACCAGGGGTTATGTTTTTAAAAATCCATAAAATCCTTTATGTTTCCAAAGTCCAGAAATTAAAAACTAATTGCAAAATTTGATTACGTAAGCGCTTCACAAAACCAACAAAATGTTCTAAAAATTTTAATTATTCATATGAAACCAACAATTATTCCTCTATCGTGATTTTAAATGCTTAAAAAAATGAATTAACCTTCCAAACTTGATTGTCAATGGGGTCTCTCTTTTCTGTAGTAAAAAAAAAAGGAAAAACGAAGTCGGCGGCAACGTTAACCTTTTAAGCTTTGTGTCTTTCATATTAAAATGCCAGTCATGTGTCACAAAAATTGTGCGTGTAAAACATTTCCGCGTTGAGTCAAACAGCTCTTAAAAGGTTAAGCTTCAAAAGGGCTGATGTAATATTATCTAAGCAGCACACTGTCGCACACTGTTACTAAATATGGATGTCAACGAGGTGTTTAATGTACATATGTAAAAACAAGTCTTGAAAATGTCACAGCAAATTCAAATTATTCCTCCACAAGCAGCTTAATACTATTTTGGTTATAAATTTGATTAATTGATTGATTGATTGATTGATTGCAGCTCTGATTTAGGAGGTTCATATATTTAGAAGTGCATTGACAATTTAGCTAAATTACCATTTGTAGTTATTTTTAAATGCAATTCACGTCATCGAGTGGATTGGTTCGGTTGGGTAATAAAAAGGTGTTAACAACGAGAGTAATTACTATACTGTTCCGAATAATGGCTTCAAATGCCTAAATAGTTTAGCGTGATTGTATCAAAGGGAACAAAAATTCTAAAAATAGAAAATGAGATCGGTAAAATGTCGGTGCTGTCGATAACAGCAAGTAAGGGTAGCTATCTACATAAAGACGATCAAAGTGCACAAATCGTTGTGCGCTAGCTTCGCTTGTATAGTGAATAGCAATTTTTTTTTTCGAGAGCCCTGGAATATTGAGTTTGAATTATGCGAATAGGTATAAGTCAGCGAAGATTGAATTTGACATAAAAAGAACTGAAGTGGATAAAAGCATTTGATCTGATGATGGTACGACTTCTGATATTGAAAACTAACTCAATTCCATGTCTGGGAATCATGTTACAATACAGAGAAAATTGGCAGCCATGTTGTTTTGGTGACATCTGTCAAATCAATTGCTTATTATTCAATTACTATTGATGCCAAACCACCAAAGCAAGTTACACGATTAAACAGCGCATCGAAATGATAGAACTTTATTATCAAAATGAGGCGTTCGTTATTACCAAGCAAAAGTTGCATGGGGTGCGCCCACAGGAATGGTTGAGAGTTGTAAGTCACTAGGTTTTGGTTCGTTTCGAGCTCTTGCACCACTATATTTATTTTGTTTTATTTATACCTAAACCCACACCCAACTGACATAGGAGCTTAAAATTACCATAGACAACGCTGCTTACTCGCTGACTGGGCTTCGGAGCGTTTGGATTTCGTATGTGGAATCCACGTGGTTCACCAGGTGACAATGAATTGTAATGAATTTGATGCCCTGTCCGACTTTATCCTGAGAATTGTTTCCCGTTTTCTGCTCAGTGAGATCGTTGTTACTATCTGTTACGTGTAAACTCGTCCCTAAGATGTCCACGCACCCGTCATGTTCTTTACTGTCATGTGTCATCGTGATGTCATCAGTGTCAGCTGTCAAAAAATATGCAAGTCATAGTGAAATTGTTTTCTTGTAACCTTCTCGGAGAAATAAAATTATATTTATTTTATAACGTCATAGACAACAACACGTCTCTTTATTTTAAATTAATTTTGTAAAAAAAATTTGGTCCTTCGAGCCGGACTTATTCGATTATAATACTGCCGATTTCAATGTACACAATTCTTCGTGGCTGCGCTACTCTGGTCAGCCAAGGAAGGTATGTCGAGAGTTTTTACTGAGTTAAGCAACCTAACTCAGCTTGTAGACTTGTTACTTATCTCTGATCCTAGTTAATACACTATAAGTGTATTATCGCCTCTAGGAACATCAGACCAATGTGTCATATCTGCAAATTTCTCATGTCAACAAACCCTAGTTAAAGAAAAAAAAATCTATGAGTACCGTTTGGCTGTACGAGAAAGCCAACTCTTGGTTTGATTCAACCGTAAAGAGGCTCTCAAGGCTAGAAAAATAGGTTTTGGAAATTTTAAAGCCAATCCAATGACATGTCTTCTCCTGTAATTGAGAGCATAGACGATTTTATGGTACGAATCTTCTTTCACACTCATGCAGTTGCTAGAGTACTAAAAGATCTTGACATTCACAAATCCGCTGACCCGGAAAGTATCCCTCCCATTGTTCTGACGAGATTTTCTTAAACTCTGGAAAAACCATTGCGTAAGATTTTCCATCTGTCCTACTCAACAGGACTCATTCCGGGTGGATGGAAAACAGCATTTGTGCAGCCTGTCCCTAAAAAGAGCGAGTCAACCTCTCCCTCTAACTATCGTCCAATAGCACTTTCGTCAATTCTTTCCACGGTCATGGAAACGCTGATAAATTTTTAGCTTAAGAAATATCTTGAGGAACGAAAGCTTCTTAATGACCGGCAATATGGCTTTCGTAGCAATAGGTCCAGTCAGTAGATGGTATATCTCACCGAACAGTGGAACACATGTTTACATTGTTTTGGAAAAAGTAAGATTATTACACTTGATATTTCAAAGGCATTTGATAGAGTTTGACATCAAGTTCTCTTATCGAAAATGTTTGCATTTGGTATCGATGAATTTCTTCTTCGTTGCTTTAAAAATTACCTTTCGGACCATTCACTACAAGTAGTTTTGGACGGTTTCAATTCTGATATCCACAAAACTAACGCTGGTCTGCCACAGGGCTCCGTTTTGTCTCCGACACTCTTTTCCTTATGTTCATAAATGATCTTCTTTTTGAAACTGTCGCTGACGACAGTACCCTCAGCTTTTCAAATTTGTTTCAAGATTCATTTCCTTGTTCTTCGGAAGTGCAACTTGAACTGCAGCGTATGATAAGCTCATTAAATTGTGAATTCTGATTCTGATTGACAGCATTGTCCAATGGCGAATTAAAAACCGTGTAAAATTTAATGGTTTGAAAACTGTCGCTCAAGCATAACCCTCCCTCAATGCCACTGTCCATGGGTGGCACTTGCATCAAGGAGACTGAACAGTTTTCATTTCTAGGTATGTGCTTGTGCATCACAGAACATCGTTTGTGGAGTGATCACAAATTTGACGTCTCCAAAAACACTTTCAAGTGCTTAGGTTTTTCCGACGATGCAAGTTTTTTACCGCTTTTAACCTACGGCTGTAATATATAAAGCTTTTATTCTTCCCAAACTCGAGTAAAATTCTTCATATCTGGGCAGGTGCTTCAAAAACCCACTTGAGTCTTTTGGACAGAATTCAAAAGAGAGCTTAAAAAAAAAGAAAGGCGACCTGTGTCTAACTGAAACATTTGTATCTCTATTGTACTCGTATGTCTATTATTATTTTACCGCTATTTTCATTAACAATGCCAGTTGCATTCCTCGACTCAAAAAATTCAAACGTAATACTTCAAGGAATGCTCATCAGTTTACCCTTGAGTCCAATTTTGGACGTATTGTCAAGTACAGATATTCTTTTTTTAGCCACACTACACGAGTGTGGAATGCTTTACTCGGCTCACTATTTCCCAGTCATTGCAATGTTCAGACTTTCAAAACATGTTTTTAACATTATGAGGATATTCATAACCCCCTAAATGCGCGTATAAAATAAAAAAAAGAAGCATCTTCAAAGAGGATTTTGGGCCGGTGGCGGAATCATTGGTCCTTACTTTTTCGAAAACGACATTGGGTAAGGCGGTCACGTTAAATGGCGAGCGCTACAGAATGATGATAACCAATTTCTAATGGAACAAACTGAACCATATCAAGCTAACCAATATATGGTTGTAGTTTTTAAAATATTTGTCAAGATAAAGTTTGTAAAAATAATACACAAAGGCTCTTAACTTCCAATTGATAAAAAATGTTTTTTTAATTTAATTCATCACCATTATGTATTTTAGTGTAGACTTGCGTACACATACTGCACATTTGTGTCATTCAATGACTTGACGAATTCTTAAGCATCAGAAAAAGTTCCATAATTTTTTTCGTTAAATGTTTCTTTAAATTTCATAATGTGATTTTACAAAAGTTTAAGTTGAGGGGTCTTTGCTTTTCAGGCTCGATAGATTTTGACCATACATAAAAACGGGGTTAGATAGTTTTTTTTTTTGAGTTTATCGTCACGATATCACGAATCGAATTTAATTTGAAAAATTCGTTAAAGCCTTTCCCGTATAGTTCTCTTAAAATATAGCCCATGATTTAAATCGTTTCCATCCCGAAGGCTCCTTAGCATTAAAGTTCAATCATTCTCAAATATAACATACATTATGTACTTAAATATAACTGTACAAATATTTGATAGTAAATTAAGCAGTTCACAATCAAAATCAATCCAAATGGCCAATTAAACAGACATGTTTTGCTGTTATCAATAAAACTGACTAATCTTATGCATACGAGTATGAACAAACATAATACTAAAAAACTTTAGACTCGAGGTGAATCATTAAATGATTGTGAATATAGCTTAAGTGATTAGAAGATTGATTGAGAAATTTGTATGATGACGGAGCTCATAGATTACTCGTAAGAGAATATAATCTTATGGACTGGGTGTGTCAGACACTGACGATAACCTCAAGGGTTTCTTAAGTTCAGTCTAAGAATGGATCAGAAAATTAAATCAAATTTATGATTTTACATCACAACGTAGTATTTATTTATTAATTAAAAATAAAATCGAAATTTGAATATCATGGAGTTGGTAAAAATAACATGAACCCTGGGGACTTTGGCTGTTTTTCATTTTAAAATTTGAATAACTATTGCAATATATTTTTTGTAAAGGCTTCTTTATTACTTGACTCATTTTAATATAAGTTTGATAAGTTTACAAAATACAGTTGTTTGGGGGGCCAAAGTCCCTTTCAATATCGGTTGACTTTGGTCATTTGGACTTTTAACTCATTTTCTCGTGAACCATTTATAGTTATTGGTCAATCTCACGCCTGTCAATGAAAACTGTGATTTTTTTACATTTAACATTTTTTATAAATATTAATTAGTATCTATATAAATGTTCATATCCCTTGAAGGATATAAAAAAACCGGTCAATCGTCGGTCAATAGTTGGAATAGCAAGTTTCTTTATTTCCAAATTGAATTTTTTCACAATGTTCTTCTTTTCTTGATAAATAAAACTTAATCCATTTTCTCTCCGCTAAAATTAGGTCTATACTTTTAAAGGCCTTCGAAATATTATGGGCTGTTTTTCTTTATTGGAAATTTGATCAAAACGTAGTTACTCACCATGATATTATAATCTTTGTGGTCGATTATTTTTTCATAACTCATCATTTGTTGAATTTACCCAGGAGTGAAGGCAATACTGTATGAATCGTCTAAGTTCGCCACAAGTTCAGTCTTGACCTTCTTTTTTCTTGGCTTTCTACTGGAAATATCTGTGATTCAGAGGCTCTTCAAATAGTCCAAAACTGAATACTAAAAGGTTATTATTTTGATGGAAGTTGGATTACCTTCAAGTGTCTCATGTCTATTTCAAGTGTCTCTTGTCTATCACATCGATAAACTCGATTTGCTCGATAGCCGAATTTTGAATTTTCTTATCGTTTTCATGCAAACTGCTCCAGATTTTTTAAGGTAAAGAAAAATTTACTTTCATACTGTTTCGGTCTCGATATCGATCTACATAGGTCGGCACGAAACTACTGAAATAAATATACATACATATATTTGACATTTGTGAACTATACAGCTGCAGTATACAAACAGGCAAGCAATGAAGCGCTATACTCCGCAAGAGCGTGGAATAATTTTGTCGATTTTTTTGACCGATAAATCGGTCGGTGGTGTTAGCGCAGCGTGAATTTATGTAAATGTCGATTTCCTTATCGTGTCCGGGTAACTGGCCAAACATTCCGGCAGGGCCATGATAAACGACTTACATATGCCTGGATGAGAAATTGGATGAGGGGGGCTTATTGAACATGTGGTTTCAACAAGACGGTGCAATCGCCCATACAGAACGAGCCACAATGGTTATTGTGAAGGAAGCGTTTCCTGATCGCGTAATCTTCCGTTTTCGCGATTTGCCATGGCCATCATTTAACCATCCCAGGCTTCTTTCCTTGAGTCGCGATTTTGTGCAAACAAGCCTCACACAATTGACGCCTTAAGGAGAATTTCCGATAAGAATGCGAACAGTTATATTACGGGAAATCTTGCGGAAAGTCATGAAAAATGCGATAAAACAGGAACAAATGTGTATCAACACTGTCCGCGCAGCCACTTGACGGATATCATCTTTTCCACTTAATAGACACAATTGTAAAAATCCAATTAAAGATCAAAAACTTTTTACTTGCAACTTATAGGTACTATAAGGCAAGTTATGCATTCGGAAAAAAACCGAACTCGAGATTTTGATCAAAGTTGACATTACGATGATAGCGAAGACTTAAAAAGTGGGTCTCGCAATTCTGTCTGTCTGTCTGTTCGACTACAGCCTAAACGGCTGGCCCGATTTTCTTCACACTTGGTTGATATTTGTTTTAATTTTTCCCCCGGTTGTTTTTTTGTCTTTGTTTTTTAAGACCAAAAATAACGGTACCTGCCATACGAATTTTTTTCGAAATTTTATAAATATTTTTTTTTTCTCAAAAACTGTCCCACAGATTTAAAAAAACAAATTCAAAAAATTTCATTTATTATTTTTTATGTTAAGGCTCCCCAATAGTTTCAATATTATTGTGTATTCAAATTTTCAAGAAAACCTTTTTTTGATTTTTAAGAAAATTTTCCAATTCTTTTTTTTTTGTAAACTCAATATTTCGAAAACCCCATGCTCGATTTTTTTAAGACTTGATAAATAAAAGTTTCTTAAAATAATCCACAAGATATGAGAAAAACAATTTTATTTTACCTAAAAATAACGGTACCCCCCATAAAAATTTTAAAAAATGGTTTTCGAAAATCGTATTTTTCTCGAAAACGGTTCCGAGAATTTCGCTTAGTTTTTTTTTTTCAGTTAATTGTAAAGTTCTATAATTTAATAAAAAAAGAAATTGAAAACAAGATATTACTGACTGTACCTACCATAGAACGATTTTTTAAAATTTTGAATTTCTCATTATCGGCATAACGGATTTTATTGAACTTTTTAAGAGAGAAGCTTCAAAAAAGTTTAAATAAGATTGCATTTCAAAACCTTAAGAAAAATATTTTTTTTGAATTTTGGAAAAAAAAATCAATTTTTTTTTTGGAAAATTCAATATCTCGAAAACGCCTGAATATTTTTTTTTGTTAACTTAATTTTTCTTTGAACAATAATAAAAACTTTAAACTGGCGTACCAAAATTTTTTCTTAAAAATGTTTTAAACATTTTTTTATATAAAAGCTTATTTTTTTAAGAAACCATTACAAATACTTATAATTTTTGTTCTTGCATAAACCTATATTTGCTTGAATCACATGGCATCCTATTTTTAGCTCCAACTACTAAAGAAGTTGTTTTAGTCATTTAAAAAATTAATTTTATGCTTGTGAACAGTTTTTCTCTAAAAACATTCATTTTTGAAATTCTTAGGTTTTTGCATAGGAACAAGTTCGTGCGACCCAGTCGTGCATTTTATTTTATTTAGTAAAATAGTAATTCAAAAACAAAATAAAATTGGATGATGAATTTTTGGCCACCTTTTATTTACGTTTGCTTGATTTAAAAGAAAATGTCTTTTTTTTTCTTAATAAGAATATTTTTCGACGAATCTCGGGCTGAATTCACTGTGAATGTGAAATTTAAGGGACAGTTTTACTTGTCTAATTTCAACTTCTCACTATTAACCGTTCAATAAATCACCAGTTGTTCATTGAACTTTACACTACTTAGATGTTAAACCTTTACACATGAACAGTATTTAAACAAATGAATTTCTTTTATAAAAAAAACGTAAAACTTTGTCTTAGGAAAAAGACAACAGATACTCTTTTTTAAAAGAAGGTCAATTTTGCTGACCAGAGTGTTACTCGTATTATAAAATCGTTATTTCTTCTGAAAATATGTTATACATACAATTATTATCCAACTGGCTCCAATATAAAAATATGGTTTCTTCTAAAATATGAACTATTAGCATTCGTATTTTTCTGAAATGACATCATACCATATTCAACTGAACAAGAATTAATACAAGATATGTGAATGTATTTGTATTGAAATAAGAAAACAAGTGAACAAAAAAAAACATCTACTATAGTGAAAGCTCAAAGAATGTCAAGTTCAGTCATCATCCATCCTACACTTGAAAAAACACATTAAGGCACTTTACGTATGCCAATTTTGTGTTTTTTTTAAGCATTTCAAAACCCAACAAAGTAAAGAGCTGTCACCTGAAGCTGGAGGCTGATAAAAATTCAACGCATCCATCTTTCATTCCCAGTAACAACTAGTTTAACTCCCAAAGCTATGACATGACCTCAGAACGATGCGGCTATGTTGACACACACAAACAAAAATCCTAAGAATGTACTTTTACAATAAGAGCTTGACGATGACGTTCAGAGCTGAGGTTTGGAGACAATTGTGCAGGGTGCACCTGCAAAATACTTAACTGTATATCATTGTATGTACATGTATTTACATATGTAATGGAGAAAGAAAAAAGCGCGAACATGTGTTGTACGCATTGGTTCAAATTAATGCGACCTTTTTGAACTTGTTATGCTAGAATCATAACAGCTCGTGAAAATAAGACAAACAAATGGTCAAGCTTCCAAGTGTTTGGGACACCAAGTGCCTTACTCTAAGGCAAGGTAGCTCATATTGCCTTTTTTGGTTGGAAAAATCACAAACAAATTTTAACAAAATTGTGACAAATTTTTGTTCTTCTTAATGAAAGTTTGCAAGACTATAAGACTAGTTAACTTAAATTCTTTACCAAGTGTATCATAATCCTTTGGTAAAATAAGACACAGGGAATGAAAAGAGTTAAATTAGAGGCACAACATCCTCTACAGAACCTGAACCTTGTGACTTACAAATATCAACCATTCGGCGTAGTCGGTAGCAATGGAGGAGACTTCAATTTACTGCCGATTCGGAAAGGGTAAGATGAAAAGCACTTTTCATGATGGGAGAAATTGTCATTGTGATTTTCTCACTAGAGATCGGACCCCAGAAAAATCATATTTTTTAACCAGACATTCGACATAATAGTCGTCACACTTACATATCATTCTGTTAAAGGGTACTAGATATGGAACACAGGGAATGGATATATTGGGTGATTTTTTTGCTATTTTATTTTTGGCAACACTGGTTTTGACAGCTCATGTACGTTTCGCGTTTTGTGTCACTGTCAAACATGTTCAGTTTGGTCTATAATTTAACCATGAATCGTCTTACAAACGAACAACGCTTGCAAATTATTGAATTTTATTATCAAAATGCGTGCTCTGTTAAGAAAGTTCATCACGCGTTTCTTCCATTTTATGGTCAGTTCAATCGACCTGAGGTGGCTATTCGGGTTATTATGACTAAATTTCGCAGCAAATTTACATTGTTGGACATTAAACCACCAACACGCTTACGTAGAGCGCGAACTGAGGAAAATATCGCAACTGTATCGGCGAGTGTTAGTGATGACCGTGAATTATCGATTCGGTGCCGTTCGTAGCAATTGGGGCTCTGTTAGTCCACTACGTGGAAAATTTCGGATTTAGGTGTGAAGCCTTTCAATATACAGCTGGTCCGAGAATTGAAACCGAACGACCTAAAACAAGGCCGAATTTTTGGTGAATGGGCTCTTAAAAAGTTGGCCGAAGATCCACTTTTTTATCGAAAAATTGTGTTCAGCAACGAAGCTCATTTCTGGTTGAATGGATACGTGAACAAGCAAAACTGTCGTATTTCGAGTGAAGAGCAGCCAGAAGCATTGCAAGAGCGAAAAGTCACTGTTTGGTGCGGATTATGGGCTGGCGGAATCATTGGGCCGTATTTCTTCAAAGATTTTTTTTTTTTTTTTTATAATCTACCCGCGCTCAAGGGATTATGATTACCCTTTAAATGTTTCAACACAGCGCGGGAGTGAAGTTAATGAAGAGAAAGAAGGATAGGAAAGATGTGTGGCACGATGTTCTGAAACTGAAGGTTGTTGTCTCAGATAGTGAGTGCTACCGTGCGATGATAACAAACTTTTTTTTGTGCAACATGGAAGAGCTTGACTTGCATGACATGTGGTTTGAACAAGACAGTGCCACATGCCACACAGTACGCGTAACAATGGATCAATTGAGAGGCGAGTTCGGTGAACAGTTTATTTCACGTTTGGGGCTGGTAAATTGGCCGCCTAGATCGTGCGATATAACGCCTCTATAGACTATCTTTTGTGGGGCACTGCGAGCCAACACTGAAATATTTATTCGTGAGATACCGGCCGAAGTGTTAGAAAAGATATGCCAAAATTGGACGATGCGGATGGACTATTTGAGGCGCAGCCGCGGTTAACATTTGCATGAAATAATCTTCAATCATTAAAATATATCGACCGAACTATCGATTCAAATAAAGATTTCATGCTTTTGTCTGAATTTTATGTTTTTTTTTTTTTTAATTTCCGATAGCTCTTAAAAAATCACTCGTTATTATCTTACTTTAAAAATATTTAAAGTTATGGTTTATGTAATACATACAAATATGTCTTTAAGCTACTTGGACTAAAACGGCTGATAACTATGTACGAGTATATTAATTATTTTTAATTTTAGGGTATAATTTAATACACAGCATATCAGAATAAATATAAATAAAAAATATTTTTCAAACGTTCTTGCCAACCTTATACTCGTACACTTGAGGCTTTAAAAAGAACGAAAAATAATATTTTTTGGTAGCTTTCAAAATGAATCTACTTTGACAGGAGAACCCCTTCAAAACCATTCATTAGAACAAAATATTTTTGTCAGTTACAAATGAATGTAAGAGTTTTCCTTATAATCCTTCGCGGTTTTTCAATCACTCTTGCCTAAATAAGCCCTGTGCTGTGCAGCGGTGATTAATGGAAAAATATAACCTACATTAAAACCTTAAGAGAAAAATCTCTTGTTGTAAACTTTGTGCACATTTTTCTGGAAATTTACCTAGTACAGTCTTAGTACAAAGTATTGGCATTATAATAAATTGTAATGATTTGGACTTGGTATTTTATTCTCCCTCAAGTTCTAAACCATACCAGGCCTTCCCTTTCATTTCACTATCTTTATTTTAAGGGGCAAGTTCAGGTTTCGTTTTGAAAGAAAATTTCAATTTTTTTTATCAAATTTAACATTCGATGATGTAGATGTACAAAAATGTGTTTTCGATATGACGTCCGTCGATCATTTTATGTATGCATGCAAATTTTTGGTTTCAAAAGTTGATTGATCTAGTGCCTAAGCGAATTGTTCGATTTGTTACAGAGGTTTTTTACATATTTAATTCCCTTGAAGAGAAAGACGAATTTTTGTTTTAAATCATCTACAACGATATTGTTCAAATTTTCTTAATAATGACTTTAATGGTTTTGATTAAATCTCGATTGGTCAGGCTTAAAAAAATTGATTTAATACTTCGTTTCAGGTTTTAGGTAAAAAAAAGCATAACGAAAATAGAAATTTTTAATGTCTGGTGATCCAATATCCTTAATTTTTATACTATTTTTTTTATAAATTTTACTGTTTGAAGATATACAGTTGCGGTCAAAATAATAGTAGTGTAAATGAATTCATTGGTAAGTCCCTGAATTTTCATGTTTTTGTACAAGAATATTCTGTAGTCAGACGAGTCCAAGATTTTGTTATATGGTGGAAAGGGATCTCGTCAATATGTAAGAAGGCATCCAAACACAGAATATACCACGCTACATAGCCAAGAGAATAAAACATGGAGGATCCAGCATAATGGGTTGGGCATATTTTTTCTTCTATGGTGTTGGTCCCATATACCGGATTGAAGGCATTATGGATCAGCATCTTTATGTGAAGATCATGGAGGAAGTTATGTTCCCATATGCTGAATAGATGAAGTGCCATTGAAATGGGTCTTTCAACAAGACAACAACCCAAAGCATACAAGTAAACTTGCAAAGCAGAGGTTCTAAAAAGAGTTAATGTCATGGAGTGGCCTGCGTAGTCCCCAGAGTTCAACCCTATAGAATATCTTTGGTGCGATGTCAAGAAGTATGTTGCTAGTTGTAAGCCAACTACTGACACAGCCTTTTAGGAAGCTATACAGCAGTCTTGGAGGTCCATACCTGTAGAAAGATATAAAGATATAAAATCTTATTAATTCGATGTAACGTCGCGTCGGTTTGCTACTGGTTAATTCTAACTAGGGACATGCAACTAAATATTAATTTAAGGTTCAAATACTCGACTATCACTTATAATACTCAAGATGTGGTCATATAGTACTCGTATAACAATTGTATAAAGAAAGAGTCACATGAATTGTTAAATTTCTTTGACCAACATTTTAGTTATCCTAGCATTTTTTCAGCAAAGTCTAAATTAATATAAAGTCAACACACTAAGCCTTGAAACTCCAGAATTGCTGTGAAATAGAATAATCAAAAGCTTTTACCAGTGTTTTTTTTTTTCTGAGAAAATATTTGTTTGACGTTTTGCAGTGATAAGAGAAATGCCGATTTTACCACATTAAATTGTAAAGCTTTCGAATATGAGAATCTCGCTAGAATGTATACATCATAAAACATCATCTATAGCGAAAGTAAATAGAAAAGGACCAACATGACTTGCCTGAGGTACACCTGAGCAAGCAATGAATCGGTCTGAAAGAGAGTTTTGAAATTTTACCTGGTAGGATCTATTTTCAAATTGCTAATTTGTATATGCTATAAAAAGGAACGAAAACGGAAAGCTTTTTGTTTAAATATAATAATCTTAATATAAGTTGATCCAAAGCCTTGGAAAATTCAGAGAACCGGTGATGCATTTCACATCAATTTTCTAATTCATAAGAATATTAATAGTAAAAGGTAAGGAGGTTATTTACTCTTGATTTTCTTTTCACAAATCCTTGCTGTTCTTTCTTCACAGCTTATATTCTTAGTATTGAGTTCAATAGTTCTTAATATTAGTTTTGTTAACTTTTTTTTTTTAATTGGTGTGAGAAATGAGTTTTTCCATAAACAAGGAAATTGTCCTGACAAAATAGAAAAAAAAATCGAAAGGGCTGAGCTAGTGCATTTCTAAACTGTTTCAACAGTATCGGAAAATTTCATCTAGTTCCCATAAATACTCATCTTTTAGTGATTATTTTTAAAATATTCTTCATCAAGTTTAAGAGGTGTGTCAGTAAAAGAATTACGAAAATGTTTTGCAAAGGCTTTGGCAATATCAATGCTTTCTTTTCAATTAACTATTTTTATACATGAAATTAGTATGGTAACTACGAGGGTTCTACCATTAATTTAACATATTATGTAGTTAGTGTAAAGAGTTTTCGAAAGGGTTTTAAATTCACAATTGAAAAAGAGCATAGTAATTCGATAAAGATAGGTACCAAAATAAAGGGTGTCCAGCGGGAATCTTTCAACTTAAAATTGCGATTTTCGAAATACTAGCGGGTTGAGATAAGCAGGAGGGGTATCATTCAAAGCGCAGGATTTGCGGAATTGTTAGTCGCCAAGTGAATTATTGCTACGTGCGCGTCGCGCTTTTTAATGGACGAGAACGCAACTTATCTGGTGTGTACAAAGATTTAGGCAAGAAGGCACAATGGTCAATAACAAATAAAATATACAGTACTGGTGCCCCAACAACCCTAGAGAACGCCATAAAAATCGTTCACATTGCTTAAAGACGACAGTATGATGTGCCATTTCAGCGAGCAGGGTAATTGGCCCTTATTTTATTAACCAAGGTGAGGCAGTCACTGCTTCGGTGTATTGCCGTATGATTGATGAGTTTCTGTTACCGCGATTGCAGCTATATTCAGGGTACAACAACCGAACACAATTTCAACAGGATGGTGCCACTCCGCACACAGCTAGGGTGTCGATGGAAAAGCTAAGGACAGTTTTTCCGAATAAACTGATCAGCAAGTACGGAGACATTCCATGGCCGCCTCGGTCACCAGACCTCACACCTTGCGATTTCTTTTTATGGGGATACCTAAAATCAAAGGCTTACAATAACAATCCCCGGACAATTCAGGCCCTACAGGAAAATATTCGCCATGAAATTCAAAGCATTACTCCAGCGCCAAATTAAAATGGTGAATCCTGCCTCTTTCGTTACAATTTCTACTTAGCGAATAGAAATGAGAGATCAAAAGCAACACACATGACAAAAATGCATTATTAATTGGAGATATTAAAATTCCGAAATAACTCTTATTATAAGAGTAAGTCTAGAGAACAGATAGAGGACTTCTAGTTTTTGTTTAGATATTTCCGTCGATTACTTGAGCTTTTCCTGAACATATAACAAACACAAAATAATAATAATACATAGTTTTGGTTTTATTTTATTTTACGAACCCAACACAAGGCATTAAAGTTCCTAACTACCCAAAACTATAGCTATACTCTTATGTGAAAACAAACATCATCGACAGTGAATTTCATTTAAAGGAGAAGAAAAAAAAACACATAAACTTGTTTTTGAAGCTGCAATCACAATGATCCTCCTCTCTCCAGATTTGATGTTGTGTGCAAAAAAAGTGCATCAACTCTGCAATGAGATGTCGTCTTTCAATTAAACACGAATAAATGAAGTTAACTTTTCATTGAAAGCAGAAAACTTTCTTCAATACCCGCGTACCGTTACCGTACCAATGTACCCATTTTATTTCTGTCACTGCCACTATGCACTCAGATAAACCTGAAAAATCAATTTAAAAAGCAAAAAAAAAACTTGTTCAAAAATAAAGTGCATTGACAACGACACGACACGGACAATGCAACGCCACGTCTATCCTCTAGACGTGTAGGTTTATGTTTTTGGCTAGTTTGGCAGGTAAAATAAATTCGGACTGCCATCTCAGGTCCCCTTGGGGGACATAAAACGGGACACCTATTTAATCATTACAGAATCTGTTCAAGCTAAATTGCAACTTATGATTCGATTTGCAAGGAGAAACTTTTTCAATTTCAAGTGCTTCAAAACACAGCGGCAGCATGAGTTAAATTTTTAGTTCCCGAGACAAAAGCAGAAATAAATATTATTTTTAATGACTTTTAATGACCGATTTGCTTGTATAGTTGCTGAGCAAATAATAATTGATTATGTTGGTGAAGAGTTGAATGATAATTTAAGTCAATATTACATGACAAACTATAGGGAACAATCTCTTCTAGACATCTACACATATTATTACAATATTATGTAAATGTGAAAATTTACGGATTTTTGAAATTAAAATTTATAATTAAATAGAGTAAATAACATTTTTTTTTTTGTTTATAATTAACTCACGCTCAAGGGAATATGATTACCCTTTAAATGTTTTAACACAGCGCGGGCGTGAAGTTACGGAAGAGAAAGAAGGATAGGAAAGATGTGTGGCACGATGTTCTGAGACTGAAGGTGGTTGTCTCAGACTTTTTATCTCCAGGGATGGCGGCTGAACTAAAGCGGAGAATTTCAGTGTCTTATTTCTATGTCCCTTATAATTCGCATTATCTTATTCGTTTTTCATCCTTGTTGGGCATACTAGTTTAACTCAATGACATGTTGTTAGTGTTATGCCTAAACAACATGTAATGAGTAAGCCAGCAACCCATTGATGACAATTTTTAGAAGGTTTTAATGGAATTAAAGACGACATAGACGACGGCGGGGATCGAACCTGTGATACTGAGGTTGACAGGCGAGCGCACACAACCATCGCGCCACGGCCACCCCCCAATAATAACATGCTTTTAATTAATGTAAAGTTTGTATTAAGACTTCAAAACTTTAATGATGTAGTAATTGCATTAAGTGTCGTAAATTTGTCGTAAATATGACGTAAAAGTAAAAAAATTGTCTTAGTTTTTTTTTTTTTTAATGAACTTTTGGTAATGCTTACTTGACAGTCATGACAGCATTGCCATCCCTCAAAATAAGGGAAAATGAACTCAGAAAAAAGGGAATGTGCGAATAATTGTCGTAAAATTGTCGTTAATCTAATATGGTAATGCAATGTTAGATGGAAAATGCAAACTTATGGAACTAAATTTTTTTTTTCTTTGACAACAAATTTATGGCACCTCACTATTTACATATTCCGGTTTAATTTTAAAGTTTAGTTGACACTAATTTGAGTGCTGTCAACACTAACTTGAATGTCTAGTTACCTGCCATTACCATTAAACTATGCAAAACGACATAGCTTCGTAATTTTGTTGTTTGCCGACAAATAAAAAAAATACATTTTTTAAGTGATAGTCTAAAGCTGAGGGTGATTTTAATTTTAAATTATTCGCTGATGTATGTACATAATTGAAATACAGAGAACGTTTTATGATCCAGGTCATTTTATTGTGTGAGCTTGTCAGTTGTCATGTGACAGTCGAAGATCATTATGAGCGACGAAGAATATTTCGACTTGACTGGCTTTGTGAATCAACAGAATAACCGCTATTAGGGCACTGGAAACCCTTGATTGATACCGTAAAGACCAATACAACCTAGTAAAGTAACAGTATTGTGCGCCATTTTTTATTTGCGATATGTAGATACTATAGGGCAAATTCCGCCTTTGGCAAAAAAATCGAACTGAAGATTTTGATCAAATTTGACATTACGATGGTAGCGAAGACCAAAGAAGTGTGTCTCTGTCTGTCTGTCTGTCTGTCTATCTGTTTGTCTGTCTGTCGGTTCGACTACAGCCTAAACGGCTCGGGCGATTTTCTTCAAATTTGGTAGATATGGGTTTTGATTTTTCCCTCCCACACGTTTTTTTCTTTTTTTGTAGGACCAAAAATAACGGTACCTACCATACGGTTTTTTTTTCGAAATTTTATAAATATTTTTTTTCTCAGTCTCGCAGAATTTTTTTAAAAAATATAAAAATTTCATTTAGTTAAAACTAGGTAATGGTTGAATTTCTCGAGAACGGTGCAGCAAATTTTAATCTTTTTTTTATGCTAAAGCTGCTCTAAAGTTTAAATATTATTACATATTCAAATTTTCAATTAATTATTTTTTGGATTTTTAAAAAAAAAATAAAATTTTTTTTGGAAACTCAATATTTCGAAAACCCCATAGTCAATTTTTTTCAAACTTGACAAATAAAACTTTCCTAACATAATCTACAAGATTTGAGAAAAAAAATTGTTTTATCTAAAACTAATGGTATCTTCCATACAAATGTTAAAAAATGGTTTTCGAAAATCGTATTTTTCTCGAAAACGGTTCCGAGAATTTTGCTAACATTTTTTTTTTTTTGATTAATTTTTACGATCTATAACACTAGCTTACACAAAAAAAGTACCTCAAAAAAAAAAAGGATTTTCTAGACTAATTTTGACTCTCTGAACACGAAAATGGCACTCATTTATTTTTCCAAAGAAGCGTTTTCAAGATATGAGCAAAAAACCGTGTTTTTGCTCCTTTTACATGTATAAGCCTAATTCTCAAAAACGGTCCAACTAATTAACATATACTTTATGTTTTTGAACAGATATTTTGTTTGTCTTTCCAACAGTATACGACTTGTGTAAATCGGCCCATTAATCATCAAGAAAAAGCCGTTCAAAGTTTAAAAAAACACAATTTTTCGCCGTTTTTTGAAAATCGCTTGTTTTAAGTCATTCCGTAAGGATAGACAAAAAATATTTAAAATACTTTAAAGATCTCAGGTGGAAGATATTGTTTTTACAAAGCTAAAACGCACACGATCAATGAAATCGAATAATAAATGTGGAAGTTATGAAACAGTACGTGAAGGCAGACCATTTCAGTTTTCTTCTTTTTTTCATAATTTTTATTGAAAATATGACGTATTACTTACACTTCTTCCTTTTTGTGGCCGTTTTCTGTGTTTTGGGGATAGCAGAGCAGATGAAAAGCATTTCATGTAGTAGGAAAGAGCAACGTTGCTGAAAAAGCACTCGTTGAAAAACAAAATGTAATACTTCCACCATTGCACATAAATCTCGGCATTATGATGGTTTTTGTAAAAGCCCTACCCCCAGTTTCACAGTGGAAGTTTAAACGCCACTTTTGGTTTTAACTTCAGTTCAACAATAAATTTGGTTTCATAGTCCTGGAACAGAGTTCATTCTGTAGTTTGAGTTAAATGACACTATTCTGCCGTTTAAAACTCAGGTTGACAACAACTTCGAACATTTGAAAATAGAATTTATTTTCATTTTTAAATTTGTTTTCCTGTCACAGGTCACAACTGAAACAAATCTAACTTTCCTTGTTTGTTTTTTCTTTGATTCAGAGAAAACAATTTACTTAAACCACGTTCAATGAACTGAAAGTCAGATAAGACTGTGAAACCGGACGAGTTGAGCTTCAAATTTATACTCCAGTTTAGGGTCAGCAGAACTTAAGTTTAAGCTCTCATTGTGAAACTGAGGGTTTCCAAAAGATCAAGAAGACAAAGAGTTGACAGCTTGGGAAACTTTGTTTTCATATTAAGGTGGGTATATTCGTTGGTCCACAGATACAAAAATTGTTTAGTGACAGCTGGTTTTTGAATTGTCTAAAAAAAGATTTGAGAAAAGAGCATGGAATGCTTTTCAAGACATAGTTCATGTTTTTTTGGGAAACCACAGAAGTCCAAACTATCATCAATTGATCGAAAAAATTATGCTATTCGGCGAAAACGGCGAAAAATTGTGTTTTTTGAAACTTTGAACGGCTTTTTCTTGATGATTGTTGGGCCGATTTACACAAGCCATATATACTGTTGGAAAGACAAACAAAATATCTGTTCAAAAACATAAAGTTTATGTTAATTAGTTGGACCGTTTTTGAGAATTAGGCTCATACATGGAAAAAGAGCAAAAAAAAAACGGTTTTTACTCATATCTCGAAAACGATTCTTTGGAAAAATAAATGAGTGCCATTTTCGTGTTCAGAGAGTCAATATTAGTCTAGAAAATACTTTTTTTTGGAGGTACTCGCTAAAAACCGAAAATTTGTAAACTAGTGTAATTTAATAAAAAAAAATTGAAATTTAGATATTACTGGCAATACCTACCATAAAACGATTTTTTCGAATTTTGAATTTCTCATCATCGGCATAACGGATTTTAATGAAATTTTTTATAAAGAAGGTCCTAAAAAGTTTTAAAAACATTGAATTTCAAAACTTAAAAAAAAAATATTTTTTCAATTTTTAGAAAAAAAGTAGTTTTTTTTTTGGAAAATTCGATATCTCAAGAATGGCTTAGTATTTTTCTTGGAAATTTAACTTTTATTCGTACAATAATAAAAACTTAAAGTTGGCGTACCAAAATTTTTTCTTAAAAATGTTTTGAAAATTTTGAACATAAAAGCTTATTTTTTTAAGGAACCACCACAACGACTTTTAATTTTTGTTCTTGCATAAATTCATATTTGCATAGCATTCTGTTTCTATCTCTTACTACTAAAAAAAATTTTAAAAATAAAATTTGTGCTTATGAACAGTTTTCTTTAATAACTTTCGGTTTTAAAATTCCTAGTCTATTACATAGGAGCAAGTTCGTGAAACCCAGTCGTGCATTTAATTTTTTTTTGATTTTTGACTTACTCATTAACGTCTAACCAAAATTTTTATGCAAGAGCTCCTTTGAATTTGAAAAAAATATGGTCTTTAAAAATTTTCGAAAAAATAGTTTTTGGATTTCTAAAAAAATAATACCTACAATTTTTTTTTGAAAATTCAATATCTTGAAAATGTATATAATTATATACAAATTTTAAGGAAAATTTACTACACAAAAAACATGTTTCAGTATGTCTGTGCCTTCCCCTACAGCCTAAGCCACTGTAGCTATTTTCTTCAAACTCGGTTCTTAAGGTGCTTTGGTGATTCCCTAAAGAAAAAATCCAAAATCGAAAACTAACGAAACACCCCATACACCCTTAATGCACAATCGTATTTATCTCAAAAACTGCTTTTACGGTTTTGATAAAAATAAATTAGGTGTGCTATTATGTGCATGGTCTACATTTTGGTCAAAAATAAAATTAGGAAAAAATGTTATTAATGGTAAACAGTTTAAAAATTAATCATGAGTGAAAAAAACTAAGATGATTAATTCTGAGCCATCAGGGTGCACTTCTTATAATTTCAAAGTCGTCTATCATTTATATGCCTGTACAAAATTTATCTTATCGCTACATATTTGTAGGAGAGACAACTTTGAAGATAAAAATCTGTTGTTAATGTCAAGTTTGATACAAATCATGGGTTCGTATATTTTTGAGGATGCGTATAATTTGTGTTCATACAAGATCTTATGGCTTACCTGCAGAGCCCTTGAAATACAGATGTGATGTTTAAATAGGGTGTTAAATGATCAAATCATCAACCAAGTAAGTATGTGTGGACGGGCCAACCTCAACATAATGGGTTGATGGAATCATGCTCGATTACTGCAATATCAGGGCCAGTGTGGCTTCTGGCCCGTCGGATTGCCCATATCCTGCATAAGACCAATGAATTTCAAGACGAGACTCACAATCATTTCAGCGACTTCAATGCCGCATATGATAGCATTCATCTTCAGGAAGATGTAAGGTAAGATTTTTCAAACTCCAGTGGCTTTTTTAATATAATTTATAAAATTTAATTTACTATATTTGCTTAGACGAAAAAAATCTTCCTGATACATACAAAACTGAAGTCACAACACGCGACGGCGCGGCGACGCGACACTATTTAAATCATGTCTACCAGCCCATGCACATATTGTAGCTCCCTCAAGTTGTTGTTCTAACATTCAAACTTTCATATGCTGATGCTGCTTTTAGAAACTTCTACGAGTTTCTGTTATCATTAAAAAACTACCATTTCTATACCAGTTGGTTTTGAACTCTCTATATATGAACTACTAAATTCAGACGTTTAATTTCATTACTTCATCACCCCAATAAGACTTACATACATGCATATTCATTCGAGGATAACAAACAAAAAAACCTATCTTAACTTACTTTGGCAATCCTTTCAAAAACTTGGTACTAATAAGCTGCGCAAAACTTTCATCAACCTCAACCAAATCAAATTATCTAACTTATATCAAAGATTTGATATAAATGCCAAACTAAACCATTGAAACACACAAACTTTAAGTCGGCATCGACTTTGCCAAAGACAAACAAAAACTTATAACTGTAAACAAGAGAAAAAAAAGTGAACAACAATCAGGCTGAAAAGTTTGACTTTGGTTTTTTCACTGAACTGTGTAAGATCCAGGGCCGGATTTACTCGAAACGACTTCTGATTGCATAACATAAATTGTATTTATCATTATTTTGTTTGAAATTTAATTGAATTAAAAAAGGTATTTTTGTCTTTTTCTTTTTCTTTTTTTTTTCTATAGAGATAAATTCCATTAAAATTTTAACTAGTTTTTTTTCTATGTGAATGCTTCAATCTAAATTTATAAATTGCGGGCGTAGAGTCAAAGTGATGCTTCTTCTGCTCGCTGCTCGAACATTCTCTCTCTTATATATTTTTCTCCCACAAATGAATTAAATCATGGAGCATAAATTGGCCTGCAATCTTGAATGACTTCAGTAAAAGATTGTATTCTTTGACTTCATTTTGAGACTTTAAACTGTTATCCTATCCTATCACCATTCTTGCTTCCTTACTTTAGATGGCGCTTAGAGTCCAGAATAGACCAACGCCTCAACCAACAAGCCACTCAAGCTAGCTCGGTCCCTAGCTAGCTGCCTCCAGTTAAGCCGTCCAAGTTGGATAAATTCGTTCTCCATTTGTTTGCATCACATAAGGTGGGATTTTCCTCTGCTGCGCTGAGAGATAGATTCGAAGAATCGTCACGTCGCTGATGTCCGTAATTATGCTCCACGTATCCCAGCCATCTCGGCCGCTGTATTTGTAGCTTTTTGATCAAGTCGACATCGCATTGAAGCTTGTGTAGCTCATTTTTGACTTTTCTTCTCAATACTCCGTCGATACATACTGGACCGAAAATTATCCGAAGAATCTTCCTTCTGCCCCATACAGCAGAGCCGGGATGATTAGGATCTATAAGGTCTCCTTGGTTCTTTGAGAGAGGGATTTACTACTCAAATGCCTTATTAGCCCGAAGAAACAGCGAGAGTGATTCTTTATTTGATCTCTGTAGACAAAGTCCTTGACGAATTCAAGTTATAAATATCCATTTTGACTTTTTGCCCCAGTCGACGATGTTGAAATTCTCGATGACTTCGTCTTGTCCTCATGTTAATGAGCCATACACATTTTCGCCGGCACCGATTCAACACTTGTAAATGCGACAGTAACAGCTCGCTTCGTTCTCCAAATGATATCAATATCTTTTGAAAAACTATTCCTCTGTTTTTGAATTGCGAGTTGTGTGCAATTGTTTCAAGAACGATGTTAAAGAGGTTGTATGTCAACGCGACGCCTTACCTCAAACCTTTCTCGACATCAAAGGGCTCGGTGGTGTTCTTACCGATTTTGACGGAGCAGCGAGATTTCTTCATCATCATCCTGCACAAACGATCTATTTTGGACGATTTTGAAGCTCCTGGGTTTTTTCCAAAATCTGTCAGAGTGTGAAAATTTGGTCGACGGTTGATTTTTCGGGCCTAAGACCACACTGATAAATGCCGATCAAATCGTTGACAAACGATTTTAAGTGATCGCACAGTACAGATGACAGGATTTTGTATGCGTGGTTGAGGAGACTTTTTTTTAGGAGACTTGAGGCATACTATACCGAGGTTCCATTAATCGGACATATGTATGTATTTTCATCCGACCAAATTTTGGATATAGGTTGTTGCATATTAACTTACAAGTCATCTCCCCCCGCTTTGAATAGTTCGGCTATTCAAATCACCATTCATTTGACATTAAAAGAATTCTAGTGATTTCCCCCCATTCATCTTATAAAAATCAATTGAATGCAATCTTTTTATTGATTTGAAGGCATTCTTTTTCATTCTTTCGGATTATTTGCGTTCTTCATATACTTTTGTTCTTCAAAAACAAAATGAAAACAAAGATTTATGGAGGACAAAGAATACGAAGAATGCAAAGAATTCAAAAGAATTTTAAGAAGGCGAAGAGTGCAAAACAATTAAAAAAAATGCAAAGAATAAAGAAAATACAAAGAATTAAGAAGAATGCAAATAATGTGTTCATTCTCAAAGAATTGCATTCAATTGATTGTTGTCATATGAATGTGAAAAAGTGACTGCAATCATTTTAATTTTAAACGAATGGTAATTGCAAAATTTGAATTCGAAGTCTCAAAGTAAAGTAATTTTTTAATAGATTGCAATAAATGACTTTTAAAAATAACATTTCAAATCTGCCTCAGTCAAGCTCTTCTCCGTTTTAACTCAGTTCCTCAAAGAAACAAAAAGTAGAAAAATCTCTACTTAAAAACTTAAAGGCAGAGTTGGAAATTTCATTTCAATCGTTAAAACCGCTTTTAAAACAGAAAGGACATTAAGAAGTTTGGGCGTAGTAGTGGGTGGATTTTACTAACATCACTTTTTAAACTTTCCCTCCGCTAAAAATAAAAAACAAATTCTGAAAATTTAATTCAAATCCTTAGAGTAGTTTCAGAGAAGCCAATCACAAGCAGCGTTGCCGCTGGGCTTCACGAAAGTGTAACACATTTTTTTAAAAAACGTAACAAAAGCGAAAAAAATGTAACAAATTGAAAAAAAATGATTTAAATCAAAGAATGCTCTTGAACTCAATTTTTAATTTTTAATAGGAACATAAGTTTTCTTCATCACAGTTTTTAAATTCAGTACAAAACTATACATTAAATAATAAGTTAATAAATTATTATAAGTAAGACACATTTTAAGTTTAACATAAAACATGTTTAGGCAAATTAAGAGAATTGATCTTTTATTTGTTTTGCAAACATTATTGATTCAATGATATTCAAGTGATACCTATTGGTTAAATCATTTTTTATCAAATTTAGCTCTGAAAAAATACGTTCTGCGGCCGCAGAACTGTGTGGTAAACTTATTATTTTATAAACAAATTCTGTTATATTTTCAAAAAGATTTTCTTTTTGAGCATTTTGCAAAGAGCCAACATGGAATATGGAAACTGGAATACTTTGAGGAATGGATATCTAACCATGTTTATATGCTGGATCGAGAGATCGAGTTTGAATTTGAAGTGAAAGATAGCAAGATTTCGACTAAACTGTAACTGAACGAGTTCGATCGAGTCGAATAAAGGTGATTTCAACTCAATTTAGGACGTAGGTGTACAAATAGGTGGAAGTGTTGTTTAAGCGCACTTCACACTGATTAAAAAAATCATAAAGTAAATTTTTAAAGAAAAAAAAAGTTTGGAGAAAAAAGTGTAACAAAAAGAAAAAAAAAGAAACATAGTAACAAATACAAAAAAATTAAGAAAAGTGTAACACTTTTGTTACACTTGTAACATTGTGGCAACGTTGATCACAAGAATTGTGTTCTCAACGGAATACGACTAAGATTAAAGTAAATGGTGTTTTTTAAAGCGGAGAACTTTAATTTGAAATAAAAAACTGAAAAATGGTTTTAATATCTATGAAATTGGCTATGTTTGCAAGAAATTTTTTTGTTATTAATGCTATAGTATAATATAAGACATGTGGCAGCTGCGCCTGGCGCTAACATGACGCAATCTGGAAGCCCAATTTGTACATCTTCTTCGCAGTAAATCAAGCTCTATTTCGTCAATAACATGTCGAATGCTGGCTTCATCAACAATATGGAAAAAATATTAAAAGCGAATAGTTTGTAAACCTTATTTTCTGAAAAAAATTAAATTTTTAAATTAAGAAATTGAATTAACAAAACCGTGGTCCAATCACAACTTATTTACCAATTTCAAGCTGGGGGAAAATCTTATCAAAGACAGTAGTTCTTTTATGAATTGAACCATTCTGAAGGTCAGTACCATTTGTAGCTTCTTAGTTGTTTTTTTTTGTTTTTTTTATGAATCAATCCGACATTTATTGTATATATTCCATCAAGATAACATACAAACTACAAAACAGATGGATGAGTGGATACAAAAGGGTGTCGTTGAGTATCAACTTAAAATCCTCTTCAAAATAGAGTTATACTCGTATAAATCATAGAGTGCATTTACCCCAACTCATCAAGCCCACCCGCCCTCATCAACAATGAGTTCATTATTCTTTCGTTTCTTTATGGTTTTTTTTTTTTTTTTTGGTTTTGTTTGTTTTCGTTTGTTTTTTTTTTTTTTTTTAATAAATTTTATCAGATGCACATAAAGTTCATTCAATCGCTCACTCGCTCGTTGAGCGAACAATTTTAATGAAGCACAAAATGCACTTGAAAGACTTCTTTGCCTGCAGAATCGGGGAACTCACCAAAAAAAAAAAAATAATAAAAATAGAAATGTGTGTTGTTAACAGAAAGCGTAGCGAAAGAGTTGTAAATATTTTTTTATTTTGAATGCGGGTAGACGCTTCAGTGATTCGCAACGAACCCAAAAGTGGGAGCATCTAAGTTTGTACCAACTAAAATATTTTATTTGAAAACATCAGCGGAATTCTTTGACTAAATTCAGCAAAAGGAACAAATTTCTAAAATCTTAATTGAATTTTTGAGCTCAAATGATTGTTGGTATTAATGTAGTAGATTGCATTTTAAATATTACAAAAATGTGTTAGATAGTCAAATTTAGTTTTATTAGATACATATTCCAAATATAATGAGTAAATAGTTTTAGTTCTTTGAGTTTGATGTTAATTAGGCACCTGGCTGAGAGAAGCTGACCAATTCCAATTTCCATATTTAACAGTGGTGCTACAAAAAAGCTCTATTTTTAGTTCAGATTTATCAATGTACAAACATCTTTCTATTTTTTTTAACTAACTCTTTATTTAAGTAAAGTGGACACTTGTGTGGAACTTGTTTTAAATATGTATATCGCTTAGATAAATCCTTAAATATTTTTTTTAACTAAAAAAAAATAACCAATTTCATGCAAGAAAAAACACTTTTTAATATTTAAAGCAGGTTGTTTTTTTTTTTTCAATTTCTCTTATATACAATTTTTAATTCACTTTAAACTTAAAATTTGGTAGGCCAATTTTAAGACTTTATTATTGCGCCAATAAAAATCAAATTTAAAAAAAATTGAAAACATTTTGAAATATCAAAAAATATTTGGAAATTTAAAACTTTTTAAAAATTAATTTAAATCCGTTTTGCCGATAATGACAAAGTGAAAAGCGAACTAAAATGGTTTCGTGTAAATTATTGCTAATAATGTTTTTTCGATATAATAAGTGATTATTATTTAAAATTCAAATTTTATTTATAAAATAATGAACACTTAAAATTAGTTTAGCAATTTTTTTGCTTAAAATGTTGTAAAAATTTTACATGTAAGAACTGATATTTTTTTAAGGTTCTATACAGAATTTTAATCTTAATGTAGATTCAACTAACAAAGGAATCAATTTAACTATTTAAAAAAAACGAATCTCATAATAGTAATAAATTTTCTCTGCAGCTATTTGATGAAAGATTCTAAGCATTGAGCGATACAGATCAAATTTGATCAATATTCGAAAACGGATTTTAATTGGAATATATGTGCTTATATATCTGTCTGTGACAATTTTGTCATTGTTAGATTATGACAAATTTCATTAAAATCCGTTATGCCGATAGTGAGAAATTCAAAATTCGAAAAAATCGTTCTATGCTAGGTAGTTAGTAATATCTTGCTTTAAATTTTTTTCTTATTATATTATTCGAATTAATTGAAAGAAAACAAGTTTTAGCAAAGTTCTCGGAACCGTTTTCGAGAAAAATACAATTTTCGAAAACCATTTTTTAACATTTGTTATTTTTAGGTAAAATAATTCCTTTTTTCTCATATCATATCAAGTCTTAAATAAAATGCACGACTGGGTCGCACGAACTTGCTCCTATGTAATCGACTAGGAATTTTAAAAACGAATGTTATTAGAGAAAACTGTTCATAAGGATAAAATTAATTTTTAAATTCTTTTAGTAGTAAGAGAAAAAACAGAATGCTATCCAACTATGAATTTATGCAAGAACAAAAATTATAAGTCGTTGTAGTGGTTTCTTAAAAAGAAGCTTTTATATAGAAACTTTTTAAAACCTTTTTAAGAAAAAATTTAGGTACGCCAATTTAAAGTTTTTATTGTTGTTCGAATAAAAATTAAATTTTCGAAAAGAAATATTGACCCGTTTCGGAGATATCGAATTTTCAAAAAAAGAAAAAATAGATTTGTTTTTCAAAAATTCAAAAAATATTTATTTTAAAGTTTTGATATGCAATGTGTTTTAGACTTTTTAGAAGCTTCTCTATACAAATTTTCATTAAGATCCGTTATGTGGATAAGAGAAATTTAAAATTCGAAAAAATGGTTCTATGGTAGGTACAAGCTTAATTTAATTTCAATTTTTTTTTTTAATAAATTAAAGATCGTAATAATTAATTGAAAGAAAAAAAATTTTATCAAAATTCTAGGTGCCGTTTTCAAGAAAAATACGATTTTTGAAAACAATTTTTTTTAAATTTTTTAGCATTTGTATGGTAAGTACCTTTATTTTTAAGTAAAATAAAAAAAATTTTCTCACACTTTGTAGATTATATTGAGAAACTTTTATTATTTAAAAAAAATCTAGCATGAAGTTTTCGAAATATTGAGTTTTGAAAAGTTTTTTTTTGAAGAGTTTTTTTTTTAAATCTAAAAATTTTTTTTTTGAAAATTTGAGTACACAATTCTATTAATGTTTTTGGGGAGCTTTAGCAAAAAAAAATGATCAAAATCGGTTGAACCGTTTTTTTTGAGAAAATCAAAAACAAAAAAATGGTTCCTTAGGGGGTACCCTCAATAACCATTTTTCGGAAAATTTTTTTCAACCAATACCTAGCTTTAATTAAATGAAATTTTTCTGTATTTTTATTTTTGAAATCTGTCGAACAGTTTTTGAGAAAAAAAAAATGTTTATAAAATTTCGAAAAAAGGGACCGTTATTTTTGGTCTTAAAAAAAAGAAAAAAACGTGTGGAGGGAAAATTAAAAATGATATCTGCCAAGTTTAAAGAAAATCGGCCGAGCCGTTTAGGCTGTAGTCGAACTGACAGACAGACAGAATTGCAAGACCCACTTTTTTAGTCTTCGCTATCATCGTAATGTCAACTTTGATCAAAATCTCGAGTTTTATTTTTATTACGAATGAAGAACTTTCCCTACAGTACCTATATCTCAAGTATGTATATTCAAGTGTGCAAGAACAGAAATTAAAAACAGTTGGAGTGGCTAAAAAAATAAGCTTATATACAATTTCTAAAACATTTTTAAGAACAAAATTAAAATTTTGATTACTGTATGAACAAAAATTAAATTTCAAAAAAAATAAAATATTGACCTGTTTTTAAGATTGATTTTAATTTTAAAAAATTACAAAACAAAAACATTTTCTTCTTAAGTCTTGAAATGCAAAGCTTTTCATGCTTTTCTCCATACAAAATTTCATTAATTTCCATTATGCCGATAATGAGAATTTCAAGAAATTATAAGAAATGGTTCTATGGAAGGTAGTCAGTAATATTGTATTTTCATTTTTTTTATTAAATTATATCATACAAATTTATCAAGGTTCTTGATGCCGTTTTCGAGAAAAATAAGATTTTCGAAAATAATTTTTTTCGCACATCTTGTAAATCGTATTAAAACATTTTAAAAATCAAAATCGAGCATGGGGTTTTCGAAATACGTACTGAATTAAAAAAAAATTGAAAATTTGAATAAATAATACTACGAGTATTCAAACTTTTGGGGAACTTAAGCAAACAAAAATTATCAAATTTGATTCTACCATTTCTTGGAAAATCGAAAAACAAAAATGTTTCTAAGAGGAGCACCATTAATAACCATTTTTCGGACATTTTGTTTTCAGCCATAAGCTAGCATTAACTGTATACAATTTTGTTTTTTTCTGAGAAAAAAAAAATTCCCTTATTTTTGGTCTTTAAAAAAAAGCGGGGTAGTTTAAAAATGCTATCTGCCAAGTTAAAAGAGTGTGGATTTTCTACCAGCCTAGCAACTGGAATGGCTAAATTGTCGATAACTTCAACGTGATTCGTGATATAAGGAATGAATTTATTTCCCAAAAACTTAGCCTATTTATACAAAAGATCGCCGAACATCAAAAGAATGCAAAATCGGCCGAGAGCATACCGCCCTCCGTGAAAATGTAAAGCGGAACCCAAAGCAGTCGATTCCACGCCATGCGCAAGAACTCGGCGTTTCGCAGACTTCAACTTGGCGAAATTTGCTCTGGGACTTAAGCATACACACGTCCAAGATCTATTTGGCCAAGGTGTTCGAAGTTCATGATCATAAACAACACCGTTTGTTCGTTGACGGATTTTCGGACCGGAGCGTTTGGGAGAGCACCCCAATTTTAGCTGAAAAATCATCCCTAGCGACAAGGTGCATTTTTGTATGAATAACTGTGTTTAAAAGCAAAATTGCAGTATATATAGGACGACACCAACCAACACCAGGTTCATCAGGTGACAATGCATCCTCAAAAAATTACAGTTTGTTGTCGATTTTGGGGCCTGTTCTTTTTCGAAAACGACGTTGTTATCTCTCGCAGAGTTGCATGTGAATTGGTCACAGAGGTCATGCGATTTGATCCCGCTCACTGTTCTGTCTTAATTGATCTTGATGAATTTTCAAATTAGTATGAAAAAAAGCAGTTCTTAGTGAATTAATATTAAGATAGACAAAATATTTTTGGCATAAAATATATGCATACAATAAAAAAATTATGTATTGCTTTTAAAATCACATAAATATATTTTGTACTCCGACTTTAAAACCATATTGTGAAAACGTGCGACTCAGTTGTACCTTTTATTTAGTACCTACTATTTTACAATGTAAACAAAAATATCAATTTTCTATTCCGAAACCCAAAACACAACTCACCATCTGTCTATTGATTTGGAAGTTTGTCAAATGCACGTACATAATTTTAAATGTGTCAACACACAAATCAAACATTTCTTCTCATCTTTTTCACACATAAATCAATAGACCTCCATCTGGTATCTCCCTCACAAAGATAAACCAAACAATTTTAAACAAATAAAAACAGAAAATATTTTGGCATCGGAAATCCGATGCACTGACCCAATTAATTATTGTCCCGCCACCGAAATCGTTTGTGGATGACTTTTTACTTTGAAATCGTTCAAAGTTTGTAAATTCAATACGAGTATTTTTTTATTCTTTTCCCATTTCTATCAGCGCAGCGTTATGGCAGATTTGTTGACATTGGATAATATTTGCATTTATAATAAACTTAAAGCTATCGGTCAGTTTCATTCTTTAGACACAAAGCGGAATAAGGCGTAATAAGAAATCCAAAATTTCAAGGCCACTAGCTCTATTATTTACGCAAAGAAAACAGAATTTATGGAAGCTATTTTAGGAACAATGATAAAAAAATGAAATTACAATAATTGTCATTCGTAATATAGGCTTAAAGTCCGCTCCATTTTATGACCCACTTAAGACTTATCCACGACCCGGTTAATAAAGCTTTTGCTGAATCGTTTAATTTTATTGTTATTATAGAGGCTTCTTTTCGATTTGCTGATTTTAATGCATTCATCATTTCGAAGAAAATTTAAACAATTTATAAAAAAAATACGTCTTGTGATGAGAATGGTAACTTAACATTTTTGTCTTGTTTTGTTTAAGGTGGAGGCTTAGGTGTGAATTATTTTTATTTCTCTTTTTGGGAAATATTCTGTTTTTTTTTCTTCAATTGACCTCTATTCCGCGCCATAAAAAGATTCTCGATTTATTATAATGAACGTCTAGCGTGAATAACCACCATAATTATGGGTTTTAGGGCAACACTTTATTGGTTGATATAAAGTCTAAGCCGACTGACATAAGTTATTACGATAAAATTAATTATTATATTGGTCGTAAATGTAGTTAAGCAAATATTGGTGAATATTGACACTTATAGGTGTATAAATTTTGTCATTATTTATTTTTTTATATTTTTACTTATTGTTTATTAGTTATTACTGTTAAGGTATTACGAACACTTTGTTTCTCAAGCACTCTACTTAATTATTTCTGTAGCCATGTACAACAAACCGTCTTACTTTAACAACTATCGCGTTAGTACATAATATTCGTAAGTGCGTTATGAGAATCTCCAATGCAGCTCCTAGGCGATGGACATGGTTCCCAAAGAAAATTTTACCTTGAAACGTTTCAATCCGAAGTGACCGATACAGCTTATACCGGCCGCGTATGTCTTGCGAGCCCAAAAAAATCCACTACTACTGTTGACACAAGCTCGGAAGGCCAATAGGTAATGTCAAGAAGTTGTACGCACCGATACGTCTCACAATCACCACGGAGAAATGAATGGTTGAACTCCGATTGGGCACAGACAAACAAAGCAAAAATGGAGACATACAGTATGGATCCAGAAGAAAATTAAATCTTCCCACAAGCTCTATGTCGACCTAAGGGAGAATGAGAGAAACGCTTGGAAAGTAGTCAAAATTGGAACGAAATTAACTGAAATCTTCGAAAGGATCAAAAGGTTAAGAAAAGGAAACGCGCTGTCATGCTTCAACACGGTGCTTGAAAAGGTAGTACGCAACACCCAAGTCAATTTATTTGGCACAATCTTTCAAAAATCACCCAATTTCTTAGATTTGCTGACGAAATCGACGTGATTGAAAGGATAAATCGAACAGATTCCTGTGCTTTCATTAGCATGGGGTGAGAATCAAACAGAATAGGACGGATAACTTACGAAGATATGGCGAAGTTTATGCTTTCATCAACAAGAACCAGCTTACACCATAGGCTTGATTGGAACGTAACAATTGATATGCTATATAACTTCGACGTAGTCAAACAACAAGAATTATAAGTCGTAGTGGTTTTTTAAAAAAAATTAATATACAAACTTTTTAAAACATTTTTAAGAAACAATTTTGGTGTGCCAATTTAAAGTTTTTCTTATTGTTCGAATAAAAACTAAATTTCCAAAAAAAAATATTAAGCCGTTTTTGAAATTCAATGTTTTTTAAACTTTTTAAAAGCTTCTCTATAAAAAAAAATTCATTAAAATCCGTTATGTCAATGATGAGAAATTTAAAATTCGAAAAAAAATCGTTCTATGATAGGTAAAGTCAGTAATATGTTAATTTCAAAATTCTTTTTATTGAATTATAGATCGTAAGAATTAATCGAAAGAAAAAAAAACCAAAATTCTCGAAACCGTTTTCGGGAAAAATTCGATTTTCGAAAACCATTTTTTAATATTTGTATGGTGATTACCGTTATTTGAGAAACTTTTATTTATAAAGTTTTAAGAAACCGAGCATGGGTTTTTTGAAATAGTGAGTTTTTGAAAAATTGAATACACAATAATATTGAAACTTTTGGGGAGCCTTAAAATAAAAAAATTGATCAAAATCGGTCGTACCATTGTTGAGAAAATCAAAAACAAAAAAAAAATTGTTCCAAGGGGATACCAAAAATAACCATTTTTCAGAAAGTTTTAAAGTTATTTTTCAGTTATTTTTGTTGTTAACAAAAAAAAAAAACGTGTGGGGGGCGAAATTTAAAAACGATATCTACCAAGTTTGACGAAAATCGGCCGAGCCATTCAGACTTTTGTCGAACAGACAGCAGACACCGCTATCATCTTAATGTCAACTTTGATTAAAATATGGGGTACTTCCGATTTTTGTTGAATGATGAAATACTACGAAAATTTTCCCTTATATTTTGGAGTTATTTCGATATTGCTTACCTCAAGAAAATTAAAAACTTGATTAGCTTAGAACTTGGCGTACTTTTAGATCTCGCTACATTTCACGGCCAACTTGTTACACAGGTTTTTGTAGAAATCCGAACTTGGTTCTCTTTTAGAACAACTATGGTTTTTGTTGCGATATTCTTTAAGAGACAACTTAGCTAGAATATTGATGGAACGTTTTCAGGTAGCACGAAAATATCGATAAATATGTGATATTGATAAAAAACTTTTGCCATTTCCAAGTACGACAATTTCGAGGGTTTATTGGCTCTCGTTATTTGAATCAGGGAGAGAAAGTCTTTGTTGACTTATACAGCGTGGCACTATTTTTTCTGAAACATATACATACATGGGAGATTTTAAGTCATCGGAGGCCCTCAAACTACAAATATTAGCCTATTCTAAAGTTTTCATGCGCTCTTTCGTTTGATGGCTTCCAGAGACAGGGCTTTATCGTTATAAACAAGAGATTTAAGGTTTCCCCACGTAAAGAGTCCATGCGAACTCTGGCTGTGGCTCCATTCTGCAAAAAAAAAAAAATTCGAAAGCATTTCGTATCCTCTTGATGTTTTCCGAGATTAAGACTGTTCGTGGATACATTTCCAGTACTCTGGAAAGCATTAAACCAATTTAGAACACAGTTTGGGAAGAGAACTCTTACACGAAAAGCAATATTGCCATGTGAAAGGAAGGCACGCTGTACTCGAATGATGAAGTAGGCATTTTGGAAAGTAGATTTGCCTTCAACTTGGCAATTAAAACCAAGTGAGAAATACCCTGATCACCTCGTTCAATGGATTTTTTGTACCTTGAGTCGTGGGTTTAGGGTCTTAGTAGAAAAAATTCGCCGCGAAGTGGCTACCATTGCATCAACGTTTTGTTGAGACGCTCATTTAGACGATGTAGTTTTTGAAATGTAACTAGAAAAATATCCTTGCAGTTTTAATTCTATCCAGAATTAAACTTGAAAAATTACCGAAGGGGGGCACCCTTTATTTGTTATTAACTCACATCGATCTCTTTCTTACTGTCGAAGACCTAATTGAACATATTCCAAAAAAAAGTGCGTTGCTTTAATTTAGTAATAGAAAAGACCTCCAGTTCCTGAACTTCAAACATATATACCTTATACAATATACATGTACACAATTATGTATTTGTTTGCCCGACTTTTCCTTGTGAAAATCAATACCAAACGATATAAGCCTCAAAAGCAAATATTGTTCACTGGTTTCATTTGCCTGATCGAATTGGCAATGAATCAATAAAATAAGAACAGTTCAATTTAGGTTGAAAAATGCCTCCATATTTTCTTGAATAACAACCGTCTGGCGGCTTCCTTTACTTTAACTTTACGTATACATTAACAAATCCATAGAATGGCTGCCAAAAAAGATACAAGCAATTCAGCAAAAGATTTTCAGAATTCTCTGACCTACATAAATCAATTAGCTTATTCCAAACGTTCGAAAGTGATATTCTGTAAGTCGTCGGTGTGTGTGCTTTTCAAGAACCCAGACCCCCCGTGGGCGAGCAAGAACGAGGTCGCTTAGTACTTAGTATTAAGTCGAGTGAATACCCACGCCGACGCTCGCTGTTTGAAGAAAAAAAAATCCCCATTCCACAACCCTTCCTCTAAAAAGTGCATACCTTAGAGCATAAATGGTCTCTTCGTTGGCATAAGGGAACTTCTATGCAAGTACGTACATATAACAGATTCTATAAAATATGCTGTAATCGTTGGCATTAGGCGCACACTTTCCCATGTTATAGTTCTTCGCCTAAGGCGTTGTCTGGGTCATGGGGGTACATGTGAAAAGTCAAGACTGATGAGTGCTATCGGCATTATAACATTTTATAGCCTCTTCATGCTTCTTTCACTCTAAAGTCTAAAGCCTTCTCGGTCAATTTACTCAATCGGTAAATTTTCTACAATAAGAAGCTAAATAAGAGGACCATGCTATGAGCTCTAGATTGATTGTGTTTGCATTTGCATTTATTTCTAAAGTAAAATGCTCCTATTGAATCTAGATTGCTTAGTTGTTGTTCGGATAATGCAGTCTAGATTGGTTGTGTGATGCGGGTCTGTCTTTTTCCGGTTTTAATTGATTGATGCCATTTAGTGGCGACTTGAAATTAGTGAGGTTTAGATACAATTATAATAAGAATTGGGGAGTCTTTCTTGAAGTAGAAGATTTGAAAAGCCTCTCGATTGAATTATGTATTGGGGGTATTGCATAACGACCTGGATATCTATTGTGTCTCGCGGTTACTTTAAGTAATCAATCTTCAAAATTTAAGTGTGTTTTAATTTTAAGTATGCTTTTGAGTAGTATTTGATTTTTTTTCTCTGGAGTTACTTAAATGGACTTTAAACATGTGATACTAAGAAAAAACAAATAATCTTGTGTAAATCAATATCTATAAAACCGTTGTAAGGATTTAGCTTAAAATTAACAGACTTAGTACTGCAAGCTCGCTGATCTTAGGAACTTAAGCAATTTAAGTATATGACAAAGCCATTATGGAACTGGAATAGGAAAATCCAACAGACTTTAAGAGTTCGGTATGTTATGCATTCATGTTGCTCGAGTTTACAATTTGACGTGTGATTTTAATAGGTGGCGAAAAAGTTGTCATTCTGTTGGAAAATGCTATAATTTTTGCAAATCGCGGCAAATGTCAATTCTGCTTTGATACTTGTGAAGCAAACAGATACAAAATACACGTCAACAAAACATGAATCGCTATACTCCTGAAGAACGAGGAGTAATTGTTAAATTGACATTTGTCGCCATTTACAAAAAGTATAGAATATTCCGATAAGATTAGGACTTCAACCGTTTTTTTTTTTTTTTTTTACTTTGTTAATTAAAAAATTGTGTTGCATTGTACAAAACATTAAAGAGTGGCCTAGAAGTGAGTTTTGATTACGATATTAGAAAAGCAGATGTAAAGTTTTCGACGTGTAGAAATGAGTGTCAAGTTTACGAAGCAACATTAATTTGTCGTTAGAAGTCGTATTTTCAATAATAAACTTGATATCAAGTTACCAAATCATTTCCTCGACGCTTAATTCGTCAATAAGTTGTGACGATTTAAAAATTTCTTTTTCTGTTTTCTTTCGGTATGAAGTTTTGTGATTTTTTCGAGATTTCTAACATTTAAGATTTGCAACCGAAGGAGAATCTGTTTCCCTTCCTAACTATCGTCCAATTGATCCTACGCCCCTTCTTCCCAATGAAACGCTGATAAATTATCAGCTCGAGAAATAACTAAAACTGATGGTATGTATATCTCTCCGACCAGTAGCACACATTTTTATATCGTCTTAGAGACGATATATAAGACTATTGCACTTGATATTTCGAAAGCATTTGATAGATTATGGCGTCAAGCTCTTTAGCGGAAATTCGGTATCGATGAATATCTTCTTCTTTGAATTAGAAACAACCTTTCGAAAAGCTCAATACAAGTTGTATTGGACGGTTTCAAGTCTAATATTCATAAAATAAATGCAGGTGTACCTCAGGGCTTCGTTTTAACTCCGACTCTATTTAAAATGTTCAACAATTAGCTCTTGTCTATTGCCTGTGTCTGAAACTTCTAATCAATTGAATTGTTTTGCTGACGACAGTACTCTCAGATTCTGATACTCGTTTCCAGATTCACGTTCTTGTTCTTTGCATGTGTATTTAAAACGGCAGCGTATTATAAGTTCATTGAATTCTGATCGCGATATCATTGTCAAATGGGGAAAAAATCGCGTAGAAGTTAATGTTTCAAAAATTCAATGCGGTCTCTTATAGTTAAAGCGGAACTCACCCGCCATTCCGCTATTCATGAACGGTATGTGTATCGCAGACCACTTTGTGTGGAATTACCACTTATTCGACATCACCGAAAACTTTCCTTTAAAATCCTCTATAACTTCTCTAAACGCTCGCATTGTGCTCAAACATTTTAAGGGTAGTCATAATTCCAAGCTCGCGTATAGTTATAAAAATAAAATGCACGACGAACAGTCGAACAGTTTTTGATTTGAAAAACTGTTGACATAGACTGAAGACTGACTATTACTCTAAGAGGAGAATCGGTAGAACTAAGAACGAGATAAACCCAAATATTACAATCAAATGTCAGTTAAATGACATATCAAAATTTGTGTATACCAACAACTTGTAAAGTTGCTTTTATTCAGTATTCAAATAATTTTTAAAATTTATTTAGCCATAAGTCTTTTAAATTGATTTAAAATAGAATTTGATATGGTCTTTTTTTTACAAGGATGTAAATTTTTTCGATTAAAGCGATGGACGCTTCATAAACAAATATTCATATGACGAATTGAGTTGTGATTCTTCTTGACTTTTTTGGTCCATTATGTAGATCTAGTATGTATTGACGGATACAAATTATTTTGCATGTATACACTGTTTAAATATAAATATTTTTTTAAATTGTATTGTTTGCCAAACACCAAGATACTGCTAGGTAGTAGTTTATAATTATCTTGAAAATAAATTTGTTTTGTTTTGAAAATATTTTGAATAATGTATTGCAAAAATTAAATAGAAAAATAAAAAAATAGTACTGCGTACTAGAACTTCCATAAATGAGTTTACAGGGTGTTTTCAATATGTTGCAGATATTAAGTGTTCTGAAGCATACCAATTAGTTTTTCTTAATAAAACGCTTAATATTCTACTCACAAAACTTCCGCTCTTAAATAAATTTTGAATCATCACTCTTCGAGAAATCCTTTTGACGTCTGTCAAGGTACTTAAATCAATATTTATGTATGTCTGTCAACACAAAATTTTCATTTATCAATGGGACGTTAAATAAGATGAAAACTCTTTGTTTTGTGGTCTGGTCCGTCTGGACATGAAATTGAAACACATTTTTTTGAATCGAAAAGTAACATTTTTCAATATATCGATGCAGGTATTGAAAGATGTTTTTACTTGCGATATATGTATGTAGGTTATAGGGCAAGTTCTGCATTTGGAAAAAAAATCGAACTCAAGATTTTGATCAAAGTTGACATTACGATGATAGCGAAGACGAATAAAGTGGGTCCGACAATTCCGTCTGTCTGTCTGTATGTCCGTATGTCTGTATGTCTGTATGTCTATACCTCGATCAACAGTCTAAGCCACTGGAGCTATTTTCTTCAAACTCGGTACTTAAGGGTCTTCGGTAATTCCCTAGAGGAGAAATTGAAATTTTTTTTTTAGCTCCAAAACTAACGGTATACCCCATACACCCGTATTGCAAAATCTCATTTATCTCGAAAACGGCTCTAACGATTTTGATAAAAAAAAAAAATTAAGTGTGATATTATGGACATAGACTATATTTTGCTCAAAAAAAATTTGGGGGGAAATGTTATTAAGGGTACCTTTTATGGAACCATTTTTTTGATTTTCGAATTTCACACCAACGGCTCTAACGATTTTAACCAAAATTTTTATGCAGGAGCTGCTTTGCATTCGAAAAAATATTATCTAAATTTTTTTTTCGAAAAAATAGTGTTTGGATTTTTAAAAAAATAAAACAATTTTTTTTTTGAATATTAAAATATATTAAATATCTTGAAAACCGATACACGATTAAATTTTTAAATTAAGTTTAAAAATGTATTTTATTAAATACTAACAATTTGCATATCAATTTTTCTTACAAAAATTTTAAGGAAAATTTAGTACACAAAAAACATGTTTCAGTGTGTCTGTATGTCTGTACCTCTCACTACAGTCTAAATCACTGGACCTTTTTCTTTCAATGTCGGTAGTTAAAGGTCTTCGGTGATTCCCTAGAGGAGAAATTGAAATTTTTTTATTAGCTGCAAAACTAACAGTACCCCCCATAGACCCGTAATGCAAAATCTTATTTATCTCGAAAATGGCTCTAACGATTTTAGTAAAAAAAATTAAGTGTGATATTATGAACATAGGCTACATTTTGGTCAAAAAACAATTTTGAGACAAAATGTTATTAACGGTACCTGTCATAGAACCGTTTTTTTTTATTTTCGACTTTCTCATTAACGTCTCTAAGGATTTTAACCAAAAATTTTCAGCAGAAGTCCTCTTAAGTTTAAAATAATATTGTATATATAAAAATATTCGAAAAAATATTTGTTGGTTTTTTTTTTGAAACATTTTTTTTTTTTTGAAAAATCAATATCTTCAAAATCAATGAACGATTATTTTTTGAAATTATTTACTTAAATCAATATTATTAAATACTTAAAATTCGCATCCCACATTTTTTTCTTGAAAAGATTTAAAGAAATTTCTTATATAAAAATCACTTAAATAATAAAAAGATTTTTGAGCTTTGTTTACATAAATTCATACTTTTCTAGAAATCAGACGGTAATTTTATACATGTGAATATTTTATCTCATTAAATCCATGTTTTATATTTATTTATACATAATTTCTAAATTCCAAAGCACTTTTGCATAAGAGTAATTACATACGTTCGACCCAGTCGTGCATTTTTTTTGTTTCCGGTTTTTCAAAAACGGTACAACCGATTTTGATCAATTCTTTATATTAACCTACAAAATTCAAATAGTATTGTGTCTAACAATTTTCAAAATAACTACTTTTGGATTTTTAAACTGAATATTTGGCTTTTAGAATTCGAAAACGGCACCTAGAATTTTTCTTTTGCCTAATTTTTACGATATTAAAACAAATAAAACAAAATTTAAATTAAAACATTACATTCTAAGGAACCATTGCTTTTTGGACGTTATAATTAGGCGTTTTTCTTTTTAAACTCAGAGCAGGGAACTGAGCTGTCAAAAAAATCTGTGTTTCTGTTTTATCTCAGGCACATCAGAGCGCTCAGGTTGTTTCTTTTATCAATCAGAGCTAGCTCAGAGCGAGCTCTACGAGTTCCGAATAAAATGACCGAGCAGATGGAGTAAGAAGCTTAGCACGGCTAACTTCACCTTTATTCCTGTGATATGACAGAGATAGACGACAAAAAGAAAAAACAAACAAACAAATAAAAATCGAGATCCACTCATTTCACAGTTCAGTGATCCAGTGTTTTTCAGAAATAAATCGGAGAGCTCTGATAAAACTCTGCTTAGAGCGTGCTTGAGCTCGACACGTTCAAGCTCTGCTCAGTGCTCTGCTCAAAGTTAAAAAACAAAATTGCCTATTGTTAATATGACGCATTTGAATTAAATTTTGTAGTACCCCTTGGCATAATGGTTAGCGCGTTGGACTGTCATGCGGAAGGTCTCGAGTTCGATTCTCAGCCGCTGCAAGAAAGTTTTTTTCAGGGGTGTACTGCCTTTTGCGAGGAATTGACAAATTCTCCAAGAGTATCTCTTGTCATGGTAAGTGCTGCTCATTAGCCGTTCGGAATCGGCAGAAAATTGTAGGTCCCCTCCGTTCCTGGTAACACGCACCCAGGAATGGTTGAGAGTTGTAAGTCACTAGGTCCTGGTTCACTCCGAGCTGTCGCACCACCAAATTTAATTTAATTTTTTTTAATACAGAAGCTTCGCAAAAGTTTTAAAAATATTGCATATCAAGACTTAAAATATTTATTTGATTCATAAAAAATTTAAACTTAAAAAAAAAAAATAAAAAAAAACGTTTGCTTGTTTTTTTTTCAATTTTCATTTGCTCAATAATACAACTTAAAGTTGACGTACCAAATTTTTTCTAAACATTTTTTTAATATTTTCATTAAGCCCGCTTCAAGAATTTAAAAATTAGTGTTCTAGCATGTTCATATTTGCTAAAGACATCATGTAGCATACTTTTTTTAAGCCATTCAAAATAGAGAATTTTATGAATTAAGATTGTGAATTTAATGTTTGTGACAAAATATTGAGAGTCGTTTTTAAGTTTGATTACAATTTCGAGTTCGACTTTTTCAGGAAACCCAAAACTTGTCCATGTTGGCTGTTTTGTGCTGATTAATGCACTCACACACCTAGAAATCGGCAGGCATCTTAAAGAAATCCCAAACATATTGGAACTATCCGTGTTAACATGATAAACCAGAAGTCTGAATATTAAGCCAAAATCACCCTGTAGTACCCTGTTTTACTTTGTGTGATTTTAATAAACAAGCTAGTACATCCAATATGCAATTTCTGGTAAACAAATTTCGTGTGAACATCATCTAGCTTCTGAAAATATAGTCGAAACAATCTTGTTGCTGCTAAAATAGCACATTACATGACATAACGTTTTGGCAATTAAAATAGCGTGGCGTTAAAAAAAAAAAATATTCACAAACTAAAATATTACACGAGATAATTTTCAGTTTCATTTCAAACAACAAAAAATAATAATTATCGGATGCAAAAATAGATTTTTTGCGAATCATTTGCGAGCCTATAAAACTAGTTGGCAACGGGCCAGAATGGATTAATTTGTAAGATTGGTCTATAAGAGCTGAAATTTATGGGCTGCATCGCCCGCATCTCATCACACAGAAAAATAAGAATGCAAATATACAAATCATAAGTGGATCGTTTGCACCAATTTCGAATCGCAATAATTACACATTTAAATCGTGTCTCTGTGGCGCCTTGAATTCTCCCACGTTCGTTGGTCCTGGATGCAAAAATATGTTTTTTTTTTTTAATTGTACTTGCGTATAAATAGTGGTTTTTGAATTAAGTGTGCATTTACCTAATGAGTACGCTAATCGATTTATTTATTCAAAATTGCGATAAATATTGAGACAGGCAAGGTGGGTTGCGTCTCGGAAATCATTTCTCAATTAGATACTCGTAAATCGTTTAGACTTTGATGTCGAAGATGTAAACAGTTGCACCTTTATGATGATATTGCATCCATCAAATCTGATAGCTTTATTTACATTGGAATTTCTATTTAAGTTTTGTATGACATGGTGATTTTGCTTGTGAGATATTTCCGTGGCTCATTATTTCTGATGATGGTATGATACATATAATTGACAAATGAATGATAATTTAACTCAATACTTACCTCGCAACTTTGGAGACGAAATAGAAGTTAGTTTTCCATTTCGCAAATCTACTAATTTTATGATCGAATCTTGCAAAGAGGTTAGGTTTTTCGAAACGATTTTCGAGAGATCAATATCAAAATAATTTCTAGAGACCTTAATTGTTATAAAATAAATAGAACTTTGAGTAGCTTAGTTTTACATTTGAATGCAGTATAATTTCATATTTTGAATATAATTTTTGTAAATCGTAAAGTTCTCTTTTTGGCCAAAACTTTGGTATAGACACGAGCATAGTAGGCCTCTTAGATTGCTTAATAAAGCTTATACCTCTTATATGGTTAAAAAGCTTATTAAAAACTTTTTGTAAGAGGTATTAGCATTAACTTATTATATACGGACTGTTAGTTATATAATAATGTCTTGCAAACTCTCCAATGAATATGGTTCGACTTCTCAATAGCTATTAGTTAAAGTAATAAAAAAAAATAACTATTCCAGGCGCCATCTCTTGACATTTGGCCTGAACTAGGATTTTTTACCATAGAAACTATTATTATTATATTACTTATTAAACGAATATCCATCTTTTTCATTTCAAATTTACGTTTTAATATTTTCCAAAATAAAATAATATTAACAAAATAAAGGGTTAAATATTGAATTATGGAAAAAATCATATTTTATTTATATTCAAAATGGAGTGTCACAGGGCGGATTTTTTGTTATAAAAACAACATTGTCTAAATGTTGTCTATTCCTCTCAACAAACTCTGCCACAGAAAAATAAATAAATTAATTTGATAGTGCAACAGCTTGAAGAGAACCAGGACCTAGTGGCCTACAACTCTCAACTATTCCTGTGTGCGTGTTAGCAAGAATGGAGGGGACCTACTACAAAAGGAATTTGTGGGCACGCGAGATCAAAGCATTTGTTTAAATGGCAGTAACTTCACGGCAGATATTTTCCTCTATGGCCTATATTGCTTGGGGATTGTTGCTGTTGTTGTTGAGCATCCGACATGAGGTAACCTAAGTATTTAAAAAATCCTACGGTTTAAGGTCCTCTGACCGGTCATCTGTAAATTCATATTTAAATCTAATAATGGAGTTACAGACGCACATTGCTTTTGAATGTCTGAATATTATTATGGGAGATGAGTATAAGTAAAAGTGAAAGCCTTTAAGCGTATGCTATAAAAGTATGAAAATGAGAGTATAGAGTTGGGCAAAGCTTTCCACATTCGTGTAGTGTGGCTAAAGAAAGAATCTCTGAATTTAACAGTATGTTCGAAGTTGGACTCAAGTGTAAACTGATAGACATTCCCTCAAGCGCAAGTAGTACGGTTAAATTGTTTAAGGGGAGGAATGCAACTGGCTATTTCACTAGAACACTGTTTATAAAAATAAATGTAAAATAATGAAAGACAGGAAACATTGCGGTGGTGTTCGAGATATACATATAAATGTTTCTGTTATAATTCTATCAAGTATTATTTTTAAAGCCCTTTTTTGGATTTTATTCAAGGGACTCAACCGAAGAGTTAATGAGCACCAGTTTTCATGACAACAGATATTCTTTCTCGCAAGTTCTTTATGTAAATTTGCATATAGACACATCTAATTGGGCAGCCCAAAAGAGCTAATACCTCATTAAAATTATTTAATTATTTTGTCAAAAAAGAGATGCTGAAATTAGAACAATAAATCGTGTTCATTTTTTTGCGTGTAGTGGGGTACATGGATTGTATTGCAAAATTGAATTACTATTCCACTTTTAATCTTAACTGTAAGAGATATTAAAATATTTTACCTACTGATATACATATGTATATGGTGAATTACATAAAAATCTAAAAAATGTCAAGACAGTAGAAAATTTTGTATGTATTGAGTGGTGGTCTATTTATCTTCTGTGCTATGACATATTATTCTAAACATAATACTCGTATAATTTTTCGTTTGGTTAAAACAAATTTCCGAAAATTGGTCATAACATCTTTTCGACTTCTCAAAAAGTAGCAACTAATTTTGATAAATTTTTGTTTGCAAAAGCTTTTAGAAATTCTAAATGCTATTGTATAATAAAATTTAAAAAAATGTTTGACTTCAATTATTTTTATGAATCTACGTATCTTGAAACTACTTGCTCACCACAATAATTGTCTTTAAATTTGGGTACGAGCGATTTTCCAACAAAATGTTTTTTGAATGCAAATACCACCTTTAGAAATCAGGGTCCTACAAATTTGATAGAAATTTGTCTATGTCTATATTTCCGCTGTCTAAATGTACGGTTGAACAACATTGGAAAATATTGAAGACTTAAATCCAAACAGTGCGTTTTTTCACAAGAAGTCTTGGTTGAAATGAAGCACCCACCTAGTCTGCTGCACGCAAGTTTGTGCAAAAAGGTCGTGAGTCTGGTATGCTAGTGGATACAACTAATGGTCCCCATCGTCATACGTTGCGCATAGAAGAGAATGTTGCTGCTGTAGCCGAGAGTGTAAGACTCAATTCACGAACATCAACTCACCATCAACCTCAACAGCTCAACATTTCACGCACTAGCCTGAGGATAATTCTTCACAAAGATCTCAGATTATTCGCTTACAAGGTCCAATTATCTCAATAACTGAAGGCGCGAGACCATCCCCTTGACCAACTTTGTGTTCCATAATTAATGGGAATGTTTGCTATTTTCAATAAAGCCATAATAAATGAAAATATTTAATTTTGTTAATTTTATTGCATTTTTAAAAAGAAACTTGTGTTTGGCCCACCCTAAACATATGTAGTTACATACCCATCTACATAGGTAAGGTATTCGTAAAAAACACTAAATTCGAGACTTTGATTAGACTTCACATAACGATGATAGGGAAGTCAAAAAGTTGGTTCTCGTATTCCTTCTCGTATTTCTTCTGACTACAGCTAAACCCTAAACGGCTCGGCCAATTTTCTTCAAACTTGGTAGATATGGGTTTTAATTTTGTATCCCCGGATGATTTTAACTTTTTTTTAAGACCAAAAATAACGGTACCTGCCATAAATTTTTTTTCGAAATTTTATAAATATTTTTTTTTCTCAAAAACTGTCCCACAGATTTTTTAAAAATAATTCAAAAAATTTCATTTAGTTAAACCTAGGTAATGGTTGAAAAAAAATATCCAAAAAATTATTGTTTTTGGTACCCAACTTGGAACCATTATTTTTGTTTTTGATTTTCTCAAAAACGATAAAGCCGATTTTGATCATTTTTTTAATGTTAAGGCTCCCCAGCAGTTTCAATATTATTGTGTATTCAAATTTTCAAAAAAAAAATTTTTGGATTTTTAAAAAAAATTTTAATTTTTTTTTTTGAAAACTCAATACATATTTCGAAAACCTCATACTCGATTTTCTTAAAACTTGATAAATAAAAGTTTCTTAAAATAATCTACAAGATATTAGGGGTGGCCGTGGCACGATGGTTGTGTGCTCGCCTGTCAACCTCAATATAACAGGTTCGATTCCTGCCGTCGTCTATGTCTTCTTTAATTCCATTAAAACCTTCTATAAATTGTCATCAATGGGATGCTGGTTTACTCATTACATGTTGTTTAGGCATAACACTAACAACATGTGATTGAGTTAAATGTTAAACTAGTATGCCCAACAAGGATGAAAAACGAATAAAATAATGCGAATTATAAGGGACATAGAAATAAGACACGGCAATTCTCCGCTTTAGTTCAGCCGCCATCCCTGGAGATAAAAAGTCTGAGACAACCACCCTCAGTCTCAGAACATCGTGCCACACATCTTTCCTATCCTTCTTTCTCTTCCGTAACTTCACGCTCACGCTGTGTTGAAACATTTGAAGGGTATTCATATTCCCTTGAGCGTGAGTAAATTATAAAAAAAAAAAAAAGATATTAGAAAAAAATGTAGTTTACCTAAAAATAACGGTACCCTCCATACAAATGTTAAAAAATGGTTTTCGAAAATCGTATTTTTCTCGAAAACGGTTCCGAGAATTTCGCTAAATTGTTTTTATTTCGATTAATTTTTAAGATCTTTAATTAATTAAAAGAATTTTGAAAACAGGATATTACTGACTGTACCTACCATAGAACGATTTTTTTAAAATTTTGAATTTCTCACTATTGGCATAACGGATCTTAATGATATTTCTTAGAGAGAAGCTTCTAAGAATTTTAAAAAAACATTGCATTTCAAAACTTTAAGAAAAATATTTTTTTGTTTTTTTTTTTTGGAAAATTCAATACATATCTCGAAAACGGCTCAATATTTTTGTTTGTAAATTTAATTTTTAATCGAACAATAATAAAAACTTTAAATTGGAGTATCAAAATTTTTTCTAAAAATTTTTAATGTATAAAAGCTTATTTTTTTAGGAAACCACTACAAAGACTTATAATTTTTGTTCTTGCATAAACCTGGCATCACATGGCATCCTATTTTTACCACCAACAACTAAAGAAGTTGTTTTAGTCATTTAAAAAATGAATTTTATGCTTATGAAAAGTTTTTCTCTAATAACATCCATTTTTGTAGTTCTTGGTCTATTACATAGGAGCAAGTTTGTGCGAATATTGAAAACTCAATATTACAAGATGTGAGAAAGTAAATTTTATTTTATCTAGAAATAACGGTACCCACTATACAACTATTAAAAATGGTTTTCGAAAATCCTATGTTTCTCGAAAACGACACGCCTAGAATTTCAATATAATTTTTTTCCTTTTATTCAAGTCTTATGCTCTATAATTCAATAAAAAAAATTTTGACCATGTTTTCGAGTTTTAATTTATTATTATCGTCATAACGGATTTTGATAAAGTTTTTTATAGATAATCTTCTAAAAATGTTGAAAAACATTGCAATCGAAAATTAAAAAAAAAATAGTTTTTGAACGTTGAAAAAAAAATCAATTTTTTTTTAATAAAATTCGATATCTCAAAAACGGCTTAGTATTTTTTTTTTTGGAAATTTAATTTTTATTCTTACAATAATACAAAATTTATGTTGGCTTACCAAAATTTTGTTCTTAAAAATGTTTAAGAATTGCAGGTGCTTTTAAATCACCCCTTCGATTATTTAAATTTAGTTTGTATCAATTCATAATTGATAAAAAAAAAACAGACAAAATTTTTTTTCCAGCTGAATACATTAAGGGAGTTATCCTGGGCAGCATTTGATTTTGGTCAAAAAGTCGATAAATTTAACGAACTGACGAGTCTGAGTCAGATTCGAAAACTAAATACCAATTTAAGTGGACTAAAGAATGTTATAAGCTATTTAGAATTAATATTTCATGCTAGTGCCCATTTTTTGCTCATAATATCCAATTTTTCTAAAATCCTTAAAATATTCGAAGTGACTTCAACATAAAATCCAGTTCATGTGACCCATCGTGCATTTTATTTTTAATGCGCACACACAATTTCCATTTTTGTTTCTCTACGTCGCACTTGGTGCCTAAATCTAATAGATGACCTTTCATGACACTAATCATCTCTGTTTTCCATCTCATTAAGTTTTCGTTTACATTTTAGCTTAGCGAAGTGGGTTTACAATATCTTCATTAAAAAAAAGCGGCAAGAAATTAATAAATAATAACATTCTCTCTCTCTCTCTCTTTCTCTCCTAATCTCCCCTAACGACATGACATCCTATAAATCATTAATCAGGTTTTTGGAACGTCGACGACGACTTTTTAAATGAAAACAAAAAATCCGAAAAGTGTATTGCTAAGCTCCGACATCAATTCTTTATAAAATCCCAACTCAACCCTTTCTCGACAAATTTAACTGCATCTTCTTCAAATGAAGATAAAAAAGCTATCGTCGGTATATTTATATAAAATTCTGGATTTAATTACTTAATTAATTCTGCATGTGTGTTAATAGCACTGTACGCTTAAGTCGCAAAGATATACTATATCCCCCCAATACGGAGCCATCACAACAGCCCCTATTGTGTACACGAAAAAAAAGTCTGTCAGTCAACTCATTTTATTCTGCAAACTGTGTAAGTGCGTGCGATAGCGTTTCAGGGATTGAGATTGTAAATTTTCCACTGACTCGTCAGAATTTAACGGCTGCCATCGCCAGGGTTTAAAATGCATTTATATTCCCTTGAACCCACTCACATCGAACACACAATAACCCCCTAGACAAACTCTTATGCAAATTAATCTCGAATTCATATTGAGTTTTCATGCAATGCTTTATGTTTGAAGCCCTACGCGTTATACAGTGGGGCACTCTGAGTGGATTTGAGAATGGATTTAAAATTTTTATGAGAAGTAGTAACCCTTGGCAAAATGGATAGTGCAGAAGGTCTTGGGTTGGATTATCAGCCGCTACCAAAAAAAAAAAAGAAATTTTTCAGGGGTATACTGTCTCTTGCGAGAAATTGACAAATCCTCTAAGAGTATCACTTGTAATGAAAAGTTCTGCTCATGCGAAATCGGCGGAAAATTGAAGGTTCCCTTCATTCCTGGAAACATGCACACAGGAATGGTTGAGAGTTGTAAGTCACTAGATTCTGGTTTTCTGCGAGCTTTGGAACTACCAAATTTATTTATTTATAAGAAGCATTTACTTTGAGTGACAATACGTGACAGGAAATATTTGACAGATAACAGTTCTCATTTGGGGTGAGAGATACTCTTCTGCTATTAGAAAACAATACAGTACTATAACTAATAGCTTAGAGCAGCTTTTCCCGTGATGCAAAACGAAATATGTTATTTTTTTCTAATTTTTACAAATTTTGAATACATTCCGTTCTACTGTATTTCGATGCTGCTTTCGACGTCGAATTTGCGTTTGCTTTATGGGTTGGCATTTTATAACCAAATTCGATCAAACAAATAATTTGAAATCGATTTTTAAGGAAGAGTGTGAAGGGGGTGTTAGGGGCGGGGACTTGAGAGGGTTAATGGTAGTGCAACGCTGTGGCTTTGAACTTTCATAATAATGTACAAAAGTAAAATTTTACAATGGAGGCGACAAAATTCGCTCCAGCTGTTCCATGTCCCATAAATGCAAATTTTAATAGTTCAATAGTACATCATGCATGGTCGTAAAATTTTATGAACACCATGATGTAGAAGTTTAAAGTTCAGCAGATGCTTTGTTATGATTTCGGATGAATAGGTCATTCGAAAATGTAGATACTAACAAATCGATATGTACGCGGTCATGTTACTGCGATGAGCTTGTCTAAGCTGTTTGGAGAATGGTCTTTTACCATAAATGTTTGTCACATTTTTCGTTCCTATCACAATATTATGAATCAATGAATGACTGCTGGTTAAAGGCTATCTATTTGTTTATCTTATCGAGAAATTAGTTTTGAGTTCGATAAACTTTGTTTTTGCAATCAGCCGACGATAATTATTTCGCAATTTTTGTATACTTACTTGATATTTGAAAGGCCTTTGCAACAAATTGGGAGTATAAGTCGGATAAAAATAACAGAACTGTTTTTGAGATCTTAGATCTAGATACGGAGGTAGAAATCGATTTATAATTTCGTTTGAAAAAGTGATGCCCAACTTGATTCGCAGAACCGCACTGTTGAATTCGAGTTGCAATTTTCCTTCATTGACAACACTTATTTGCCTTGCGATGCAGGTACATTCGGATGATAAAAATTCATATACCTCTTCCAATACGTTCTAACAAGGGGAACTTCTGTTAATTATTTCAAGTATTACTCTTTTAAGTCACACTTATCAACACTCTCTTATTGGTTGCAATTCTATGAATAGAACACACCCGATAGGCATACAGCTCTTTTTCATTTGCAATGGTTTCCAGCAGCTGAGATATAAAAAAAAATTAGGTTAGAATAGAAAAGAAATGAAAACAACCATTAACCAGGAAGGTACACCTCGTCGCCCGCGGTAACAGAAAATAAATACACTGGAAAAAAAAGATTGTGGGTACTGACGTACGCGCGGTAGAAGTAAAACTTCTTTTCCCTCAAGCAAAGCCTCTGTAATATTCTAACCTATAAACGTACAAGCAGTTTTTATTCTAAGAACATGTTGCTGCCTTTGACAGAAAACGTGCCGTTTTGACATGTCGCTGACAGCTGCATAGAAAATTTTTTACCCCCAACGCCGGAAAACTCTAACAGAAATCGAACTTAAAAAAAAAATCTTAAGGCTGGATCTTCTAAATTTAAAAAAACTGAAGCGATAATTTTTATTTTTAAGCAAAAGTAAGATTTTGGGCGAGTTAAAGCTAGTTGCAAAATTATTTCTTCTGGGTTTTTCAATTGGCGCGGGTAGACTTTGTCGACCCGTGGCAATGTTGTTTTGATGACATCTGTCAAATCGTTGTTTATTATTAAGTTACTGATTCCAAATCACCATGGAAAGATACACTATTGAACAACACGTCCAAATTATAAGGCACTATCATCAAAATGAGTATTCGTAAGTGCAAACGTTGCGGGCATTGTGCGCATTTGAGATGACCGGTTCGTGAAGCAATCAGCCAACATATTCGTAAGTCAGAAGTACGCAAGATCGGCAGAGAACATCGCCAAGGTCCGTGAAAGTGTACAAGCAGAAAGCATAACCCGAGGCAGTCGACTCTTCGCCGTGCACAAGAACTCGGCCTTTCGCGAATTGCAATTTATCAAACTATTTTGCGTCGGTGCTCCTATAAGATGCAACTGACTTAAGAACTCAAAATTTGTGACCATAAACAACGCTATTTATTCGCTGACAACTCTTCGGAGCGTTTAAAAGAGGAACTCAATTTTAGCCGAAAAATAATTTTTAGCGACAAGGCGCAAATTTGAATGGCGTTGTTAACATGCTAAATTGTTGTATATGGGACGACATTAAGCCACATTAGGTTCACCAATTGACAATGCATCCTCAAAGAGTTACCGTTTGGTGTGGATCTTAGGCCGGTGGCGCTATTGGTCTGTACTTTTTCGAAAACGACGTTAGTGAAGCGGTCACCTTCAATGGCGAAGGCTACAGACCGATGGTATCCGATTTCTTATGGCCCAAATTGAACCATATGGATCTAGACGACATGGGTTTCCAGCAGCACAGTGGGAGCTGCATGAACAATACCAGGGTGAGGTTATCTCTTGCAGAAGCGACGTGAATTGACCACCAAGGTCATGCTATTTGACCCCGCCACAGTTTTTCTTGTGGGGTTTTCTGATGTCGCAGTTCTATACGAATAAACTACAATAGACCGATGCCCTTAAGGAGAACAAGGCAGACTATCTTTCAAATTCAGCCCAATTTATGCCCAAGATTCTGAGAATTGGGCCACTCGGAAATAATTTTAAATTGAGCTTATACTTTTTTGATTTTCCAATTTCTCGATGTTCTTCAAATTGGGTATACCTATAAGGTTCTTTGGTGATTTCCTAGAAGAGAAATTCATTTTTACTTGCGATATAGGTACTATAGGGCAAGTTCTGCATTTGGAAAAAAAACCGAACTCGAGATTTTGATCAAAGTTGACATTACGATGTTAGCGAAGACGAAAAAAGTGGGTCCGGCAATTCCGTCTGTCTGTCTGTATGTCTGTCTGTCTATATGTCTGTACCTCGAACTACAGCCTAAACTACTGGAGGAATTTTTTTCAAACTCGGTAGTTAAGAGTCTTCGGTGATTCCCTAGAGGGGAAATTGAAATTTTTTTTTTAGCTCCAAAACTAACGGTACCCCCCGTACACCCGTAATGCAAAATCTTATTTATCTCGAAAACGGCTCTAACGATTTTGATAAAAAGAATTAGGTCTGATATAATGGACATGGGCTACATTTTGGTCAAAAATAATGTTATTAACGGTACCTGTCATAGAACCGTTTTTTTTTGGTTTTCGACTTTCTCATTGACGGCTCTAAGATTTTAACCAAAAGTTTTCAGCAGGAGTCCCCTTAAGTTTAAAATAATATTGTATATAAAAACATTCAAAAAAATATTTGTTGGGTTTTTTTGAAATTTTTTTTTTTTTTTAATCAATATCTTCAAACCCTATGAACGATTATTTTTTGAAATTATTACCTAAAATCAATATTATCAAATACTTAAAATTCGCATCCCACATTTTTTCTTGAAAAATTTTAAAGAAATTTCTTATATGTATAAGAAATGTATTTAATAATAAAACGATTTTTTAAAGCTTGCTTGCATAAATTCATACTTTTCTAGAAATCAGACGGCAATTTTATGCATTTGAACATTATTATCTTCATTAAATCCATGTTTTATAATTATAAAATGTATCCTTAATTCCAAAGTACTTTTACATAAGAGCAAGTTCGTGCGATCCAGTCGTACATTTTATTTCAATATTAATATTAGGTTATGAAAACATTTCTCAATGGGACTGATCATATTTTCTACAATAATATTAATTTTAGTTTATATATACTTACAGCCCTATTAATAAGCACAAAATACAGGCGAAACAACTTTAACACGTATTTTAACTTATGATTCTTAATAACAAATGTATGTTAGTCTTAAATGACGTTTGACAATGAGAGGATAATTTATCTCACCGATTTTGGTGATTAACGAGCGGATATCTTCAACTTGCTCGTCAAATTTGACAGAAATATTTTATTTAATAATACAAATTCCACTAAGTATCCAAGTAATGCCTGCCATACGTTATTGTGTTAACTAACCTTGTCGCCAGAACTCGAATTTTCAATCATTATATTTCTTTTCTCACATATCTATTTTTTTACAAATTAATTTGAACTTTCACACAAAAATTAAAAATAACCGTTTAAATTTTGTTTGACAACAAAAATTATTTTGTATGTCTGAGATGACATGCCGGCTTTCAATAATGGAAAAAGTACTAGAATATTTAGTAGAATTGAGGAAAGTGCTGCCAATTTTTCCTTGTTATTCAGTGAATAGATAAAATAAAGAAACGATAGTTTTATTAATATTTTAATTTATCAAAGGGATAATTTCATTATCCGTGTGTTGGAAAAAACGTGTGTTAACGAGCAAATTGTGTGTTTTTATTAATACGGCTGTTACTGTTTATATATACTTACTGTATCTAATAAGATTCTCTTGAAAAAAAAGAGTTTGTTCATGTTTGTGCATATTATAAATATTTTTGTTTTATTTTAAGGCCTCCGGATATACATTTTCCCTAAGGTCGACTCTAATAAATTTAAACGATTGACCCTGAGCTTTGTTAACTGTCATGCAAAAGCATGGTTTAATGGGAAATTGCACGTTTAAATTGAAAAGGGAGATATGTTGGTATCATTGGTATCCGGGGAATCAGGGCATAGGTATTCTCCTACTGCGTGTGTAAATATACATAGACACATTTTTTTATTCACCTGCTCAAGTTCAGTGCAGTGCAACTCACTTAACTTACCCACATTTTTATGCTCTTCTTATCGACGTCATTGTAAGTACCTTCTTCGAGTTATTTGTAAAGAAAATATTAACTTAATTTCAGTTTTATTGTTCGAGGAAGTGATACAAAATTGGTAATTCAAGCTATTATAATGGAACTTTTTTTATTTTTAAATTGGAAGAATTATAATCTATTCACTTCCTCGAACCAGAAAAATAAAAAAAGATCTAATTTTTCTTTAGATAAATTGGCATTTCATGTGCACGGCACTGTAGTCAATTGAATGTCCATTTTTGTCACTCAAAATGCCCACACTGTTCAGCGATGTGACGATAGAATATGAGAAACAAAAACAATGTGTTTGTGTAGGTTAGTTAGATGGACTATACAATACAGAAAAATTGAATAGATAAGAGAAAAAACGTAACTATTGAATGGAACAGATATTAAGAGAGAGAGAAAGCATGAGAAGAAAATTAAAAATGTTGGAATGATAATGACATGAAACAAAGCAGCGACCTCGCGATTGTGATGAAATCTAATTCCTGGATAAAATAAATTCAAAAAGTTTGTAATTCTATAATTTGTTTTTATGTATTTATTTCTCATGTTGTATGTGTAACTATGTAAGAAGTGATTTTAGGCTTAAAATTTGCACAACAATATTGACTTTATGAGGCAATGCTAATCTTTGTCGATTATTATAGGCTATAAGATATAAGTGGTTGTATAAGTCAACTAATGAAAAAGAAATGAACAAAAAATGTAAAATTAATAATATTTAAGTTTGACAAATAATTAATGAAAAAAAAAATATAGCCAGGAACACTCTTATAATAATATAGAAGATAATAAAATTTATTTCAAATAAATCGGTTGACTACTTTCTGAGATTATTCAACCCAAACTTTAAAATGGTTTCGCTTTTATAAAATAGTATAGATTTACAAAAAAAGGATATGTCATCGAATCTGTTAGTACATAAGTATATGTCAGTAATTGGTTGAAAAAGGTTACAGAGTTTTGAAAATTGTTCAGTCATAGAAAACTTTAATCAAGGCTTACAATTTTTTAAGGTCACACAAGGTCACGTGTCATTTTTGGCAACTGATTTGTGGGATATTCGCAAAAAATATATACCATATGAAGGGTCTCTTAATCTATATAAAAGTTCAGCTAGTTTCAGTAATTGTACTAACTTGCTATATATGTATATGTATGTACATAATGTAGGTACAATATGGCAAGTTATTCGCAAGGCTTTAGATTACGTTGAAAAGAAAGATGAAAAGAGTGGGTCTCGCAATTCTGTCTGTCTATCCGTTCGACTACAGCCTAAACGGCTTGGCCGGTTTTCTTTAAACTTGGGAGATATCATTTTTCCCCCATAGGTTAGGTTAGGTTGGAGTGGCTGTCTAGTTGTTGTTGACTCACTTAGACCTCAAGGATCCGTTGTGATACCACTAAAGAAGTTACTCATGGGAGAGTTATGAATTTAAACAAACCATTTCGTGCTTTTAATAAAGTTAGAGAGACATTTTGTGTCGATTGTTGCCAGTTCACTGGTGTTATCGAAGAAGGGATTACCGAGATAATTATTCCTTCTATTGGAGAGTGCTGGACATGTATATAGAAGGTGTTGGACTGTTTCCTCTTCCTCCTCGTCCATGCAGCTTCTACAGAAGTCATTTGTGTAGACTCCTAGCCTCAAAGCATGTCCACCTATGAGGCAGTGTCCTGTTATAACTCCTATTATAGAGCTTATATTTTGTCTGCTCAGGGAGATCAAGCCTTTTGACCGTTTTAGGTCTATGCTTGGCCATATTTGTTTAGTTGCCAGGCAGGTGGTACCCTGTGACCATCTAGCATTTGTTGATTCTAGAGCATATTGTTTGAGAAGATGTTTGCATGTAGCAAGTGGTGTTCCTATGTTATGTTTTTGTCTAACAGTAGGCAGAAGTGTTCCGTTTTTGGCGAGGTCATCGGCCTTGCAATTTCCCGGAATGTCTCTGTGGCCCGGCACCCAAATAAGGTGAATATTAAACTGTTCTGTCATCTCATTCAGAGATGATCGACAATCGTGGACCAATTGAGAGTTAGTGGAGACAGACGCGAGAGATTTGAGGGCGGCTTGACTGTCCGAGAAGATCCGTATATCCTTGCAAGATATAACGTTTTCTTTGAGCCAGGATAGTGCCTCTTTAATCGCCATTACTTCTGCCTGGAATACACTACATTGATTGGGAAGTCTATATGAAAGACTGAGATTCAGTTGTTTTGAATAGATGCCACTTCCAACGCCGTAATCGGTCTTAGAACCGTCTGTATAGAAGTGTACAGCATTGTCTTCCAGGGGTCTCTCTTCTTCCCAAGACGATCTTGAAGGGATGGAAACCAGGAAGTTGTTATCGAATACCATTTTTGGGGTGGTATAGTCTAAGCGATCTGGGATAGATCTGAAGTTGTCTAAGATGATTGTATGACCAGTATTGTTACTGATCCATTGAGAGGTGGCTCTAAGTCTCACGCATGAGTTGGCTGCCACCATTTTGGAGAAGATGTCAAGAGGTGTTAGGTTTAAAAGCACTTCCAGGGCTGCAGTTGGTGTCGAGCGAAGTGCTCCTGTGATGCACATACCTGCTGACCGCTGGACTTTGATGAGTTTATTTAGATTTACCATCTTGTCCAGTGCGGTCCACCATACGACAACTCCGTAAATGAGTATCGGTCTAATAACCGAGGTGTATAGCCAATGGGTTATTTTTGGGGAGAAGCCCCATTTCGATCCTATTGCCTTTTTACAAGTGAAAAGCGCTACGGTAGCCTTTTTTACTCTTTCATCAATATTTGCCTTCCAATTTAGTTTTTTGTCTAAAATGAGGCCTAAATATTTGGCTTGGTCGGAAAAGCTTAATGGTATTCCTTTAATCTTGGGTGGGTTAATCTGAGGAATTTTGTACCTTCTCGTAAAGAGTACTAATTCTGTTTTATGTGGATTGACGTCCAAGCCACACTGCTTAGCCCACTTTGTTAGCCTATTTAAGGCATCTTGTAGGAGTTCTGAGAGAACTTGGGGATGTTTCCCAGATACAGATATTGCAACATCGTCAGCATAGGCAATCACCTTGAAACCCTCTGCTTCCATTGATGTTAGCAGTTCGTTTACTACCATGTTCCATAAGAGAGGCGAAAGGACCCCACCTTGGGGGGTACCTCGATTCACCGATCTGGTGGTAGTAAAACTTCTCATGCTGGAAATTATTGTCCTGCTTTTGAGCATGAGACTTATAAGATCAATGAGTGGTTTCTCTAATTCCAGCTTGTTCATTGCTGTTGTGATCGCCTGGTAGCTGACGTTGTTGAAAGCTCCTTCGATATCTAGGAAAGCTACTAGATTGTATTCTTTGTATTTGAGGGAATATTCAATACCACGTACCAGCGAATGAAGTGCTGTTTCTACTGATTTTCCCTTAGAGTACGCATGTTGAGCTGTGGAAATGAGACATGGTTTTAAGTTATGTCTGATGTGAATTTCAATCAATCTTTCCAAGGTACGTTTCCCCCATACGTTTTTTTCTTTTTCTTTAGACTAAAACTAACAGTATCTGCCATATGAATTTCCTTTCGAAATTCTATAAAACCTTTTTTTTTCTCTCAAAAACTGGGTTTGAAAAAAAATTCTCGATTTTTTAAGACTTCACAATTCACAATTAAAAGATTTATAATGCAATCTACAAGATATAAAAAAATGTTATTTTATCTGAAAATAACATTACCCCTCATACAAATGTAAGCAAAAAGTTTTCCAAAATCGTATTTTCTCGAAAACGATGTCTATAGATTGTGATACAATTTTTTTTCTTTCGATTAATATTTTCGATCTATAATTCAATAAAAAATCTCGTCACATTAATTTTTAAAATTTTTAGTCTTTTACATAAGAGAAAGTTCGTACCATCCATTCGTGCATTTAATTTTTTCAAGGGCACGAATGATTTTTGACACCCCATTTGTGCCCTTTCCATTCCTCATTTGTGTTTTTACTAGATCAGATAGTTTCAGTTATTGATCAAACATAGATTTTTTTTATAAATTTTAAAAGCCTTTTTTCAAGGTCACAAAACAAAAATATTTGTGAGGTTGAAAAAAAAAATTCATAGAAAATATCTACATACATGCACCTGACCAATAACTGAACCTTGCTGACATTTTAAAAGGCATATTTTTTTCGTAATGAGGTCCCAAAACTTTTGTATTCGACGTTGAAAAAAAACTTTAGAAATTCGTAGTAAAAATTTATAGCTGACCAACTACTAAAAAATAGGTTGACCTTTTATTACGATGCACTTATCTTTCGGATTAAATATATTTCTTGCGAATATCCCACAAATGATGTGTCAAAAATCGCACGTGACATTGTGTGACCTTGAATAAGCTTTAGCCTCGTTTACGAATGTTCTATTGCTGACAAATTTCCAAAACTTGTTGTCTTTTAACCAATTACTAATTAATTAGATGCTATACTTAATTTTTTTTGCGAATATCCCATTTAAGGAATGTCAAGATCCCAGAGCTCCGGTTGGTCTTTAATTTATTTATCTTTGATCGTACCTTTGAAAATGTTGTCAAAAATCTGAAAATGTATGCTAACCTAGTTGGTAATGATAAGATTTTACCCTCTTTTTGCTGGAAATCTAGATTTTGATCCGGCGGTGAGAAAAGCCTGTTAAACTAAAATCCTGGTTCTTAATCCAGATTTTGTTGCATTATACGAGCCAAACAAAAATTTCAATTTCTTATCTAGGGAATCACTGAAGACCCTTTAGTACCGAGTTTGAAGAAAATAGCTTCAGCGGCTTAAGCTGTCGTTCGAGGTATAGACAAACAAACATACAGACAGACTAACGGAATGAGGGGACCCACCTTTTTCTTGTCCTTTTTTTTCTCAAATGAATAGCTTGCCCTATAGTTGGTACCTATATCGCAAGTCAAAATCATTAAACGAATCCATTTTGAAAATCAACATGGTTCTGCTGGACGGACATGTTTTCTTTCAGTGTTGGTTGATAATGATGAACTACTCTCACAAGAGGAGGTACTTCATTTTCGTTGCTTCAGAGGCCTTCATTAGCACTTTTATCTTGTTCTACTTCTTAAGTCTTTTCCTAATGATGGTGATGTTAATGATAGCTCCGGGTGTCAGGTTTCGTATTTTTTTGTTGTTGTTCTGCTATGCTACGTCCTTTTTTGTACCTGGAACCATTCAATTTAATTAACATAGAACGCAGAACCGTTCATGATAGGGTTTTTGCCTCTTAATAAACCAAGACAACTTTAATCATGACAGGTACGAAAAACCTTCTAATTCAAATTAAAAAAAAAAGAATTAAAACTGTATTAAAATAATCACAAAAAAAAACTGAAAACTTCTTTTTTTTATTATTTTAATTGCGAAATATTCATACGAGAACTGCCACACCGCAAGGAAAAGTATGCTTAAGTTCGCAACATCACTCAAACCGCAGGATTGTGTCTTAGTTTTTGTGTTTTTACTTATCTGTGCCAAACGGTGTTGTGTCATGGAGACGATAATGTTGAATATTTTTTTATTTTTTACCACAAATCGATTGGTTAAGAGATGCTTTAATTTTATGCAAAGATTTCACTTGGATTTAGCACAATTCTTTGTCAAGCTAGAAGCTGTGGATGCAACAACATGCAACGTGTTCAGATTGTGGTTTGCTGTGTGTGGTGTTTGTGGCACATGCATACATTTCTGTGTAAATGGGTCATTAAGTATATTTGTACACTGCACTGTATCAAACCGAAGTGTATCTTATTATTAATGGTCTGTATTTGTATCTATTTATAGGGGGTCTGGCTGTTGGTACCTTGGTGGAGGTTTCAATTTATGCCACAACATGTTTTGTTTCTCAAGAGTGAGAGTCCAAATTTATGAAACAGATACTAAGTCTTGGAAGATCAAGAACGCAATTATGAACCAAATTTAAATTATCATCTTTCATAGAATAAATAAGAATAAGTACAATGTTAGCTAAGGGCCTAGTTTTTTTCCTATAGCTGTATCAGAAAAGAATCCTAATACGTGGAAACAACACTTACAAAATGCTTTAAATAAGCTGATAAACTAGGCAGATCGGCTTAGACTGTGGTTCAATCCTTATAAGATCTTGTTCTCTTTTCCAGAAATACAAAATTCCTGATACCTATAGAAATACATAGATCCTACTTCTATGAAAGTTTTTTTTTTTAAACTAAGAAAAATACTTCGGTCTTATTTTAGACAAGAAGTTAAAATCCAATGGCTCTCACTAGGCAACTGATTTGGCCAAGCTAGATCGCCCGCCGCCGTGACGAAACGACAATTTTTGTGTGGACTTAAAGTCAAAAAAAGCTCTTTTTAGCTTATAAGTTATAACTATATTTATGAGTATATGATATTTCTGAGATTATAAGAATAAAAGCTGGTGAAGTAAAAAATTAAATAACTATTACTCTATGAACACAGCCTCTCTGTTAAAGATATTTATAATGCTAGTAAGAAGTCTGTATTCAACAATTTTGAACATTTCTCGTCTGATGCTAACTTGCACACAACACAGTATCTCTAAAATTAGCAGAGCAGGGTTAACAGAGCAAAGCAAAGGTATAGAAAAGTGTTCATGATCAAAAAAATCATTTTTTTAAATGACTAAAAGAACTCCTTTAGCTCCTTACCTTAACTCCTTAAAATCCGAGAAATTCAATATCTTAATGTACATTTTTGTTTATTGAATTATAGATAGTAAAAAAAATGACCAAAATTGGTTCTACCTCAAGGTACGGAAGGCCCGGTACAGAATTAAATGAAGTTCGTCTTAGATCCATTTCGTCGCATTGAGAAAAGAGATCAATTCTTTGATCTTCATTTCTTAAAGTTCGTCAATTTCGACAAAAAAATGCCCTTCCTAATGATTTTAGTTTAGTTCTTAATTGCAGGGGATTTGCACAGGAAATAAAGTACTGTTTGCTTTTCCCACTGGTCCCCACAGCTATGACAGTTTTTGAAAAAAATCAAAAACAAAAAAATGGTTCTAAGGGAAGTACCATTAATAACTATTTTTCGGACATTTTTTCCAACCAGTACCTAGCTATAACTAAATGAAATTTTATAATTTTTTTTTTAAGTTTGTGCAACAGTTTTTGAAAAAAAAAAAAAAAAAATATTTTATAAAAGCTCGAAAAAAAAATCGCACAGCAGGTACCTTTATTTTTGGTCTAAGAACAAGAAAAAAATGTGTTGTCGTAAAAATTTAAAAATGTTTTCTACCAAGTGACCAGTGGCGCGGCGTCCATATAACACGATTCCTACCGTCTTCTCTTTTAGAAAAAACACAAAAACTATCTGCCATTCTGCCATAATCCACAACCAACATTAACCAAGAGAATCACAAAAATACTCTTACTTAAACTTTTCAACTACCACTCTTTTTTAAAGGAGTAGAAAATATGAAGGTTCTTCCGTCTTATTTATTTGTTTTATATCCCTTTCTTCCCCAAGCATTGTGTTTCGGATCCTCTTTGTTCAACACCCGCTTTAATATTCAAAAAATAAGACGCTACATTCCATCTTATAAAACCAATCTCGATGTATACAATATTGTTTTGTATTTCATTCTCCCTTTAGCATTTAGCAGTGCATTTCAGTAGGAAGTTAATACTCGTACCTTGAATATCTACATTCTACATCCAACATGTTGCATGAGTGCAGGTTCTGAGTTTGACTCAGATATACATAGCTAAGTACATATGACACTTTAATGGAGTCTCATTAAGAGCAGTGTTCAAGTACACAATCTTTTCGGGTCGCGACGGCTATTAAATCAAAAATTAGAAATTAATTATCCATTATGATCGACGAAACACCAGACTTCAGTCATAGGAAACAACTGAGGGTGAGGGCAATATTTCGGAATTTGTTAGAGGATGTTTGACTACAGCTCGGCCGATTTTCCTCAAACTTGGTAGATATGGGTTTTAATTTTTCCCCCTGCATGTTTTTTTTTCTCTTTTTTAAGACCAAATATTACGATAGCTGTCATACAAATTTTTTCCGAAATTTTATAAATATTTTTTTTCTCAAAAACTGTCCCACAGATTTAAAAAAAAAAATTCAAAAAATTTCATTTAGTTAAAAAAATTTCCAAAAAATTGTTATTTTTGATACGCCCCTTGGAACCACTTTTTTGTTTTTGATTTTCTCAAAAACAGTACGACCGATTTTTATCATTTTTTTTTATGTTAAGGCTTCCCAGCAGTTTCAATATTATTGTGTATTGAAACTTTTACAAAATTTTATTTTGGATTTAAAAAAAAATCAATTTTTTTTTGGAAACTCAATATTTCGAAAACTTTATGCTCGAATTTTTTAAGACTTGATAAGTAAAAGCTTCTTAATACAACCTGCAAAATATGAGACGAAAAGGAATTATTTTGAATAAAAATAACGGTATCCTCCATACAAATGTTAAAAAATGGTTTTCGAAAATCGTATTTTTCTCGAAAACGGTTCCGAGAATTTTTGCTAAAATTATTTTTCTTTCGATTAATTCTTACGATTTATAATTTAATACAAATTTTTTAAAAAGATATTACTCACTGTAGATACCTACCATAGAACGATTTTTTCGAATTCGGAATTTCTCATTATCGGCAAAACGGATTTTAATGAAATATTTTATAAATTTAAAAACACATTGCATTTCAAACCTTAAAAAAAATATTTTTTCAATTTTCGGAAAGAAAAGTAATTTTTTTTTGGAAAATTCGATATCTCTTGGAAGTTTAATTCTCATTCGTACAATAATAAAAACTTAAAGTTGGCGTACCAAAATTTTTTCTTAAAAATGTTTTTTAAAATGTTGTACATAAAAGCTTATTTTTTTAATGAACCCCTTGAACGACTTATAATTTTTGTTCTTACATAAATTCATATTTTTATCTCGTACTATTACAAAATGTTATCCTTATGAACAGTTTTCTTTAATAACATTCGTTTTTAAAATTCCTATACCATTACATAGGAGCAAGTTCGTTCTCATTTTTGATTAAGATATATTACTGTCTTGAAAATTATCTTAAAATTATCTACGCCACACCACTCAAGTGACATATATGTACATACATAGGTACTACATACGTATATGTGAAATTAATGTGGGTCTCGCAGTTTTGTTTGTCTGTTTGTGCGAATACAACCTAAATGGCTCTGCTATACAATTTTTGCATAGAAATTTTAGAAACTATTTTTTTATTTCCAAAAAAATGTCCCACAGAATTAAAAAAAAAAAAAAAACAAAAACAAAAATTTCATTTAGTAAAGCTAAATATTGATTGAAACAGAAACTGTCCAAAACATTGTTATTAATTATACCTTCCATAGGCCCATTTTTTTGGTTTTCGATTTTCTCAAAAATTGTTGAACGGATTATGATCAATCTTTTTGTACTAAAGCTAAAATTTTTTTCTCCAAATTTCTTAAAATTTTTCTTTTTGTTTTTTTTTTTTATATATAAATTTATTTTTTTTTTTTGAAAACTCAATATTTTAAAAACCAAAACATCGATTTTTTTTAACTTGATTATTAACTGTTCCTTAACAATATCAGCAAGATTTGGGAAATTCTGTTATTTTATTTAAAAATTACAAAAGGTAAAATATGCTTTTCGAAAATTTTATTTTTCTGAAAACGGCAACTAAAATATTGATACAAATTTTTCTGTATCGCTTAATTTTTAAGATAAAAATTCAAACTAAGATATTACTGACATTATTTACCATTGAACCGGCATTTCGATTTTTTGCTTCCTCATTGTTAAAAAAAAAAAATTAACAAAATTTTAAATACTTGAAAAAATAATCATTTTTTTTAATTCGATATCTCAAAAACGGGTCATTAATTAATGTAAGAAATTTTATTTTTATTTGCACAGTAATAAAAACTAAAAATTTAAGCTCCAACTACTAAAAAATTGTTTCAATGTTGTAAAAACTAATTTTGGTCTTCTGAACATTTTTCACTATTAGTATCGATTTTTTAAATTATATGTATCTTAAACATAAGAGGAAATTCGTGTGATCCAGTCGTGCATTATTTTTCTAAGTTTTTTTTTACAACAAATCTTATTGGACGTTAAAGAACTCTCCTAGTTTGAATTATATACTCCATTTTCAGAATCATTTTCGAAGATTTGACAATAAAAATAATTCTATTGAAAATCATTTCTGGTCTGCTGACTTAATTTTTTTCATAAAGTTCTAGTTTTTTCAACACTTATCAAATAAAGTTCTTAACTCGAATTAGATTTGTGCGTTAAAACTTTATTTTTTTTTTTCGAATTAGTTTCAGTTAGAGTACGAATATTAAATTGAATTGAATTCATTGACAATATTTGTTGTAAGAGATTGCAATCTTCCGATACGTACATTTTAAAAATTATTCAGCAAATTCAATTAAAAGATTGCATTCGAAAAACGGGAAAGAATGATAAAGATAAAAAAAAACAATTAATTCTCAAAAGATTGCATTCAATTAGTTGTTGTAAAATGAATAAAGGAAAAATGATTAAAATTTGGTAGTGGAACATTTAGTAGAGAACCAAGACCTACTGATTTACATCTCTCAACTTTTTCTGATTGTCTGAATGGAAGGACTTTCTTTGGATTCCAAATGGTGCTTTTCATGATAAGAAATATTCTCTTGTATGATTTCTAACTTCGAGAGGTAGTGGCTGAGACGAGAGTAGAATCCAATGATCTCTGCATGACATTCATTTTAGTGTCAAATCAATGGTGATTGAATAATTTGAAGTCGTAGTTTCAAAGTGAATTCAATGAATGCAATCTTTTAATTTGAGAAGATTTCAATCACAGAAGATGTCATTCGTTCAAAATCCTGCTTGTTACATTATTGGTTGGGCTTAGAGGGTTTTGATCTACAATCATCATGGTGATTAAACAGGGTGCAGAGGATTACTTTCTAAGTATTTTATTTTTATTCCTTTTTTACAGTTTTTTTTTTGTTTGCTGTTTGTATCTTGTTTTTAAATATTGCTTTTTTCGCAAAATATGATTTATTTTTATTCAAAGGGTTAAAAGTCAAGCTTTTATAATTCCAGGCTCCAGGATTATGATTGGACCGATTTTAGTAATTCTGCCAATAATTGTTGTTTTAAGCTCATTTCTCCTTTCATACTTTTTATTGGGGTTTGAAGTCATATAATGGGATGGTTTTGTTTAACCCTTTAAAGCAGAGATGCATATGAAGAAGAAACTGCTGCTCTATTTGACCCAAATACTGGAGAAATTTGTATCTTAATGCAACTGGCAACAGAAACTTTGACCAGCCTTATCTCTCCTCATCTGAATTCCATTGAAAATTTTACTTAGGTTATGTCTACTAATTGCCAAAAAGATACATTAATTTATTTGTATCTTCAAATTGCATAACTTTAAAATTTAAATTAAGCTTAATTTTTTTGTATTCTCAAACGAATTTCAATCAATTAATCAACCATACAATCATGATAAATGACCTATTTCCCTTCGAAAATACCTATTTATCATAGGCATACAATCAGTGTCACTTGATTGCGAACAGCTGTTTTGTTTATAACTTTATTAACTTCTTTTTGGGCCATTCGACAGAGACAGAAGATGTTTTTTCATAATGCTGGTCAAATTGCATGATAAGAATTTGTAGATATATGGTGTGGCTGTAAGTAGTGTCCTTCGGCCGCCAGTTTGAAAATCCTGTTTTAAGGTACTAGTACAGTTTAGACCGCCAAAAAAACGCACGGTTTTTGGGAGTTTTTTTTTCGGAAACTTTATTAGGTAATAACATTTTTTTTTTTAATAATGAATACATGCGTCAAAAGTAAAAAAAAAAAAATTGTTGTCTTAAGTTTCTAATTTTGGCCGAATTATAGAGGGCGCCAACGTTGACTCATCAAAAAACCCATTGTCCCATTGCGGACAGTTAATCTCCGGATCTACTGAATCGATTTTCAAAAAACTTGTTGCAACTTAATTGTTTTTATGTTTTCTAAGGCAATTTACCACAATTCGACAAAAAAGTTATGAACAAAAATGGCGATCCAAAAATGGCCAAAAAAAATTGCCAAAAAAATTTTTTTTTTTAGTTTTTAAACAAACTGTGGTAAATTGTCTCGTAAGAAATCTTCCTTTAAATAACACACTTTGTTTTTTTTTTTGTTTCAGTCCAGCTAATCCTGATATTAACTATCCGCAATGCGACAATGTATTTTTTGATGAGTCGACGTTGGGCCCTCCAAAAAAATTCCGAAAAATCGTGCGTTTTTTTGCGTTCTGTAGACCCTACTAGTACCTTAAGCAATATCTCGGGAACGGCTCATCGTGAAAAAAAGTTGTTAAGATCTTTTCTATAGAAAATGTATTTATCTAACTTTTTGTTAATATTACTGCCGTCCGCTATTTATTCTTTCAGAGATAAATTGCTGAAAATTTTTAACTAGTTTTTTGATATTTGTCACTAAATTATCACATTTCTTTTTCTTAAAATTTAAAACCTTTTATACAAGACTTTTCTTGTTAAGTCATGCAATTTTCTATAACAAAAAAAGACGGTAAGAAAATGTTAACACAACTACAAACACAATCAATCGACACGGAGTGTAATTGCATTCAATATAAATACACAATACCATGACTCTTCCAATTAGATCAAACACACTGAGCTGTGTCAACCGTACGGATCGAAATTTGCATTTTAGTGGCAAATATGCCAATCAATGAAGCACATTCTCCAAATGACATAGTCCTCTTCGATTGAGATCGTCAGGCTTTCTCAAATTGGATTAGCAGGGTATTCACATTCATAAATCGAATAAAATTTATTCAAAATGTTGTTCGACGGTGTCGGTTGACTCGTTTCATTTTGAATGGAAATTTTATATGGATTCTCTGTCTCTGATGACCTTAGTTTTCCCCAAAGACAGAGAGGGAGAGGGAGGAGGCAAAAAAACAAAGACAGAATGTCCTCGAGCAGGAAGGATATTCGGATAAAGAAAATATGTGCTTGTACATTTTGCCAACACTTTTGACACATTAATCATTTTTTTTGGTGGTGTCGCCGCAAAAAAAAATAAACATTACGATTGCATTGGTACTTGTACTTTACATAATTGTCAGCGATGAACGATATTTCAGGTCACATGGCTCAGAAGTGTATCCTGCCAGACTACAGACGACCAAAAAAAAAACAAACACCAAAAAGCTTCTTCTTCTTCCTGTGCGATGGAATAATAAAATCGTTCAAAAATTACTCCTCTTCTGGCATTCCAGGGTGAATCCATTTGTAGTTTTTCTGAAAATCCTGTTTGCTATGGAGGTACTTTACAGAGTTGTCATCGTCACGAGGACAGGAACCCAAGGGTGATTAGAGGGAAGCAAGGTCCTTTGGCAGCGACAAGGTGCAAGCAGCAAAGGGTAGAACATCATAGCACTGATAGTTATTATTGTTTAAAGTGTCTGCATTCAAGGACACTTGTTCGACAATTTCGACGACACGACGACGACGACGAACTATACGATTGCATTGGTAAGGGAATTTCATCAACGTTCACTCGTATACATAATATGAGCGGTTTTTATGGTCAATAAAACGTTAGCTGATTACAAAAATGATGGCGACGAAAGACATCGCCATGATGATTTTCTAGATGATGTCGGAATTGCGAAATGATGATGACGAAATCGAAAATGAAATACCAAACAACTCAACTATGACGATGATGAGCAGGAATTCATCGAAGGGGAAACCCATAATCCAAGAAGAAAGACGCAATGACATCGTGGACGCCGATGCCTCTGCCACTGCCACTGCCGCCCGGCAAGGACTATACTATTAAATGCATTCACATTATAATGAAAACGCGTTTAGCATTCCCAGCTCACCTCACCCCTTTTCTATGATGAAATGTAATTTTTTTTTTCAATTTATCTTGACATTTTATGGGAAATTGTTATGAAACTATAAAAAGTCGTAGTGTGCAGCTATAATAAGAAAGATAAAGTGATTCTTATTTTTCCTCTGGCAGAGTACCACCAGCAGGGATATCAACGTTTGCGATGGTGGGGCGTCAGGCGGTGGTGGTGTGGAAGAAAATGTCATTGCCATGACATTTCACTCAGTTTTTCGTTTTAGGGGTTACGCGCGGTGTCGGATTATGCTAGAGCCAAGAGTTGACAGGGATGCCTTTGGGCTATGCGCATTTATTATGGGGCCGTAATTTTACTTGCGATATAAAAATCGGGTTTAATTTCACATTATAGCATTACGACTAAGAATGGAAAAGACGAAATATTGATCCCTTCATTTTTACTTACGAAATACATTTATGTAGTAAAAGGCAAGTTATGCTTTCGTAAAAAAAATCGGTCTCAAGATTTTGATCAGACTTGACATGAATTTGATAGAAAAGAGGACAAAAAGTGGGTTTCGGAATTCAGTCTGTCTAGCCTTCTGTCTATATGTTCGACTATAGCCAAAGCTGCTCGGCCGATTGGTTTGAAACTTGGTATATAGGTTAGGTGAGTACGTAAGGGCCATGTTGCACATCCCTACATCTACCTACCTTTACACCCTCTCCACCGATATAAAGCGCCGGAGAAACGACACACTGCCATTCGGTTTAGAAAAATGAACCAGTCTTATTGATATCTATCCTTTGTTTTTTGTTGTAATTGCCAGTAATTTTTGGTCCCACGAGTAGCCGAGAAAATAGGTCGTTCTTCAAAGACATTCGCATATACAGAAAAGGCAAGTTAATCCGGAGGGCGTCAGTTATCCGGATCATCCGTTTGCAACTGAGCTAGTTTTGAAATGGGGCTCTCAACCAAGCTGATCATCTTCACAGGTCGTTTAACACCTTGATCCAGCCCAAGGGGAGTTGATAAGGGAGGAGTAAAAAGAAATGGTTAGATGAGAAGCGCCAGACAACCTCACCTTCGTACTGTCAATTGGGTATAATATATGAAATGAAATATAGGAGCGCTGGATATCGAGGAGAGGATAAGGCCGGACATCGCTTGCTTCTAGAACTCGACAAGTTCAAAACTTGGGTAAAAGAAATAATACTTTACCTGCCATACAATTTTTTCTTAATTTTAGAAAATATTTTTTTCTCTAAAAAACTGATAAAAGAATTTGAGAAACATCAAAAAAATTTCTTTTATAGTTTAAGCTAAGCAAGGATTTTTTCCAAAAAATGGCTCTTAATAGTATATCCCGCATGGTATGTATTTAAGTAGAAATGGTGACCAATGGCAGTCTAGCCCTGTGCCAAATTACCGTCATTTTGATACCATAACTCGTAGAAACCTGAGGATGGAATTGATATGGAAAATTGTGGGCATTCTCAAGGTGTCATCATGAGCTTGTATTGAGTTCAAAAATAAGATACGATCTAATAGGTTTTGATGTCTCTTATTGTATGTTTGATTTTGCGCAATCATCCGGAACCTGGATCACTCACTTAACCGAACCTCCACACTCATCCGATACCATCTGGACTCTGCCAAGCTACGCAGCTAGTTGACTACTGTCGAAATAGTAGCCAATCGGGTTGAGTAAACTTTCGTCAAAGTCCTCAGTCCGCTAGCTTGGGATCTAACGAATCAAATGGAGGGCACGGCATAGAAATAACCGAAGTTCGTCCTAAAGCCATTTTTTTACGTTGAGAAAAGAGATCAAGTTTTTGATCTTCATTTCCGAAGGTTCGTCAATGTCATCAAAAAATTCCTAATGATTATTCTCTAAATTTGGCCAGAGGAAGGCATTTGCAGAGGAAATGGTCTGATCCTCACAGCTACGATAGTGAGTATTGTGAGAAATGCCTAGCTTTGCCAGGGTCTGAGACATGTCCGGCTATGTCTTGTATGGGTCTGCATATTAGATCAACTTTTTGGAATTTATTATAGGTGCGCTAAATATTTCTAGATATAATGCAACTAGTTAAATTGTTTCACCTGAATTTGATTCTTTGAGAAAAATTGAGAGAATACTTCCCTTTACAACTCCGAGAGGAATGTTGACTCTTTCCGCAAGTGAGTAATGAAGGACTGATCCTTACCTGGTCAGCTCCGGTTCTGGTTTGGATCTCGTTTGATTACCTTGCATGCTTCCTTGAAAGCCAGTTATTTAGCTTGAAAAACACTAGTAAAGTCGGCTAGCCTAAACAACATATATATATATATTCTAAGTCTCTGAAACATTTCCTGAACCAACACCACGCTCCATCCTCCCAAAGAAACATTTTTTCGGATTTCGATTAGGATTAAAATTTAAAAATTAAATTTTTTTTTAACACGATCTGATCGTTGGGAGTAAAAATTGTACTAAATGCTACTTAGCATATTTCTTTAATTAAATCCATTTTTAAAATCTAAGTCTCTTAATAGCAATACCGTGCAGTGCAGCTTGGCATTGTAGTTTGTTTGCTTTAAGTACGTACGAATCACACTTGGTCGATTTTCTTCGAATTTCTTATAAATTCTTGATTGGAAGCTGTAAAAATAGAGGTTTTTGTTGCTTGACTTTCAAGGAAAAGCCTTTTTTCTCAAAACTATTAAGAACAGAATAAAGATACAAATTTTAATATCAGACACTGCAACTCGAAGGCATGAGTGAAGAAAACTTAAAATTTTATGCTGAACGGGTAAGAATGGAATCACTTTTCACGACAAGAGATACTCTTGTAGGATTTGATCACTTTTTAGCAAGAGGCAGTACCCCTGAATGTTTTCTTTTGGTTAATGTGGCCGTGGCTGGGAATCTTTTCTAGACATTCGGCGTGACAGTCCAACTAACAAACCAGTAGCCGAGGGGTGGGTACTATAGATAATTAAATTTTCAACTAGGCTTTAATTTTTTTAAGTCATCTAAACATTCGGGATTCACTGTCTTATTCTACAACTTGACCCCTAAAACAAATTAATTTTTTTCATTTAGGTCTTATAGGTTTTCGAAACAGTGTTTACAGCATGAGTTTATGAGATGCCCTAGAACTTCGCCGACTGACTTATTCCGGACCTGGCTGGCACCAGACGATATACACAAACAAAATGTAGCAGAAGTTCTTTTTTTTCTCAATTTTAGAAGGAGACAAATTTCACAAAATTGCATTTTAAAAAATGTACTTGGCTAAGAGTAAAGTGTGCATTTTTCATTTTGCATGAATTTTGAGAATTTTCATTTTTGATCTGAGGATTTGAGATTATATGCATTAAGCGGGATTAGGTATGTTCATACCTACATACTCGTATATAAGGTTATACTATGAATAAATAACTGACGGAAAGGGTTTCAATTTCATTTTTATTATAACCAACGCCTTTAAAATGATATAAACATTAAATGCACGTTTGAAGAAATTTGCGACGACGCTAGTCGTTCTTACCTAAAAATGGTTCAAGGCAAATTTCTTCACAATAATACAATGCGTTCAAGACTAATAAGATTCGACCTCTTGATTTGAACTGAGTCTTGTGCATTTTAACAGCGATATCGTCGGTCATTGAAGTTTCTGAGTATTTCGTGCATTCTTTTTCTGTCAACTCACTGTAGAATCCAACTTATGTTTGATTTCTTTCGGTCTTAGGTGCACAAAATTTAAAAATACTTAAACTCAGTGCACATTAAATTATATTCATTTAATAACATAGTTGAATAAGTACTGTTCTAATATGCAACTATAGGTTAACACAACCATTTTGCAAATTTTAATCAAATATAGCATCATTCTTTCTCTACCCTTTTATTAAAGTTAAAATCATCGAATACCTTAAATTATTTTTTTAGTATCGTGCTAGCTTCATATGACTCTTTGACATTTGCAAACATCAAAAAAGGTTCGTGTACTTACTTACTTTTTTACACCAAATGTCATTGTTTTAGGTGTGTTCAGAAGCAATTTATTTAGAAAATTCTTTTAGTACAACACTAGTCAGAAAATGTTTAAAATTAAGAATGAGTAAGTAAACTACTTTAAAGTTAGCAAATTGTTAAGTAGTATCATCCTAATACCCTAAGAAAAGTTTGTGCTATTGACTTTCTTCACTTAATCCCACTGACACACCAATTCAATAAAGCCAATAGACTTGTGTCTATCAAAACAATAAAGCTTATCAGATATTGTCTACTGAATATTTAACAAAATGGTTAAATTATATTTTTGGTTGCTTCTTATTTTGTTTCAATTTTTTAAGCATTATTTTTTTCAATTTTTCACAAAAAATGTTTGTGTGTCATTTTGTAGTATATAACCAAAAGCTTACAAACTAAATTTAAAAATTCAAAATAGTTTTTTTTTTTTAAATATTCAATTAAAAGACATGAAATTCTGAAATTCTAGATTATTTTAAAAGAGGTGCAGAGTTCGCAACCGGATAATTAATATGCTTCTCTGGAAGCCATCCACTAGCTCTCGACAAAAACGATTAAATTGCCCGCTTTTCATAAAAAAAATAAAATGGAGAATTTGGTGGCTGGAATGTTAAAAATGTTCTATAAAAAACATTGATGTTACGAGTACTAACGAAAAATATCCAAAAAGAATACAAAAAAAACTATTTATATCCTTTCGTATAAGCATGTTGGATGGTGGTGCAAGTGGTTAATGCATGGATGATGATCTTGACTTTTGGGGCTCTTTCACTTGTGGCTGGAGACTTTTGATGGATCTTGGTTGGTAGGGGGAGTGGGACTGGTGAAGTCTTCGGCTGGGCAAGCAGCTGGAGATTTCTAAGGTCTTACTCGAGGGAGCAGTGAAATTAGTAGTGTCCTCGGCTGCTTTTGTGGCTGCGGATTTCGAAAGTTTCACTGGAAGGGTTGATCTTGGTTGGTAGGGGTAAGATGAGTAAAGTCTCCGGCTGCTTATGTGGCTGGAGATTTTGAAAGTCTTACGTAGGGAGAAGATCTAATTTAGGTTGATCTTGGTTGGTAGGGGTAAGATTAGTAGAGTCCCCGGCTGCTTATGTGGTTGGAGATTCGAAAGTCTTACGAAGGGAGCAGTGAAATAAGTAGAGTCTCCGGCTGCTTTTGTGGTTGGGGACTTCGAAAGTTTCACTGGTACACTGAAAATAAGATCTAGGAATATATGATAAAAATCTAGGTTGATTTGACAAAAATTTTGTCAATATACATACGTCCAACAAAAAGTTTTATCAAATTGACAAAAATTATAGAATTTTGTTGAGGTAACAAAAACTATTTTGTTGTATCCACAAAATTATTTTGTTATGCTAACAGATAAATTTGTTGAAATAACAAAAATATTTTGTCAATATGACAAAATTTCTTAAAATTTACAAAATTAATTTGTCATATTAACAATTCTTTTGTTGTATTAACAATTTTTTTGTTAGTGTTATTGTTTTTTTTTTATTATTATCTGATTAGCAAAATTTTTTTTGTTAAATTAACAAAATTGTTTTGTTAAATTAACAAAATTGTTTTGTTAAATTAACAAAATTGTTTTGTTAAATTAACAAAATTGTTTTGTTAAATTAACAAAATTGTTTTGTTAAATTAACAAAATATTTTGTTAAATTAACAAAAATTTCTTATTATATTTTGTTAAATTAACAAAATATTTTGTCAATTCAACAAAATATTTTGTCAATTTTACAAATTTCTTTTGTTGAATCCACAAAAAACAAAATTAATTTTGTCAAAATAGGTTTTTTTTTTGGATTTAAGTTCACAAAAATTGGCATTTCGTCCCTACGATCTCACATGCAACCATCTGTGAAGGCGTATGGACAATACGCAATTTTTGTTAAGTTCAGTTAATCTTACATCGATTTTTTAACAAAAACCAAGTGTAAACTATATCATACACAAAAAAAATTTTTTGGTTTCCTTACAAAATAGTCTTATCTATCTGATAATATTATTTTATCAATATTACAAAATAATTCAACCCCAAAACAAAATATTTGTCATTTTAACAAAAATGTTTTCATTTTTTGTTAAATTGACAAAAAAAAATTAAAAAAAACTTTGTGATATTGACAAACATTTACAAAACAGATTTCTTGTAGATACAACAAACATTTTGTTAACATCACAAAAAAGTTTGTCGATGTGACAAAAATCTCTGATTTATTTTGTTATACATATTAACAAAACTTGGTTTGTTAAACTGACAATATTATTTGTAGTGCATATTTTGTTAAACTGACAAAAAATCATTCTTCTTTTACATAAGAGCAAGTTTGGGCGACCCAGTCATGCATTTTTATAATTTTGCGTGCAATTAAGAGCTTATGACTACCCTTAAACTAGAATGAGTGCATTTGCACCCGATTTCTGTAGGAGCTGTCAGGATGTCGAATAGATTGAAACCATTAAACATCTGCACTGCGCCTGTCCGAACCTCCAAACAAATCGCCTCCGTTACTTTGGAAACAGATTTGTTGTAGAAAGAACATATTTTCTACGCTCCAGTAGTACTCTTTGGTCTAACGGTTTGTGCAATTGACAATAACTTCACATTGGCCGTCTGAGTGCGAATCAAATTCCACGGGATTTCAATCATACCTAACCCTTCTTGCAGGAAGTTACAAGTCCTAAAATAGTGACTTTGTTAAGATGAAGTTCATCATCTCTGTCTTGGTCATTCATTTTTGGCAGACAGTTGTAAATGCACACCATCCCTGCCGACTAACAACACGCACACAAAAATGGCGTATAGTTTAAGTCACTAGAACTCAGTTCTAAACGAGCTGTCATCCCAATATTTTTACTTGGAACTTATATGTACTATCAATAAGGCAAGTAATGCATTCGTAAAAAAATCGAACTCGAGATTTTGATCAAAGTTGACATTACGATGATAGCGAAGACGAAAAAAGTGGGTCTCGCAATTCTGTCTGTCTGCCTTGTCTATCTTTTCGAATACAGCCTTAACTGCAGCCAATTTTCTTTTAACTTTAATTTTTTCCCCCACATATTTTTTTCTTTTTTTTTTTTTAATTTTTTTTTCGAAATTTTGTAAATATTTTTTTTTTTCTCAAAAACCGTTCGACAGATTGAAAAAAGAAGTTTAAAAAAAATTTCGTTTAGGTAAAACTAGATAATAATTTAAAAAAAATTTCCGCAAAATGGTTATTAATCGTACCTCCCCTGGAACCATTTTTTTTGTTTTTGATTTTCTCAAAAACGGTACAACTGATTTTGATCATTTTTTTCATGCTAAGGCTTCTCAAAAATTTGAATAGAATTGTACGTATATTCAAATTTTCAAAAAATTTCTTTTGGATTTTTAAAAAAAGTTTAAATTTTTTTTTCAAAACTCAATATTTCGAAAACCCCATGCTTTATTTTTTTTAAGCTGAACTGATAAAAGTTTCTCAATATAATCTACAAGATGTGAGAAAAAAATTCATTTCACCTAAAAATGACGGAACCCACTATAAAAATGTCAAAAAAATGGTTTTCGAAAATGGTTTTTTTTTTCGAAAGCGGTTCCAAGAATTTTGATACAATTTTTTAATAAATTTTTACGATCTATAATGTAATAAAAAAAAATTTAAATTAAGATATTACTGACTGTACCTATCATAGAACCAATGTTTCGAATTTTGTATTTCTCACTATCGGCATGACGGATTTTAATGAATTTTTTATATAGAAGTTTCTAGAAATTTTGAAAAATATTGCATTTCAAAACTTAAGAAAAACAATATTTTTTGAAATTTTGAAAAACAGAAATCTCAGTTTTTGTTTTTGCTAATTTAATTTTTATTCGTACAATAATATAAACTTCAAGTTGGCGTAGTAAAATTTTTTTCTTAAAAATGTTTTGAAAATTTTGTATATAAAAGCTTATATTTTTAAGGGGTTTGGGTACGAAATCCCGCATCACAAAATCCCGCCGTTTCAATACTAAATTAACAGCACAGTATGGATTTTCATTTTCATAGTAATGGTGACTCGAATCAATGAGAATCAACGAGAACGAAGTTTCCTATTATTGTACTGGAATATTCAATACGAAGAAGACCGCTCTGATTTCGTTAATTTTTAACGAGCTCTGGTTGGCTTAAAGGTCTAGACAAGTCCAAAAAAGTATTAGTATGTAGTCTTGAAAGTACGGGTATCTTAAGTCAAAAGAAAAAATTACAACAAAATTTTCAAAAAAAGTTAAAAAAAAAAATCATGCGATACATCACTCCCTAAATCACGAATACGCAATTTTTAACTCGCTTAGATGCCTTGTTTAGCCAGAAATCACGTTTGAAAATCTCAACTCGCGTTTAAAGATAAACATTTGTTTTTCGTTTCATGCGATATGTGGATTGAAAGGTGGCACTCCCTAGGGCACGAATATGTATTCTGTAATTCCCTAAGATGCTTGGTTTAGCCACAAATCACATTAAAAAAAAGGTGTCAACAGAAAATCGACTTTAGAGATATAAAAATTTGTTTTTCTTACGAGTATAATAGGAATATATGATGTCAATAATATGGTGTGCTTGCAGTTTATGTTTAATAAACAAACAGTACTTTCGGTCGACTTAAGGATTTTAACTCCCTTTTTCGAGGACACACCCGCTGTAGGGTATGTTAAGACGCCTGGCAGGCGCCAATGTAAACATTTTTTTTTTTGATTAAAAGTACCTTGGGTGGCAAATTTTTGTCAAAAAATATTTTTGAAAAAAAAAAATGTCCAGAAAAAAATCTATGAAAAATCAAAATTTCCTCAAAAAAAAATTGTTGAAAAAAAGTTTGTAAAAAAAATATTTTCGACAAAATGTCCAAAAATATTTTTGGCAAAAGTCCAAAAATATTTTGGTCAAATGTCCAAAAATAACTGGCCAAACCATTGAAAATCATCTTATCTCTCTAAAGATGGAGGAGGTCTGACCTCCTGGGAGTTCTAACAAGAGGCACGAACTGAATTTTTCCCGAACCAATAGTTCCTTAAATACTTTCCATTTGCTTAAAAATAAATCAAAATTAAATATTTTATTAATAATACTAAAATAGTATTGAAAATCCCGCTAAATAATTCCAAAAATATCGGCCGGATTTTTATTTTTATTTTCGGCGGGATTTCGTGATTCGGGATTTTGTGCGGCGGCATTTCGTTTTTATTTCTCCCATTTTTAAGAAACCACTACAACGACTTAAAATTTTTGTTCTTGCATAACTTCATATTTGCATAGCATTCTGTTGTTATCTACTATATTAAAAGAGTTTAAAAAATAAATGTTAGCCTTATAAATAGTTTTCTTTAATAACATTAGTTTTTAAAATTCCTAGTCTATTACATAGGGACAAGTTCGTGCGACCCAGTCGTGCATTTTATTTTTTATCCCGGGCCTGTTATAGATAACCTAAAATGCTTGTGGAAGTCAGGTGGATGCCATGTCCTACAGTAAGAGCGTAATATGCAATATATTTATAACTGGACTGTATGATGCCTGCTAAAACCCTATACCAGCACGACTATACATGGCACTTTTGTCCCTGGAGAAGTATTGTCTGCTTGACAGCTCAATGTGAAGTAATTTACACGTCCAATTGTGCTTTTACCTTAATCACTTGATATATTCTCCATTTGTGAAGGTGTCAAATTGAAGTGTTTGAAGGTTTTAGGTACACTTTGTCTGATGCAAATATTTATAACACTTTCAGTAAATTGGCTTTCTTGAAAACCCTTATTTATTTAAATTGTTTAAAAAACAATCACACTAAAGTCGGTTTAAAATTACTCTTCCATTGCCGAAACACCCTTTCCTTATAGCAGCAATAGAACATTAACACAAACTCCATTAAAAAGATTGATATTTCAAAAAAAAACTAACCATTATATCATTCTAGAAAAGTCTGCATTTTGAGCACTACCACGCTTCATTTCAAATAAATATTAATAAGCCGCTCATTAGGATAAGATCAAAAGTTTAAACATAATTTTCACTTTATTGTTATGACTAAAGTAGCCTCGTTGGAACTTTTGAAGATTGCAAATTTATGTCTAAAATACGAAACCTTAATTTCGTTTGACTCCTTTCAAGACCTAAACTCACAAACGGCATTGTTTGTTTACTCAAAAGTTTCACCTTCAAAATACCCAACTTAGAACCTTTACATAGGTACACTTTTGTGTTCTCGACAACGACGGAAGAATTTTGCAGAAAAGAAAAATATCTGTCAAGTGCACGGTTTTATGTTTGGTTTTGTATTTCATTGTGTTCATTTGTAACTAAAGACATTGTTCTTTCAAATGTAAATATTTACGAGGAAACAAAACAAAAGGTCTTCTTTTTTCTTCAAAATTATTAAGGCATTTATGTTTTTTTCTTGCAAAAAGGAAGAAACGAATTGCTATAATTCCTGGGTAGAGCTTCTTCCTGTTAGTCTCATGTGTTTTTTTTTTTCTTTATCTTCTTTTGAAGGTAAAGGTGGATATCCTGTAAATCTTTTCATTTATCATTTAGAATCCTGGCACTTTTCTTCTTGTTATCTTTGCCCCTTTTTTTAATACTGATACTGAGACAGAGTTTGCTTGTTTTAGCTTGGCTAAAATTACAAAAAAAAAGCATAAAATACAGAAACGTTTCTATGAATTTCTTCAATGTTTTCTCCCATGAATTGGAACAAATGAGACAGGTGGATAATGAATATACTGCCATAAAACACTCGTTTTGTATCCTTCTATTTGTAATGCTACTAAACCACCCCACAGTGGATTCATTTAACATAAATTATTGGCGAAATTATGTTTACGAAAAAAAAGCGATAGATAAATTATACATATTTTGTAGGATCTACTGAAAAAAGTTCGCAGATATTAACTCAAACACAAGTTGAATAAATTGAAAAAAAAAGTAGTAATTTTAATAAAAGTTCAATCAACAAGTGGAATCATTTTCATCAAACAAAAAGCGTATTTTTTTAAAGTAAAAATGTTTGGATTAATAACTGTCGTTTTTTAATAACAGATATGAATTATATGGACAATCAAAAACATGCATTATAGTAACGTGAGATCCGGCTCTGTATTAAGATCATGTTTCACGATCCAAAAACTAGTTTTTACTCTGACAGATAGATGGAAATTCAGTTTTGCAAATCGAGAACAAACTCTTGAAAAAAAAACACATGGAGCAAAATGGCTATAGAACATTGCTGTGACTCGGATCTTTGATAATTTCGATAAAATTTTGTATCGGGTTGGGTACGATATCCCGCTTTTTATAATCCCGTTTTTATAATCTCGTTTTTTATAATTCTGTTTCTTATAATACCGCTTTTTTTAAATCCCGCTTTATATAATTACGCTTTTTAAAATCCCGCATTTTAAAATCCCGTCTCTTATAATCCCGTTTTTTATAATCCCCTTTGTTATTACGACGTGTAAGCAGTGAGGTATACAAGGCGGGGTATGCTGCCCCCCTGCAACCCTGCTGCTTGGGCACACTATAGGAATTGGGGTAGGTGCGAGGTTGGGTATATGCAAAGTTTCTTTAGCATTTAAAGAATCTGAAAAATAACCAACATAAAATTAATAAGTTTTAGCTACGTATTCTAAAAAACGGGATTAGCGGGATTTTAAAAAGCGGGATTATAATAGATCGGGATTTTGAACAAGCGGGATTTTAGAAGACGGGATTATAAAAAAGCAGTATTTAAGCAGACGGGACTATTGTGCTTGATATTTCTTGAAAGATTTTGGCAACAGGCTCTCTTTTCTAAAATGCGTGTGTTTGGAAACCATGAAACAATTATTCTTTGGACTAGATATTACCTTCTAGATCGTTCAATACATGTTGTATTAGATGGTTTCAAGTCTGATCTTCACAAAATTCTTCCTAATTTTGAAAACTCAATGTTATCTATTTTCATTGAAGCAAAATGTTCCCCTTATGCCATTGTCCTTGAACGGCACTTAAATCGAAGAAGCCGAATAGCTCTCAGTACTCGATATGTCTGTCAACGACGATCTTTTTTGAAACGACCATATTCTCGAGACTGTCAAAAATGTTAATGTTAAGATACTAAAATTTGCGATTTAATTCCTAAAATAGACATAGATTTTAAAAAGATAGAAAGTGCTTTATCTGATTAATTTGTTCTCGTTGAGGTTGTTGCATGCTGTGAATAAACATAGAACAAACATATTTCAAAATTATTCAAGATTTAATTTATTTTTTCTTATAAATTCAATAATAAATAAATACACGACTAGATCGCACGAACTTGCTCTTATTTAAAAAACTACAAATTTAAAATATGAATAAATTAATTTGTTAAAGGAATAAAACAACTCCTTTAATAGCTGGAGCTAAAAACAGTGATTATTCAAGGAAATATTAGTTTATACAAAAAAAAATGAGCTTGTATATACAAATTTTTTAAAACATTTTTAAGAAAAAATTTTTGAACGTCAACTTTCCACTTTTATTATTGTACGAATCAAAATTAAATTTAAAAACCAAAACTTTTCAAAATTTTATAATTGAGTTATAGATCGTAAAAATATATCGAAAGGACACAAATTTTATGAAAATTCTAGATGCCGTTTCCGAGAAAAATACGATTTTCGAAAACAATTTTTAAGCGTTTGTATTTTTTTAGATAGAATAAAAGTTTTTGACTTACATCAAATTTTTAAAAAAATCTAGCATGGGATTTTCGAAATATTGAGTTTTAGAAAAATAAAATGCACGACTGGATCGCACGAACTTGCTCTTATGTAAAAGTACTTTGGAATTTAAAATACATTTTATAAATATAAAACATGGATGTAATGAGATAAAAATATTCAAATGCATGGAATTGCCGTCTGTTTTCCGGAAAAGTATAAATTTATGCAAACAAAGTTTAAAAATAGTTTTATTATTAAAGTGATTTTTTATATAACAAATTTCTTTAAAAATTTTCGAGAACAATATTTGGGACACCAATTTTAAGTATTTAGTAGTATAGATTTTAGGAAATAATTACAAAAAATAATCGTTCACACCTTTTAAAGATATTGATTTTTCAAAAAAAAAACTTCAAACATTTTTGTTTCGAATATTATTATATACAGTATTATTTTAAACTTAAGGGGGCTTCTGCTGAAAGTTTTTTGTTAAAATCGTTAGAGCCGTTGATGAGAAAGTTGAAAATCAAAAAACGGTTCTATGACAGGTACCGTTAATAATATTTTGTCCCAAATTTTTTTTCACCAAAATGTATATTTTTGGTCAAAAAAAAAATAAAAAAAATGTGGGGTAAAACTTAAAATTACAATCTATCTACCAAGTTTAAAGAAAATCAACCAACCGCTTAAATTGTAGTCGAAAGGACAGACAGACAAACAGAATTGCGAGACCCACTTTTTTCGTCTAACCTATCATCACTGAACCAAACTTGGTAGTCATATTGAAGAAAAAGTAGGTATAATTGAAGAAATGGTGATCAATATACGATCCATGAAACCTATCCGTTGTTTTGAAGAAAATTTTGTTATATTCAAAAAATATTGTCATTTTGAAGAAATGCATAACATTTTTCGTTATGGTTATTCATCAATGTAATAAAAATTCTTCATTTAAACTTATTTATATCCTTAAATTGAAAAGTTATTCTTCAATTTGACAAATCGTGTTGAATTTTTTCATCATTTTCAAGTAATATTTTCATCAAATTGATAAAAAAATCTTCATTTTAACGTTTAATTTTATTGAAATTGAATAAATATTCTTTAAATTGATGCACCGTTTTCTTCAAATCAACAAAAATAATATTTAGTTTTGACACATCTATTTCATCAATATCATGCATCGTGTTCTTCAAATTGATGAATTTTTCTTCGAAGTCTGTCCTGTAAATCTGAACGTTCCTCATGAAAATCAAAGAAATACAATTTTTTTAAGGTCAAAATATTTTTTTATTGGAAACGATTTTAAAACACAAATCTATTGCCGAAATAACCGAGTTTTGCTTATATTTAATTCCGTCAACGTATACCACTGCTCCAGATACATAAACCAATGGCTGTATGTTTCTTTTCATTCTGCCTTTGAAGGATCTCCTCTTCACATGTAGCTAAACTGGTTCTATCTAGAATGGTTATATTTGTTGGATGCTTCATTTCTTCAAAAATTGGAATGAATTTGTTGAAAATTTGTTTTTACAATAAGGCTTTCAGCATTTGGAAATAAATGCTTAAAATCCATATTAATCTGGAAGAAATAAAATATACTAATAGCTACAGATATTTTGACAAGTTATAACGAATTACCAGTTTGAAGCCCTTAGAATTTTTGTATTGCTTCCATTTTGCCAATATCTCTGCTGTCGATTCGGCTTTTAATATCTCAGCAAGTCTATATTCTATAAAAAATAATGCAATGGAATATTTCTTTTTAAACTATGTCTTACTTACTTACATCGAATTTATTATGTTTCTGGAATATCCAAAACATCACAACTTAACACTTGCTTTGAAAATTCTTGTCCCTATTTTATTTGTTCACTTTCAACTTAAATTGGCAGGACGAGCAACTTTACAGCACAAGTTCACTTAAAATAATGAACACTTTTCACTTCGAGAACAGTTAAAATAAAATTAAAATGAAGAAAATTCTTCAAATGGATTATTTGATTTGAAGAGAAAAAATATTCCATTCGAAGAAAATTGTTCGATTGAAGAAAATAAAGCGAAACCGACAAATGACTATGAAAATTCTTCGAATTGAAAAGTATTTCGTCAATTCGAATAAAATACGAGTACTTAACAAAATTTAAAGAAATTTATTCAATTTAAAAAAAAAATACAATGAGGAATCCGTTAGACTGACCTACAGTCGTTTCGTTTTGTACAATAACTGTTTGAAGAAACTTTTTCAAGTTGATAAAATTTGTTAATGTGAAGATTACACTTAATAGTATTTAAAAAAAATGTTATCAGCTTGAAACAAATGTTGTTAAAAAATTATAATCAAAAAACGATGTCAAGAAAATGTTCACTCCAACGATTGTGCGGTGGAAGATTCAAAAGCATTTGTCTTTTATAGCCCAATTAGTAGGTATCCTTTATGAAAATTTCCTCAAAAAATGATTTTTTTAAGCTGGTTTTATTTTTTTTCTTGATTTAAGTTCATATACTTACATACATAGTAAAAAAAACTTTTGATACAAATTTGTCTTTTCGAATAATTGCTTCATCAAAAATTAACAAATTGTTTTCGTAGATATGACAAAATTTCATTCGTTTGAATAAAATACTAAATCATTCATCATTTGAAGAAACCTTATTCATTTTGAATATTCAGTCTTCAATATGAAGAAAAATACTATGAAAAATTGTTGATTTGAATAATTGATTCTTCAAAAATTAACAAAATATTTTCTTCAATATCACCTACGCGATTTGGTTCAGTGTGGTAATGTCAAGTCTTATCAAAATCTCGGGTTCGATTTTTTTTAGGAATGAATAACTTGCTATATACAAGTTTCTTTTTAAAAATTCAATAAAATAACCGACATTAAATTTTTTTTCATGTATTGTGGATTTATTAGTAGCAGCAAACATTCCCATTAATTTGGAACATAACTTCGCGTCGTTCAAGTGTCACTCCAATTTTTAAGTACTTGAATCGTTTTCGGATTGTTGGCATAACATCGGTCATTCATGGTTCCCCAAAAAAAAGTCCAAAGGGGTCAAATAGAGGCGGATAATTGACAACTCCAAGACGGCTAATAACACTATTTGGGAATTTGGTGCGCAAAAAATCGATTGTGGCATGGGCTGTTTGGCATGGCGCATTATCCTGCATGAACCATACCTATGTCGTCAATTTTAGCAAAAAAAAATTCGGATGATATGGCTTTGTAACGCTCACCGTTGACCGAAACGTTGTTCCCATCCTTATTTTCGTAAAAAAATGGTCCAGTGATGCCACCACTCCAAATCCTTACCAAACTGTCACTCTCTGTGGATGCATTGGCTTCTGGAAAATAACGTGCGGGAGCCCAAAATGCGCCAATTTTGTTTGTTAACGTAGCTTTCGAGATGAAAATGCGCCTCTTCAGAAAAGATGAATTTTCGCAAAAATTCTTTGGAAAGGGGATGGTCATGCGTCTTGAATTGCTGAACCAATTAGGCCTTGTAAGCGAATAATCCAAGATCTTTCTGTAGAATTCTCCTCAGGCTAGTGCGTGAAATATTGAGCTGTTGAGATCGATGGCGAGTTGATGTTCGTGAATTAAGTCTCACACTCTCGAACACAGCAGCCACATTCTCGTCTGTGCACACCGTAAGACGACGGGAAACGCCCTGTTTGAGCTACACATTACTCATTTTGGAAATAAGTTTTCAATATTTCCCAACGTTGTTGAAGCGAAAAGCGACTCATTTCGTTTCGCGGAGGTATAATACTGACTTCTGTCGATATTTCGAGCGGGAAATAGCTGTCAAAGTCAAAATAACCTATGATTTAAAAAGAAACCACTAGATGGCCTACCCTTTATTACCTATATGTCGCAAGTAAAAAGACCGTCAAAGTATGAGAATTCTCTTTATATGAGATTTTTGAGATTTTCTAAGCTTCTTATAGATTGGTTCAGATAAGATATAGGTGGCGGTAGACAGTAATTTTTTGACGTTTGTGTGTACTTTACCGATGACATTTGCAGGCTATTATTTCGGTTAACTGTCCATTTGCTACTTTGATGCAGTAGATTCACCAGTTTGAAGACTTGGCACTTGAGATACATATTTCTTATGCTAGTGCGACTATTATCCAGCAGTTCCTTCGGGCCATCATCTACTGAAACTTTAAAAAGCTGCTTGAGCATCTCATTTCCAAATTAATTTCTTAGGTTTTCGTTGATCACTTGCCGGTGCGGTGGAGTAATTCGATAGCTTTGTTGGTTGCTAGAGTTCTGAATCGTTCATCAACTAGCCCTCTGATGATACTTTGCCCAAAAAGCTTTTTTTTCTGTTGTACTCCTCCTATTCAAGGGATATTTCGAATAAATATCACTACTTTACTATCGCTGTTTTGTCTTGGGCGGAGGACAACAATATTGTACCGGATACTCAGTTCTTTTTTAAGGCGAGACATGATACAATTGCAAATACAACTTTTGATACAAATTTGTCTTTTCGAATAATTGCTTCATCAAAAATTAACAAATTGTTTTCGTAGATATGACAAAATTTCATTCGTTTGAATAAAATACTAAATCATTCATCATTTGAAGAAACCTTATTCATTTTGAATATTCAGTCTTCAATATGAAGAAAAATACTATGAAAAATTGTTGATTTGAATAATTGATTCTTCAAAAATTAACAAAATATTTTCTTCAATATCACCTACGCGATTTGGTTCAGTGTGGTAATGTCAAGTCTTATCAAAATCTCGGGTTCGATTTTTTTTAGGAATGAATAACTTGCTATATACAAGTTTCTTTTTAAAAATTCAATAAAATAACCGACATTAAATTTTTTTTCATGTATTGTGGATTTATTAGTAGCAGCAAACATTCCCATTAATTTGGAACATAACTTCGCGTCGTTCAAGTGTCACTCCAATTTTTAAGTACTTGAATCGTTTTCGGATTGTTGGCATAACATCGGTCATTCATGGTTCCCCAAAAAAAAGTCCAAAGGGGTCAAATAGAGGCGGATAATTGACAACTCCAAGACGGCTAATAACACTATTTGGGAATTTGGTGCGCAAAAAATCGATTGTGGCATGGGCTGTTTGGCATGGCGCATTATCCTGCATGAACCATACCTATGTCGTCAATTTTAGCAAAAAAAAATTCGGATGATATGGCTTTGTAACGCTCACCGTTGACCGAAACGTTGTTCCCATCCTTATTTTCGTAAAAAAATGGTCCAGTGATGCCACCACTCCAAATCCTTACCAAACTGTCACTCTCTGTGGATGCATTGGCTTCTGGAAAATAACGTGCGGGAGCCCAAAATGCGCCAATTTTGTTTGTTAACGTAGCTTTCGAGATGAAAATGCGCCTCTTCAGAAAAGATGAATTTTCGCAAAAATTCTTTGGAAAGGGGATGGTCATGCGTCTTGAATTGCTGAACCAATTAGGCCTTGTAAGCGAATAATCCAAGATCTTTCTGTAGAATTCTCCTCAGGCTAGTGCGTGAAATATTGAGCTGTTGAGATCGATGGCGAGTTGATGTTCGTGAATTAAGTCTCACACTCTCGAACACAGCAGCCACATTCTCGTCTGTGCACACCGTAAGACGACGGGAAACGCCCTGTTTGAGCTACACATTACTCATTTTGGAAATAAGTTTTCAATATTTCCCAACGTTGTTGAAGCGAAAAGCGACTCATTTCGTTTCGCGGAGGTATAATACTGACTTCTGTCGATATTTCGAGCGGGAAATAGCTGTCAAAGTCAAAATAACCTATGATTTAAAAAGAAACCACTAGATGGCCTACCCTTTATTACCTATATGTCGCAAGTAAAAAGACACCGTCAAAGTATGAGAATTCTCTTTATATGAGATTTTTGAGATTTTCTAAGCTTCTTATAGATTGGTTCAGATAAGATATAGGTGGCGGTAGACAGTAATTTTTTGACGTTTGTGTGTACTTTACCGATGACATTTGCAGGCTATTATTTCGGTTAACTGTCCATTTGCTACTTTGATGCAGTAGATTCACCAGTTTGAAGACTTGGCACTTGAGATACATATTTCTTATGCTAGTGCGACTATTATCCAGCAGTTCCTTCGGGCCATCATCTACTGAAACTTTAAAAAGCTGCTTGAGCATCTCATTTCCAAATTAATTTCTTAGGTTTTCGTTGATCACTTGCCGGTGCGGTGGAGTAATTCGATAGCTTTGTTGGTTGCTAGAGTTCTGAATCGTTCATCAACTAGCCCTCTGATGATACTTTGCCCAAAAAGCTTTTTTTTCTGTTGTACTCCTCCTATTCAAGGGATATTTCGAATAAATATCACTACTTTACTATCGCTGTTTTGTCTTGGGCGGAGGACAACAATATTGTACCGGATACTCAGTTCTTTTTTAAGGCGAGACATGATACAATTGCAAATAGTCTGATATCTAATGGAACAAAACTAAACGGTATAGTGTACTGGTGCTTGTCTAGTTGAATTGGAGAAAGACTTGGACACCGTATGGTTAGAAGGTTTCTATCTAAAACTGACCAGAATCGGCATAAGTAAATGACTATTATATATATATGTTTTAGGACATGCTCATAGTAGAAAGTTTGTTGTTAAAAGTGGTAATGTAACTTCTACCGCAATCTTCGATATTAAAAATGGTCCTCAGCAGGAAGCGGTAAACTTGCCGATTCTATTCTGGATTTACACCAGCAATCTGATATGTAGTCTAATTCAGGTTATTCCGTATGCCGGCGATCTAATAGTGCTCAGAACAGCTCCAAAAGTAGAGGTCATCAGAATTCTTTTGGAGCCTTTCTTCGACAAGATTTAGCGATATTGCGATGACTGGAAGTTGAAAATCAACTTTCAGAAATTTGAAAGGATTCTGTTTAGGACTCCGCTGCATGGAGCTTCAAGGAATACGAGAAAGAACTGGCGCAAGCCAGTGATCGTAAAGCCACATGGACAGCCACGTAAAAGTGTAGAAAAGCACCTTGGCATTTCGTTGGATCAGTATTATTATTTCTGCTCTGAACAGGGTTAGGGGCTGATTTTGTCCTGATGAAACAGTTGATTAAAAGCAGTCGGTTTTACAGCAGGGTGAAGGTGATTTGTTAAAAGCCCTTAACCGGCCGATGATTGACTATAGGTGCCCAGTGTGTTTCAATTTTACCCAATCTCAAATGGAAAAGATTCGGGTGTTTAAGAGGCAGTCTCGTAGGTGTTGTCTTTGATTACACAGAACACCAAGTACAAGTACCGGAGTACAATCATCATTATTCCAACCAGGCTCTAGCCAACATAAAGCTGATTCGTGTTAACTTTCCAAGAGCGATGTTTTCGAACAATAGCCTAATTTTTGGGGCATAGAAAAAGTTGACGAGTATGTGTTGGCTGACTTACATTGGCTTAAGCGTGTTATAGGTGTCTCAGGGTGGCACCAAAAAAGAAAAAAAACAAAATACTGCATATATGTATGTAAAACAATACATAAACAAACCAAATTTTGAATCTTTTGAACCCGGCTGCAATTTCAACGAACTTAAAATTAAGTTCTTACATTTTAAAAAATATTAAAAAAAAACATTATTTTACCAGGAAAACCATCAAAAGGATTCACTGTGCACTTCTGCAGTCAGTTTCTTTATTAACTCATTCATTTGCTTCCGATTCACTCCTTCCCCAGCTGCTAATGGCGGTTCTGTTATGGTGGTAAGGTGTTATTTCAAACATATCCACCTTACCTAATCCTTATCGAAAGTCGTAAATCCTTTTAAACGTAGAAAATCGCAAGTACTTGTATGTATGCCATCAGCAATGGATTCATGTGGCAGGGAAAAGGCAAACCAGGATATTTATGATCTCCAAGAGGGGGATTTTTTTTTATTACCACCGCCCCCATCACCAGCATGACAAGCCTGCGAAAGCAATTTGAATTTCCTTTCAATTTGTTAATATTTAGATGTAAATATTGCAAACACATCCTTTATCTTTGGTTAAACATAAACTCTTGACGACAGAATGTGTGCTCTGTCAGGCCAATGAAACTTGACCCACTTCCATATCAGAAAAGAACTTAAACGCGGTAACATTATACAAAGAGGACATCAAAAGCAAATCCCTTCCTCTCATAACATTCCAACCAACCCATTAAACAGGATACAAAACAAAAACCAACCATATAGAAACCAGTTAGCCAGCTTTCGATGTCATCCAGAGTGTCGTCGTCAGTGCGATATCCTTGGTTCACATCCAGGAAGTGACTCGACATAATGTTTATGTGTGTTGTGTCGTTGTCATCCTTTTTCACACTTGCTCTGTGTCGTCAAACAGAGAAAACTACTTCCCTGTTTGCAATTTTTGTTCCACATTTTTATCCTGTTTTTCCTGTGCACATTGAATGAACACAGAGAATGCAAAAACCCTACTTAAACTTATCACAGAGAAATTCAAGAAAGAAAAAAAAAATAAATAAAGGAGTTAGGTGCACTGAAGGACGAGAACATTTTAGTTTAATAATAGAATTTCCACATCCTTCAACTCAGGGATAATGTAATTTATTTTTATTTTTTCATTCGAAATGTCAAGGAATTTCGCAGGCGGGAATTTAAATGTTCTTCGTTCTTGAGAGAATTCTGGGGACCCTGATGACGGAAATTTATTACAAAGGAAGTAGAAAACTCATAACGGAGATGTGTGGTGGCGCTCCGAGTCGCGCCAGCAGATGGTAAAGCCACTTGAAATTCACTTGCCACCACCAGACCAAAAACCACCTACACTTTAAATGCAATTTTTTTCTTTTTTGTAAAAGAACCGCAGGTTTTTTTTTTTTGGAATTGTTCGTCCTTCGTTATTAAGCTGGGAGGTGGTTTTGCTATTTTTGAAAGTACCTTCTATGTTAAGTTAACAGGAGAAAGCTTGACAACAAAATTCCTGTGAATGGCGACTGTTTTTCGTTTTATTTCGCGAACTTTGTTTTGAAATGGTTGGAAAAATTAAAACGATATTTTCAACAGTCCGTGATGTTGAAATGGTTTTTTTTTCATTTATAATTTTTTATTTCTTCTTAAACAGTCGATTTTGTTACATTAGACTTATTTAAATAGCTAACACTATTTTGAGGCAGAAACAAGACCAAACTTTTCCCAAGGATCTTGATCCCCTCAATCTGAATCCGGTTTCAGGTTTGCTCTATCAAGTCAGGTTTTCCAGAGATTCTTATTTTATAGATTTTTTTATCGGTTACATAAACAATAACTTTAGCTACTAAAAACTTAAATCAACTTACAAGAATCGTCTTACTTAAAAAGCAGCAATCGTTGAACTATTTAAAAGAAAAATATCTTTGAGTGTCTCAGGTTTTCTGATTGGAGTAGGTCCTTACGCCCCCTATACTCCCATTCGCTTACAAACTATTCCCTGTAACAAAAGCAACACTACCTCTTAGACTGTAAAGAACGTCCTTCTCTTGTGAGTTCTTTTAGACGGATACACCAAGGAGAGTCCTTTGTGTGGAGTTGCATAATTTTATTGTTTCAAGGTATCTTTGACTTGCTGCATGCCATGGTGATGGTTGCTTTGATTTCATTTGCATTTTTCGTGTTCATTAATGCACATGCAACACAGCTTGATAAAAAGTGCATTTTACTGAAATGTATATGGAAAGAGTTGGGTTCTGTTTTTGTGTTTGTCATGAAAGTTTTCCACGAAAATTTTATTCCGCGGTCAAATGCTTTTTGCAAGTATCTACATATTCATAGAAATGAAGATAAAAAGGGAACTTTTTAGAAGATACAGGTGGAGGTAGGTACGAGTGCTCTACAACTTAATAGGGACATTTTTTGTTATTCGTCCGTTGTGTGGCTTTAAGACTAAAAGAATTCTAAAATTAGAATAACTTTGAATCAGTTAAATCTATGACTTTTTCTACAATCAAAAATTATTTTTATAAAATATAAAAAATTAATTTGCGACTAACTCGTTGCAGATACCAGAAATATATGTATCAAAGGGCACGGTAGTGCCCAGCCAAGTTCTGGCACTACACCCTTTTTACAGGAACAAACTCAGGCGATTTTTGACCCCTTCCTATCTTTAGTACCAATGAAGTCAGAAACTTAAAACTCCGAATATATGCTAAGCTAGTCAGGCACAGGCCCCTTACCAAATATCAATTTTCTGGCATAAGCGGTTCCTGAGATATAAGGCCTCAAAACTCACAAAAACCGTAACTGACTGACTGACAGATCATCAAAATTATGGAGCACTTCCCGACATCGTAGAATCTTGTAATTTTGCACAACGGTAGGTCTTGTCATGCAAGCAGAGGAAAAAATCGGAAATTTGAAATTTTCCATTCAGGGGGCGTGGTATCCGCCCACTTTCTCCGAATTAGTGTTGGTTGAATGGAGCACTTCCGACTGCTGTAAAACGATGAAATTAGGTGAACCGGTAGGGCTTATATTGCATATAAAGAACCAAAAATAAACACCAAGGTTTTCCTTTTAGGGGGCGTGGTATCCGCCCACTTTCTCCGAATTGGTGTTAGTTGAATGGAGCACTTCCGACTGCTATAAAACGATGAAATTTGGTAAAGTGGTAGGGTTTAAATTGCATACAAAAAAAAAAATATAAAATTAGCGGTTTTCCATTCAGGGGCGTGGTATCCGCCCACTTCCTCAGAACTGATGTAAATTATATATGGCGCACTTCCGATTGGAGTAGAACAATGAAATTTGGTAGAACGGTAGGGCTCAAATCGCATATAAAAGACCAAAAATAAAAATCGAGGTTTTCCGTTCAGGGGCGTGGTATCCGCCCACTTTCTGAGAAAATGTTTAATTTATATGGAACACTTCCGATTGCTGTAATTAAGGCAGGTTTGTTAGTGTTAGGTATCTTGCCAGGACAAGAAGAAATAATTGAAGCGCAAATCAAAACAACCAATAACAAAAAGAAAATATACCTACCAAAAGAAATAGGAAGCTATAAACTAAGTTGATTTTAGTAGGTAGAGTCCACCCTTCTATATCCTTCCGTATCTTTCGAGATTTTGACATGGCAAAATATTAAAATCTTTGCAAAAAGGAGTGAGATCAGACCAAAAAACATAAATGTTAAAAAAAAGAGCCAAGTTCTTCTATACAAAAACCTTTGTGTAACAAGTCAGCCGTGAAAAGTACTGAGATCTAAAAGTACGCCAAGTTCTTACTTCATGAAGGTTTAATACCGAATATTTAAAGTAGAATAATATTGAAACAGCTACAATGTAATAGAGAAATTTTATTATTTAATGACTACTGACTAAAATTTGATGGGCTTACTTGGCAAGTTTTTTTCTCATGCCCAATTCAAAAGGTTTTGAAAACTTGACCAGTGAGTTTTAGTCAGTAGTCATTAAATAATAAAATTTCTCTATTACATTGTAGCTGTTTCAATATTATTCTACTTTAAATATTCGGTATTAAACCTTCATGAAGTAAGAACTTGGCGTACTTTTAGATCTCAGTACTTTTCACGGCTGACTTGTTACACAAAGGTTTTTGTATAGAAGAACTTGGCTCTTTTTTTTAACATTTATGTTTTTTGGTCTGATTATAGGTGTAAGTAAGTAAAGTTGCATAGTGAAGTTCTGGTATTATACACCTATGCAGTCAGATTATATAATTCGCTACTAACGTTGTAGCTTTTACTTTGTAAGTCAGTCAGTTTTCGATCAGCCTATATGTCACACGAATGGTCCAACAGTTTGCCTCTTCTAAGTGATTATTATCTTCACTATCATCAATAAATAAATGAAATCTATATCAAATGAAATTATAAAAGAAAAAGGCTTTTGTTTTATCTGAAACACCACAATAGGTAAGGACCACGAACAGGTGGTCAAACACTAATGGAACAACCAGATATTCCAAAACGAATCCTGTGGTTTACTGGACAGGGATTTGGTCTAAAAGACCACAGCAGCGTTTTTGCATAAAAGTAAACCAAAAGATACTCCTTTCAATGTCGTAGCTTACATACATGCTCTATCAGCATGTAAATCGATTTATGGGATAAAATGTGCATCAGTGGTACCATTTTCCTGAAAATAAGTTTAATGGGGCAATTATTTGAATTTTAAAATGCACATCCGAAAGCTTATGACAATGTCAAAGACTGCGCTTCAATTTGCATTGTGAATACAGTTGCTATGAAGTTAAATAATTTAAAAGAGACAAATATATTTAAAGACCATTTTATTTTTTTCAATTTATGCTAAAGTCAATTTCAAGTTTTTTTTTTGTCTTTATATGTACATTTGTATCTATGTATGTTCATATGTATGTATTATTAAATTAATACATAAAAGAATCGACTTACGTTTTGAAAGCGGTTTTAAGAGCCTGCATCAGTGACTTGGGGCAGATTACAAATTCTTAAAATTTTGCGCCAATGAGTTTCAAGTTTGAAAATAATGTATTTTTTTTTAAGTTTTGAAATGCAATTTTTTTCAAACTTTTAAGAAGCTTCCCTATAAATAATTTCATCAAAATCCGTTATGCAGATAATGAGAAATTCAAAATTTGAATTAATGGTTCTATGAGGCAGTCACCAATACCTTACTTCCAAATTTTTTTTTTATCAAAAAAATTAATCGAAAGAAAAAAAAAATATCAAAATTCCAGGCGCTATTTTCGAGAAAAATAAGATCTTTTCTTAACATTTGTATGGTGGCTACCGTTATTTTTACCTAAAATACGTTTTTTTTTCTTACATCTTGTCGACTGTATTAAGAAACTTTTATTTGTCAAGTTTAAAAAAAAAATCGAGCATTGGGTTTTCGAAATATTGAATTTTGAAAAATAAATTTTGAAATTTTCTTAAAAATCCAAAAATAAACTTGGAAAATTTTTATACACAGTAATATTCACATTAAGGAGCTTAAGAAGAAAAAAAAATGTTTAAAATCGGTCGAACATTTTTTGAGAAAATTAGAAACAAAAAAAAAATGATTCTAAAGGGGCTACAATTAATAACCATTTTTCAGAATTTTTTTCTCAACCATTAGAGGAACCATTAAAGAAATAAAATTTGTTGAATTTTTTTTTAAGAAAATCTGGTTAGCAATTTTTGAGAAAAAAAAATTATAAATTTTTTGTATTTTAGGTACCGTTATTTTTGGTCTTCAAAAAAATCAAGAAAAAAAGTGTGGTTGAAAAATTTAAAAACGATACTACCAAGTTTAACGAAAATCGACCACGCCGCTGAGGCTATTAGTCGAACAGTTTCACTTTGTTCGCCTTCTGTATCATCGTAATGTCAACTTTGATCAAAATCTCGAGTTCGATTTTTTTTTTAATGCATAACTCACCTTATAGTTATAGTCGCAAAAAAATAAAAAAAAACGAACGAAATATATTAAAACGCGGGTACTTTGTCTATCCAACAAAACGAAGTGTTAGTTCAAGTTGGCCTCAACACTGTATAGGCAATTTATACGTTGCAATGTGCAATTTTGCACAAAGAAATTTATTTTGAATTACGTGTTAATACCTTATGTAACTTTCAGGCTTAGGTTAGGTTAGGTTGGAGTGGCTGTCTAGTTGTTGTTGACTCACTTAGACCTCAAGGGTCCGTTGTGATACCACTAAAGAAGTTACTCATGGGAGAGTAATGAATTTAAACAAACCATTTCGTGCTTTTAATAAAGTTAGAGAGACATTTTGTGTCGATTGTTGCCAGTTCACTGGTATTATCGAAGAAGGGATTACCGAGATAATTATTCCTTCTATTGGAGAGTGCTGGACATGTACATAGAAGGTGTTGGACTGTCTCCTCTTCCTCCTCGTCCATGCAGCTTCTACAGAAGTCATTTGTGTAGACTCCTAGCCTCAAAGCATGTCTACCTATGAGGCAGTGTCCTGTTATAACTCCTATTGTAGAGCTTATATTTTGTCTGCTCAGGGAGATCAAACCTTTTGACCGTTTTAGGTCTATGCTTGGCCATATTTGTTTAGTTGCCAGGCAGGTGGTACCCTGTGACCATCTAGCATTTGTTGATTCTAGAGCATATTGTTTGAGAAGATGTTTGCATGTAGCAAGTGGTGTTCCTATGTTATGTTTTTGTCTAACAGTAGGCAGAAGTGTTCCGTTTTTGGCGAGGTCATCGGCCTTGCAATTTCCCGGAATGTCTCTGTGGCCCGGCACCCAAATAAGGTGAATATTAAACTGTTCTGTCATCTCATTCAGAGATGATCGACAATCGTGGACCAATTGAGAGTTAGTGGAGACAGACGCGAGAGATTTGAGGGCGGCTTGACTGTCCGAGAAGATCCGTATATCCTTGCAAGATATAACGTTTTCTTTGAGCCAGGATAGTGCCTCTTTAATCGCCATTACTTCTGCCTGGAATACACTACATTGATTGGGAAGTCTATATGAAAGACTGAGATTCAGTTGTTTTGAATAGATGCCACTTCCAACGCCGTAATCGGTCTTAGAACCGTCTGTATAGAAGTGTACAGCATTGTCTTCCAGGGGTCTCTCTTCTTCCCAAGACGATCTTGAAGGGATGGAAACCAGGAAGTTGTTATCGAATACCATTTTTGGGGTGGTATAGTCTAAGCGATCTGGGATAGATCTGAAGTTGTCTAAGATGATTGTATGACCAGTATTGTTACTGATCCATTGAGAGGTGGCTCTAAGTCTCACGCATGAGTTGGCTGCCACCATTTTGGAGAAGATGTCAAGAGGTGTTAGGTTTAAAAGCACTTCCAGGGCTGCAGTTGGTGTCGAGCGAAGTGCTCCTGTGATGCACATACCTGCTGACCGCTGGACTTTGATGAGTTTATTTAGATTTACCATCTTGTCCAGTGCGGTCCATCATACGACAACTCCATAAATGAGTATCGGTCTAATAACCGAGGTGTATAGCCAATGGGTTATTTTTGGGGAGAAGCCCCATTTCGATCCTATTGCCTTTTTACAAGTGAAAAGCGCTACGGTAGCCTTTTTTACTCTTTCATCAATATTTGCCTTCCAATTTAGTTTTTTGTCTAAAATGAGGCCTAAATATTTGGCTTGGTCGGAAAAGCTTAATGGTATTCCTTTAATCTTGGGTGGGTTAATCTGAGGAATTTTGTACCTTCTCGTAAAGAGTACTAATTCTGTTTTATGTGGATTGACGTCCAAGCCACACTGCTTAGCCCACTTTGTTAGCCTGTTTAAGGCATTTTGTAGGAGTTCTGAGAGAACTTGGGGATGTTTTCCAGATACAGATATTGCAACATCGTCAGCATAGGCAATCACCTTGAAACCCTCTGCTTCCATTGATGTTAGCAGTTCGTTTACTACCATGTTCCATAAGAGAGGCGAAAGGACCCCACCTTGGGGGGTACCTCGATTCACCGATCTGGTGGTAGTAAAACTTCTCATGCTGGAAGTTATTGTCTTTCAGGCTTAATTAAATTCAAAATTTTGACAGCTGAAAATTCTAAACTGAAAAGCTGCTTTTGAGTGATTAAAACATAAATCCAAATGTATTTACTTTGAATTTATATAATTTACATGCGGATTTAATTTTTGATCTAAATGAATCGAATGAATAACATACCCGTAAGACTGAAAGACTTTAAAAGTGTAAAGAGCTTCTAATGTATCTCATCGACAAAAACATCGTTGTGGATGGCAAATATGAACAATGGCGCTAACATCGTTAAGATGACCGTAAATAATAGAATATTAGAGAAACGTCAAATTCTATACGGTTTATTTTATAGTGTGTTTTAAATTTTATCAGTATAGTTTATTTAGCAAAAGTTTTACTATCAGGTAAGGCTTATAACATAACAGAATAACTATTTTTTTAAATTTATTAATCATTTTTAGTGTTTTTTTTGTTTTGTTTGCTTAATAGTTTTGCAGTCATATTAAAAGTAAATATCAATTTTTTATAAATAAAAAAAACTTCAAATTAATTTCCAGGTAAAACATGTAAACATAAAATCAAGTTAAAGATAAAATCAAGTTAAAGAGATAATAGGAACAAAACGCTCTCGCAAAAAAGGTTATTTTTAGATTTTGGTATTATTTTAATTAAGAATTTATAAATTTACTTTTTATGAAAACTATAGTATTCTTACTAAACAGTTTTTTATTTAATGTTTTAAAATAAGCGGGTAAGTTGTTGTAGTTCATAACCGACTGATGTTGAATTCACGTGGCTTCATTAGATGAAATGTGTATAAGATTGGACCCTCTAGTGTTGTGTTCATGTATATTTCTTTTTAGAAAAAGTTCAGTAGTACGAGTAGTATGTATCTGGTTCATAATAATGTTATGTGTAATGTTTAATAGCTTATGCTCATAGACGAAGGATATTGGTAGGATAATGTGAATTTCTTGTATGTATTTAGTTCTCTCTCTTCTTGGATGCCGAAAAAGATTTTTTATTGCTTTATTTTGAACTGCTTGTAGGTCCAACATTTTAGTTCTATTTACGGAACCCCAAACTTGGATTCCATAAGTGAGAATACTGTGAAATAAGGAATAAAATATTGTTCTTCTAGAAAAGTCATCTAAGAAACTAGAAATTCTTCTGAAAATTCCAGCAACCATCGATAGCCTCTGCTCAGAAAGACAGCGTGAATTTTAAATTTGAGACCTTGGTCGCTATGAACACAAAAATATACGAAATCTGTTACTCTTTCAATAGGGTTGGAATTGTAATATATATTTAAATTTGGATTTGAATAAAAAGCTTAATATTTTGTTTTATTGACGTTGAGACATATTTTGTTTTGGTCTAGCCAATTACTTATTTGGATTAAGTCCTGCTGCATTTTCTTTTCTAGATCATTTTCAGATGACGATTCAAAAACCAAGCCAATGTCGTCCGCGAAAAGGAAAAAACGTCCATGCAATGCGATTCTTATGAGGTCCCAAAATACTTCCTTGTGGTACACCGTAAATCAGTTTTTGGATATCGGAACGATTATTGTTGATTCTTACATATTGCTTGCGGTTTTCCAAAAAGGATTTTCTCCATTTTATTGCCTTGCTATCAAAACCGATCAGTCTTAATTTATCAATCATTATCTGCGTGTTGACGGAGACATTTCTTTTTTTTAGACATGTGTTTTTGGAATGACTGTACAGATGTCATAAAGTGCGACGGATGTTTTTGATTGATGGCGGAAACCATATTGTTCATTGCAGAGTATTTTGTTTTTTAGTAGGTGTATTTCATGTCGGTTTCTAAATATTTTTTTCGAATTTTTTTGAAAAGACTGATGTTAAGGCTATAGGTCGGTAGTTGGATTTATCCGTTTTTATTCCTTTTTTTGTTTCGGTATGATTTTAGCTATTTTAAGTTTATCGGGAAATGTGCCTTCATCAAAAGATTTATCTATTAATGTTGTAAGCAGTGGTGATATACTAGCAGAACTTCTTTTAACAACATCAGTTGCTATGTCATCATATCCTTTTGCCTGAGTATTTTTCAGCCCTTTGATAGCTACCATAACTTCTGTAGTAGTTGTAGATGTACATTTTTTTTCTTTTTTTTATAATCTACCCGCACTCAAGGGATTATGATTACCCTTTAAATGTTTCAACACAGCGCGGGCGTGAAGTTAATGAAGAGAAAGAAGGATAGGAAAGATGTATGGCACGATGTTCTGAGACTGTTGGTGATTGTCTCAGATATTTTTATCTCCAGGGATGGCGGCTGAGCTAAAGCGGAGAAATGCCGTGTCTTATTTCTATGTCGCTTATAATTCACATTATTTTATTCGTGTTCATCCTTGTTGGGCATACCAGTTTAACTCAATTACATGTTGTTAGTGTTATGCCTGAACAACATGTAATGAGTAAACCAGCAACCCATTGATGACAATTTTTAGATGGTTTTCAATGGAACTAAAGCGACATAGACGACGGGAGGGATCGAACCTGTCATCATGAGGTTCACAGGCGAGCACACATCCATCGCGCCACCCCCAATTCAGCTTATTTATTATATTATATTCAACGTTTTTAAAACTAAAACCTTTGAGTGTTTATAATATAATTTAGTTCATGATCACACCAAGGTTTTAAATTTTCTTTCTTAGTTCTTTTTACTACTTTTTTAGTTTGTCAAAATTTTCCATTCGATTTTTAAATTGTCCTATGAAGGAATCATACATTTCATTGCAGCTCAGCTTATTACTTAAAATAATTGGATTTGTTGATAAATTTTCATAAAACTGAGGATCTAAATATTCCTTGAATATTTCAGAATTAATTGGCAACTAGGTTACTTATAATCCTATAAGCTTACAGAGTATCATATTGTGATCAGAGAAATGTTCATCGAGATTATTTATCACAATTTCAATATTTGCATTATTCCCAATTACATGATCAAGTACAGATTTAGATGCAGGTCGAGTATTTTTATAATTTGTAGAAAACGAACTTGCATTATCCTTTATATTAACATTGAAATCACCGATTATAATATTGTTTTTATTCGCATACTTTTCCATTAACATTTCAAATATCCTAATAAACCTATTATACATGTCTATGGAATTGATAGGTGGATTATAAAAAAACATTTAAATATATTGCTGCTGTATGTGTTTTAATCCGTAAAGTTATGTAGCTATGGGTGTCATCACTAAATGTCTCTAAGACGACGCTTTGATTATTGAGACGATCATGAATAAAAAAACAATGCAACAGTTTGATGCCCATTGACATTTAGACATTTAATTTGTTGACATGTTACCCACGTTTCACTCACTGCGATTATATCAACATGTGCATTTATAAGTTTTATCATATTTTAAGTTTTTCAATTTTGTTTCTAATACTTTGTGAGTTTAGGTATAGAATTTTAAGTGAATTGTGCGTGAGTGCCAGATTCCTGAGTCCTTTACCAGAGTTTATCAAAACGTTAACTACAATTGGATCAGGAAGACCATTTGGCTTTCTATTTTGCGTCCGATAAACATCGGTGACGTTGAATTCTGACAGTTTGCTCTAATTTTATTAAAAACTTATTTTAGCCCTTTTGGATTTCAGAATTTGATATTCGAGATTCATTGATGGCAAGTTTTGAGATTCGGGATCCGTTCCCTTATTTAAAATTAAAATGAAAAAACGTACAAAACTAATCTCTGAATTGGTTTTTTTTTTTCATCTGATTGCCTTACAGGTTCTCTATATTGTTAAGTCGTAATGGTGAAAGAAATTCCAATTTTCAAAAGGTCAATGTCTATTTTGACTGAACTTATCAATTAAAATGTCGATCGACACAAATATATTCATTTCATGAGTTATATAGGTTAAGCCTTCTGTCCATAACCTTTTAGCCTTTCAAAAATTCTACTCCATCCTTGAAAATATCTTCCTTTCTTAAATAAGAAATATAAACCCAAATACAAGTGTGATTGTCTTGAATTTAATAAAATTCAAAAATACTTGAAAGACAACTTGGCAAAACAAAAGTAAACCCTTGACCTTTATAAATAGTACAAAAGAGCCTTGTTAGAAACTTACTTTCAACAAAAATCCTAATAGCCCCTAAATTACAAAACGATGGCAAAATTTCAACTCAGTCTCTATAGCAAATAATTGATAATGTATACCTAACTCAATTCTATCCTGTTCGATACGGAGAGTGCAAATATCCACTCTTTCCATTGAAGATTTTTTTTTTTTCGTTTATAAATCGATTAGACCTCTCTTCACTCTTGAAAATAGTCAAAAACCATTATGATTATGCTTTGGGGCCTTCTGAAGGCTAATACTCGTACAATACCGGTACTCCTCTTTGTCCTCAAGGAAATGACGAAGAATCTTACGTTCAGAAAATATACATATGTGTGAGTTCATATATTGTATATGTAGGTTCAGACTGACAAAAAAGAAAGACGATGAGCGTAAACGTAAAAACCCATGTTCTGTAACTCAGGCGATAACTTATCACATCGTTAAAAAATGAAACTATTCATTCCTCTCTTATCGCGTCTGGAAAGAAATGGGTTTCTGTACCACAATGCGATAAGTTCAATTTGGGTTTTTTTTTGACTGGAATTTCCATTAGAAGGCGATAAGATGAACTGTCATGGACTTGTTAATCATATGTTTTCCTTGAAAGTTAATTTGTGTTTTCTGTGAAATTTGTTTAAATTGTTTTTAAAATGGAAGATCAACAAAATTTAATTGAATGTAGTGTATTTTTAAGAACAGAAAAAGCAAAAAAAAATCAAATATTCCATTTAATTTATAAAAAGTGTCAATAAAATGCACACATTTAGTGAAACCGGAGCTGGAGTTCCTGCTTGGTGTTTATATTATTTGGAGAACCAATGCGAGAGCTCTAGTTTCCAGAGTGGATGTGCCGAGTTAAGAACGAATTTTCATAAGTATATCAATGCATGCTGTGAACTAACGCGTGATGGTCCAACTCAACAAGTACAGGAATCGGTTTGTTCAAAGTGCACACATATCGGCGATGCAAGTTCTAAAATTTATATTCTTTCCGAATTTTAGGCATATCAATCAGTTTGTGATCTTTCTCCGATCAATTGTCCACAAATGAAAATGAACACATCAGAGTTCTGGAGTATAAATCTGCTTTAGACGAACAGTTAATTTTAAACAACTTTGTACAACATTATGTCTTTTCCCTTAAACCTGAAGGTAATAAAGTTTTGAATTAATATCCTAACTAAATACTTATTCCTGAGCGTATCAACAGAATGCCATGATGAAACCCGCATCGATGAACTACATAAGAAGAGAAACTTCCTGGCATCTTACTGTAAACTGATCGTTTACAATATCATTCCTACAAAGAGTGCTGCAGGACTATTTAAGCATTATGTCAGAGTAAGAAACATTCTTGCAAAAATCTTTCATACAGTTTTGTAACTAAGCTCGATTTTTTAGTGCTATAATGAATATGGAGACATTATCAAGGCTACCTTGGGCAAAGCAAGAGAAATCAACAAGGTTAACTTCTCGTTAACGCTTTTGTTGAGTTTAATTGCGGTCTTCAAAGATCTTCAAGCGCAATCCGATAGTGGAATCATTCTGAAATCTTCTCATGACCTCAGCGAACAAATGCTGCAATAGACATGTACAACGGAGATAATTTTATTGAATCAGATATGCCATCTCAACTTTTTGACGTAAGTTTAACATTTTTCAAATCGTGCATCAATTGTAGTAATATAGCTTTTCTCACAGGAATCGCCCATAATTGATGACCCAAAAGCCTTGTTAGGTATAATACCTTCAACACTTAATATGATTTAAGCGAAAATCCTTCTTCTTCTGGCCGACAAGAAAACCAGTTACAATCTCAAGTCAAGTTTGGCGATTATGATACCGACGCACTTACATCATTATTAAAAAAAATTTAAACTGCAACTGTCCAAAGTGAACAATAGCAACAACCTTCATAACAGCAACGATATGCATGATGAGGTCAACATGCACTTGAATATTGTTCAGGACGAAAATATTATACTATTAGTAAACTAAAATATTATATTATATTAAAAACATATTGTTGAGAATTAAATATACATATAAACAGACTTCTTGGTGATCTCCCTCCACTTTCGCTAGTTTTCTTATCGAAGCCTGGGAGTTTTTTGTCCGACTTTTTAACCTTTCCATCGTGGCTACGTTTGCATGGCGTCGATTTCTTATCTTCGAGTAATGAAATCGGATGCCGGAGTATTGCTTGTTTCTCCTTATAGTGAGGTGGTTCAGCTAGAATGGGATTATTCTTCTCGTTTACCACTTCTTGACCAGGATAATATTGTCGCAATCTTAGATACCAAGCTATAATGGCAACAGCTGTCACTGTACGGAATTGATGAATTTTATAATAAAACATGATGTTAACTGCAATTAAATCGCAATGATAATAGACACTGATTAGGAACGTATACTCATAAACTGACAAGGATTGTTTGTTTATGCCTTTAGATAATTTTAGATACTATGGTTATTAGTGAATAATTTAAACATAATACCACTGTGGAATGGCGGTTATTCTATCAGCTATTCCAAATTAATTTATCGGCCACTTAAACATGGGAAAAAATCTATCTATCTTGCCATTTCTTATGATATGCATCTTTTATCACAGTCTATCCAAAGTTGAAGGAAAACAGCACACGATATGTGCCATATTAATCATTTATACATAATTAAAACTAAATTGATTATTTTGTTTGCAACGAGTTTAAACGAAGACACTTTAATAATGTTTAACCAAAACATTTACTTATGTTAAATACAATTTATAGCTTAAATAATAATTTGTCGGTATATTGTTCATTTGTTTATAGAGAAAAACAGAATTAACAAATTAAATGAATAAAATGTACTTAAAATATCTTTGTCGAAAAAGACGAACAAAAAACTATGCACCTATATGGATGCTAAATACTGTTAAAATAATCGAAATAGATTGAAAACAAATCTGTTAATTAAGTGATCATTTATAATTTTCATTTGCAGATCTTTTTACTTCTTCTTACTCTTGCCTAATGTCAATGTATGAGAAGCAACCATTTGTGCTTTGCGTCTATTAAATTCAACAAATTCTTCTTCGAGTTTTTTTCTTGATTCTTCGAGCTTTCGTTTTTCGTCAGCATGATCTTTTTTAAGTTTATCAAACTTAGCATGAAGCTGTAAGGAAAAAGAATCGATATTCGAATAAGTATGATTATACAGAGTTGCACAAAATAATCTACCTCTTTTTCGCTTTCTTTAAGTTCAGCTTCCTTTTCTTTGGCACGTTGAACAAACATTTGTCTTACTCTTCTTCTTAAGCTTGAAGTTCAGCTAAATGCTGTGAGCGTTTGGTTTCGAAAGTTTGTTGAAATGAAACCTATAAATAAATTAGTTTAATGTACATATTAGAATTCACGGATAAATTATACAATCTTAAACTATTGCTATTATGTACTCACTGGTTTATTATCACTGTCCACATCAGTGAATCCCATCTGTTCGAGATGCTTCTGTCGATAGAGTTCATAGTGCCGAGTATGTATTTTCTCGCGCATATCTTCCATTATAGTTCGAATCAGCATTTCACGTAACTTAACAAAATCACAGTGTTTCGTTTTCCACTTGAACTGTACCCCAGGGATATTGACGGGCACGAATCATTTTATTAGCCACTCTAAAAATTCAGTGCTGCCTACAACAGCAAATGGTACATGGGCATTCATAGCAGTTCTTGAATGATTTTTGCTTTAAATCGCTGCAATTCGGCTTTGTAGGTCGTATCGGCCTTAGCAATAATCGGAATGATATTGACTTTTGTGTCCAATTTTTTCATGCACACTTAATCAAGAGATTTAAGTCCATGTCCAGTAGGGCAAATGAAATACAAACAAACGTGAATGCGGCTATCGTGACATGAAGACAACGAACGTTTGATTTTCAACTCCTCTTGCAGATATGCTTCAAATTGTGCATCGATGTAATCAACGACTGCTTTGAAAGAATCGTCTTTATTGATTTGGTCTCCATAACCAACGGTGTCACATACATATGGTCAACTTCAGTCGGACATTACTCTCTTGAAGTTCGTAAGTGTGGGCTTTTAGTTTCACATTTGGCAGAGTATGAGGAGTTGGGGTCGATTCGAAACTAGTATTGAACAAGGTGTCCATGAGTGTTGACTTACCAAGATCAGTTTCTCCTATAAACACAAAAACAACAAATTAGAAAGGTATTAAGAGGAGATATTTTGAGAAAAATCTTACCAATGCACATTATATTAAAGACAAATCCATTTTGGACACTTTTATTCACCAATTGATCGGGTAGGCTCTCGAAACTGACTCTTGGGCAATTGATTGTTGTTGAAATGAGTGGTTTCATTTCATCATCCGGCTTGGCCTTGATTAAACCATATAAGTATAAGTATGATCTGAAAAACAAAATACAAAATAAATTATACTAAACAATGCAATGAAAATTGAACTTACCTCCGTTCTCTTCCATTTCGATTTAATGTTTTTTTTTTCATATCATGCTTGTCCTCAGCCATAAAGTCTACCAGTGTTTTCTTCTGGCTTTTTGATATTCTTGCGCATCTCTAAAAATATAATATTTATTAATTAAGTTTTTGAATCAATTATTTATTATTTACATTATGTATTACCTCAACTCCAAGGTGCGTTTCGCCTTTTTTGCCTCCGACATTTTTCGTTGCCTTCGCGCTTCGCCTGCTTTTTATGTAGTGATAAATTTTGACATTTGAAGAGAAAAACTTATCGACTTTCAAAGATACAGAAACCCATTTTATCGAATTTTTCCAGGATTCCTATTCCGTTTGTTCCAGTCGATAGAATTAACGACTGTCAAAGTTACAGAAACCCGACGATGCGATAAAATGAATTTTATCCCAATTCTCACCGTTTCTCGACGAGTTTTATCGCTTCGAAAGTTACAGAACATGGGTCCAGGTCTTATCGATTTTGTTTCGTCCTCGTGTTTGTCGGGTCAGATCGGGTCGGGGGTCCAACTCCAGTAACAGCCTCCTCTTTTATATAGAGCTCCACATTTATTATTCATTTAAGGAGCACATACCAAAAATATACAAGAGGAGACAAAAAGTCCTTCGAAATGGTATAAATGGAAAACATTTACCATGAGCCGGAGGGGTCCCTTTGCTGTCATCTTGCTTTTTTCATGTTCTTTTTTTTTTTTGCTGTATATGTGTGTGAAATAAAATGAATGTTTGAAGTTATGGATGTTTTTTCCAAGGACACAAAAAGGACTTCTCCATCGATTTTATCTTCTCTTTTTCCCACAAATTTAAGGTGCTAAAAGAAGAAATTATATAGGTATCTATCCTTCTATCTGGATCTTAAGTAGGTATCTTATCCTTTTGAATCAACCAGCCAAAAGTATTTTATGTAGACAATCAATCACACATAAGTTGGTGTTCTTATTTAACTCGTATATACATACATTCTTGTACATAAATGTATTTACATAATATTTTTCGTCCAAGAGGATATCTATGTACATAATGTAACCTAGTTAGATGTGTTTATTTGATCAAAGATTACATTTTCCTCTTTTGTGCTTTCCGGGAGATACATATATGTTCGTTCGACGCACGGTAGCATTGATTATTTTATTCTTTGGTATTTTCCTTTTTTTTTTCATTTTAAAGTTTTTTAAGATTCACTTCATTGATTGAGGAAATATCTTCCATAAATACATGACAAAAAAAAATCTGAAAATATTTAACATTGGAAAATCCTTTCCACATGACTGTGCTGCTCGTTAAGTGTGTTTATGTCAAAATAAAGACATAAAAACCAAAAGGGCTTTCAAAATTACAGACAAATTTCCTAAATGTTACATATTTATATAAACAGCTTTAAAAGGGTTTAAATACTGTTTATACAGGGTGGCCCAAAATTAAATTGGATACTTCCTTAAAATAGCTTTTTATTTATTTATTGAATTGATTGATATTGATTGCGCAAATATTATTTAATCGTCAAGATAAATTACCTAGCGCCCTGTCTGTATTAAATTGAATAAAAAGAGCACTTTACTGCCCAAAATGTTCCGAAGAGAGACGTTAAATATGACATTTGCAAATTGCGACACATAATGGACTTTTCTTTTGACTATTGCTATCAATATTGCAAAAGATTTTATACGTCCATTGAATAGAATTGACAGGTTAAAACTCTTAGACAAATCCGTCCCTGGAATATTGTGAACCCTATGTACTCCTTAACTTTTGAGAAGAGTCCTGGAAAAATGATCCCCCAAAGTCATAGTCTGATTTAATCAATCAGCATTGTATTCAATCTAACATATGAAAGAGCAGAGCTACCTAACTCTACAGATGGAAAGCAAGAAGTTTCGATAGCGGTTTTATCAATCACAATGGCTTCATTTTTCTCTGGGTTAAGTGGTATTGATATTGATTAGCTTCTGCCTGTTGGAATACTCTGCTAAGATCTGAGTTTAAACGAATAGTAGCGTCTTCAACCATTCTGAAAAGGAAACTAATGTACATTCTGCACATCATTCCATTTCATAATTTCCATTAAGAAATAAAAAGAATAGAAGTGGACCAAGAATGGACCCATGTGGAACACCGTAATTTCTTGGGAGAAACGTAGATAGTTAATAGAGATTATGGAGGGTTTTATTTAAAGCGAAATGGGAAGTATTTTCAAAGGCTGCCTCTTTGTCTAGAAAGGCAGAGAATGCAGTTTCCTTTGTATTAAGAGCCTTATGTAAATTATTAAGGACTATTCACATGAGAGCGATTAACGACCGATGAATAAAAGAACACATTTTTTTATTTTAAACATTTATAGACCTAAATTCTTCATAAAAAATATAAATTGTAGAAAATACTCGTACATTTAAAAAATGTTAAGCTATTAAAATTTGCGTTTTAATTGATAAAGTAAGAGAAATTTGACAAAACCTGAATGTTACGAGCTGTCAACGTTTCACATTCCAACCACAATGCAAAGAATGAATTGTTTGTGTGCCATTTACCTCAAAATCATTCTTTTTTGTTGTTTGCTTTGTTTGTTTTATTCGTCACTGGTGAATATGTGAATTCGTCATATGTGAAGGAAATGTCAAAATTCAGGAATGTTCGTTCATTCGTGGTCGTTGCTAGTTCTCATGTGAATAGTCCTTTAGTGATTTCCAAAAGAGTGCATAGATCTACTTGCTCTTATGACACAGTGAGAGGCCTTATGATGTTATGAAGTTTTCAACTATTTTTCCCAAGGCTTTCAGAACAAAGGATGTAAAGTTTATCAGTCTTAAAGACTGGATGGGTTTTATCTTTTTCTCAATTTTAAGTTAATCTAAAGACTTGGTATACATATGTTCAAAAGTAATGCTACCTTGAAGTATGCAAGTAAGATTTTCTTCATCCTCCTGTAAGACGGCTGCGGAGCTACCATTTACATCTGGTGATTTAAATTGTTGAAAAGTGATTATCTTCAGCTGTCGTTGCTTATGGTATCTGAAAAATTATGCATTGATCGGAGGCCGATAGCAAGATTGTTAACATATTAAAAATTAAGTTGATTAATATAATTAATTCAATAAAGAAGAGTATTTATTTTTATGTATACGTTGTCCGACGAAATCTACTATTTACACTCAAAGTACGCGCTTTTGGTCTGCATTGCATGTCCTCGTTGGTAATTACCTCAAGTTTTGCACCTAGCCAGACTTCCTCTAGTCTGCTCAAAGCCAGTTTACATAGATCGAACATGATGAGTTCCACAGGCTCTTGATGCCAACCGAATGCTTCAGATTGATCACCTGCCAAAGATCAGAACAAATCCAGCCGTCAATATACTCATTTTTTTTTTTTGTTTTTCAGGACATTTTTGAAAGATTTGTATATGATTTTATGCACTTTGGGACATATTGCGACCAATACGGTGCGCTCAATAGACTTTTGCAACTAAGACGTTTAGTCTTTGTTGGCCTGTTTATATTTTTCTAAGGCTCCTTTTCCCAACCAATCTTGTCTTCGTGCTTAGATTCTCCTATGATATAAGGCTTGTCGTCATATGCCTTCAGAATCATCTTAATACTGCAAATATTCTTGAAGATTAACCCAGAGGGTGTAAGCCATCGCCTATTTCCGTTGGGTTTCTTTTGGGTATGGTACTCTCTTTCATGGGAGAAGGGCCATTTTCATGATTTTACTCTTATTGAATTGAGGCTTCGAAGTCATTTTAGAAGGTCTACAGACCTTAGTATAGAGGTAGGACTTGGTTTCACAATCCTGCCACCACTGAATTGCGGTTTAGAAGCCAGTCTTAGTTTTCTCTCTGTAGTTCTAGAAAGGCAATTTTTAACAATCCTACCATCACTGGAAGTGGATATAATTCACTGTTCTTGCTATCAGCGACAGGACTATGAGTGTAATAGTCTCGTCACCAATAATTTAGACAGTAAAAAAAGCAGGCGATTTTTCAGTCGTACAATTGGACGATCTTAAAGATGACTCGACCTTACGACCAATACTTTTGAAAAAATTCATTTGGTTCTCACATTTTTTTGGTTTTGATTTTCTCAAAAACGGTACAACCGATTTTGATCATTTTTTTCTTACTAAAGCTCCCTAAGAACTTAAATAGAATTGTGTATTCAAATTTTCAAAAAAAAAAATGTTTGGATTTTTAAAAAAAAACTTTAATTTTTTTTTTCAAAACTCAATATTTCGAAAACCCCATGCTAGATTTTTTTAAACTTAATTAATAAAAGTTTCTCAATATAATCTACAAGATGTGAGGAAAACAATTTTATTTTACCTAAAAATAAAGGTACCCACCATACAAATGCTAAAAAAAAGGTTTTCAAAAATCGTATTTTTATCGAAAACGGCGCCTAGAATTTAGATAAAATTTTTCTTCTTTCAATCAATTTTTATTAATAAGAAAAAAATTGAAATTATGTTATTAGAGCTTGTACGTACCATAGAACCATTTTTTCGAATTTTGAATTTCTCATTATCGTCATAACGTGTCTTAATGAATTTTTTTTATAGAGATGCTCCTAAAAAGTTTAAAAAACATTGCCATTTCAAAACTTAAAAAAAAAATATATCTCAAAAACGGCTGAACATTTTTTTAAATTTTTTAATTTATTAATACATTAAATAGTTTAATTCCCATTCGTGCAGTAATAAAAACTTAAAGCTGGTGTACCATATTTTTCTCTTAAAAATGTTTTAAAGATTTTGTATATAAAAGCTTATTAAAAAAAAAAACCACTACAAGAACTTATAATTTTTGTTACTTTGTTACTACCAAAAGAGATTGATTTTATCCTTATGAACAGTTCTCTCTAAAAACATTCGTTTGTAAAATTCCTAGTCTATTACATAGGAGCAAGTTCGTGCGACCCAGTCGTGCATTTTATTTTGTACACTGTACAGCCCATAGCTGAATAAAAAACGGCCAAACTGGTTTCAACAATTGCTTGTTTTACAATTTCTTGTTCTGGATAGATTGGTCGAAGTTGCTTCCTAGTTACCAGTACAATTGTTTGTACTTCAAGTTTAGTTCTTCTCTTTGTTTTTTCAGCTTTGTATCCAAAGCAATTTCAATCTATTTGGCAGTATAGATACGGCCTTATCGCTGATAAAAGTTAGAACATTATTTAGGTTTTTGTTTGTCAATATTTATCAAGCACCAATATTGCAGCATCGTCCGCCTAAAAATAGATATCGTTTGACATAGTCAAGGGGATATTAAGATGGTGTCAAAGTCGCACAGTGGTTTGAGAGCGGAAAAAAAATCCATTTCAGAAAGTAATGAGTAGCCTTTTTAGTTTTAGGTCTAAGTACTTTTATATATCCGGAGCATATGATTTCAGTTTTCAGAGTATTTTTTTATATATATATTTTATATACATATTTACAAGCCCTCAAATTCAAAGAAAAAATTATTCAAGACGCGAACCGTATGTTCAACAAAATTTTAGATGTCTTTTACCGAAGTTCCTTAAATTAAATTCTTAAAATTTATATATACCGTTTTGTTGATCTATTCTTGGTTATCTAAAAAAAAATTATGTATAAAAGGAGCCTTCTAAAAGAAGCGTCAGATATGGGTACTAACAAAAAATGGTTTTGATGAAAACTTTTTGAGTTTCAATTTTAGCTACACTTGCCTACACGTAGTGAAGAACGCCAAAGTGTGCTCCATACCTTCAAGTAACAACACAGAAAAAATCAGCTGCGGATCTGGAAGTTATGTTCAAATTTGTCTTATTGAATCGGTTTTCAAAAAACTGGTTTTGAGGGTGGTGTATATTAAATAGTTATAATTTCTTCGGTTCTAATTATCAGAACGAGCTGTTTAAACCCATTATTTTTAGAAAAAAAAATGCGTACCTTTATTTTAAAAATAAAATAAAATTTATACCTCGACCACGGTCTGCGAAATTCGAATTTTTGCAAAACAATTTATTTCTGCCTCGAAAATTTTTCAACTTTCAACTCAATTTTCTTGGCAAAATTATGTTAAAAATTTTATTATTTTATGATACGAGTAGTTACATAGAATTATATGATAGAGTTTAATAACAAAAAATAAACAAAAGGGTTAGGGATAATCTCATAGTTTTCTTGATTTCACGCAAAAAGTAGGGGCTTTTCGGCATACATCGAAAACTAACAATTTTTATTGTCGTTTAAAATTTTATTACTTTGTTTTTGTTGTATTTCACAATTTTTTATGACCTTAAACATATAAAAGATTAAAAACAAAATAAGTCATTATTGACTAATTGTGCATTTGTGCAAGGTGTGTAAGAAAAATTATAACTCTTTTATCAACCAATAAGCAAAAGGGAAGTGAAATATAAATAAAAACAAATAGTGAGTTTAATCAGCGGCTGTTTTTGAATTGTTCGAGCTATAATTTCCCTCCATTTAAATGGATTCAATCGCAATTCCTTATTCGATTTTGTGTTCCGAACTTATGACTAAAGGTCGCAAAGTAAAAAATATGCGACCATATTTTGAAAGACTATATACCCCAACTTAACTTCTGAGCAAATAGAAACTTTGATGTCAGAAGTACTGAAACGTTTTTTATCTCAATTTTCAAAATGGTAGACCGCAGTTTGTAAAAAAAATGAAATACAAGGATTGGCTGGAAGGAGTTTTTGAAGTAGAACTCACAGAAAATTTACTGCTTGAAACGTCAACTGATGGTCGTGGAAGACCACAAAAGAGTTTTGGAAAATGCTATGAACGAGCTAAAAGGTATAAGGGAGCCCAAATTAGAAATTTATTTACTCAAGAAGAGATAAACTATGCAGCAATATCAGAAAGCTTTTCTTCATCACATTTTCAACCAGATAAGGCCCTTGTATTATATATGCAAGCAGAATTGTCGAAGCACCAATATGAAGTATTGAGACATGCGCTTAAAGACGAAGGGCATGATGTTTTTCCACCTTATGATAAGTTGCTGGAGGAAAAAAAAAGGTTCTATCCTTTAGAGATAAACATTACAGAAAGCTCAGCAAGTGTGAAACTACAAAAATTGTTAGACCATACTGCAACAACGTTATTAGAAAGAAATACTGCAGAAGAGATTACGAGAATTGAAGGAGAGTCTTAAAAACACTATACACCAAATGGGGATGTGATGGTGCCTCAGGACAAACCCAGTACAGTAAAAAATTTGACCATGAGGAAACTTCGGACGCTAATATGTTTATGACATCTTTGGTACAAATTCAAATTACTATGAGGGATAATAAGGATATTATTGTGTGGAATAACGATCGACCATCTTCATTTGTTAAAGATACTGCAAAAATCATACGAAACGAGAAAGAAATAATTGACATGGAAATCAGTAATTTATCTCAGACGATAGTTCAAATGTTAAACCGCCAGTTCACAATCAACAACGAACTCATGTTCACAATGCTGGATGCGAAGACAGCCCAATCTGTAACAGGTACTCCGGCTTCATTGTTGATGTTGTCAAACAAGGTACGGGGACAAGTACGGCAACATCCAGGAGGTTCTTTGCCAATCCAACCATGACCTCAGAAATCACTGGAGTCAATGAAGACCTAATTCGGCGGTTTTCTGTTATTCTTGAAGTAATTAATATAACGGGTGATTTTTTAAGAGCTTGAGAACTTTTTTTAAAAAAAAAACGCATAAAATTTGCAAAATCTCATCGATTCTTTATTTGAAACGTTAGATTGGTCCATGACATTTACTTTTTGAAGATAATTTCATTTAAATGTTGACCGCGGCTGCGTCTTAGGTGGTCCATTCGGAAAGTCCAATTTTGGGTAACTTTTTCGAGCATTTCGGCCGGAATAGCCCGAATTTCTTCGGAAATGTTGTCTTCCAAAGCTGGAATAGTTGCTGGCTTATTTGTGTAGACTTTAGACTTGACGTAGCCCCACAAAAAATAGTCTAAAGGCGTCAAATCGCATGATCTTGGTGGCCAACTTACCGGTCCATTCCTTGAGATGAATTGTTCTCTGAAGTTTTCCCTCAAAATGGCCATAGAATCGCGAGCTGTGTGGCATGTAGCGCCATCTTGTTGAAACCACATGTCAACCAAGTTCAGTTCTTCCATTTTTGGCAACAAAAAGTTTGTTAGCATTGAACGATAGCGATCGCCATTCACCGTAACGTTGCGTCCAACAGCATCTTTGAAAAAATACGGTCCAATGATTCCACCAGCGTACAAACCACACCAAACAGTGCATTTTTCGGGATGCATGGGCAGTTCTTGAACGGCTTCTGGTTGCTCTTCACTCCAAATGCGGCAATTTTGCTTATTTACGTAGCCATTCAACCAGAAATGAGCCTCATCGCTGAACAAAATTTGTCGATAAAAAAGCGGATTTTCTGCCAACTTTTCTAGGGCCCATTCACTGAAAATTCGACGTTGTGGCAGATCGTTCGGCTTCAGTTCTTTCACGAGCTGTATTTTATACGGTTTTACACCAAGATCTTTGCGTAAAATCTTCCATGTGGTCGAATAACACAAACCCAATTGCTGCGAACGGCGACGAATCGACATTTCACGGTCTTCAGCAACACTCTCAGAAACAGACGCAATATTCTCTTCTGTACGCACTGTACGCATTCGTGTGGTTGGTTTAATGTCCAATAAAGTAAACTGAGTGCGAAACTTGGTCACAATCGCATTAATTGTTTGCTCACTTGGTCGATTATGTAGACCATAAATCGGATGTAAAGCGCGAAACACATTTCGAACCGAACACTGATTTTGGTAATAAAATTCAATGATTTGCAAGCGTTGCTCGTTAGTAAGTCTATTCATGATGAAATGTCAAAGCATACTGAGCATCTTTCTCTTTGACACCATGTCTGAAATCCCGCGTGATCTGTCAAATACTAATGCATGAAAATCCTAACCTCAAAAAAATCACCCGTTACATTGAATAAAAAAAATAGATTTAAGAAAATATGCAGAGTATGCTTGGGAAACTGCACAACTTTTTGTAGAGAAGTCAAATTTCATTTAAATCCATTAAGTAGTTCAGATTTTACAGATTTTTTTCCGCTCTCCCATACAAACCAAACCACTGTGCGTCGCCTGCGCTATTTTAAGGGGTGTTAGTGTGTTAGCTAACTGCCGGTTCATCTAATTTAAAGGTCATTCTCGTTATAAAAGTATTAAAAAACCAGCGATGACACCTCAAAAGGCTCAACATCCGAATACTATTCTAGATTTCCTTTTTAAAAATAAGTAGCTTCGTCGAATGTAAAATTCGGAAGATTTCTTGAGAAAAAAAAACATATAACGTCTGTTTGTTTTTTTTTTGGTTTACTGTCAGAACAGCAAAGTGAGAGAGAGGTAGAAGCTAACAAGAAAGTTAAAAAACCCATTGAACCATTTTTAAGGATTAAATATCAAAATCCAACCCTCATGCTCACAATAAGCTTCACATTCATTAATTTTTATTATTTGATTTTCAAAATAAAATTCAATTAGATTCCGATAATTTAACTTTAAAGCAGAAACAAAACATTTTCAAATAAAATTTACACTTCCTGAACTCATAAATACTTGTAACTAAAAGTTGCAAGTTTTTCAATGTAGGGGATATTTTTTGTCGTATTGCCCTTTTTTTTTTACTTAACAAACGGGGATTTGTGACAATATGTCAGACTCTGTGAAAATGTGTACGAAATTCCGGATTGTCAAACGAGCCTATTTAATATAAGTATCTCATCTGTGTAGGAGTGGGAACAAATAAACCTTAGAAAATTAGTTTCGTCAATTGAAAACTCTACCTCTCCGACTACAGCCTATATCTGTGAATACGCAAATAGTTTTAGACGACAAATTGTTTGTCATTTCATGTTACCTAAACAACCATCACTAGAATCGACCCAATTTTGTGTTGGGTTCGTTCCAAACTATAATTCCCACTTAACTTCGTGCAAATCTCTAGGGTAAATCTCAGCGAAGCAGAAAATAACATAGCAAACCGTCGCGTCGTCGACCACTTTTCTGAATTTCCCTCCCCCCTCCCAACAAAATACCCTTACCTACTTACACGAGGAAAGAGTTCCCACTGATTCCCTCCGCACAACATCACCGGAGGATAATATTGTCCTCGAAAAGGGTTTTGTATAATATCAGTGACCCCATAACATTTATCGTTGACAAAGTACGACTGAATACCAATTAGTTGAACAAATTTTTTTCGCCAAGCTTAACGACTATAAGCTATGATATCGGTTATATTGGTTTGATGTTCTGATATGAGGTTAAGTTTCTACGTTGCTCCATAATAGAATGAGGTTAGATTTGATTGAAGCTGGGGTGGTTTGATTTACCCGACTTCATTGTCCAGCTGTGGTTGTTTTGTTATTGAAAGCTACAAATCCAGTACTCTCATAGATTGATTGCTATGATTAGACCTAACCGATTCGTATTGTTTCATTTGGAGGGCTGACATTTCCAGTGAAACATGTTTAATAATGATTTGGTTGGATCATATGTCATTAATATGGCAACAATTGTGCGCGGTTTTTGTCTGTCAATAAATTTATTTCGAAACTTTCAAAAGTACACATATACAATTATTACAAGTATTTATTTTTGTTTTTTCTATCACTTACAGATGCCTGGATTAGTTGTGTTCAGGCGGCGATGGTCAGTGGGATCAGATGATCTTATTGTTCCTGGAGCATTTCTATTAACAATACATGTTATATGGTGAGTACAAGTTTTTTCTTTGTTCTCTTTTCAGCAAATAATATGCCCACGTATTAAGTGAGTAATTTACATCAAACTTTTAATGAGAAAAAGCAGACAAAAATTACGATAAGACGAACTTCTTTTAATTTGAAACTTATACGTCAACCGCAAAGGGTTCTTTTTCTTTCAAAACTACATATCGATACCTTCCCGTAAGAATGTATTGAGCGACATTTTTAAAATTGTTCAGGAAACGAAAAAAAAACGTCTCATTTAGTTATTTTTTTGTGTATTTTATTGGACGAAACAAATTTACAAATGTCGCTTAATACATTCTTACGGGAAGGTATGGATATTTTGATAAAATTTTTGAGCTGTAATAAATATGGGCTAAAAAACCATTTCAAGACAAGTTAGCTGTCAAAGTGTGGCTGAATATTAGTGTCGTCTGGCAGGTACCTTTCTGTATTTCTTAAAAAAAAGGAAAAAACGTGTGGGGGGAAAATTAAAAATGATATCTACCAAGTTTAAAGAAATTCGGCCAAACCGCTTAGTCTGTAGTCGGAAAGTCAGACAGACAAACAGAATTGCGAAACCTACTTTTCTGGTCTTCGCCATAATCGTAATGTCAACTTTGGTCAAAATCTCGAGTTCGATTTTTGTACGAATGCATAACTTGCCTTATAGTACCTATAAGTCGCAAGTAAAAAATCAAGAAATTTCATTTATGTAATTAGAGCTAGGTAATGGTTGAAAAATATTTACCCAAAAGTGGTTATTAATGATACCACCCTTGGAACCATTTTTTTGTTTTTGATTTTCTTAAAAACCGTACAACCGATTTGGATAATTTTCTTAAATATTATAATGTATTGAAATAATTTTTTTTTTTTTGGATTTAAAAAAAAATTCATATTTTTTATTTCAAAACTCAATTTTTCAAAAACATCACGCTCGATTTTTTCAAACATGACAAATAAAAGTTTATTAGTACAATCTACAAAATGCGAGGAAAAAAATTAATTTACCTAAAAATAACGGTACCTACTATACAGAATATTAAAAAATGGTTTTCTCAAAAACGGTTCCTAGAATTTCCATAAATTTTGTTTGATTAATTTTTAAGATCTATAATTTAGTAAACAGAAATAGAAAATCAGGATATTACTGACTGTACCGACCATAGAACGATTTTTTAAAATTTTGAATTTCTCATTATCGGTAAACGGATCTTAATGAAATTTTTAATAAAGAACCTTCTTAAAAGATTTTAAATTTAAAAACATTGCATTTCAAAACTTAAACAAAAATAGTTTTTGAATTTACAAAAAAAAAAAACATTTTTTCGAAAATTCAATAATTTAAAAAAGGGATCAATATTTTTTTTGTAAATTTAATTTTCATTCGTACAATAATAAAAACTTTAAGTTGGCGTACGAAATTTTTTCTTAAAAATGCTCTCAAGATTTTGTATATATTTTGTATTGTTCTAGCATAAACTAATATAAGCTTGAATCACATGGTATCCTCTAAAGGATTTTTACTTGCTACTTATAGGTACTTTAAGGCAAGTTATGTATTATCAAAAAAAAATCGGACTTGAGATTTTGATCAAAGTTGACATTACGACGATAGCGAATACTGAAAAAGTGGGTCTCGCAATTTTGTCTGTGTGTCTGTCTGTTCGACTACAGCCTAAACGGCTCAGCCGATTTTCTTTAAACTTGGTAGATATCATTTTTAATTTTATCCCCTCACACGTTTTTTCTTTCTTTTTTTTTAAACCAAAAATAACAGTACCTGCCATACGATTTTTTTTTTTCAAAAACAGATTAAAAAAATAAAAATACAAAAGAATTTCATTTAGTTAAAGCTGGGTAATGGTTGAAAATATTTTCCCAAAAAATGGTTACTGCGGGTACCCCCTATGGAACCATTGTTTTTGTTTTTGATTTTCTCGAAAATGGTACCACCGATTTTGATCATTTTTTTTCTTAAAGCTCCCCAAAAACTTGAATAAAATTGTGTATTCAAATTTTCAAAATTTTTTTTTTGGATTTTTCAAAACAAATTCAATTTTTTTTTCAAAACTCAATATTTAAAAAATGTAAAAAAATGGTTTTCAAAAATCGAAAACGTCGCCTAGAATTTTTAATTAATTATTATATTATTAATTTTTATTATATTATTAATTTTTATTATATTATTAATTTTTACGATCTTTAATTTAATAAAAAAAAATTGAAATTAAGATATTACACCCTGTAGCTACCATAAAACCATTTTTTCAAATTTTGAATTACTCATTATCGACATAACGGATTTTAGTGAAATTTTGTATATAGATGCTTCTAAAAAGTTTAAAAAACATGGCATTTCTTTTTTCTTGGAAATTTCGATATCACAAAACTGGGTCAATATTTTTTTTTGTAAATTTAATTTTCATTCGTACCATAATAAAAACCTGAAGTTGACGTACCAAATTTTTTTCTTAAAAATGTTTTAAAAATGTTGTATATAAAACCTTATTTTATTAAGAAACCACTACATCGACTTATAAATTTTGTTCTTTGCACAAAATAATATTTGCTTGAATCACATAGCATCCCGTTTTTAGCTCCGACTACTAAAGAATTTTTTGTAGTCATTTAAATAATGAATTTTATGTTTTTTTAACATTTTTTGTCTAATAACATTGGCGCAAAATTTTAAACAGTTCTCGTTTAAGGAATAAAACGGGCTCTACTTAACGCAGTCGTTTAGCTTGGAGACTTGGTCTAACTTTTGCATAATTTTAAACACGTTAGACAACTCTTCTAACTGATGTGGGTTTTACAACAGAACCTAAGCGAATTTGCGTTGAACAACCCTTAATTTGACAGATACATAACATACACAACTGCAAAAACACAAAAAAAAGTAAAACCAACAGACAACTTTAAACCAAATAATTTTTCGCCGAAAAAAAGTACATTTTATATACTACCTCGGTACAGATTTTGATTGTTTATAAGTTATTTACATTATTTTAGATCGAAATAAAGTATAAATCGCAAATTCACAGCATAAAAACTCAATTTGTTGTTGCAAGTGCAGATTCATTTAGCTATACTCGTCTCGGCCGGCGCGCGTGCATACATAAGATATGTATGTACCTACATACATTTGTATTTACAGATTTGTTCATCGTAGAGCACTTTCGTACGATTATTTCGAATTTATAATATTCAGTTATTCAGTTTATTTACCAAAAACATCTTTAAAAAATCGAATAAAACATCAGTAAACATTTTTTCTTCGATTTGCTTTGGTATGAAATGACCATTGTCAATATGGATAAAGTATACTTTAAAAAGATAAACTAGCTATTTGCTGCTGTTAAAGTAAGACGAGCTCTTTAACGTTAAAGTATAGTTTATGTCCTTTAAAATTAACAAAAAGTCGGTTCTCGTTTTATACTCAATATTTAGAGTCGACTCCCATTCTAAAATTGATTTAGAGTAGGTTTTAAATGTTTAAAATTTTGCGCCATTATGTTCGTGCTTCTGGCTTCAACCGCAAAGCCTGCAAACTAACGGGTGATTTTTTTGAGGTTAGGATTTTCATGCATTAGTATTTGACAGATCACGCGGGATTTCAGACATGGTGTCAAAGAGAAAGATGCTCAGTATGCTTTGACATTTCATCATGAATAGACTTACTAACGAGCAACGCTTGCAAATCATTGAATTTTATTACCAAAATCAGTGTTCGGTTCGAAATGTGTTTCGCGCTTTACGTCCGATTTATGGTCTACATAATCGACCAAGTGAGCAAACAATTAATGCGATTGTGACCAAGTTTCGCACTCAGTTTACTTTATTGGACATTAAACCAACCACACGAATGCGTACAGTGCGTACAGAAGAGAATATTGCGTCTGTTTCTGAGAGTGTTGCTGAAGACCGTGAAATGTCGATTCGTCGCCGTTCGAAGCAATTGGGTTTGTGTTATTCGACCACATGGAAGATTTTACGCAAAGATCTTGGTGTAAAACCGTATAAAATACAGCTCGTGCAAGAACTGAAGCCGAACGATCTGCCACAACGTCGAATTTTCAGTGAATGGGCCCTAGAAAAGTTGGCAGAAAATCCGCTTTTTTATCGACAAATTTTGTTCAGCGATGAGGCTCATTTCTGGTTGAATGGCTACGTAAATAAGCAAAATTGCCGCATTTGGAGTGAAGAGCAACCAGAAGCCGTTCAAGAACTGCCCATGCATCCCGAAAAATGCACTGTTTGGTGTGGTTTGTACGCTGGTGGAATCATTGGACCGTATTTTTTCAAAGATGCTGTTGGACGCAACGTTACGGTGAATGGCGATCGCTATCGTTCAATGCTAACAAACTTTTTGTTGCCAAAAATGGAAGAACTGAACTTGGTTGACATGTGGTTTCAACAAGATGGCGCTACATGCCACACAGCTCGCGATTCTATGGCCATTTTGAGGGAAAACTTCGGAGAACAATTCATCTCAAGGAATGGACCGGTAAGTTGGCCACCAAGATCATGCGATTTGACGCCTTTAGACTATTTTTTGTGGGGCTACGTCAAGTCTAAAGTCTACACAAATAAGCCAGCAACTATTCCAGCTTTGGAAGACAACATTTCCGAAGAAATTCGGGCTATTCCGGCCGAAATGCTCGAAAAAGTTACCCAAAATTGGACTTTCCGAATGGACCACCTAAGACGCAGCCGCGGTCAACATTTAAATGAAATTATCTTCAAAAAGTAAATGTCATGGACCAATCTAACGTTTCAAATGAAGAATCGATGAGATTTTGCAAATTTTATGCGTTTTTTTTTTAAAAAAAGTTCTCAAGCTCTTAAAAAATCACCCGTTACAAATTGATTCTGGTCTTAGCATTATAAAAATGAAAATTCCACCACTGAAAATTTTCTCTCGAAAAAGCTATTCAATTGTTTAAATGAAGAGGAAGAGTGTCCCATTTATCGAAATAGAATCAATGGAAACTTTTCGGGGAATAGCTCAGGCAGTTCATGGAAAAAAACAAAGCCAACTTGAGCACAATCTGTTTCTGTTAATTTTTAACGGCTCCTATTCTCATTCCCGGAATGTTGAGGTTCTAGATATAAAGTATGCAGAAAATTACCTCTGGTGCAATATCGACGAAGTGCATTTTTTTTCTTAAATTGAGTTAAGAACGCCATAATTACCTAAATGTCAAGTTTTATAAGTGGTAAAATCGAGGTGATTGTATCTTTGCTATGGCCCAAAAGAGGCTACTTTTTTGGTTGACACAAAAGCTGAAACGTATTGTATTTTGATAAACAAGAAAACTTTGAAATTGCACCGGGATGTGCAATACGTTTTAAAGTTGTTTATGTTCATTTTTGATACTTTTGTTGTGTTTGAGATATCTGTCAAATTTCTTTAAGTTTCGTTTGCGAAACCCACAACATTTAGACTAATTATTCAACGTGTTTAAAATTATAAATAGGTTCAACAAAGTTTCGCAACTTCAAACGAGCAACATTCACCATTGTTTGTAATTGATTAAATCATGTAGTACCCGTTGGCATAATGGTTAGTGCATTTGTCATGTAGAAGATCTTGAGTTTACGGGTGTACTGCCTCTTGCGAGAAATTGACAAATCCTCTAAGGGTTTCTCTTGTCATGAAAAGTACTGCTCATTAGACGTTCGGAATCGGCAGAAATTTGTAGGTTTCCCCCATTCCTGGTAACACGCCCATAGAAATGGTTGAGAATTGTAAGTCACTAGGTCCTGGTTCTCTCCGAGCTGTTGCACCAGCAATATATTTTTTTTTTTTTTGTTTTTAATTCATAAAATTCAAAATAAGACTTTGAAGCTAAGAGCTATTTAATCGACATGAGAAATATTTGGGTATGTCTCGGGGCTCTCGTTTATTACATATATGTATAAAAACCAACTGTACCTAAAAACAATTCTACCATAACACTAGGACCACTAGAAATATCCATAAATTTACCATTGAGGCTAACCTTTGGACGACCTGTCAAATATAGAGCTACCTCAATTAGCCGAACTGTACGAATGTGGAAAAAATGCTTTTCTTGCTTTTACTTTGCTCTTGTATTGTGGTTTTATAGACATTTGCCTTTCTAAAAATTTTCTTGGATCTTCCTACTTGCTAACACTGTGTTTGAATATTTTAAAGGTAGATCCTTTGAGTGCATTGCCACCAGAATCTTTATCTCAATCTTTTAAATGCTTGTCATCACTGTTTTTCCAGAGAAAATAGTTTTAAATTTTTTTTCCACTTTTAAACACTGTGATTCCCGGAAAAAGTTTATTGGCCATTAACATTACACAACAATACAAAATAAATTTCTATAAAAGCTCGCCACTTGAAGCTCCAGTGAACCAGTTGATTATAGTTTGTTGATTTTCCTGCATTTTTATGTTCGTTGAACTCTATTGTGGATCAGCTCGCATCCTTTCCGAATTCCTGTTTGTATAGCGAGTTTATGCATTGCGTTCAACATCTCACAATCGGGGTAATTACACTCGCTTACTGCGCGTTGAGTCGGTCGTGTGCATGATGTCGTCAACGACTACAACTATAACAACTAACCTAGTAACGCGTTTGAAACAGAATATTTACTCACCTACTTCCTATGATGCCTATGTGCCCATGTCTACCTCGTGATGTTGCTATTGCTATTCATTGAAATTTCCATTCCATCCTCACACAGGATATGCTAATCCTTGAGATTGAAAAAAATAAAAAAACAAAATGCATCCAAAGTTTTTATGCTGATAGACGTTTGAAGCTCCTTTTTGTATGGAAATACATTTTGCCAGCGGCGGCGACGGACGTTCTGTGAAAAATTGAATTTTTAGTTTGACTCTTTTTCGCTTTTCAACAAATTAAAAGTATTTAACTTCATTTTTTTTGCAAACAAGTGAAAAGTCCAAAAGAGCTTTTACATGGTCGTCGTTCATGCGAAAATGGACTGCCTTTGAATTCATAAATTATGCAATACTCGAGTTCTGGAGGAAAAACTGTGTACGTCAAAAACAAAAACGATAATAACTGAAATTTCACAAGTTAATGTAATTTTGAAGCTTTTGAAAGGAATAAAGACAATTCAGATACAGACGTTCTGAGTTAATTAAAGCATAGGGTCACTATAAATGTTTGTAGTACACATTATCCAACAACATCCTGCTGGACACATAACCCCTTTTTTGCAGAGAATATTTCATTTAACACACATTCTGAGCTGTTATGAAAAACGAGTTATGTACGTCCTCGCCCAGCACAGTGACGGATTAGGCAGGCTTCGAAGATGGAATTTATCAAGAACATAAAGGCCCAATTTATAAGTACAATCTTCTTCGAATAATTGTGTCCTTTCTATGAGGTTTTAAAGCAAAATAACTGCTGCCTCCCAAATATTAACGATATCTACTGTCCTTAAATTATTTGTTTCTATTTTTACTTTTTTTTCAAATTAATCGTTAACGACTTTACTAATTTCGATCAAACTAGTTCATGGTCAAATAACCTTTAAGAATAGGTGTGTTTTTTTCGCAAAGCTATCCGTAGTGAAGTAAGATTTTATACGTATTACAAATACAAAGACTTCACTGCCGATAAAAGTAAAAGTAGGATCCAACTGCGGATAGAATGTTGACGTTTGCTCGAGTCTCGAATACAAATGTTGGTACAATTGAAAACTCTTTTGTATCTCGAAGGCATGTTCGTAGAGTACGAAAAGTAGTTTGTTGTTTAGCATTTTCCATTGAGAGTTTACGTCTTTTTTTTAGAAAACCATTTTTATAAGAAAAACGCTGCATTTTGTATCGTGTTGGTGTCGAACTCTTATAGAAAGTTGTTTAATAACTAACGCGTTTTTGTAGGAGCGAAATGTCGTGGTCAGCTGTTATACTTTAGTTAATCAGCGACATTTAAGAGTTACTAACGCGACAAAGCCTTCTTATGAAAAAAGCTGTTGAGAAATCCAAAACTAACTAAAGTCTGCGAACAGATCCCTTGACTTTTGTGGTGATAATTGTCAACAAAAAAAAAATTCACAAACAAAACTTCTGCTTTATGAAGAATGGCTGGTGAACAGAAAAAGTAAATACAAAATGATTTAAATTGAAATTCATAAATAAATAAAAACCTCCATATATATTTTCAGAAACATGAAAATTACTTGGCAAAAAGTTATTGGTTGTTTTTTTTTCAATTAAATATTTGACAACTAGTCAGTGGTACCATCTTTAAAGTAGAAAAATCGCACAACTGCGGATACGTTTTTTTGGGAAATCCTACTTCACTACGGATAATTTTCCCAAAAAAACACACCTAATGTTTTAACAATAAGTATTTAATATTGGACTTTGAAAATTACACCAAAAAAAAAACGGATACAAGAAAAGATTTCTTATAAAGAGTTTTTCAATAAGGGCAGGCAGATGTTGAAATGGAATAAAACAAGCAGAATGTGAGGTATTTACAAAATGTTCCTTTTAATTGAAAGGCACATGTATGCCATTATGTATAGAATATGCTATCGTACAATTGCCTTCCTCAGCTTCGAACGATCCGAGTGATCCGGCTAAATTTGAGCGGTGCCATGTCTTATGTCACCTAAAGGGCATAGGTTGTTTATGGTTTACACGTATAAATCTGCGACTTCAAAAAAAATCTCACAGGAAAAAGTCTTGCTGGCTCAAATCGCATGATCTTGATGACCAATTCAGGTTACATATTCAAGAGATAACCTTGACCTCAAATCGTTCATGCAGAATTTTAATAAAAAATAACGGTACCTACCATATTCAGTTGTTAAAAAATGGTTTTCGAAAATCGTATTTTCCTCGAAAACGGAGCCTGGAATTTTGATCAAATTTTGTCTTACGACTAATTTTTATTTTTTTATTTCACTTTATTTATTGATCTACAATCGTTTACGGCTAACAGATTGTGAAATGGAAATATCTTTAAATATTTACATGTATTTGCATAATGCGCATATATAAAAACATATTTAAAAAGTATATGTTAGGACTAGATTAGCTTTAAACAAATCTCTAGAGCAGCTTAGTTCAATAAATTGCCAAACTTCATTGAATTGACATTACGATGATAGCGAAGACTAAAAAAGTGGGTCTCGCAATTCTGTCTGTCTGTTCGACTACAGGCTAAACGGCTGGGCCGATTTTCTTTAAACTTGGTAGATATCATTTTTAATTTTTTCCCCCAACAATTTTTTTTCTTTTTTTTTTTTAAGACCAAAAATAACGGTACCTGCCATACGAATTTTTTTCGAAATTTTATAATAATTTTTTTTTCTCAAAAACTGTTCGACAGATTTAAAAAATAAAAACAGAAAAAAATTTCATTTAATTAAAGCTAGGTTGAAAAAAATTTTCCGAAAAATGGTTATTGAGGGTACCCCCCATGGAACCATTTTTTTTGTTTTTGATTTTCTCAAAAACGGTTCAACAGATTTTGATAATTTTTTTTTGCTAAAGCTCCCCAAAAACATAAATAGAATTGTGTACTCAAATTTTGAAAAAAAAATTTTTTGCATTTAAAAAAAAAAACTTCAGAATTTTTTTTCAAAACTCATATTTTGGAAACCCCATGCTAGATTTTTTTTAAACTTGATAAATAAAAGTTTCTCAATATAATCTACAAAATGTGAGAACAAAATTTTTATTTTACCAAAAAATAAATGTACCTATCATACAAATGCTAAAAAATTAAAAAAAAATGGTTTTCAAAAATCGTATTTTTCTCGAAAACGGCGCCTAGAATTTTGATAAAAATTTTTTTCTTTCAATTAATTTTTACGATCTTTAATTTAATAAAAAAATTTTGAAATTAAGATATTACAGCTTGTACTTACCATAGAACCATTTTTTCGAATTTTGAATTTCTCATTATCCACATAACAGATCTTAATGAAAATTTTTATAGAGAAGCTTCTAAAAAGTCTAAAACACATTGCATTTCAAAACTTTAAAATAAATATTTTTTGAATTTTTGAAAAAAAAATCTATTTTTTTCATTTTTTTTTTTTTTTTTTTGAAAATTCGATATCTCCGAAACGGGTCAATATTTCTGTTCGTTAATTTAATTTTTATTCGAACAATAATAAAAACTTTAAATTAGCGTACCAAAATTTTTTCTTAAAAAGCTTTTAAAAAGTTTGTATATAAAAGCTTCTTTTAAAGAAACAACTACAAGGACTTATAATTTTTGTTCTTGCATAAATTCATATTTGCCTAGCATTCTGTTAGGTTAGGTTAAAGTGGTTGTCATTAAGGCGTCTGACACACTTAGACCATTATAGGTCCATTGTGATACCACGATCTAATAGGGAACAAAAAGTTTCCTACTAGTTAAAACCATTTGGAGCTTCTGATGAAGCGAAGGAGACTTTTAATGTCTGTGTTTATGAGATCGCTTGGTCCATTTAGCATTCTGTTACTACTAAAAGAATTTAAAGATTAATTTTATCCTTATGAACAGTTTTCTCTAATAACATTCGTTTTTAAAATTCCTAGTCGATTACATAGGAGCAAGTTCGTGCGACCCAGTCGTGCATTTTATTTATGTTTAATTTAAGAAATTTAAATTGTACCATTCAGAGACTTGATTAATATCAGATTGTATGAGATAGAAATCTTCTACACTGTTAATTTCTAGAAATAGTTTAAGATCATCTGCATAAAGAAGGCACTGAGAATATTTTATTACAGATGTAATAAAAATGTTGAAAAGAAGGCGACTCAAATGGCTACCCTGAGGTACACCCGAACTACATTCAATAGATCTAGAAAAAGAATTATTAATAATAACTTTTTGAGATCTACCAATGAGGTATGAGGATATCCAATTTAAAAATGAAGAGTTATTTTTATAATTTTTACGATCTACTCGTATAATCCAATAAAAAAAATTGAAATCAAGATATTATTGACTATGTCTACCATATAACCATTTTTTCGAATTTTGAAATTCACATTATCAGCATGAAGGATTTCAACGATTTTTTTATAGAGAAGCTTCTAAAAAGTTTGAAAAACATTGCCTTTCAAAATTTAAAAATTTTTCTTTTTAATATTTGTTTTCATTTGTATAATACTAAAGACTTACCCTCAGTTTCACAGTGGAAGTTTAAACTTAAGTTCAGCTGAACCTGAACTGGAGTTTAAATTTGAAGGTCAGGTTTCACAGTCTAATCTGAACTTCAGTTCATTGAACGTAGTTTAAGTAAATTGTTTTCTCTTTCTATCTGATTCAAAGAAAAAAACAATCACGGAAAGTTTGCTTTGTTTCAGCTGTGACCTGTGACCTGTGACAGGAAAAATGAAATAACGAAAATAAATTCTATATTCAAATGTTTGAAGGAGTTGTTGAACTCAGGTTTAAACGGCAGAATAGTGTACTCAGGTATAAACGGCAGAATAGTGTCGTTTAACTTAAACTACAGAATGAACTCTGTTCAAGGATTAAATGGCACTGTAAACGAAAAGTGGGGTTTAAAGTTCCACTGCGAAACTGGGGGTTAAAGTTGGCATTACAAAATATTTTCTTAAAAATCTTTTAAAAAATTTGGGTTTCTTGCAATTATCAAATCGATTTTTTTCGATAGAAAGAAGAAGAATTTATCACAGGTGTACAAAATAAATACAACCTTTTAGTCACAATTAGTTACATGAAGGAATATAATATAATAATAATAAATTCGATAAAAAGTTGTCATCATTTTATCTAAACGCTTAGTCAATCAACAGAACGAAAAATTATAAAGAAAAATTATGGTTGGTTTTCAAATGTACTTTGCATTGATTTTGAAAGTACAGGTGAAAGGGATTATTTAGCAAGTACATCAAATAATTCAATGATATAAATGGTACCAAGTTTGGAGTGGTTGCAACAATGAAATATTTATATTCCGAAAAGAAAATTACATCTACTCTTCATAAAATATTGAAGCATGGACAAAGTATAATCGAATATCAGTTATTACCAGTTTGAGAATTGTCAGGAATCTAAAAAAAAAGATTATAAGAAGTATAGGTACCAAAAGACCCACTTGTTTCTTTACTCGGACATGTTCGAACCAAAAAGGATCTCCAAGAAAAATGCTCTGCAGAAATAATAAGTTTGTCAAGTTACCTCGAATCTAGACGAGAGTTTTCAAGAAATCTAGTTTGTATATATATATTTTTCAAGAAATCTAGTTTTTGCATATTATATATTATTGTTTCGTTAACATTTTTTAACTTCAAATCTATAAACAAACCAGTTTTTTAGCAAATTTATTCTTCATTAATACTTAAATATTTGAATAAAAAACATTCCTTAAAAGTTGAACTTTCCTTTTTTTCTACCAATTTTTTTGCAGTTTTCTAAAAAAAAACTTTGTATATTTTGATTTGTTAACTTTTTTCACACTGCTAAAAAACAAAATCTTTGTTAAAATAAGCTTAGAAACATTATATAGAAAATCATTTACATTACATTTTTACATATTTTAAATACATATTGTATACGAGTAGGCGCAACATTTTAAAAAGCCTATTAAGATATAAGTATGATACTTTACAATTTGATAATTTTAAAGCAGTTTACTAAATAATTCTTAATTTTAAACATTTTCTAATTAGTAACGTATTAAGACAATTTTCTTAACAAATTGTTTCTGAACACACTTAAGACATTGACAGTTCGTGCAAAAAGCTAAGTAAAAAGACATATTTTGACGTTTGTAGATGTCAAAGAGTCATATGAAGTTAGCAAGATACTAAAAGTATAAAATAAGTATTCAATGATTTTAACTTTAATAAAAGGGTAGAGAAAGTATACAAGGCTATATTCGATTAAAATTTTTTAAAATCGTTGTTTAAACCTAGATTCATAGTAACACAGATTTAAAATAGTACCAATTCAACTAAAATTTTGCGCAAAATGTTTAAAATTATGAAAAACAAAATCGCACAAACTGTCTCTTGCGGTTCTAGGCTTAATTCGTAAATACATCGCATACAAAAGCATAGAATATAACTCACATCTTTGGGTAGACTAAACATCCCTTAATTTTTTGGATAATATCCAGAACAGAGCGTTAAAACTGATAGCAAACAGAACTATCACGAGGTTATTCATCTCTTTTACACAGTCGCACAGTGCATCGACTAATGGACAAAAATAAAAAAAAAAGAGGCTGGGTGCGACCCACACTGATAACTTCCCATTTGTGGTCTTGAAAACTTTATATTTAGATAAAAACATATTGTGACGTTTTCTGCAATTTTACCATAGCTATTAATGGAATTTAAATATGTGGGACTTGGGTACAACTGAACAACCTTATTCATATACGTATGTACAGTACATACATTCTTCTAAAAACTAAGTTGATAATAAAATTATGTATTATGTCATAGAAATTACTTTATTATTTCGGTTCCAAACATTTTAATTGAAAAAAATTTAAAAACGAAATATTCAGGATTCTATCCAATTTCATCTTTTGAAATACCTTTAAAAGCTGACCAAAGCGATGTCAGGCCATATATCAAAATCTTTCTTCGTAATTGTTTATTTTCCAGTTTTTCCTTTTGTTATTACTTTTTTTATGAATAACTATTTTTGTCAACAATAAAAATATTCATTCTATTTTGCAAAATCTTGTATGCCGATATATTCCGTGGTTTCTGTCCTACTAACCTTTAAAATATTACAACTTTGGTATAACGTACAAATCATAAATTTTTTGAAATGTTTGGCTAACTAATAATAATAATAAAATTGTGGGCGTGGCAGTGGGTGTATTTCCGTTCAATTAAATTATTTATCACACACATCAATTCTGGACACTTTTTTTCTATATCGTACGAGTAGTTAAAAAAAAATATTTTATAGAGAAAGTGGGCGTGGCAGTAGGCTTACTGCACGCTTTTCTTAATTGATAATTTTTTATCGAACCGGAACATTAATACTTGAATTCACTATCGTACGGAAGTTTCCGTTAAACCAATTTTTTGTCAGCAGTGTGCGTGGAAAAGGGCGTGAAAATTCCTCAAATTGAGTAAAATCCCTTATTTATTGCATTAACCAACCAATTTTTGTGCACAGTTACCTTACTTCTGAAAAACAGATTTTTGTCCACTATGTACCACCATACAATCGACGCACTTTGCGTCGCTCTGGCATTTTTCATGTCTTTCCTTGTTTTATCACTTCTTTCACAAACAATGTTCACTCGAAGTGTTAACCGTGATACTTATTTCGCTAGAAATGCTCATCAGTTCATCCTGGAGTTTAATTTTCGGACGTACCGTGAAATGCAGAGATTCTTTTTAATCGCACAGCACGATCATGTGTAATTATTTACCCGGCACGGTTTCCCTTGCCATTTCAATTTACAAACATAGACCAATTTTCATTGAAATCTCCTTTTTCCTCCTAATTTCCTCGCCGCCGAGAGAGATATGTTTATTAATAAGAGAAGCTACCAAACGGATAAGTGTATCCGAGGTCCAACTAAAATGTGTGTTAGGCAGCAGATATTGTTCGATAATTTTTACCAGCCAAAAGTGAATACCGGGCCCTCTGTGTTGAGGCTTCCAAAAATTAATATCCACTACTGGTATAATGGGCGGTTGCTACTCGTAGTTCTCAAACGACCTTGCTCTTTTTTTATATTATCGTTTAATGAACTCGTTAACGGAAAATAGATAACAGCTTTGATGTGGTAGAATTAATATGATTATGGACTTAATGAAAAAATGATTACAGCGAAAAATTGAGCACTTTTAATGTGCCTTTCCAACGTTTAAAAAACTTTGCAAAAGTTCATAGTTCGGTTTATTGCATAATATTCAAAAAGTCGGTTGCCGGCAAATTAAAAGGAGAAGATACACCGTTTTATTTTTTCAATTTATTGGTTTTTGAATTGAACTAACTATAAGGATGAGTTAATGATTGTTAATTATTCTTCCAAAAAAATAATTATTAAAAGAGCAAAATTGTATATGTTAATATATATATATTGATTATAGCAAGAGGATTACATATATAAACTTATCTGTTCGAACTTCTGTGGTCAATGGTGTGGTATGGTCAACGATCTTAATCCAAATGAACGAGAGCAAGTCGTCATAATTAGCAAGCACAAAATTAATGCCGCATACGCACAATGGTGCATTGTTGTTGTAGTTTGTGGATTCTGTTGCAATATGAGAGCAAGAATTTTAAATGTAAATTCATCACACCATTGACCAATACAAACAATCCTGAGAGTAAAAACAAATTAATTGATTAAGATAAAAGAGAATTCAAAATTGAAATATAAAGAAGAGTAATTAATTACATAATAACATGAGTTCATTATGAAGTTAAGATTATTTTAAGTACTAACATTTACATAACATTGTAATGAAGTTCAAGCAATGAATATGAATCGATAATATTTAAGAGATCATAATTGATTTGTGTTTAGATAATTAAGTGTATAAAGTTTGCTGGTTTTCAAACATCCCGCCCCCCCTGGAACAAGTTTCAGGACACCGGTAGTAGGGCTAATTTCGTAATGGGGCGAACAAATGTTCCTGTTGCTGTACGAACAGTGACCACTCGTACTTGTTGATCCTCTCCGAGTGTAACTGTGACGATTCGGCCCATGACCCATTTAGCTGGTGGAAGATTGGGTTCCTTAATAACTACCAAATCTCCAGCTTTAAGGTTTACTGTAGGTTTTTGCCACTTCGGTCGTTCTTGAAGGGTTGTCAAGTACTCCGTGTGCCATCGTTTCCAAAAGCCTTGTACCATGCTTTGGATATGGTTCCAGTGTGAGAGGCGATTTGTGGGAGTATCCATAAGGCTCGGTTCAGGAACGGCTGTTAGAGGTTCACCTATGAGAAAGTGGGATGGGGTTAATGGATTTAAGTCAAAATCGGACAATGAACATAAAGGACGAGAGTTTAGTACAGCCTCTACTTGTGTTAAAAGGGTATACATTTCTTCAAATGTAAGAATTGCATTTCCAACAACACGGCGCAGATGTAATTTTACGGATTTTACTCCAGCCTCCCATAACCCACCAAAGTGTGGTGCAGAGGGAGGAATAAAATGCCACGATATACCTTCCTTGGCAAGGGTAGCAGTTATCAAATCATTATGAGACTGTTTCATGCACAACTTATGCATCTCAGTTAAACATCGGCGGGCTCCTTGAAAATTTGTGCCATTGTCACTATATATGTTTGTGCATTTGCCGCGCCGTGAAACAAACCTACGAAGAGCTGCGATGAAAGCTTCAGTGGTTAGATCACTGACAAGCTCCAAATGAATGGCCTTCGTTGCCATGCAAACAAACAAGGCAATATATGCCTTAGACATTTTTGACTTCCGACATCGGGACAATCTGATGGTTAGAGGACCCGCATAGTCACATCCCGTATTTGTAAAGGGCCGACTGGCTGTGATGCGGCATGATGGAAGATCGCCCATAATCTGCTGAGTGGTTCCCTTGCGTTGCATAAAACAAGCCTTACATTGACCGACAGTTTTGCGAATAAGATTGCGGCTACCCATTATCCAGTATTGTTGGCGAATAAAAGTGAAGGTTTCAGACACTCCTGCATGTAGATAACGTTCGTGAACATCTTTAATTATGAGCTTAGATATTGGATTAGCTTTCGGTAAAATTATTGGATGTTTAATATTGAATGGTACGGTTGCTTGGGTAATCCGTCCACCGACACGAAGTAGGCCCTCCTTGTCTAAGAATGGTGAATATTTCAACAATTTTGATTTCGCTGGCAGTTGATGCTTATTTCGCAGATGCTGAATGTCGTTTTCGAAGGAAATATTTTGAACGAAAATTAAGATAGCAAATTTTGCAGCTCGAATTTCCGCGAACCTCAACCCATCTGAAATCCTAGGTGTTTTGTTATTAAGGTTTGAGATGTACCTTCGGATGTATGCAGTCACTAATTGTAGACGATACCAAGATGAAATTCTGTTTATCAGATCGTGAAAGACATGTCCATCAAACGACGTGACGAGTGCATGCCTTACGACTGATTTCTCTTCTCGTTGAATAGAGTCGACATCCAATATACTTGAAGAGATGTTTGAATTTGGCCAAGAGTCTTCCGGTTCAGACAGCCAAGATGGACCGGTCCACCAAAGATTGTGATTAAAAAGAATTGAGGGCAGTACACCACGCGAAGCACAATCAGCGGGATTTGATTCCGATGGCACGTAACGCCAAGAAGATCTGGGTAGATTATCCAATATAGCGGCAGTTCTATTAGCGACAAATGTTGTCCATCTACGCGGTGGTGACGACAGCCAATGCAGCACGATTTCTGAATCGGTCCATGCAACTGTTCTGTGAATTTTAACATTAAATGATGATTTCACCGAGGTTATTAATCGAGATAATAATACCGCACCACAGAGCTCAAGGCGAGGAATGGAGACCGGTTTTAAAGGAGCCACCTTAGTTTTAGCAGCTACGATAACAATGTTCAAGCTTCCATCGGCCGATCTTGATAGAGCATAAACCACCGCGGCGTACGCTAATAATGAAGCATCCGAAAAACCGTGAAGTTCAATAGTTTCTTCGTATAAAAACACATTTCGCGGGACACGTATCTTTTCAAGGCAAGGCAATTGTTCACGGTAGGTCAACCATTTTCCCGAGAGATCAGGGGGAAGCAAATCATCCCACCCTAAATTTAACTGAGAAGACCAGAGCTTCTGAAAAAGCATTTTAAAAAGTACCACTGATGGACCCAAAAATCCTAAGGGGTCAAAAATACTGGCTATTTCAGATAATAAGGTTCTTCTTGTTATCAAAGGACGCGAGTTAGAGATGGATAAGCGATAAGAGTACATATCAGACGCAGGATTCCAGTACATTCCCAATACCTTTACTAGTGACCGTGAACGCTCAGGGTCTACAAATGAATACTCACAGTCTTCACGATTTTTGTTAACTAGTAGAGCCCAACAGTTGGAACTCCATTTGCGAAGCTGAAGTCGAGCCTCTGATAATAAAGATATAAGCTCGGTTTGTAACTGTAACAGAGTTGTTATTGAATTCGAACCTGTCATGACGTCGTCGACATAGACGTCGTTAAGTAAGATCCGAGCTGCGTCGGGATATTTATTTTGATAATCTTCAGCAAGTTGTTGAAGTACGCGTACGGACAAAAATGGAGCCGACGCAGTTCCATACGTAACGGTTCGCAGGCGATAGTGTTCTATCGGATCATCTGGCTTTTCCCGCCAAACAATTCGCTGATAATCCCTGTCCTTCTCATTTATCCATATCTGCCGAAACATTTTGACGATATCAGCAGTAAACACAAACCGATGTTGTCTGAATCTTAGACATACGCCAAGGAGATCGCGTTGTATGGGCGGACCGACTAACATTTGACTGTTCAATGAGTGTCCGTTACTATCTTTTATCGAGCCATCAAATACTACGCGAAGCTTTGTAGTCGAGCTGTCTGCTTTAAATACGGCATGGTGAGGCAAATAAAATTGAAATAATGAATTTTTATGAATTTCAGGACGTGGAATAAGTTCCATATGTCCAAGGTCAAGGTATTCCTTCATAAATGCTGTGTATTGCCGATGCAGTTCTGAATTTTTACGAAACCGACGCTCCATTGAATAAAGTCGTGAAACAGCTGGCTGTAGTGTATCTGCGAATTTTGTCAATGGGTGTTTAAATGGAAGTGACACCACATATTTCCCGTCCAAAGCGCGACCGAATGTTCGTTGAAAGTGTATTTCAGCAGGATCGTTAAAGATATCACGGGACTTATGAGGAGAAACTTCTTCTAGTTCCCAAAATTTTTGAAGAAGACCATCCAGGTCAAGAGTAGAATGGCATGTAGTTAAGGCGAAATTCGCATTACCTGATTCAAAGACCTCTCCAGAAATTACCCAACCGAAAGTAGTGTTTTGGGCGATAGGTCTTCCTTCAGGTCCAAAAATGTGCTCTGGTTTCAATATAGACCAGACCTTATCAGCACCAATAATAATGTCAATGGGACAAGAATTATTAAAGAATGGATCTGCTAGATCCAAGAATCGAATATAATCCCATGTCGATATATCAAAGGATCTTGACGGCAAATTTGACGTTAATTTACTTAAAACAAACGCATCGACTGATAACAAGTTTGAAGTATATCGAGACATGAGGTCCAAGGAAACAAGACCCTTTGTATGTCCGGCTTCCATTGAACCTAAACCTAATACAGGGATTCGAGCGTGTGTTCTCCGAAGTCCAAGTTTTTGAACACACGAATCCGACACAAATGATGACTGTGACCCTGTATCTAATAAAATGCGAACATCGATTAATTGATTTTGATTGTTTTTAATTTTCGCTAGGATGGTTGGTAACACCGTTTGTTTTAAGACGTTTAACTCGCGCGAGACATTACTAACCAGAGGCCCAACAACTGAAGGATTCTGAGTCCCATAGGATTGCCTTTCATTTGAAGCAGATAATGATGGCGATTGAATAGTTGTAGAAGCAACAGATCCCGACGTAGAATTATTTGTTGGCTCATCTTGATGAACCAAATAGTGATGCCTAGCCTTGCATATGCGGCAACGAAAGGTTGAGTTACATTTTTTTATAGAATGACCTGGCCGCAGGCAACTAAAACATATCGATTGTGTTTTTGTAAAGTCTCTTCGCGACGGAATGTCTAATTCAAGGAATTGCGGACACTGATACAAATGGTGACTGTTTTTACACATAGGACATTGGCAGATTTTGTCTGACGGCTTTGCTACTAACGCTCGAACTGCACCTGCGTGCTTTCCACGTGATGTGGGAGTGCGATTGAGAAACTGGCATGATTCTAATGCGTCGCAACGAAGTTCAAGAAAGTCAATTAGTTCGAAAATTGTCAAATCTTCCCGACTACCTACTTCATCTGCCCAAGCGTGCTTCGTTTCACTATCAAGTTTACCGAGTAGAATAAAAATTAGCCAAGGATCACGACCGTTCTTAGCTAATGCACTCAAACCTCGAATTACCTCATCGGCACCGTCCGTTATTTTCCGAAGTGTTTGTACATTTGGAGTAGTTATTGAAGGAAGGGACAAAAAGGTTTGAACAAATGACTGAACGATTAAGTGTCCTCGATCAAAACGTTTTTCTAACCTATCCCAAGCTTCTGTATAATTTGTTTCAGAGACCTTAATGTGTTGAATGAGATCTGCAGCAGTCCCAGTTAAAAAAGACTTCAAGTATTGAAACTTGTGTGTCGAAGATAAATTTTCCTTTACATCCACTGTACCCAAAAACAAATCCCGAAAGGAGGGCCAGTCCTTGTAGTCACCGGAAAATTTTGGAATTACAATAGGTGGCAGACGAACTTTAGCAGGATCCTTTGCAGAAGAGCTTAAAGTTTTCAACAAATCGCTTTGGTTATTAGCAATGAGTTCCAATACCGAATTATTACTCGTTGCAGTATTTTCATTTTCTTTCCTAACTCGAATAGCTGCCTTCAATCCCGCATGCGCCAGAAAGTACTTCTCTTCATATATTCCGAAGTCAGAATTAAAATCCTCGGCCTCTCCTTCTTCTACGTTTTGAAGACATTCATAGTGAAGGGAAGTGAATTCGGCCCATGCTTCAATAACCCTGTTTAATCGAATTTCTAACATGTCGATTGCCGTCGATTCATCAATCAAATTAATAAATTCTACCGCACGTGTTAAAGTGGCCTTTGCAATGCCACGCTTCTGCTTAACCGCATTCATATTTCACAAAAAAAAATTTAGATATGGTCGAAGGTGAAATATTTAACAAATTTCAAAGAATGCGAAAAGAAAAATGACTTTAAAGTAAGGTCCACGAGATAATTCGTCACAAGTGCAGGTATATTGCATATATATATTTATTACTGTATACACCTAAACCACGAGATTTGGGTTAAAGCACAGAGTTTTTTATCAACAGAGCTCAACAAAAAGTATATTTTTTAGTTTTTACGACTACGCACACGATAATTTTGACCGATTCAAATCATTAAATCCGGCTCGAAGGACCATGTTAATTATTCTTCCAAAAAAATAATTATTAAAAGAGCAAAATTGTATATGTTAATATATATATATTGATTATAGCAAGAGGATTACATATATAAACTTATCTGTTCGAACTTCTGTGGTCAATGGTGTGGTATGGTCAACGATCTTAATCCAAATGAACGAGAGCAAGTCGTCATAATTAGCAAGCACAAAATTAATGCCGCATACGCACAATGGTGCATTGTTGTTGTAGTTTGTGGATTCTGTTGCAATATGAGAGCAAGAATTTTAAATGTAAATTCATCACACCATTGACCAATACAAACAATCCTGAGAGTAAAAACAAATTAATTGATTAAGATAAAAGAGAATTCAAAATTGAAATATAAAGAAGAGTAATTAATTACATAATAACATGAGTTCATTATGAAGTTAAGATTATTTTAAGTACTAACATTTACATAACATTGTAATGAAGTTCAAGCAATGAATATGAATCGATAATATTTAAGAGATCATAATTGATTTGTGTTTAGATAATTAAGTGTATAAAGTTTGCTGGTTTTCAAACAATGATAGTTTAAGAATAGAGCAAACCAATCCATGACTCGAACAATAGCACTTAACATAAACATAGAATAATTAATATTTTTAGAGCTATAATGTCCTACAGATTCCCTTAAAAATATGAAGTAATACCTGATGTTAATTTTGAGGGAAAGTAAAAGGGAAAATCATAAACTGTCAGTGCGGCTTCTACATCGACCATTTTACATCCCATAGCAATACTTACTACGTAGTATTAATTAACAGCCTTTCAACGAATTACAAAAGTAGTGTTGCTTCGAATTAAAAATGTCCCATCAATGATTAAGATCTAAATGAAAAATAAATAATTTAATTAAGACAATTATTAAACTCCCAAGAAAAAGCATGGCATGTGCTTAATCAATTGAATTACTTCTATTAACCTCAATGCCAGTGTATACACTCGATGGTTATAAAAATGTCCTACACTTCCCCGAAGCTAGTCAGTACCTTCGGAATGTTTCGATTGGGTTTATTTTCTTTGGTTTGCCTGGCAATACCTCAACTGGTATTGAGTGTTCCAATTTGGGCGAATAATAGCTCTGAGAATTCCCGTTTGATTGAGTTCACTTTATTTATCGCTCGAGTGCATTTTCCACAATTTTCGAAGACCCTTGTTGTCATGGAAGACAGCCTTGATCCTGAAACATCGGGGACCAATTCTCGAATGGTAGACTTTATGTTGAAGAACCTACAAGAAACAATAGCCATTCAACTTTGCATTGGCAGCTACGATGTTCAGCCCTGGGACTACTATATATTCTTCGTGGATTCTTTTGAAGCTTTCGGGTATGTATGACTATTTGGAAAAAAACAAAAGAAGACATAAAACCTCTTATCTTTTCTTGTAGTAATCTTCTTAGAAGATTTCCACCTAACGATCATGATCGTCATTTTCACTTTCTCATCGTTTACACCCAGCGGAGGACTAAAAACTTTCACTTCTTCATGGAGATGGTGTTTAAGCTTTGCTATGATTTCCATGTTATCGATGTCAATATTATATTGGATCATCCTAGGTTCGGTGTTTCGGTCTTTACCTATTATCTCTTTGCCAAAGACCAATGTCGAATTATTAAGCCAGAGCTTTATTTTCAAGTCAATCGGGGATTTGACGTATTGAAGAAATTCTTTCCAGAGAAGCTAAGCAATTTTCATGGTTGTCCGTTAAGAATCACAAGTCGACTCATAGAACCATTCTTGACTTTCAAAGGGGATAGAAGCAACCCAAAACCTGTTGGACATTGGAGAAATCTTTGGGGAGTCGAAGGAATATTACTGAAAGTCCTATCGCTTGCTTTGAACTTTGAAATTCAGCTCTTACCGTTCCCAACCGAACAGACATTAATCGAAAACTCAACGGCTTATGGATGTTTCGCCGAGGTGAACTATTAGATTCTAAAAAGCTTGTGCCTCTATTAAGTCTTACTTTTTCTTACAGTTGTTGAATGGGAATGCCGATGTAGCCATCGGAAGCTTCAGTGGTTCGAATCCAGGTCGACGGATGTTTTCAATATCTAAGGTTTATCATTTTACACCATTTATGTATGTCATCCGGGGCGGAAGGGAACAAAACAGCATGGATCGGCTTCTGAGACCGTTTAACTTTGGAGTTTGGATGACAATCATGTGCTTATTAATTTTGGCTACTATTGTCATTTTGATTCTGCAATTTGCACAACCCACAGTTCGACATTTCGTGCTAGAGTCTCGAGAACAAGCACCTGTGTTGAATTTATTTTCGGTGTTTCTGGGCTACCCGGTGACTCAGCTTCCACGACAGACTTTCTCGCGTTTTCTCTTGATCATGTGGTTATTCTTAACTTTTGTCCTCCGAAGTGCATATCAAGGTGGGCTCTACGACGCCATTCGGTTGGATAGGTTCTTAAAAGTTCCACTAGGCTACGATGATTTGATCAATTGGAACTTCAAAATCTACCTTCCACCAGAAGTGGCCCAGCTCGAAATGTTCTCCAACAGACGTTCAATTCAAGTAGTATCGGGTGAGTTAGGAGACAGATTCCATATTCTGGAAAAGAACTTTGATAAATATGCAACAGTAGCTTTGTTGGAAAGCTACGTTAGTTACATGGTGACAGGTAAAAATTTCGGTATTCCATTGTACATGCTCTCGGAAGTTATTTACATAAATCAATTTGTAATGTTTTTGCCCAAGCACTCGATATTCATGCCATCGTTGAATAACAAGCTAATGGTTTTTGTCAATTCTGGACTAGCAATACACTTTAGGAAAATGTTTTTGTCAGAGAGTTCATTCTTCAAATGGACACTGGAAGAACCTCCGAGAAGACCGATATCGATGATACGCTTGAAGGCATTGTTTTATATTTATTTGCTAATGATTGGTTTTGTGGTTTTGGTGTTCTTCTGCGAATTGTTGTCGATTCGTTTTGTAACTTTGCAAAAATTTGTTGTATTCTGATCAATTTAAAATACTTATTCTATTCAAAAGAAAATAAAGCTTTTTTTGAAAGTCCTGCTCTTCTTTAATTTAAAATGCTTGAATAAAGAAAATTGATTTAACGCTGACAGCAGTACAGTATTACTGAGCTGAAGTAAGGGTAAAGGAAAGCACCATAGACTACTTTTGATTGTTTTCCAAGAAAATATAGACAAATTCAAATTACAAATCAACCTTAAAATAATTAAATAGGACTTATTATTTCAGGAGAGCAAAGGAGCATAAGACCAGTCAATGAAGATCCAGTCCCAGTACCCAGTACTCAAGAGGTTAAGAAAACAATGCACAAGCTTAAGAACAACAAATCCGCAGGTTCGGGTGGTCTATCTGTGGAACTCTTCAAGTATGGAGGAGATGTCCTGATAGGGTGCATGCATCAGCTCATCAACCAAGTTTGGGAGGAGGAATTTATGTTCGACGATTGGTCAAATAGCTCCATATGCCCAATCTACAAAAAAGGCGATCCTATGTCCTGCAAAAACTACAGAGGCATATCCCTGCTAAATGTTGCCTACAAGATCGTATCCACTGTACTATGTGAGCGTCTAAAACCTTTCTGCAACACTATGCTCGGCACGTACCAGTGTGGCTTCAGGCCAGGTAGAACAACGATAGACCAAATATTCACAAATCCTGGAAAAGACCAACGAATTTCAAGTCGAGGCCCACCTTCTTTTTATCCATTTCAAAGCCGCATATGATAGCATAAATCGGCAAGAGCTTCTATTGGCGATGCCGGAACTCGGGATCCCGAAAAAACTGATACAGCTATGCCGCATGACGTTACAAAATACACGGTGCAACGTACAAATTGGGTAACAGCTCATCCGTGCACAGAGTTCAGACAAAAAGATGCGCTATCACGTGATTTCTTCAACCTAGTCCTAGAGCAGATAGTGCGCAAGAGTGGTGTTAACCTGAAAGGCACTATCTTCAACAGGTCTTCCCAACTGCTTGGCTATGCGGACGACATCGACATCATCGGCCGCTCCAAGCGAGCTGTGCTAGAAGCGTTCACAGCTATTGAAGAACAGGCGAAACGCGTTGGTCTTGAAGTTAATGAAGCAAATCCCCAGTTAGCTCCTGGTCCAGTTGAAGTTATCAATGGTGTAGGCTCTAGTAGTGAAGCCAAATTCGCCAAGTTGTGGTCTGCGAAAAGCCGAGTTCTTGTTGACTGCAACGGATACTTCGGCTCTTACGGACAGTGGCCATTAATTTTGGCAGCTATTGTCATTCGTTGACTTTCGGGTGTTTGCGAGTATGTTCATTGACCGTTTAACAGTTTGGCGACCGTAAAATAAGATAAGCATGCGAATTGATGCTTAAATAGAACACTCACTTGAATAAATTAATTAAGACATTTTCCGGGCTGTTGACCGCTACAACTGTCCAAGTTGTTTTGCAGGTTAGATTTAATAAATGGAGCCCGATTTGACAGAAGAAACTTAAAAAATTTGGCCGAAAACACCTGTCAAAATTTCTTACTGGAAAGCCCTTTACGTTCCCTACATTTCTGTACATAAATGTATATTGAAATTCTATAGAGTTAGTTATCAACCCTATTGTAGTGGTTTCTGGTAAATATTGAACCAAATTTTGTCTTAGTGGTGAGTGAGCATACTTTCGCTGCTATGCACATTTAAGAAATGAGAAAACTCCCAGTAGGCTGTAGCTTTCGATTCTTTGTCAAACTTCGGCCTTTGGCAAACGAACAAATAGTATGCTTGACTCATTGGTTATACCTCCTGAAAATACCGTGTTAAAAAATTCGTCAAATTCAATCTTGGTGGTGGGGCGAAAATGAGTTTATTGAAGGGTATGGCAACATGACTTTATGTCTTTTATAACATGTTAATTTCTAAAGTATTGCATATTGCTTTAGGCAGTTTTCTAAATCATAACAGGAATTAGCCGATTTCTGTTGTTTGTCATGTACGTATTATCAGCATAGTAACGGCTTGTTGGCAATTTTTCCTAGATGTTGGTCTTTTTGGAGATTTGAAAAAAAAAGTCATAGGGGCCCTCCACTCACTGAAAAAAAAACAATTAATTCCTGTGGAACGTTTCCGAAAGGATTCTCAAATGCGTTTCTCCGAGAACTGAAGTTGCGTTTGAATAGTTCCTGAAAAATTATTTATTCTCTATACGAGTGGTAAAGAAGGTTATTATGAAGAATTAGTCACACTAAACGTATGTTACAATTGATTTCTGGTCCGGGATCCGGTCTTGCGATCACAGATCGAAGTTCTTTATAGCAGATTCCCGATGGGGGTAAATCTATGCTTACCGACATATTTTTTACTCGCAATATACATATGTATGTACTCGTACTATAGGGCAAGTTCTCCATCTGGAAAAAAAATCGAACTTGAGAAAAAAGTGGGTCCGGTAATTCCGTCTGTCGCTCTGTCTATCTCTTAGACTACAATCTAAACGGCTCAGCCGATTTTCTTTAAACTTGTAAATATCGTTTTTAAAGCTGCACTACCACTCTTCTGACGGTTGTTGATGAAATCAGACAAAATATTGATAAAGACCAAATAACCTTTCTCTTACTGCTTCACTTTCCACGATCCATTGATACCGTCGATCATTCTCTTCTCTGCTGCAAACTCTTAAATAAATTTAATTTTTAACTTACTGCTACTAAACTGCTATTTTCCTATCTTACAGGTCGAGAACAAGCTGTTTTCATAAATAATGTTTTTATTACTGTACCGTGGTACCTCAAGGTTCTATTCTGTGGCCCCTCCTGTTTTCACTATATTTCAACGAACTGCCATCTGTTATTACCAATTCCTCTATTCAGCTTTATGCAGATGACGATCAACAACATATAAGTTACTGAAGATGGCGTAAGCTGAATTAATTAATTAATTCTTAAGAACATCGCTTACTGGTCCAAGAAAAATTTTCTTTTACTTAACTTGAAAAAGATCATAGTGTATTGTTATTACAAAAAAACCTCAATTAACCTCTTACTTTCCACCAGTTGTCGTTTATAATGCAGGTATCGAATATGTGCCTACTACAAAGAATCTTGTAGTGACTTTCAATAATACATTGACTTGGAGTAGCCACATTAGTTTAGCCGTAGGAAAAGTTTATGGCGTACTTCGTTCCTTATGGACATCTTTGTTTTCCACAGGTTTAACGTTTTTAAATTTTGTTTCGGTTTATGTAATTATTTAATTTTGTCAGAGCACTTCTAACTTTCAAACCTTGTCAACGTGGTGCTATTATTTAATCTGTAACTTAAAACTAACCATTATTCATAGGAACTTCGTTCTTACCTGGAGTCCTTAGGACTCGCATCACTTTGTTTTACTTTCAAAAGTTGTAACGAAGAGTTTCAACACCTACATACCCCTAATCATATAACCGAGCAAAACCATACAGTATGCATCTAAAGTCATTCCATACGATTTTGTCTCTTATCTTCTCAGTTCACAGGAAGTTCAGAGGAAGTCAAGAAAATGACAAAATTGTCTTTTATTCCTGGCCAAGTGTCGATACCAATCTAGTGTAAAGAGAATTTAAGATCGGCCCGTACACAAAAAAGAGTCAAGGCCTTCCGATAAGGATCCGGACCATTTTGTTCTCAGAGATTTTTATTATGTCAAGACATTTGGAAATAAAGCTTCATGTCTATTTTGTAAAAGACGTACAAAACATCTCAACTGTCAATTGATTGAAAAACTTCTGAAAAATCATAATTTTTTCACCGAAAAATCTGTGGATTTTAGGGCTTTTGGAAAGCATCTTGAAAGAAATACTCTAGATAGGTCAAAATATAGTATATTACCCATCTAGCAAGCCATAAACTGTCAAATTCCATTAGAGGATGGCTGAGATCTCGATGGATTGAAAAACATCTACAAAATCTGAATTTGTTTTAAAGAAAAATCGATTTTTTTGCTCATTAAAATTGTAATTTAGGGAAAGAAATATTCTAAATACGTCAAAATAAATTTGAAATTACTCTAAAATTCGTGGCAAACTTTGAGATTAATAGAGAGTGAATATTAATCGTTTTTTTTTTCGATTTTCCTTACTGAGTGGCTACCAATTTTCCTATTATTATTTTAATAAAATCTGTACAATAAATTCTATACAATAAATTCCAGGCGAATAATGCGGCCTTCTTGTATTTCTCTGAAAATTGACTATTTATGTTTCGAAGTAAAAAGATTATTTACTAAAAATGTATAGACACGTACGGGCCCTTACGTTGGAACTGTACGGCACGAGGTTTCTTAATTAGTTTTACGAGTTTTTGTTCATAACCATCTCATAACTGTTACCGAAAAGCTCAAATATTACAATACAATAAACAAAAAGTCAAATATTTTTTATGTTTAAGGTGCTCATTAACAACTTTCTGAATCGTTTTTCAGCAAATAATCATTCAAAAGATGTTGAACCTTCCTCAAAACCTATTTAAAATTAAATAACTTACCTCAATGTTTCAATTCAACCAATAAAAACTTAAATGAAACGAGTTAATTGCCACAACACCTGCCACAGAAACCAATTGACTGGTTAAAACAAGAAAATAAAAGACTTTAAATTATTTTTTCTTAGGTACGAGTACTATATATATGTATATATACCCGTATTCAATAGGTGGAAGTGTTTTATTCATTTCATAGAACGAAAAAAAATTGAATTATTTTATTATTTTTCCCTTTAATTTTCCTACCCTAACTTTTTCTAGGTACATCAAGCATCATTTTGCAATGCCTTAGCGTGCTAGTTTAGTCTGGAAATGTTTTTAATCTTCCACAACACGTTTACCTCAACGGAAAGAACATTAAAAGCCCTCTCATCCTCGAAGTCTCCAAAACTTCACCCACCGTGTAAATGCACCTTAAAGATCCTTCCTGACTTGCTCTGCCGCCATCGCCACTACCACCGCCAATACAACTTGTGTTTGCCTCTTGAAAAACAACCCTCTTAACAGAAGCAAACATATATTGCTGGATCTCCACTTAAATAGGCAAACTCTGGCTCCTGGTCTGATGGTTTATCTAAAGTCTAAAGGAAGGTGCTCGTCCTCTGCAACCTCTCTATGTTATATGAGCCCACACTGAAGCAAAACTCAGCACACACACACACAAGTGGAATGCAACAATTTATTTGCCAACTCAAGTGGAATAGGAGAGCCACGTTGATACAACATGTTGTGTACTGAGAATGTGGAAAATCCAAATCAGTTTTGAAAACTTTTAGAAAAAGAAACAAAAAAAAAACTGAAAATATACAAACTCTCCACAATTGAGTATTCAACTCATTGCGCCCTTTAACAATCCTTTCCAGGTCCTTTATGTATTGCAAGCAATTGGAATGGTGACCATCTGATCTATTTTAACATAGAGCAGTATTTTTTTCAGGCAGTGTTGGTACAAATCAGAGTATTGAATGTCATTTGTATTAAAGTTGGCAAATGTGATGATTGATAAAAACTTGATAATGTTGCAAACTGTTATGAATTACATACAAATTGATAAATTTCTATGAATAGTTGATACGTTTTCTCCTAAATTGAGTTTTTAAATTGTTTATATTTATCCAAGAAGGACTAATCATTGACAGTAATCAAAATAAATTATTTAAACAGCTAACTTTTTTTCTTGAGCTAACTTTTTTTTTTTTTCTTAAAAAAAAAATGGTCACCCTTAGTAGTACGTATGTAGAAATTGTAATGTTAGACCACGCAAGGCGCGGGGAATTGAGAAAAAGTAATGAGATGGATCCACCTTTTACATGTGAGAATGCATACAAATTTATCTTAACAAAAGGGCATGACGTCGACAATTTTGCTCGCTTACTGTTTTGTTTTAATTTCAAATGAAGAGGGTTGGTTAAAAAGAACCCACCTCTTGTCTAAGAAGTTATTACAAATTGTAAGCTTAATAGTGGACAGAAAAATGTAAATGTTGAAAAGCACTCATGGGGAGCACAAAAGCTGGCCGGCCATATTTACTTTCACATATGTATATTAAAATTATAAGCAATGACACGAGGAAGTCTTAGTCCTGAAGGAACTTTTGTAATTTTCAAAACATTGAAACAAACATAAGCGAGTATTGCACTTGGGCATTTCCTTAGTCTATTTTTTTTTTCTTTTTTTTTTTTTTCAGGAGACATATACTAGATACCAAGTTAAAGCCTACAATTGAATGTATTATGAGTTTATTGCACTCATAAATATTTTTTAAGTTCTGGATAGAAAGAGATTAGCGAATATAAAGGTGTCTCGATTTTATCGTTTTCTCTTTTTTCTCTTTGGTTATGAGTTAAAACGGTTTTCAAAGTTTTCGGACTCGTTTAAGATTTAGATTTTAGATTAGATTAGATTTTTATTGGTTCATAATTTTTAGAGCTGAATACAATATTAATAATACATAAAATCGTTTGAGCATGGCTTTGCCGTCTGCCAGATTGACCATCCAATTTATACTCTATATAAGTTTAGTACAATTACATTTTTAATTTATTATTTAAAACATTTTATTGATTTAGGATTAAATTTTCAGTTTTTATAATTTAATATGTACAACATTTTCAAAAATCCGCATTTATAATTCTGCTCCTATATTTAAGAGCGATTTTTAAAAATTCATACAATTTTTCCACATCCATTCGATTTAATAAAAATATACAGTATTCATCTGTTAAGATATCTTCTCCAAATACATTTCTTCTTATTTCACGTAAAACTGGACAGCACCCTAAGAAATGAATGATATCTTCCCGCTTTCTCAGGTTGCATAAATCGCATAAAATTGGCAAATCGTTTCTATGTGGTATGTAGTTGAGTTGCAGCAATTCGCCTCGTAACCGGAACATCATTGAAATTGAGTTTACATTATTTTCATCTTTGAAATAGTTATTTTCGTTGAGGCAGTAGTCCAGGCGATTATAAATCGTTTGGTGAAGAGATCTTGCAGCTTCTTCCTCCTGGTTTGCCCTATATCTAAGGTCAACTTGTTTGATTAGATCGTACAATAATTGTCTCCAAGTATTTGGTTCATCCAGATTTATATTTATAGCTATTCCACACTCTCCAGCTATTTCTTCCCATTCCTTACAACATCCTCTTTTGCTTCGCACCATTTGAATGGCCACTCTCTTAGGAAGCCGATGATCTGGCATTTGCATGACACGGAAAACATAGTCTACTTGTAGTTTGAGTGTTTTAATAAACAACGGAGATAATCCAGTTTCTATCATTAGCATATAGTTCGGCGAATTGGGAGGGAGATGAAATGCTCTTTTGAGATAATACCTTAAAAGTTTCTCGACCGTTTCATATTTTAAGCCTCCATACCTGTGCAGCATAAAAGAGGATTGATTCCGCTACAGTTTCAAATACACGATATTTGCTACTGTGACTTACGTGCTTGTTGTTGAAGCAATTTTTCCAAGTAGCGTTTAATGCAGTTTTCGCTTTAGTTAGTTTCTCGTTTAAATGTTTTTCCATTTTCATATTTTGTGTGAATAGTACACCAAGATATTTGTATTCTTTTACAACCTCAACAGCATTCCCATCATGAATCCATTTCTCGTTCGCGCTAGTTCTGCCTCCTCCCTTTCTTATAACCATAACCTTAGACTTGTCCGGATTAACAACAAGATTCCACAACTTACAGAATTCATGAAGCTTATTTATCATTAACTGTAGTGTTTCAGGTGTGTACGCCATCATCACTACATCATCAGCAAAAAGAAGAGCTTTAATTTGCAATCCCGCAAATTCTATGCCACCAGGTAGATAATAGACCAGGTCATCTATAAAAAGTGCAAATAGATCGGGGCTAAGTGCACAGCCTTGTCTGACTCCAGTTTTGGTTTCAAACCACTCCGATTTATCTGCACCATTCCACACTGCTGATTTCGTATCTCGATAGATATTTTGAATAAGTTGTCCAAATTTATAGGTCATCCCAAGTCCGTACAGCTTGTACATTAGGGCGTCCCGGTCCACTGTGTCGAACGCTGCTCTAAAATCCACGAAGAGAACATAAAGTTTTTTATTTCTTGCAAGGAATGAATCAGCAATACTTTTGAATACAAAAATGTGATCAATAGTAGAATAACCCGATCTAAAGCCCGCTTGAAATTCACTTATTAGATTTTTTGATGCTATCCAACTTTTGAGGCGACTTTGAAGTACTGCGGTGAAAATTTTGTAGGTGGCATTGAGAAAGGAGATACCTCTGTAGTTCGCAGGATTCATTGTGCACCCTTTCTTGTATATAGGAAACACTAAAGCTTCCTTAAACTGTTCAGGAATTATACCGTCTTCTATAACATTATTCATTAGGCCGGTCAGCGTTTGCATAAGATTATTCGTCCCATACTTGTAGAATTCAACCGGTATCCTATCCGACCCAGCTGCTTTGCCATCATTGAGCCTATTGATGACAAAAGATACCTCTTGCAACGTGATCGGCGAATCTAAAATAGGATCGTAAAAGCAAGGTGATGCGTAATAAAACTTGGATATCTCGTTCGATGTTGGGTTTAAAAGTTGCTTGAAATGGTATTGCAAATCTTGAGAACTTAGGTTGATGTCAATAATATATTTCCTACCGTTTAAACTGTGAGCTATTGTCCAAAATTCTGAAGAGTTCATAGCTAGACTTAGTTTTCTTGCCTCAGATTCAAAATACAATTTCTTTTTTTTTTTACATAAGGTCTTGAACTTCTGATTGTATTTTATATATAATTCCTTTGCAAACCTGCTATTGACTTTACGAAAACGTTTAAGCCAGGCATATGACACATCTCTTGCTTTTTTACAGCTTTCGTCGAACCAGCGCTCTTTGAATGCTGTGGGTTTTTTTTTCAAACTGTTTTGCGGGTATACTAGCTTAATTATTACTTCTAGATCGTTGAAATTCGCGACTTCTCGACTTTGTAGGGCCTCATCTAATTTCACCTTATAGGCGTACTCTTTGCTACTACTCCAAACTATTTTTGGAAGGAGTTTCATGTTTGCCGTTGTGACATTAACTACCTCTGCTTGGTTGAAGGATACGACAATTGGCATGTGGTCCGAAAAGGGCTCGTTCAATACCTCGAAGTCGACAACAAGATTATTCCATTCACGTCCAATAAAACAATAGTCAATGACAGAAGAACCTCGACCTCCAACAAACGTGAATTCTCCATCGGGATCACCTTGGCTTGTTCCGTTTAGCAATTTTAAACCATAGGAGTTGCAGAGTTCAAGAAGCTTATGACCATTGGAGTTTTTAATATTATCTTTAGAATTTCTCGCTATTCCAGCTATACTGTTTTCAGCACCTTTTTCATCACCCACTCTCGCATTTAAATCGCCTATTAGAAGTAAATTTGAGTTGTCACCTCCACATGTCATGAATTCTTGTAGGTTCTCGAAATCGATATCCCAATTGTTACAGTTTAAGTAAGTTGGTAGTAGACGTAAATTTTTCCTATCAATTTTCATTGTTATATACAGCAAGGTGGTATGATTCGATTTTGCAATCATGAATGTTAACATCTCTTTTAAATCCGAAAATATGTCCTCCACTGACTCTTCCTCTTGTATGAGTTCTGGTTGCTGGTATTGATCTTAATTCGTATTTGGTAAATTTATTTTCGTACATATTAATATTTAGTTCGGTAACAAAAGTTTCATATAGGAAAATAATATCAAACATACATATAAAATTATAAAAATTAGTGAAAATCGATTTATTACTTAATCCTGAAACATTGTATGATAAAATTTTATAATTTTTTTTATTTAAACAACAATTTTTTCTTAAATTGTTAGTAATAATTTGAGGGCAGACGGCATTACAATTAAAGATTTTTTTGAGGCGGCGCAACGTAACGTGACGTGTTGCTATTGTTCGCCACTAAGTTTTTGCTACAACCAGGAACGCTATTTGTCGGGCTGTCATCAATCAGCTGCTGTAACATTGACAATCCACATTCGCCGTCACATTGCAATGCCGAGTTGCTGTCAAAATAAAACTTTTTCCCATTTACGAACAAACAATGACCACGAATTTCAGTTTTTAGCGCTTTATTTTTACTATTAATGTCTGCTTTTAACTCCTGCAATCGCCTCCTTCTTACTCGAGATGCGGCTGGATAGTCTCGACGAATGGATGCTCCGGTGCCTTTTATTCTAGAGTTTGCTGTTAAGATGCGTCCAACATCCTCTATTTTGCTTTGCTTCACAATTAAGTTTGTTCTTTGGTTGTTATTCGAACGAAGAGAGCGCACTGATGATATTGTGCTTGCATCTGTTGTTTGCAGCAGATCCATACACAGGCGCCTAGCTTGATCTGTAGCATTTTCCCCTTCTACAGATGGCATTTGTACAATAATGTTTTTTTCATTAACCTTCATCTCCAAGAATTCCACTTGCCGTTCCAATGCATTACATCGGTTTTCAACTGTTTTCAGCTGTACCTGGAGTTCTCGGTTATTTTCTTGCAGCGTTTGAAGCTTAGCACTAACACCATCTATATCGGCCTTCGTAGGTAGATCCTTAAGTTTCTCATCTAATATAGGTGACATGGCTCTTTGAATAAGATGTTCGAGATCTTTTATTGACATATTTCCTACAGCCACATTTAGGTTGGAAGATACAACATTTTTTTGAACATTTTCTGGTGAAATATCAAGAAGTTTTCGTTTACTTTGTTGCTCCATATAGTTGCTTTTGTCTTTTACCGGTGTTCGTTGCAAATTCATGTCAAATTGTTTTATTGTTTGATAAAATTTGTTAGACTCACCGAGTGTTTTTTCGAGGTGTTTGTTACTTTAAAAAGATATATTAACACAATTTGGACTCGTTTTATTTAGATGTCTCAGCCAAGCTTTGTTGATAATAAATTTCTGGAAACCCGTTAGCTGGAAGTTCGTCTACGATGTGTATGGAATAAATTGTGGTGACTTCAAAAGTCTAAAATCCTTAGAAATCAAAACCTTAGATAGATTTGTAAATGCTGAAGAAAATATGTTGGTGGCTTAAGCTTAAGCATGATTCATATGGGTAGCTTAAACATGATTCATGAGAGGTATCTCCCTGATATTCGGCGGCTATCCATTCTCTGCGATCTTTATCATGCTGCTTCAATTCATCTAGGCCAAGATCCCTTATCGAAAGTTTTAAGACCATCTGTTTCGTACAAACCAAACTAGCAATGGTTGCCTCGGATAATTCTTCGTCGAATCACCACTAAGGTGTTGGTCGTGGAGCTAAGTAAGATAAACTCTTTAACTACTTTGAAGTATCTGCTATCAATAGAGACAGCTTGTCTTAGTGGGCGGACAGATGTTTATATTGCATCTTAGAAGGGTACGAAAGCATCTACATGATGACCCTAACTAGCAGGTGTTCCGTAGTTTAACGATAAGTGCTATCAGAATCATATTCGCAGGTTTAATAGGATAGGATCTTACACATACATATATGTATGTATAACTCGCAGAAGGGATATGTTTCGATTCTTCTTCCATCTTACGTTGAAAAAGTAAGATGCCCTTAAGACTCATACTAAACAGCAACTGCTACATATTTTCAGAATTTCTTCAGGAAATTGGTGCATACTCTTTTATTAGTTGCAGACACTCTTCAAAATTCGACTGCTTTTTTACTACTGTTACTTTTATACACTGAGATCATTTGAGGAACCTTCTCTTACGACATATTCGCATCATCAATCTTCCCTTAAAGTAACCCTTGGCGTATTATCGAAGGTTTGAGATCGATTCCCAGCTGTTGCACCTAAAAATAAGAAAATACAATTTTGCTTGTCAGGACAAGTGCTTCACATCTTATCCGGTAGGACTCTGCAGAAAATTTTAGGACCCTTCCATTCCTGCCTACAAGACACACGAACGGATGCTTGAGAATTTCGGCAACGACTTTCGAGCCGGAGTAAATTAAATTTGAAGGGACGAAAGGAGTCTTCCTATTTGTAAATTAGTCAATAGTAACATTGATATCTTTACTGATATTGAAGTCATTTCCGCAAGCGTCATAAATTCAAAGCAATGGGGTAGTTATTGCTATTTGTAAAAAAAAAAAAAAATAAATTAAATAGCACTGAAGGGTTCTTGACTACCCTTAATCAAAATGATTAAACACTGTACGAGCACTATGTGTACATTAGCTATACATTTCACAATGGATTTGTGTGGCTAACGAAAGAATTTCTGTACTTGCCAGTGCTTCCAAAATTAGGGGTACACACCCTTATTGAGGACAATTCTGATATACGCATGTTTGGTTGGTGGCCAGCGTTAGGTTAAGTATAACCAATCTTAAATCAAATTACTTAAATTCTGATGTTGGTGTGCAATGGTACTATAACTACCAGAAGAACGTTCCTTTCACAAGCCAGACTCTATCTATTCCGGAAAGAAATGGTGGCCAAAAGTATTGATATTTGACTTAAACAGTGATGGTAAAATTGGAAAAAGTGCAACTTCGGTCATAAAACCATAATAATCTTTGCTGACAGAAAAAATCATCTCTTGTCCCATACATATGTCTCTAAGGGTGTTCGGATGAAAACCAGTTCATGACCGTCAAAACAGATGATAAGATAATGTCAGGGAACTTTTCAGATAACCTAACCTTGAATAGATGAGCAAATCTTCCGAATTTCTGCAGTATTTCTTCGCACAATCGTCAAAAAGTTAAAGCAAGTGAAGCGTTCTTACAACGAGATGGGATTACTCAGCACAAAACACAGTTAGCTTTAAATGGGTGTCAGGGTACTACCCACAGATTTTATTTGATACTAAAAACAGTCGTTCCCCAATATTACCGGTCGCTAACACGATGAGGTATCACATGAGTACATCCAGTAGGATTGTTGTTGTTCATCGTTTGCGAGCTATACTTACGGCCCCAGTTTCATTTTGCAGCTACATCTCACATAGTCCAGCGAACAGATGAATTGGTCAAAGATGAATTTTCGGTACTTATGCTACTGGAGCAAGAAAAATGTGGAATTCACCAGAGGTTCCTCAAAGCCCCAAACGACGGACAGCGAACAACTGAAACTTGTCTTGTTCCGAAGAATCTGTATACATAGGCTTTGGTTGTTAAAATCCTTAAAGTTCGCAACTCAATGAGAACTCCATATGAGCAGAATGTCATCAGCATATCTAGTTTATGAAGACGGTGTCAGATTGAAAACACAAAGGAGGGTTAATTTCACTTCCATTGTGAATGCCTCAGCTTAGCCAGAACCAGAAAAGCAAACCTTGGAGAATACTTTTTCGACAAATTGGCCAATGTCTCGTTTTTACGGCAAAGAAACATCCTAAAATTCTTCCATAATAACTAAGTTTCCAATAATTATTTTCATTTACCCTCTATGTACCTAACACACATGTATCTAAAATAGATTCTTGAAATCCGATTACGGTGATGCAGTATGTTGTTTTCGCCAACCTTGACAGTTATATGAACATTTTTTAAATAGTAGGCGTGTCAGTGGGTGAACATTTCTTATGATGATTTCTCATACGGACATTGTCCTAATACGAACTTTATATTCATGTGGCTCAAATTTACTGTCCGTAAGCACATCAACCATTATTGTTTTATTTTTAGGAGTCCAAACCTTGATAGCAATTCAACTCTTAATGAGTTTGATGCGCTATCTGATTCTATTTCCCGAATTGTTTCCTTTTACCCTCATACTGAAGTCGTTATTGCGGGCGACTTCAATGTACACAATTCAAGTTGCCTCCGCTATTCGTGACAGACAACACCCGAAGGAAAATATGTTGAGATCTTTGCTGAGATGCACCGCCTATAGATCATCATGTAGATGAACCCACTCGAATACCAGATGTTGATGGCCGAAACGCTCTCACTTTCAAATTGTTTCTTACTTTAAATCTTGATGAGTATATACATACATACGTACCATAACGGTAAACTCTCCATTCCGCACTTCGGAACATTGTGTAATATCAGCAAATTCCTCGTGTCCCATTCGTCCAGTTAAAGAGAAGCATCCCACTTGGACCGTTTGGCAATACGAGAAAGCCAACTAGGACGGTCTGAATAGCTTTTTTAGAATTTTTAACTGGTCACTATGTTTCCTCGATAGCGACGTTGATGCCATGCTGATATGATCACATACGTAATTTTTCTTGGGATGCGTACTTGTATTCCTTAAAAAATTAAGAGTATAAAGCCTACAGAAAAGTCTTGGTTCAATACAAGCTGTAAAGAAGCTATCAGGTTGAGAGAAGTAAGTTTCCGTTCTTACAAAGCCAACCCAACTGAGGAAAATAGGAAAAGTATAAACAAGGCAGAAACCAATACAACGCAGTTACAAAAAGAACCAAATTCTTACATGACCAGAAATTAAAGCGAAAAATCCCGCAGTGTCCCAAACCCGATAACTAGCTCTTTAGATAAGGCAAATGTACTTGCAGCTCATTTTGCTGCTGGCTCAACGTTGCCTGATAGCAACATTGACCTTCCTGTACTGGAGAATGTAAATCATTCAATGGGACATTTATATTTCCGCCCTCATACGGTTGCAAGTTGCAAGAGCCCTTTGAGATCTTGATATAAAAAAATCCACTGGTCCTGATGATATACCCCCCATTTTTGTGAAGAGGTGTTCTTCATCGCTGGAAAAACCATTATGTAAGCTTTTCTATCGCTCTTACTGTTCTGGAATCTTCTCTAGAAAATGAAAAACAGCATTTGTCCAGCCTGTTCCTAAAAAAGCGACCCTTCTTCCCCCTCTTCCTATCGACCAATTGCATTTATGTCCCTTCTTTCCAAGGTAATAGAATCGATGATAAATCATCAACTCAAGAAATATCTCGAAGATCGAAAGCTTCTCAATGACCGGCAATACGGCTTTCGCAGCAATCGTTCTACTGGTTATCTGAGATATGTCAATCTCATCGAGGAGTGGAACAGATACATTGTTTTGGAGAAAGTAAGATTACTGCGCTTAATATTTCTAAGGCATTTGATAGAGTTTGGCACCAGGCACCCTTATTCTTTGGATTAGAAATTACCTTCTAGATTGTTCAATACATGTTGTATTGGACGGCTTCAAGTCTGATCTTCACAAAATAAATGCTGGTGTTCTTCAGGGCTCCGTTTTGTCTCCGACTTTCTTCCTCATTTTTATAAATGATCTCTTGTGTGAAACTTCTAATCCACTTCATTGTTTTGGCGATGAATCTACTTTCAGCTTCTCATTCGGAATGCTCACTCGAAGTAACTATTTTTCGTTCATTTCAAATGATCGAATCGTTCAACAGTCGATTACGAAAATGATTCGATCATTTCAATTGATCGATCATTCGATCATTTTGATTTCACTCAAACGATTCAATATTGTTCCGATTAAATTTTCATTTTGATTTCGATGATAAGATTGACTTGAGGCTTTGATAGTTCTCTCGAAATACTCTATATTGTAAGCTATAAATTTCCAAATGACATCGAATGATGTCATTCAAGAAAAAAAGATTTTATTTCTTGCTCCAGAAAAGAGCATTTTTAGAGCTTTCGGGCGATATTTAGAACTAAATAGTCTACGTACGTCATAACTGAATTCGTCCTCTAGTTGTCTAGCTGTCAGAACTAATAGTTACTGAAAATCGTTACTGAATGACTGGGTACTATAAAATAAATTAACTTTTAGCTACTATCGCTATGTACATAAGTCGAAAGTTTTTATTCGATAATACCCATTAGTAGTGAACATTCAACGAGTTAGGTACATGCTGGGTTCAATTTCCATAGTAAACATACCGGATCCTGATTCCTCAAATAACACCAATTCAACCCAACAATAATTGTTTTTGCGGCCTGCAACATCAACAACCAACAACCAACTCTATCAATCATGTTCTTCAATGCCGAGTTCAACCCACAAATTCCAGTCCACCGTTCGTTTGGCGTTCATATTCCACATTGATTGAATCGGAACAAATAGAATCGAGTGAATCATGGTTAATCGAGTTAACTGATATCGAAAATCAAGATTTCTTAGCCCATTCATTCATCATTCCTAAAATTTCATCAAAATCTAATAAGTGGTTAACGTCCAAATGTCAATGTTGAGTTTGAAAATCAAACAGAACTTAAATTTAAAAATTAAATGTTCTGTCACGCCCGTAACAAAGTTGCGTTGTTCCGGTTTTTCAAATCATCCAGTTCGTGTAAGAAAGGGTTACGCTTATGATGACAATAATTTCCAATTAAAATTTCGTTCAATATATTTTATTTGTGTAAAAAATATCATACAAAGTCACAAATTAACTTGCCACACAGAAAGGTAAATATTTAAAAAGGATTAGTATATCTTACACCATCGGACAATTAGTGCCACCTGTCTCATAACTTCGGTAATAGAAGTCCGATAACCAACTAGTTTGATTTAATTTATTTACAATATTATTTTCTTAGTAATTTATAAAATCATAAATATCTATCGGTGGTACCACGAGTCACACACGTAACATTTAACACAAAATCTAGAAGATATGTAGGTTTAAAAAAAAATCCAGCTTCGACGTTGAAATCTCCCACTATTGAATATTTTGTTTGCATTTATTTCGTACACTGAAAAACAATACCTATACGAAATACTCGTGCATATAAAAAGTCAGAAACTTAACTAACTTATACCCCATTTGAACTTTTCCATCAATCGATCCATTCCTATGGTTAAACGAAAATCACTTCCAATTTCAAGTGCTCATCGAAACCCTCAATCAACAAACATCCAACACGCCTTAATGACTCTCTTGTCCTGTCGGTGTGGGTCGGTCGTTCGGTCAAATGGAGAACTGCTTTTAAAAATAAAACTTGTATCAGGTGACAAGTTGGATTAATGTTGCAAATAGCACATGCGGGTGTCATCATGCCTCGGGCTTTCTAACTTATTGATTTAGTCCATCGTCGTCGTCGTCGCCGGGGCCGCCCGCCACTATACCGGAACTGAAGAAGAAAAAAGTTTGCAAAAAACACAGGAATAGGAATTCACTTCCGTTCTAACAATTCCCAACCGACATCACACTGCTCCCTCCCCCCGCTCTGTCTCTCACTCATTCCAACCCGTTTTGTATAGTTTGCTCAATTCATGCCATCCGCGCTTCCACTGTTACAGTCGTCGCCGCTGCAATTGAAAACAGACAATTTCCGTTCAGGCAAATGGCTTTGTGCTGTGTAAATTTCCGGTGGTAGCTTTTATTTCATATCTTCATTCTGTTTGCTGCTTTCCCTCGTTTCCTCTTTTCCAATATCCCTTCTCCCGTTTAATGCAACGAACAAAAACGCTTTGGAATTATCCTTAAAAGGCTTCAGTCTATCACTTTGGTTTCCAGTTACGATGGCCCGAGCAATTATTATATCCGTTCTGTGTGCTGTACACCTATGCATGTGTATGTTCGGCATGCATAGGTATGTATGCTATGCACAAACCCAACGGCACTTGGTCTCCTAGTCGTAACTTATTCCGTGTCCGCTCCGGACTCAGTTATTCGACTTCGCTCTAAATCTGAATTGCATGCATAGAGATTCTCACTTAAGGACACAAAATAGCATTCGAGTTGAATACCTTTCACGAATGCAAACACAAGTCTTCATATTGTGTTGGTCGCCGCACACAGTCTGCTGACCGATTACCCCAAGGCGGCAACCATCTACCTCCCTCCTATATTTTGGAGTCTCCAATGTGAAGACTCACAAGAACATAGTTTATTGCAGCTCATCGCTGGTTTTCTAAATCCTTGCAGAACTTTCATTCACGTTGGTGCTTCGCCCTCTGGAGGAGAGACTAATATGCCAGACTTGTCATACACGCACACCTTAATCAGCTTTAATCGCTTTAATTACCAATTATACTATGTAGTTTGCTATACCCCTGCAACTTGGTGTGTGACGTGACGTCCAAGCGCCACGCCATCCATTCACTACCAAATCGAGAAATCGAGTTGAGATGATGCGTTTGCATGTCGCCCGCACTAAGTGCATTCATTAAAGCCATTTACGAGAATGATTAAGTTCCCTCACCTTCAATGTGCTGCAGTACACTATAACAGCTATTTCGACGTTACAGGTGGTCTGTGTTGTGGGGGGTTGTCGTTGTTGTTTTAGAAGCTGACACATTGTCTGCTTGGAAAATAGGTTGCCATTATAAAATCACGCTATAAATATTATTGAACTATCTTTCCATATCAAGGACAGTAAAGCTGGTCGATTTGATATGAGTGCAACAAAGTATTTTCACAAATAGTCCTTATACGACTAGAAGTTGCAAATAGATAGGTACGGTACATCGATTTTCTGGAGAGCTTTATTAAAATTACATTGTAACTTTTCTGTTCTATGCATTTAAATTGATTTAGAATTTCGGGTGCAAAAAAAGCCGAAACGAAATCCATTGCAGGATTTACTCTTTTAAGTGTTTCCAGAGACCTGGAATCGTAGAGGGCCAAATCGGGAGAGCGCGCCGAAAACCTTAAATCACCTCTTGGAGAGATGAGTTGCCCAAGGAATTTTTTTTCGCAAAAAGTCGATACTTACTGGGCTCTGGCTCCGACATGCTGTAACCAGACATCTTCCAACTCCATCTGTATGAATTCGGACAAGAAAAAATTTTCAATAATGGTCAGGTAACGTGAAGAAGTCACAGAAGTCGCTCGATAATTTTCTACAAAAAAGTAAGAACCGATCACTATTCTTGATATTCCACACCACACAGTCGCTCTGTCGGAGTGTAGAAGCTTTTGATGGAGCGCCTTGCAAAGCGTCTCACTCTGGTTTAGCATTTTTAGCTGTTTAACTGAGGTGAAAATCTTCTTCGAAAGCGTCTCGAGGCAATGCAGCAAGCATGTTTTCGCTAGTCTGTCTTCAAAATCACGTGGCGACAATTCTTGAACGACAAGCGTCTTGTAGAGATGTAAATGAAGATGGTCTTGAAAATCTCTTTAAATGGAACGTCTCAAAATTCCAAGGGCACCCGCCTGTTTTCTAAGTGAACGCGTGGTAGATTGTTCAAATGCAGATCGTATCCTCTCCATAGTTTCTGGGATATAGACCGTTCTCTGAGTCCTGCTTCTTAACGCGGACAGTTTTTTCGGTATTGTGAAGGGCAATAACACACGCAAAGAAAAAGGAAAAACGATTTACGAATTTTCTTATGGAACGTACGATCGCTCTATAGAGCTCGAGCTGCTCAGCAGCTAGCCGATGCCCTGTCAAAGTATAAAGCTGACATAACAGCTCTTCCAGAAATCAGATGGACAGGGAATGGTGTTTTACAGAAGAAAGAATATGACATATACTACAGCTGTCATACAAAACACCATGTGCTCGGGGTAGGCTTCCTAGTCAGCGAAAAAAATGAAGTCTACTATCATCGGCTTTAACGCTATAAGCGAAACGCTATGCACCCTTCGCGTGCGAGGCAAATTTACGAACATCAGCCTCATTAACGTTCACGGACCTACGGAGGAGTCCTCAGACGAAGAAAAAGAGACTTACTACGAACAAGTCGAGAGGGCCCTCAATGCCTGTCCAAGGTATGATGTTAAAATCATCCTTGGGGATTTGAACGCAAAAATAGGTCGGGAGCCGGTATTCAGGCATTACGCAGGCACCCATAGGTTGCATGAGAACACTAATGACAATGGACTTCGAGTCATAGAATTGGCAGCATCGAAAAACATGGTCGTTGCGAGTACCAGGTTCCCGCGTAAAGATATCTACAAAGCCACCTGGGTATCACCTGATGGAGTCACTCGTAACCAAATAGACCACGTGTTGATAGACCGTCGCCACTACTCGAACTTGATGACGGTACGAACGTACCGAGGTGCCAATATCGACTCGGATCACTATCTTGTTGGTATGGTTTTCCGAGGGCGGATTGCCTTGCGAAGACGCATTGCATCCACCGATCAGGTTCGAATCAACACGGCTGCCCTTCGCAATGAAAACACCAGTAACACCTTTGGTAATGCGTTAGGACTCGCCCTAGAAACACTTGATTTAGGGAGAGTAAGTCCTGGAGCCAGTATGCTGGGCGTAAATGAGAAGTGGACACGCCTTAAGAATATTGTCATTAGGACTGCCAACTCCATCTTAGGCAGCAGTCGTAAAAATCGGAACGACTGGTTTGATGATGAATGCAAGCTAGCGACTGAACGTAAGAATGTTGCGTACCGAGCAATGCAACAATCTCATAGAACGCGGGCACGCGAAGAGGAATATAAAGAGCTCAGAAGAATAGAAAAACGGCTACACAGACAAAGAAAATCAGCCTGGGAGAAGAACCTAATCTGTGAAATAGAAAATTGCCGAGAGCGAGGTCCGCACCAGGCGAGGAAGTTCTACCAATCCGTCCGAAACATGACGCATGAGAGGGAAATCTGATCACCGATCCTGAAAGCATACTGGAGCGATGGGAAGTGTACTTTAATGAATTGCTAAATGGTCACCTCACTGCAGAAGTGGAGGCTCCACTACTTCAAGAAGAATACCCTATGTTGCCGCCACCAAGCATAGAAGAGGTTGAGAAGGCTATAGGCCGGCTTAAACAGAACAAATCCCCGGGAGCCGATGGCATACCAGCCGAATTATTTCATCACGGCGGGCCAGCCTTACGTCAAGCAATTCATAATATTATAGTGCACGTATGGGAGCAGGAAGAAATGCCAGAAGACTGGCGAAAAGGCATAATATGCCCCATACATAAGAAGGGAGATGTCACAACGTGCAGCAATTATAGAGGTATCACGTTGTTTAGTACCGCCTATAAGATACTCTCCTCTATCCTACAAGACCGGATAACCCCATACGCTAAAACCGTCATCGGACAATATCAGTGTGGTTTCATTCCAGGCAAATCAACAACTGATCAGATCTTTACCCTTAGGCAGGCGATGGAAAAATGTCTAGAATTTAACATCCCAACATACCATCTGTTTATAGACTTTAAGGCCGCCTATGATAGCATAGCCAGGGTAGAACTTTACAAAGCCATGAGAGAGTTCGGCATCCCAAATAAATTGACACGACTATGCAGGTTGACCATGACCAACGTAACAAGCCAAGTAAAAATGCTCGTAGCCGGATTGCTATCCAGACCAATCAACATCTTTAATGGACTCCGACAAGGGGACGGTTTGGCCTGACTCCTCTTCAACCTAGCGTTGGAGAAAGCAATCCGTGACTCTGGCACGGCAACAAGAGGGACCATCGTCAACAGGTCCAGCCAGTTACTGGCTTACGCAGACGACATCGACATCATCGGAAGAACCGAACAAGCTGTACATGATTCCTTCATCCAGATCGAGCAGGCGGCACAAAATCTGGGACTGCACATTAGTGAAAATAAAACAAAGTACATGGTACTCCGGTGAGCAGGGTACCTAGCTTAAGCGAAGAGGAACCTGCTCGGAAAGTTCTTTGTGGTACATTCTATGGTAGACGACAGCGTGGTTAACTATTATGCTTGCACTGGAGAGATGGCGTTGGCGTAAACCAGGACGCCCGAAGGCTTGGGGTGCGCAACTGGATGGCGTCGGCTGGAGACCGGGATAGATGGAGAGACTTGTTGAAAGAGGCCAGGACCGGAACCCGGTTGTCGAGCCGTTGATGATGGCGCTTGAAAAATAGGCTTTCCCACAAAATAAACGCTGTTGAAGACACCACGTGATCTTGGCGATCGAAACAAAGTGTTAAGAACATTTCCCTTCGCCTGCTTTAAAATAAACTCACATTAAACAATTGACAGCGATAAGAAGTGAAGTTCTGGCCGATTCAAATCCATCTGTCTGCTGTTAATTTTTAGATACAAGCATACTTTTCGGCGCTGAGCTCAAATATGCCCCTTACCTTTTAAATTAACTTTTTTTTTTGCTTTTTTCATGAAAACCATAAAAATAGACAAGATATTCGCACTCCTGTAAGCACTTTTAAGCATATTTTAAAGATACATTTTGAAGTGCTGCTCATTTTTCAATCTGCTGTATGAATTTGGCACTAACGTGACGTTCATGTACATCATTCCGAAGATATCTGTCATTTAAGGGTTATGATCTTTTAATAGGACCCATCAAAGATTGAGAAGTAAATGCTCTATAATTTTACTAGAGAAAAGTATTCAAAAGTATGAAATAAATTCCTTAAATTGGTAAAACAACTCCCTTAAAAGTTTCATTCCTGCTGGAAAAATCGTAGGAAATGTTTTCGAGAAAATAGGATTTGTGGTTTCTTAACAATTTAAAAATTTTAGTTTTCAAAAAAATCTTTAAATTCAAAATAAAAAAAAAAATTTCGAAAAAGATTAAATTCTAAAAGCTTATTCTTTTATAATAAACATTTTCTCCATTTTGAAAAAAGTCGAGAATCCACAAAAAAAAATAAATTAAAATTAAGAGCGCTCGTTTTGCGAATTCCGAACAGTAATTTGTTCATTGTTTTGTGGAAAAGTTTAATGAGAAAGATTATATCTTAGTTAACTCTTAAAAATGTTGCATTTAAGTCTACGAAAAACTAAACTTGTCAGATAGCACCTTCATTTACAGCAATTAAAATTACATATACGGAAATCAAAAAAAATTAATATAATTTTTTTTAATTAAATGAATAGGTTTTTATCTTTTAGATTAGGTGCATAATTTTGAAAAAATCATGACTGAGTCGCGCGAAATTGTTATGCGCTTAAGATACTTAAAATTTTTAAAATCTTGTATTTTGTTGACCAAAGGCCCCAACCAAAAATGGTAAACAACAGAAAACAATTAAAATTACTTTAAAATTGATAACAGCGTATGCAATGTTGCTAATTATTTAATTGCAAATATTTTGAACTAATTAATAAATAAGAAACTTCATTTAACGACCAAACGTTATTTCCATAACGTATTGCCTTGTCGTTTCTGCACAAAAAAGAGTTTTTTTTTTACTTTAATAATACTTTATACTTTAATAATAATATTTTATTTTTATATTCTTAAAAACAATAGTCCTTAAATAAAATATTAAAACAATGAACTTAGATTCTTTCAAATATTTGTCTCCAGGTATTTGAATCATTTCCATAAAAGAAAATCAAATGCTCTTAAATTCGAATTATAGGCTGACAGTTTATGGAATTTAAACTAAATGAAGAAAATCAATCAAGTTTTCTTTAAAAAATTCAGTTTTGTATATAATTTTTTGTTTCCGTAGGTGAATTTAATTTTATTAATCCTTTGTTCACAAAAATTAGTATACCTACATAACTGATTGACATACATAAATCAAATTAAAACAAAATATACAAAAACATCGCATTTCGTCATTCTAGTAGCGTCTAAAAAGTTAACAAACATCGATTTTCGTCATTTCAATAGCGTTATATCTTTGAAAGGTGTCTATAAAGTTTTTAAAAAAACATCGATTTTCGTCATTTTTGTAGCATCATTTCCATGCTCTGCCATTTAGTTACGGTAATGACGTCTAAAGAGCTAACAAGTATCGATTTTGGTCATTTCCATAGGGGCATTTTCGAGATCTGTAATCGACTAACGGTAATGATGTGATGGTTACGGAAATGAAATCAGTGGGTTTTTCCTTTAAAATGTCATTGATAAGTTTCATCAAATCCTTGAATTTTGTTTTGATGTTTATCCAAAGACGCTGTTAAAGTGGAGGCAAAAAAATAAAAGCGTTGGAGTTGGAGCGGTGAACGATCAAATAACTTGACCGTCAACACGAGATCTTTATTAATTCCTTTTATCAAAATGATAGGTAGTTCTTCATTGATGCGTTGACCGATTGTCAGCGGGTAGCAAAAAGCGATTTTGTTTTTTGTTTAACCTTTAACCTTACTGGTTTTTTCCGATAAATTGTATTTTTGTATGTATTTATTTTTATATAAATATATACTTAGTAAATTTGCGAAGAACTTTTAATGGCTTACGAAAAAAAGATCATAAAAGTGAGCGAAAACAACGACGAAAAAGTTTTAAGTAAAAAGGCAAAGGTTTTCCACTAAGGCTTGTGTTACAATCAGTGAAATTCTATTTCCAAGAAATATTTACAATTATTTATAATAATTGAATGCCAGATATTTATGATGAGGATTTTTTGCTTCAACAAGGGGTTAAAAAAGAAATAAGAGAAAATATTTCAGGGGATACAAAGAGCGACGAAGATTTTATAATTCGTTGTAGTGGTTTTTTAAAAAAATAAGCTTTTATATACAAAATTTTTAAAACATTTTTAAGAAAAAATTTTGGTACGCCAATTTAAAGTTCTTATTATTGTTCGAAAAAAATTTAATTTATAAAAAAAATATTGAGCCGTTTCTGAGATATCGAATTTTCAAAAAAAAATATTTTTTTTTTTTTTTTTTAAATTCAAAAAATATTTATTTTAAAGCTTTGAAATGCAATGTTTTTTAGACTTCTTAGAAGCTTTTCTATAAAAAATTTCATTAAGATCCGTTTTGTCGATAATGAGAAATTCAAAATTCGAAAAATGGTTCTATGGTAGGTACAAACTGTAATATCTTAATTTCAAAATTTTCTTTATTAAATTAAAGATCATAAAAATTAATTGAAAGAAAAAAAATTTTATCAAAATTCTAGGTGCCGTTTTCGAAAAAGGTTTAAAAAAATCGAACATGTCATTTTCAAAATATTTAGTTTTCAAAATAAAATAAAATGCACGACTGGGTCGCACGAACTTGCTCCTATGTAATAGACTAGGAATTTTAAGAACGGATGTTATTAAAGAAAACTGTTCATAAGGATAAAATGAATTTTTTAAATTCTTTTAGTAGTAAGAGACAAAAACAGAAAGCTATGCAAATATGAATTTATGCAGGAACAAAAATTATAAGTCGTTGTAGTGGTTGCTTAAAAAAATAAGCTTTTATGTACAAAATTTTTAAAACATTTTTAAGAAAAAATTTTTGTACGCCAACCTTAAGTTTTTATTATTGTACGAATAAAAGTCTTATTTCCAAAAAAAAATAGTATGCTGTTCTTGAGATATCGAATTTTTCAAAAAAAAAAAAAAAACTGAATTTTTTTTCTTAAAATTGAAAAAATATTTTTTCTTAAGTTTTTAAATGCAATGTTTTTTAAACTTTTTAGGAGCTTCTTTATAAAAAAAATTCGTTAATATCCGTTATGCCGATAATGAGAAATTCAAAATTCGAAAAAATCGTTCTACTCGTATGTTAGGTACAGTCAGTAATATCTAGATTTCAAATTTTTTTTTATTAAATTATAGATCGTAAAGATTAATCAAAAGAAAAAAAAATTTAGCAAAATTCTCGCAACCGTTTTCGAGAAAAATACGATTTTCGAAAACCATTTTTTAAAATTTGTATGGAAGGTACCGTTAGTTTAAGATAAAACAAAATTTCTTTTCTCAAATATTGTAGATTATGTTAAGAAACTTTTATTTGTCAAGTTTGAAAAAAATCAAACATTTGGTTTTCGAAATATTGAGTTTCCAAAAAAAAATTTTGAATTTTTTTTTTAAATCCAAAAAATTGAAAATTGAAAATTTGAATATGTAATAATATTCAAACTTTGGAGGAGCTTTGGCATAAGAAAAATGATTTAAATCGGCTGTACCGTTTTCGAGAAAATCAAACACAAAAAAAATGAACCCAGGGGGGGCTACCAAAAATAAGAATTTTTTGTAAATTTTTTTTCAACCATTAGCTAGTTTTAACCAAATGAAATTTTTCAAATTTTTTTTAAAAAAATCTGTGGGACAGTTTTTGAGAAAAAAAAAATATTTATAAAATTTCGAAAAAAAATTGTATGGCAGGTACCGTTATTTTAGGTCTTAAGAAAAACAGAAACAAACTTCCGGGGGGGGGGGGGGAATTAAAACCCATATCTACCAAGTTTGAAGAAAATCGGCCGAGCGGCTTAGGCTGTAGTCGAACCGACAGACAGAATTGCGAGACCCACTTTTTTGGTCTTCGCTATCATCGTAATGTCAACTTTGATCAAAATCTCGAGTTCGATTTTTTTTACATATTATGCATAACTTGCCTTATAGTACCTATAAGTCGCAAGTAAAAATTTGAAGTTTTTTTTTTAAATTCATAAAAACTTTTTTTGAAAATTTGAATGCACAATACTATTCAAGCTTTTGGGGAGCCTTTAGCAAAAAAAATTATCAAAATCGGGTGTACAGTTTTTGAGAAAATCAAAAAATAAAAAAAAATGATTCCATGGGGGTACCCTCAATAACCATTTTTTGAAATTTTTTTTTCAACCATTAGCTAGCTTTAACTGAATGAAATTTCTTTGTGTTTTATTTTTTAATTCTGTCGAATAGTTTTTAAGAAAAAAAAAGTATTTATAAAATTTCGAAAATTATAAAAATTCGAAAAAGACCGTTATTTTTGGTCTTAAAAAAAAGAAAAAAAACGCGTGGGTGGAAAAAATTAAAAATGATATCTACCATGTTTAAAGAAAATCGGCCTAACCTTTAAGGCTGTAATCGAACAGACAGACAGACAGAATTGCGAGACCCACTTTGTTAGTCTTCGCTATCATCACTTTGATCAAAATCTAGAGTTCGATTTTTTTTACGAATGCATAACTTGCCTCATAGTACCTATAAGTCGCAAGTAAAAATTCAGAAAAATGGTTATTAATGCTGGTACCCTTCCATAAGACCAGTTTTTCTTGCTTTCGATTTTCTCAAAAGCAGTACAACCGATTTTGATCATTTTTTTAAGGTCCCGAATAGTTTGGATGGTATTCAAATTTTCAAACAATTTTTTTAAATTAAAAAAAAAAACAATTTTTTTTTCAAAACTCAATAAATATCGGAAACCTCATGCTCGGTGAAACCTGACAGCTAAAAGTTTTCTAATACAATCTATAAGATGTGAGAAAAAAATTGTTTTTTCTAAAAATAACACTACCTACCATACAAATGTTAAAAATTGGTTTTCGAAAATTGTATTTTATTTAAATCCGTTGTATCGTTTTTCAGAAAATCGAAAATAAAAAAAAAATATTCTATTTTATTCTATTTGAGGTACCATACATAACTACTTCTTGGATTTTTTTTTTAAAGAACTACTCTTCAGAATTTGTTGCATAAATGCATATTTACTTAAGAAATCAGTTTGCTTTATGTATTCGAGTTCAAAACTATTTAAGCAGTAGTTTTCGCAATTTGAAGACCGATTTTTATGTTTTAAATTTTTAGCAAGTTTAGCTGTGGGAGCAAGCTTGTGTGGCCCAGTCGTGCATTTGATTTGCAATTTCATTGAAATAATAACTATTGCAACTATTTTACCTAAAACATGGGTATTTCAGAAATGGATACATGCCACCAGGGGCATTCCTGTATCTCGATGCATATGGTTATCCATCAGACTCAATGAACGTGCTCATTACCTACAATGCTGCACGAGGAGCAACGGATAAAAGATTCCCTTAGGTGCCTTTTGAATCGTCGGACAGAACTACTGACCTGAGATACAGATAGTATAAGTTAATGGAACTCTAATCGATTACGATTTAGTTAATGTGTGGTTCTTCATTTAAATTACTGTTCATGAAATTTTAACAAATCTGGTCGTGATATTAGCGATGGGTTTGAAACTGAAGTTCTTGTTTGTGAAAGGTCTAATTCACTCAACGCCGCCGGCAATGGCAAAAATTAACCAGGCAAAACCAAACTCTAAATTAATTAAAACTTTCTTGCATCACACAAAGGTGGTGATGATGCTATTGCAAGCAAGTCTTCTTCGAATGACGAAGTTATTACTTATTAACGTGTAAACAAAAAAAAATACAAAAATAACTAAGAAAGTTTCTCCATTAGTTTCACATTCAAAGTGAACCACATTCAATTCACTAAAACTTTTTGAGAGCTTCATAAAACCAGAACGGGAAAAATACATCATATACTTTGTTCGTACGAAATGAATTCAATTTTCATAACTTTCACAATAAAGAGGCAAAATATACAAAAATTGGATGTTAGATATTTAGGTCTGTACGTTCACAAAAGGAAATAAAGAAGAATTGAAACGAGAGGAAAAATATATAGAATTTATATCCTTGGTCTAAATTCAGTAAACCGGAACAGCACCATCCAATATGGCGCATCCTTTGCGTACAATCCTGTTATCCGCTTTCGTTCGTTTGTTTCATATTCATGTGTACATATCTTTCACATCTGTTTTTTGTATATCTACCGATGTTTCTTTGGAATATTTGGCCTGAATCTCTGGTAAGTCCTTAAATTATTAGCATCATAGTGAGGTTATGATACTTAATACTTTTTTTTTTAGGTGTGATGTATGTACACGTATTTCTTAGATAAGACCAATAGTATACTTCAAAAAATCAATTTCGGGATCTAATATCAATTTAATGCATTTCACTAAGGGCGCTCTATTTTAATAGACGGCTTATTTCGTTTTTTTTTTAACAGTTATACATTAATTTGAATGAGAACTGAGTTTAAATAATAAATAGAAAAAATTTAAGTTGACATTTCGTGTAAGAAGTCTTAACCCCATTTTTTGCTAAATTATTTCTTTTCTTTTAACTTTTAAATTTCAAAAAATGAACAAAGATCCTCTACTTCAAGGCACAGCAGACCATTTCTTCATATCTGCAAATTTCGCAGGGCACCAAAATACGACAGTACGAGAAAGTTAATTGCGACGCCCTCAACAAATTCTTCTGGAACATTAATTGGTCACAAAAATTTCCCGATAGTGACAAAGATTCCAGTGCAGATATGACTAGATATTTCTTTCTGGTATTTCTATCGAAATTTTATCCCAATTTAAAAGTATCAGACCGAAAAAAAATTCATGGTGTGGTTCAAGTTGTCAAGGTCAGAGAAGTAAGCTTCCGATATTTTAAAGCTAAATCCACTGAGAAAAACCGGAATAATTTTTAACAATCTTAAAAGCCTTGCAACATTCATATTGGACTGACAAAATTTTTTGGATGATCAACAAATAAGGAAAAAATATACTAAAATGTCCCAAAGGTATTAAGAATTTTTGGTATTTCGTAAAAAATTTCTAAACACCTCCTCGTCTACGGTTTCAACCTCAGTCTTCAATCATACTCCCTTTGTTAGGTCTCACGTGAAAGCTAATCTTTTTGCGTGGCAGTTTGCTACAAATTCTACGCTACCAGAATATGTCGTAGCTCCTCCGGTGCTTGAGTGCCTTAAGGTTTCAATAAGACCAATCTTCCTGCGCTCTCGTAATATTTGAATAATGTTGAAAGATCGTGATATGAAAATCTGCTGGCCAAAATAGTATCCCAGTCAATGTTTTGAAGAGGTGTTCCACTCTGGAAAAACCACTTTGTAAGCTTTTCAGTCTTTCCTACTCTACTGTTCTCTTTCCGAGTAAATAGAAAACTGTATTTATCCAGCCAGTCCCTCAAAAAAAGCGAGTCTCCCTCATCAACGGATTGTATAATTATTGCTTTGATGTATCTAAGGCATTTGATAGAGTTTGCCATCAAGCTCTCTTATCGAAAATGCATGCATTTGGTTTCGATGAATCTCTTCTTCGTTGTATTATAAATTAGCCTTGGGACCGCTCAATGCAAATTGTTTGGAACGGTATCAAATCTGATATTCATAAAATAAATGCTGGTGTGCCACAGGGCTTCGTTTTGTCTCCGACTCTCTTTCTCATATTTATCAATGATCTTTTGTGTGATTCTTCTAATCAATTGAATTGGTTTGTTGGCGATATAATATTCTCAGCTTTTCATATTTGTTTGAAGATCTTCACCCATGTCCTTGGGATGTGGAACTCCAAGAGCAACATATAAGCTCATTAAATCCTGATCTTGAAAGCATTGTGCAATTGAGAATTAGAAACGTAGAATTTAATACTTGAAAACCTCAATGCTGTCTCCCAGTCACTCTCAATGAGTGGAGCTTGCATCGAAGAGACTGACAAACTTTCAAATGTTAGGGTTTCCATTTTTGTTCAATAAATGTGCCTCCCCTTCTGACCTGGCTATCATATATGTAAAACTTATATCCGTCCAAAGTTGGTGCTAGTTCAACTAACTTAAGTTTTTTGAATAGTATTCAGAGAAGAGGCTTTAAATTGATTGGAGATATTAACATCGTTGAAACATATACATACATACTTTGAACACCGCTCAGTCACGAGCTAGATGTCTCCAGTTTCGAACGTCAAGTTGGTTGAAGTTCTCTTCCACTTGTGTGCGCCACCTAAATTGCGGTCTTCCACTATTGCGCGCGCCGTCCCACTGGATTGGATTTGAAGAATGAAGACTTTCCAAGCCGGAGAATTTGGGTCCCTCTGCTCTGACCCAGCTTGACTTGCCCTAATTCACCGCTAAACCTTTTTTTTCGCTTCCGTATAAATGCTCACAAACGCCCCACTGATATTACGCTTTATTCTTCCAATTATGTCAATGTTGTCGGCGTACCCGAGAAATTAGACGGACTTTTGAAAGATTGTGCCTCTAGGATTGACGCGTGAGTTTTGCACTATTCTTTCAAGAACGTTATTGAAGAAGTCGCACGACATAGCATTGCTTTGCCTATAACCTTTTTTGACATCAAATGCATCGGTGCGATCTTTTTCAAACTTGATAGAGCAGTGTTTTTTTCGCCACCACCGTCCTGCAGAAACGTATAAGTTTGTCAGGGATGCCAGAATTAGACATTGCTTTATAAAGTTCGTCTCTGTAGAAGCTATCATACACCGCTTTGAAATCGATGAAAAGGTGGTTCCTGGGTTGTTCTCAAGATCTGCCTTGATATGAATATTTGGTCGGTGATGGACATTTCTGGTCTAAAGCTGGACTGATATGGATCTATCAGGTTGTTGACGAAGTCTTCAGGCGTTCACATTCATCGGTCATGCTTTCTTCCGACCATATTATGCAGATTAGCTGCTGCATAGTCCCAACCAAGTCATCTCCAGTTCCGACAGCTGCAGAAGCTTTGTTGGACATAGGATTCGATATAGCTAGCTTCACTTTGTCCAAGTCGGCTGGGCTTCATCGTCTAAGCTTAATGGTATTATCAATATAGCAGCAGAAATTTCTTCTTCATCGCCGTTATAAAGTCTGTAGAACTGGAAGTACCATATTCTGAGTATGGGCTGCGGATCCACTACCGGGAACATGGTATCGGTATTGATCGTCCAAGCAGGCCTCGGCTCGGAGATTGTTTGTTTTTTTGTATGCCTTTTGGTGAAACTTCCAAACCTTATTCCTGCTATGGCCTCCCTTATCGTATATTTCCCTTTATTGATCGATCAAGCGCTTCCATACTTCTTTTTTTCTTTTTTTTTTTTCTAAGAAGCTTTCTTGTTTGTAACATCAAAGAGCATTTAAGCAGGCCTCCAGCCTTGGGAGTTCCATCCACATTTTTAATGACTTTTTTTTCGTATTCCACAATATGGTTCTTGTGAAGCTTAGGGTGTGGTTGCATATACATATATCACATATATCTAATATCTTAGTATTCTGGCATCATATAATAATAACTATAAAGAGTTCTTAGGTTGAAGTATTAAATTTTATTAAAATTGTAGCAAACACCATCTCCATTGCAAATCATATAAAACGGGAAGTTGACAAGATCAAAAAAACACCCAAGACACTTAATGTGCCTTAGAACAAAAAAGTAATACTAACTCCATTTTAAGAAACTTCTTCACTTAATTTTGTATTCAGAAAAAATAGTACCAATTTACGAACTGCCAAGTCCTTGTAACTTAATTTAAAAATAAAAAGTTATCCCATCACTTCCCTCTTTAATGTCATTCATCTGACATTTAATGCCAATAAAGAGTCCTTCAAAAGTACATTGTTCTGCGCTGCTGCCATCCCGTCATCCTGCCAAAATAACCTATTAACCAACTTTCTGGTATTATTTTGTGTGAACACCGTCATTCGCGTGAGTTAAACTCCATCTGGTGTTTGAGTTGCGCTTCATTTCATTATGAGAACATTTAACTGTTTCACAGAAAATTACAAATAATTCATGTTACCTACTTAACGTCTACATATCTACACTCGCAGAACACCATGTTTCGCCTATACATAGAGTATACCTAGGTATGCTCGGCTTAGTTTGTATATTCGCACGAAATTTCCCGAAATAATTGTCATCGTTTCCGTGCTCTGTGCCATGTCGTTCCCTTTTTTTATTTTTATCAGACTACGACAACACATACATAGATAACTCTCTTTAGCAAGAGAAAAATTAAAAAAAAATCGATCGTCAGAATTTATAATAACAAGCGACAATTTAATGGCGACGAAGAAAATGTCGTCGCCATCTACTTCGTCGTCGTCGTCGGCATGGTGGATAGCATGGATGTTGCTGGTCTGGTTGTGTTTTGCAGTCCTTTATAATTCAAGGACATACTTGCGTTGATTATCCTTTCATTTTCATTTCCGTATGATTCTGTGTGCTCATTGGGTGTGCTCCGTGCTCCCCATCACTGCCAAGGGGTATATTAATTTTTCCCTGCCAAGCTAATATAATAATGAGATTGTGATTCTTCGTTCATCGTTTTTTTACATGCAATGTAAGGGCAATTTATTAATTCGTAAAATAAAATTTAAATTCTGGGAAGGTCCATATCAGATTTGACAATTTGCTCTTGCTCAAGAAAATTCGAACGATTTGGATTAATGGTCAAAGGTTACACTAAGGGCGATGGCCTGTGTTATGTTCACGTTAAAGGCATTGGTCGTTTTTTGGCTTATTCACATAGACATGCGACTTCAGGAAACCCCATGAGAGAAAATATAGCGAGGTCAAATCGCATGACCTTGGTGGCCAATTCACGTCATCTCTCTCTAGAAAGATAATCTTACCCTCAAATTGTTCATGCATAATGTCAATCGTGGTGACCGCTGTGTGGTACGTAGCGCCGCACGGTGGAACGAAAACATGAAAAAGTGGTCATCGGGCTGTAACTTTTGACATAATGGATGGATTTTGAAACGGTTTTCACTATTTTATACTTGAAAAATTATAATTTCATACTTTATTTCAAAAAATCTTAAAACATGAACAATTTATCAAAAAAAAAAATTAACATAACCCCTGAAACTAAGATTTTTTTAAATTTTAGCTTTAGGCGAGTAAAATAATTTTATGGAGGAAAAACAATTAATATTTATTGTCTTAATTCATATTACAAATTTGATGTGCATTTTTGCACTTTTTTTTAAATAGATATGTATTTCGAGACATCGTTCACAATTTAATTTGAATGTTATTTATATTGAATATTGTTCTAGTTAACAGACGTGTTTTTTTTGCAAGTCCATACTGAATTGTAGAAAAAAAACAACATCAGGACTAAGCGCTTTACATGTAAATACAACAACTGCTTAACTCTGTACAGACTTAGCTAAGTGCAGATAATTTTCGAGACATAATCTAAGTCCCGATAAAAACCGTGATTCCAAAATAATATTATCTACATATCGACGCTTAACTATGAATACCTCCTATGTCGCATTTAGAAAACTTCAAAGGGGACACAAAAAAACTGATTATAGTCTCAAAATTAAAACGCATAATAATAAAATTTTATACATAATTATCAGTTTTGAATATCTATGATGTGAAATAGTTTAAATTTTAAAAATCCAGCGAAGCAGATGGAAATTATTAACGAAAATGCATCAAAAAGTGAGTTTCACAAAAAATGTATGTTAGGAGATATTCATAGTTAACCGTCGATATATGTTATCGATAATTTGTTCAGAGAAGTCAAAATTGACGTATGGTGGTTAATGCTAGACGTCAATACTGCTGACAAATGCCATAGGGTACAAAGTGCTTCCAACTATTAGGAAAGAAGTTCCTAAATCGTCTTTTTCTACAATTCTATATGGACTTGCAAAAAAAAAAAGACGGCATAAGTTTATACAAAATTTCTTTTGCCTTTTCATGGTATTTTATTAAAAAAATCTATTTCTTTTGAAGGATCAAGCTTAACTTCACCTTTCAGCTTCATTTTTTCGGCAAAAAGAAGCGTAGTGATCCATGGTACTTTTTGACGTAAAGCTTGGGTTTTACGCCTGTTTTGTCGCTCACTGAAGTAATCAAACTCTTCATTAGTGTTGTTAGCGGTTGGTTCTTTTATAAAGGTTAATGTGTTGAATTCCGTTTCAAGCCACGTTTTATACCGTTTTTTCGCATTTTATTGTAACTTCATTCTATACAAATCTATTTTCCAGCTTCACACAAAACTTGCGAAAAAATTCAAACAAGTCCAATTTTTTTCCCGAGATTTTATTGTCGCTGTTTGGACAGCGAGTCAGTTAAGTCAGGCCCGTTAGCCTTTAAAACGTTGACAAAATCTTCGTATGTAAACACAATAATTTCAACTTAGTAAAAAGGCTTCAAAATTATTTGTGTACTAGACTAGACGATCGCTTTGTTAAAAAAAAATTCCCAAAGAGAATCCCCAAACCCTCCCTCTTTCTTTCATGTCAATGTATGCACTGTTTCATACTTTTAGATTTCTTAATGATAGTTATTATTAACAAACTTATTTTATTTAAGAGCTCTCAGCTCTAAGGGAGATTTTTAAAATCCCTCCAGGGAGCGGGGTCGAATCCAATTTTTTGAAAATATGACTCCAAATAAGTACAAAATTCATTTAAGGCTACACAAAACCCGAGCATTTTTGAGACTTTTTTTTAATAATCTTCTAACCTTAAATTAGGATTTTTTTAAAAATACTCACAAAAAGAGTTTTCAACTTTGTTTCAAGGACTTTTTTAATTGTTAAGCTTAAGTGAAACAATTGCATACCAACAAAATTTATTTTGAAAAGAAAACATAAACAGGGTTTGAGAAAAACAAATTACAAAAATGCGTCAAAATTCCATTTTTGTTTATTTTAAAAATACTGCATCTTAGAGTGCCTATTATATGAAAATTAAAGAGTGTACAATGTACATAAAAAAAAACTGTTTTATATATAAAAAATCCACAATTTGCTATGCATATCAAACAAAAAATATTTCCAAGAATGAAAAAAAAAAGCACCCAATGTCCGGAATTTTGTACTATACTCTGTCCAACAAAAATTGTCAGTACGGGGAAGATAGGACGTTTGTCTCTCATTCTGGTTTCATTGCCAAGCATAATTGTGTCGCCTTTTAAAGCTCTCACAGGGATTCCGTAGTTTAAATTATAAATCGCCGCAAATGAGAGTAAAAACGCGTAGGGCTACCGTCTACCGATTCAAAACGACTGAAAACAATATTCAATTTACCTTTTCCCACAACGCCAAGCGGTAAGATAATAGGCGCGTTTTTTTTAAGTTGAAAAGCAATACGACAACACTCAACATACTCATCTTCTTAAAATGTGTTCTCAAAAGCTTCAAATCCCAAAAGCTCCTTAATTAAACCACTGAAAAAGCTCCTTGCTTGCAATTGAGAATGATAATGGTAACTCTGTTTTGATGTAGATAAAGAGCGCACGATCGTATTGAGTGACACTTGACACTCTTGACAGTATCTCATCTAGAGCTGTGCCAATCGTTCATTTTGAAAGATCGAATCAATCATTGATTGATTGGTTCAAGGATTCGGTCTTTTCAATCAATCGTTCATTCAATCATTTTTTATTCATTCGTTTCGTTCCGAACGAGATATAGACCGACACGAAATGTTTTCAATCATTCATTCAACTAAAACATTTTATTTCCAATCGTTTCGTTCCGACCGAGACCGAAACAATGTGAAAATGAAAGAAAGTTTGGCTTTTTCCTACTTCGTTGTTTCATTCACGCCATCTTACTTTGTATATAAAATGAGGGATATACGTTCTGTTTCATGTTCACTCCTATTTGGTATTGTGTAATGATTGAGAACAAGTTGAATGAACGAAACATAACTTTTTTTTTCGTTCGTTTCGTTCATCGGTTGCAGTGGCAAGAGATTGACATTAGGATTGATTGATTTGGTCTACTTTGATTGCAATCAATCAATCTTTTTGCTGAACGGGTCACAAAGATCGAATCAATCGCGATTGACACAGCTCTAATCTCATCAGCAGTGGGATACGATGGTCCTGTTGGGGTGTACAACTTTTTTCAAAGAATTACAACAACAATTCCTTAAGAAAAGTCAGTGGCTTGCTCTTTTTTTAGTGGCATTTTTCCTAACGCATTGTAGTGAGGGTGCATCAGGCACCACTGCTTTAGAAAAAGCTCTCCCACAAGGCCTGTACTGACAATTTTTGTTGGACAGAGTATAGACGTTCCACTGTGCGCCGCCGTCGTCGCCGTCCTGCTGAAACAGCATGTCGTCTAGGTCCATATTATCTGCCAAACGCTCAAAAACCCAGTCGGAGAATAAATGGCGTTGCTTATGGCCATTAACTTTCAGCTCCTGGTTCAGTTGTTCTCGGTCGATCTTGCGTTCCTTTGACGTACAAATGTTAGTTGATTGATTTACGAAAGGGTTGTTTCAAATTTCTCCCCAAATCTTGAAGTGTCGACTACGAAGAGTTACAACGTTTGCACGAACGAACACTCATTTTGATAATAAAATTTTATCATTTTGACAAACTGTTTAATATCATATCTTGCCATGGTGATTAAGTAGCAGTAACTGAATAATAAACAACAGATTTGACAGATGTCACCGGATAGGGTTAAAAAACTACCAACCAAGTGATGGCGTCTTTTTATAGACAGCAGTAAAAGAAGTTTAAATTTTGTTTTGCTTCATAACGAAAACACAAATACGGATCTATTCCGATTGCTTATTTAACTACTTTAAATAGTAGTTAAATAAGGTTAATGTTTCAAAAATTATGGGCAAAATTAAGTACCGGGACTACAACCGCAGCATTTGTGTTGATCTGAAAATGGTTAACTTTCTTCTTGTCCAACATGGGGGTACACACAGTGTCCACTTTTAATCTATCTCTGGGACAGTCGTGGCAAAAGTTTGGTCAGTTCGGGAAGTGGTAGAAGTGGACACAAAAAATGTTGTAAACGTGCCTTTAGTAAGCCGAGACCGCATTATACTTCCACCCCTTCATATTAAACTCGGCATAATAAAACAATTTTTAAAGGTGCTTGAGAAAAGTGGCGAATGTTACAATTTTCTTTTGGATAAGCTTCCAAGAGTAAGTGCAGAAAAATCAAACGCCGGTATTTTTGATGGGCCAAAAATTAGACAACTCGTAAAAGATCCAAAGCTTGGAATTCGTTTGTTTTGATTATGAGTCATTTCCTTCGTAACAAGAAATCTGACGATTATGTGCAGCTTGTTAAGGGATGCTATGGAACTTGCTAGGATGCAACATGAGCATAAAAATTCACTTCCTGCACTCTTGTTTAGACCGATTTCCACAAAATCTTGGCTATTTTAGTGAGGAGTAACTCAAAGAGTAAGTCATAAAACGCAATATTTTTAAAAGTGACAAAGTTGACCAATGAATAGTTTTGCTGAGTTTTGATGAAAAATTCTAGCTTACGAGTTTTTGTCTTATTAAAGGTATTTTGTTTTTCGGAAAAAATTTGCTTCAGGCATTTTTTGTTTAGTTCATTTTACCCCATTTGGAGGGGTAGTAATGCTAGCTTGAATTTGAAGTTAAAAAATTTATTTTCATTATATTATATTTTCAAAAACAAGCGAAACAAATTTTTACTTTTACTACAAATTTACGACGAATATTAACTCATTTCTTTTTCCATTTTGAGTTAATTTTACTCTGTTTTAAGATTCAAGTTATCATAACCATCCCATTACCAAGAATCCAGACAGAATTTACGACATTTCATCCAATTATTACACCCTTAAAATTTTGAAGTGGTAACTCTTACTTGAACGTCAACAAATCTTTAAGTGTGAAGTAGAGATCACACGTATCTCATATTTTTCAAGTTGTGTCGTTTACTTTGCACACATTTGACATTTCCTGTTTTGCAAACTGTCATTGTTTGCTAATACTTCCATTGAACAGAGTTTTTTCCCTTTACACCACCAATATCATCACTTCATCAAATATAAAAAAAAATGTCTCTGGTACAGCGCGGCACAACTCAACACATCAGACAAATATGGTTCTACCCAAATGAAATAATGGAGTGGTACGCCACTGCACTCCGTAACTTACCAAGCAAGTCAAGTGTGGTTCCAGCTTAAGCTTAGACTTAAATTGAGACCAAAAGCTAACTTTGCATAAATTATGTAAATCTTCATTTTTGAAGCAGTAAATATTAGTTTTCGTAATTTAAAATAATGTGAAAACCTGACATGCGACTCTGCCTCCACAAGACTTAAAAAGAGATGTTTAATTAACAAATCTCACTTGAAGTCTAACTGCGAAGATAAATAAAAATCAGTTCAGATGTCTTCCAATACTGCTCACCTTTAATAGTAACTTTTTGCGACCAAGCTGGGTACATTAATTTTATATGAATTTGCATAAAAAATATATTTAGTGGGTGGATTTGGACTTGCAATTAAAGAAAAAATATGTATAAAGGGGGATTCGAATAAACCTTACAACATACAACTGGCTGCTCCTAGAGGAATGCAAAAAGGGTAATTAAGTCCTTACTCTGTTTTTTTTTAAAAAAAGCCTTTTGATTTAATTTTGTGCGCTGCGCTTACTACCCCCCTAAGCGTTAGGGTGAATTCAATTATTATTTTCAATGTAGTTCTGTTCTATGTGTGTTTTCCTATTATACAGTTCGCAAAGGTAATATTTTATAAATAGCTGAAATGTCCCAAATATTTTGAGGGCAGTGAACGTCAGTTAATTGTAAGTGTACCAAGTTTGAGTGGCTTTTTAAATCTAAGTGAAACTAAAGCATCAATTAATAGAAATGAAAACAGTTGAAGAGCTGGGAATTCAGCAAATTAAAACAGAATGCATGACTGGGTCGCGCGTTTTATAAGAAAAAGTCGGTCAAATTTCAATAAGATTACAAGTACAGTACAAACTCGGTTAACGTAACCCTCGATTCACGCAACTCCTCGATTTTCGCAACACTAAAATCGTAGCACTTCTTGACTCTAAGGTGCTACTTTTCAAAAATGTTACATCGATTAGTGCAACTTTTTGTGTTTCATTCATTAAAATCAAAATATCAAACCAACAAAAACGATTAGTTTGGTTTCAATAATGTTTTTTTTTATAAAATTTTCGTTATCTATAAAAAAATAAGCCATTACAACTATAATTTTCTATTTCAAAAAATATAACCCAGTAAGTGCAACAACCTCGGTTATTGCGTAAATCGAGTTTGTACTGTATAGAAAAATATTATCGATTTATGAAGTATTGTTGTTGGCTTGTTTTTGCGCAATATATAGGTACCTTTTTTGCCTTGACCACTTTTCTCATTCTCAACAAAAATAATTTTCATCACTTTTTAACCTCAGAACTAAACAATGGGGAAAATATTTGAAATCCCAGCCGGACTACGATTTGTAAAAACTCTTCAAATGAATTTTTACAATCTTCTAATCTCAGCAAAAGACCGATTATATCACTCTGTATCATAAGGATTTTATGGCCAGAGAATTAAGCAAGGTCTTCTAGAATATTTACATTTCTTTTCTTTAAATTGGAAAGTTTGTCCATGATTTCATTTTTTATACTTGAGAGATGTAGGAAATGATTCTCTGTAATTTTTTATATTCCACAAGGCAGCCATCTAGGTCCAATGTTGTTTATTTAATCAAATAATCTTGTTAGGGTTCTTAGGTATGGTTTCTTTTGTTTTTTCATCAGTTATTAATTCTAGATAATCTAGATCATTTTTCTTCTTTTTCATAAATCTTACTTAAGCCCAACGTTAGCAACTGCCATACATCCTAAAACATTTCGCATATTCGAACCCACAATAACTGACTATTGTGTAATAGTCTGTGACATGTTAAGGCTAGCTGATAATTTTAACTCAGTAATTTTTCGGTGTTCAAAATACCGATAATTTTTTTTAACCGTTTACTACTATATGCTAACATTTCATAAATAAAGACATGTGGATTTCTGTGACACATGTATATTAGATTAGGCGTTTTTCTTTTTTAACTTTGAGCAGAGCTTAAGAATTCCGAGTATGTTCTGAGCAGAGTTTGATTAGAGATTTTCGATTTACGAGTAGTTATGAAAAAGACTGGAGCAATGAACTGTCAAAAGCGTCGGTCTCTATTTTTATTTGTTTGTTTTTTTTTTCGCGTCTGTCTCTGTCATATCACACGATAAAAAGAAATTGAAAGTTAGACGCGCTCCATCTGTTCGTTTATTTTATACAGAGCTCAAAGAGTTAGCTCTAATTGGAAAAATAAACACAATCTGAGCGCTCTGATGTGTCTCAGCTAAAAGAGAAACACTGATCTTTTTTCGACAGCTCAGTTCACTGATCTGAGCTATGCGCCTATTATGGATTACAACTCAACTTAGTTGAGTTGTCATCAACACAACTCAACTCTTAGACAACCAAACAAATTTTTCGTATTATGCAAGTCAACTAAAATCAGTTGTAATGAAAAAATACGTTGCCGTCTTTTAGGAGTCGATTTGCTGTCAAAACCAGGTGCTCAACATGAAATACAAAAGCAAAAATAAGAAATTGTATAATGGAAAGTTCTTTGGATTTGTTTTTCGGTGATTTGGAGGATGAGAATTGCTTAATGTAGCAAAATAAAAAAGAACGTATGTATATTTAATAAACGTATGTACACTTATATTTCTAAAGTATGCATTTTTACTTGCGATATACTTAGGTACTATAGGGCAAGTTCTGCATTTGGAAAAAAAATCGAACTCGAGATTTTGATCAAAGTTGACATTACGATGATAGCGAAGACGAAAAAAGTGGGTCCGACAATTCCGTCTGTCTGTCTGTATGTCTGTATGTCTGTATTTTCTTCAAACTCGGTAGTTAAGGGTCTTCGGTGATTCCCTAGAGGAGAAATTGAAATTTTTTTTTTAGCTCCAAAACTAAGGGTACCCCCCATACACCCGTAATGCAAAATCTTATTTATCTCGAAAACGGCTTTAACGATTTTGATCAAAAAAATTAAGTGTGACATTATGGACATGGACTACATTTTGGTCAAAAAAAATTTTGGGGCAAAATGTTATTAGGGGTACCTGCCATAGACCCGTTTTTTTGATTTTCGACTTTCTCATTAACGGCTCTAAGGATTTTAACCCAAAATTTTCAGCAGGAGTCCCCTTAAGTTTAAAATAATATTGTATATAAAAATATTCGAAAAAATATTTGTTAGGTTTTTTTGAAAAAAAAATTAAATCAATATCTTCAAAACCTATGAACGATTATTTTTTGAAATTATTTCCTAAACTTAATATTATTTAATACTTAAAATTCGCATCCCACATTTTTTTCTTGAAAAATTTTAGAGAAATTTCTTATATAAAAAATGTATTTAATAATAAAACGTTTTTTTAAAATTTATTTGCATAAATTCATACTTTTCTGGAAACCAGACGGCAATTTTATGCATTTGAACATTATTATCTCATTAAATCCATGTTTTATATTTATAAAATGTATCTTAAATTCCAAAGTACTTTTACATAAGAGCAAGTTCGTGCGATCCAGTCGTGCATTTTATTTTGGTTCGAAATAAAGTTTTCCTAAAACAACCAACGTTCCTCAGCGATTCCACCAAGTGTTAAACTTGCTACTGCTCTTCGTTTCATGAGCGAAGGAAGTTGCCAAAAGTGTAATGGCAATGATTTTAATTTAGGACTGATTCAATCGATAGAGTCAGTTGTACTAAAAAAGTGGTAGATGTGATTGAGTAACTCATTTATGGAAAATGGATAAATGCTCAGCTAACATAGAGCAACAAGTCGTTCAAATTGTGATGGCCATGCAGTTTTCAAACTAAAATACACTCATTGTCATTACATTCTATTTTTATTAAAATAGTTGTTTAACTTACTGTTTTGTGTCCATATTTTTTATCCGAATGCAGATTCTTTCATTAAAATGTTCTACACAACTGCTTCGAACCAGTTGTTTGATTTCGACGCATATTACAACCGAAACACAACTCAACTTACTTACATAATACAAAGAGACAACTGAAAAGTCGGCCATTTTGTTAGTTGTCTGCTAATCGGCAACTGGTTGTTCTTTGACAATCAACTGGTTGTGATCGATAATACCAATTCTAAGAATTACAACAAAACTATAGTTGAGTTGTCATCCATAATAGGGGGGTAAAGATAAAAATTTCTATTGTTTCTACAATGGGGCTTTTTACCAAATAGTAATATACATATCACTCTCTCTTTTATTTACATAATGACTTTGACACTTTCACTTTGTTGAAAATTATATTTTTTTGAAAATAAATTCTAGTATTGAGAGAGGTACATTTGTGATAATTGTAACAGGTTTTTTAACTGACTCGGGAAGATTTTGGCGACCTGTGGCGGCCATGTTGTTTTGGTGACATCTGTCAAATCTGTTGTTTATTATTAAGTTACTGAGGCCAAATTGCTATGGCAAGTTACACGATTGAAAATCACGTCCAAATGATAAAACTTTATTATCAACATGAGTGTTCGTTTGTGCAAAAGTTGCACATGTTGCGCCCATTTTACGATAGACTTGGCGGCCCTTAACAACCGTATCTTCAAAGTTCGGTGGTTAACTTTGAGACAATAGTACCGGTAATCAATCAGCCAACATTACGTTAAAAGAGCATATGATCTGCTGAGAACATCGCCCCAGACAGTGAAAGTGTAAAGCAGAAAACAGAAAACGCAGATTTAAACTTGGCGAATTTTGCTTCCGGACTTGGACATACCCCGTACAAGATCGAACTAACCCAGGAGCTCAAAGTTCATGACCATAGATAACGCAGTTTGTTCGCTGACTGGTCTTCAGAGCGTTTGGAAGAGGACCTTAATTTTGGGCGAAAAATCGTCTTTAGCGATGAAAAGCCTTTTTGGATTGATGGCTATGTTAACAAGTGAAATTGCCGTTAATGGGACCACACCAACCAATCCACATGAGGTTCACCAGGTGACAATGCATCACTGTCAATGGTGAGTACTAGCTAACGATGATATTAAGGCCCAAATTGAACCTAATTGACGTAGACGACGTGTGGTTCAAACATAAGGGCGGCGCTACGTGCCAAACAGTAGAAGCCACAATTGACATTCTGCATTAACGATTTGAAGGTAAGGTTTTCCTTTGCAGAGGTGAAGTCATATCATGACCCCTCTAGACTTATTCTTGTGGAGTTTCCTGAAGTTGCGAACAAACTGCATTCGACGAAAACTGGACCTCACACCTTTAGAAGCCGACGACGTGACGTAGACATTTGGACGATATCATATACGAGTATTTTTTTTTCTATAACCTACCTGCGCTCAAGGGATTAGGATTATACCCTTTAAATGTTTCAACACAGCGCGGGCGTGAAGAGTATAATGTCATACATGGACCTTGCAATTAAAAAAAGAATTTTGTTAATGCCTTACAAACAGCTCGTGTAACTCCTTTTCAACATCTACCCACAAATTAATTAAATTAATTAAATTTTGGGCTTCATCAAAGTAACAGCTGTCACTTTTTTTAGTTTGACAGATTCGTAAAATTCCCTATTAGAAGAAGTGTTGTCTCGATTTCAATTAAATAAAGGGGAAAGTTATCATAAAGCAAAAATGTTTTTATTAAGGGTCACGAAATCCCGAATCACAAAATCCCGCCGTTTCAATACTAAATTGACAGCACAGTATGGATTTTCATTTCCATAGTAATGGTTTTATCGAATCAATGAGAAGCAACGAGAACGAAGTTTCCTACTATTGTACTGGAATATTCAATACGAAGAAGACCGCTCTGATTTCGGTAATTTTTAACGAGTTCTGATTAGCTTAAAGCTGAAGACAATTTGAAAAAAAGTATAAGTATGAAGTCTCGAAAGTATCTTGAGTCAAAAAAATAAAAAAATTACAAAAAAATGTCCAAAAAAGTTATTAAAAAAATCATGTGATACATCACTTCCTACATCAGGAATATGCAATTTTTAACTCGCTGAGATGCCTAGTTTAGCCAGAAATCACGTTTAAAATTACTTTGCGTGGCCCGCTCTGCGGGACTTAAGGATTTTAACTCCCTTTTTCGGAGACACACCCGCTCGCGCAACTCCGTCGCTCCGCTTAGGGTGTGTTAAGTCGCCTGGCACGCGCCAATGTAAACAATGTATGAAAAACCGAAATTTCTTCGAAAAAAAATTATAAAAAAAAAATTGTTGAAAAAAAAAATTGTTTTTTTTTTTTTTAATATTTTTGACAAAATGTCCAAAAATATTTTTGGCAAAAGCCCAAAAATTTTTTGGTCAAATGTCCAAAGATAATTGTCCAAACCATTGAAATTTGAAAATCATCTTATCTCCTTAAAGATGAATGAGGTCTTATCTCCCGGAGTTCTACCAACAACTGAATTTTTCCCGAACCAACAGTTCCCTAAATACTTTTCATTTGTTTAAAAATAAATCAAAATAAAATATTTTATTAATAGTACTAAAATAGTATTGAAAATCCCGCCAAATATTTCCAAAAATATCTGTCGGCGGGATTTTTATTTTTATTTTCGGCGGGATTTCGTGATTCGGGATTTTGTGCGGCGGGATTTCGTTACTCTCCCGTTTATTATTAACAAATATAATCAAACTAAGAAGTAGTTTTTCTGGATCCAGATAGCAAGTCTGTTCAAAATAGCATATTATAGTCTTTTTACCGTTTCAGTTTTCAAATTTAAACATAAAAATGAAGGGTGGCTTGAAATTTGATCCAATTTTCTCTTCACTTTATCCTTGAATCACTCTAAAATTTATAGTTAATAACATCTAACTTTGAAAATTCAACTTGATTTCGCCCAAAAGACTTGATCAAAACTGAAGACGAAAGTTCAAGGCAATACAATTATGTATATAAATTAAATTCATATGCAAAATTGGTCACTTCAAAATCCACATTCAGATATTAACAGTAGTGGATTAGACTTCTAGACATCTTAATTTTCAAATCATGTCGTTTATACATTAAACAATAAAATATTCCCTCGAACAACTTCCTTCTCTGCTGTCAGTTTGTGTCCTTGATTAAAATTAAAATATCACTTTTCTCAAGTAGTCATGATCTCATGAGACAGCCAACACTCACATCTTAAACGAAGACTACGGTATTTGTGTCCTCTTTTGTTCCGATATAAATACATTTCTATGCAGCTCCTTATTATTTCACACTCGAATTGTGAATTGCCAGATGGCTTGATAAAATGAAAACGATATGTGACATGAAAACAGTGTGAAAAAGCATTAAGACAAAAGGACTCGTAAGGACCATTATACAATTCTTAACTTGTTTTTTTTTCTCTTCTATTTATTATTGCATTCCTCCCATGGAAGGATATGGAAGTTCAACCATTTGCCATTTTTTTTTCTAACTCAAGACAGAAATCCGACCCCCCGTTGACGACGGTGTGGATGTGTTTGTGCATTCAAATTCTTTCTTTATTTTTTTTTTAATTTCTTTAATCAACGACAGTCAACTGTGATAAACTGAATGAAATTCGAGTGCAAATTGAAATGCATAGACATGAAGGAGTTTCGTTTACTTAACTTTAGTTTTTAGTCCTTCTTAATCCTTTGTAACAAGATTAAGCAAAAAAAAAATGAAGGTAGGTATCGAGAAACTTGGCAGGGAGTTCAAATAAAAGTAGTTCCCTCTGGATAGCGTGTGAACGTGAGGATGCATGTGAAACTTATTCATTTTTGATGGTTTGTTACAGAATTTGGCTGTGAAAAATGTATTTAATTACGGTAAATGTATCCGTTTGGGTTGAAATTAAAATGAAACATTAGAAACAATTAGTTTAAAGTGTAGGGTTTTAGGAGAGGAGACACGAGTAAAAAAACTTCGTCTTTCTTTCTTAATGAGAACTGGAATTGTTTGAAGAAAAGAGTATTTTGAAATACTTCCAGAGAAGTACTAAGTCCAGCAGCCATATTTTTTTTCGATTTTCACAGTTAAGAAAAGTTTTATACCTACCTATTTGACAGTCAGTTTATTTTTGTTCATAAATATTTTAAAGCAGACTATCACCCGCAAACTGTCATACTCGTCGTATGTAAATAAACAGAAATCAAACATTACATTTAGTCAGTGAGTTTATTGTGAAACCTCATCAATTGAACGTTATTCAAGTTGATTGATGTTAATAAATTATTATTGGATCAACCAGTAATTTAGATTGGATTGATGGAAAGATTCCTTTTTTACTCCCATCTGGTTCTAAACAGGCAGTCGAAAATTATTGGCCAATAGCTTAATTTCAGGGTATATCTAATATTCTTAAGACTATTGTGAAAAATAAGATCTATACTTTGGTAAGAATATTTTATTTGAATTTTGAATGGGGTTGTTAGAGGAAGACCAACTGCAAAAAATTTGTCAATCTTCTTGACCGTGTTTAACACAACGTTCTTTTGCTCAAATTATAAATCATGGGTTTCCATTCGAAATTTCTAAATTGGATTTAGATTTAAATTCATGAAATTTGGAAATTTTTATCTGGAACTATGACTAATTAAATTACTCAGGTGTGCCTCTAGAAAGCCACTCTGGTTCATTCCTCTTTTAAACAATTGACTTAATTATTGATCTACCTTCTGTTATTTTAGCGGCTCAAAAGGTTTAATCTGCAGATGGCTTTAAAATATGTATGGTAATTGGATTGTTATATATCCAACCGGATATTATTAGTTTAACGGAATAGAGTGACTCTTATTTCTTGCATCTGAGCATTAATTAATGTTCAGTTATGATTTTGTATCCAATAGAATATTTAATTATACTTGATTACAATATTTCCAACTCTTAACTTAATAGGATGTATTTATAAGGAGATTTTGGGGTTATTCTTTACCCTCAGCTCAAATTTAGTTCTCATATCGATTACATAACTGCAAGAACTAACTCAGGGCTTGGTTTCGTTATCAGAAGTTCAAGGAAATTTACAAATCCGTATCCAATGAAATCTTTATATATTGCTCGTGTTCGATCCTGCCATACGAAATTTATTCGAAATTTTATAAATATTTTTTTTCCACATCTGTTCCACAGATTTTTTCAAAAAAAATTCTAAAAATTTTATTTAGTTAAAACTTACCATTTGTAGTTTAGAACCATTTTTTTTTGTTTTTTGATTTTTTCAAAAACGGTACAACCTATTTTAATCATTTTTTTCTATGCTAAATCTCCTCTAAAGCTTAAATATTACTATGCATACAGATTTTCACAAATTTTTTTTTTTGGATTTAAAAAAAAAAATTTCTATTTTTTTTTTTTCAAACTTAATATTTCCAAAACGCCATGCTCGCTTTTTTTTTCAAATGTTATAAATAAAAGTTTCTTAATATAATCTAGAAGCTGTGAGAAATTATTTTACCTTAAAATAACAGTACAGTACACACCATACAAATGTTAAAAAATCGTTTTCGAAAATCGTATTTTTCTCGAAAACGGCTCCGATAATTTTGATAAAATTTCTTTTCTTATGATAAATTTTTACGATCTAAAATTTAATAAAAAAAATTGAAAATAAGATATAACAGACTGTACCTACCATAGAACCATTTTTTTTTTTAATTTTGAATTTCTCACTATCGACATAACAGATTTTAACGAATTTTTTTTTATAGAATAACTTATAAAAAGTTTGACAAACATTGCATTTCAAAACCTTAATAAAAATATTTTTTGAATTTTTGAAAGAAAAAAAACTTTTTTTTTTGTTTTTGGAAAATTCGATATTTCAAAAACGGCTCAATATTTTTTTTGTAAATTTAATTTTTAATCGTAAAACAATAAAAGCTTTAAGTTGGCGTACCAAAATTTCTACAATAATTTTAAAAATTTTGTATATAAAAGTTTATTTTTTTAAGAAACCACTACAAAGACTTATAATTTTTGTTTTTGCATAAGCTAATAGTTGCTTGAATCACGAGGCATCCTGTTTTTAGCACCAACTACTAACGGAGTTGTTTTAGTCAGTTAAAAAATGAATTTTATGCTTATGAACAGTTTTTCTCTAATAACATTAATTTCTGAAATTCCTAGTCTTTTACATAAGAACAAGTTCGTGCAACCCAGTCGTTCATTTTATTTTATTTTTTGATTAAGCTGAAAATCCCTACATCCAAATTTAATTTTTCATTTAGGATAGGATATGTCGATAAGTGTCAAAAATATTGGAAAATTTTGAACACCAAAATGTTAAATTGGATCTCGTTATATTTTATATAAGTTAGTTTTTTTTAAAACTGCACATTTCTTAGGAGAGGATATAGTTCACAATAAGTTTTTTAGAAATAAAAAGAAATGGCCGCAGAATTAATTTATATAAATAGATATCACTTGAATTTTTAGGGTTGGAGCTTGTTAGTTTTTATACATATAATTGTAGAGCAAGATTTGCGGAACGATTTTTGTCAAACGATTGTCACCCTTTATGAGAAAAACTCTACTCAATATACATATTAATATTTTCTATAAAATTTAATTAAAATAATATTATAAAAAAAATACTAATTTTAAAATTTCTTTCTTTGTTTCTAATTTCAGCATGATAGCTTTATGCACCTCATTAATTATATTTGTATATGATACAGAAGTATTAAGCATTAAATTTCTGTGGTACTATCAACTAAGTTATGTAGTTATATTAGGATGTAAGTAAAAAATTATATTTATAAATTATAATTAATAAAAAATTAATATTTTGTTTGTCTATTCCAAGTAACAATATGCATAGAACTAGCTATTTGTATTATTTCAATGAGAGGTAGTATATTGGATTCTGAAGTCCGAACATCGATAAATATATGGATTTATATAAAAAGTTGTAAGTATTCCAGTTAAATAAATCAAAACCTTATATCGATTTTTGTCCAATGTTACATTAACAAATCAAATGAAAAAAAACATTTATAATAAAATGGCACTTTACTATATTTAAAATATACAAACATTGTGGACAATTTTTCCTTCTTGTCCACCTATTTTAAAATAGTGTTTATATACACTTAGAAAAAAACATCTGGTTAAAATTTAACACGTGTCTTGTTAAATTAACAATTTGGACTGTATTAAGTAATGGAAAAATAAGAAAATAACAGTGGATTTAAAAAATATAAATTCTTGCAAATGAGAAAACTGAACATGATTTTACATGGTCGCAATGTTAATTTGAACAATGGTCATGTCTCTTGTAAAATTCAATTAACATTTAATATACAAAGCTATTTTTACAATTTTGTACATTATGAAGTTGGCCTAATTTTAATTTGAACTACCAGTGTGTCTGTTCATTAAAACATTTGTCACCAAATCATCGTGTATTAAATGAATCGTGTAATGTGTTTGCTCTTAACTTGATCACATTGCTGATTTTGACCATGCATCATCATCAAACCTTTTACTCAAATCTAGTACATAAAAATAATATTAAGTCGTGGTTAAGTTTTTCCCGAAAAACTTTTTAACAATTTAAGAAAAGTAGTTATTCAAAAAACCTAACAATTTTAAAAAAATATACATTTTTTCAAAAACTTAACCCCAATAGTACCAAAAATTTCAATTCCACGCTAATTAGTGATGTTTCCGATGCAAAAGAAACATGGTCATTGTATTAATTTGACAATGGACCATGTTAACTACATTAGTGAACATTGTTAAAGATATCCTGTGGCGTATGATTTTCATGTCAGCATTAAGAAGATTATTATTAATCTAAGATACTGTAGAACTTTAAAAATGTCATGTAGATTTTTTTACAAAAGATCTTTCTTGCAAAATATTTAACATGAACATGCATTTTGAAATATATCAACCTGATTACTGTTTGGTTTAACTTGATATTTTCCTAATTTAAATGAATTGGAATCTAATATGTAGCACTTTCTTTATGTCAATTTTGAATCGTCGTGTATTGTGTCTTAAATTAATTTTTAAAACAATTATTTCTACATAAAAACGTAGGTACAACTTTAAAAAAAAAAGTGCACTTTTGTGGATCTCCTAACCTAACACTAACAAAGATATAAGGTTTTGACTATTCGGTTACAATATTTTATAAATTAACTATATATACAATTTTTTTGAAATAAAATAAAAATAAATTTTAATAAAAATTTTATTTTCCAGTTGTGATATTATTTGATATTACGTGGTTAGTCTTAGGTGTTATATGGATTAAACAATACTACTTAGATGCTCCAATGGATGCAGCTAAGAAGATTTTTGTAGGTAAGAATTCTTTAAGAAAAAAAAAAAATAAATTAATAAATAAAATTAAATACTTATGAAATTTGCTTACACAGCTCTAGTTATATGCAATTGGTCGTTAGTGTTAACAACTCTTGTAACAATATGGTGCACATTTGACACTGCCGGCCGATCGTGGGTCAAAATGAAAAAATACCAACGATCAATGAGGGAGACTGAGTCTAGATTTAATTACAAGCGAAGTAATAGTATGAATCGTAATTGGAGACAAAGGTACTAAACTTTTATAAAAAAAAATCAAATTAATTTTAATATATTTTATTATTGCAGAAAAGTAATCCGAGCCTATCAAGACAGTTGGGACCATCGATGTCGATTGCTATTCTGTTGCATGGGTTCATCGGAACGCAATCAAAATTCATTCACAGATATTGCTCGACTTTTGAGTGATTTTTTTCGTGAATTAGATGTTGTTCCATCGGATGTGGTTGCTGGTTTGGTTTTATTGAGAAAGTTTCAAAAACTCGAAAGGGAAGCAATCGTAAGACAGGTAAATTTAGTTCCGTAAAGTTAACTTTAATTTCAGTATCAACGGACTTGTTTTAAGTGCGATGTTACAGTTCATTAGAATGATGAGTCTTTTTTGTTTTCATTAGAATATGTCAAAAGCTTTGAGCTAAGAGCTGTAAGGTCTTGAGAAACAATTATCTATATGAAAATGATGTAAGAAGACACACCCAAAAATTGTGATCGTACCCATATTTTTCTTGTAATCAAAATCGACGAAGAGTTATGCCGGAGGTCTTGGTTCGTTAGCCAGCCACAAAAAAAAAGTTCCAAAAGTATCTATCATTGCAATAGAGATCTTTTCGACTCCCACTGACTACTGCGCCCCCAAAATGGGCAGCAATAAAGATATTAAGGTTATGTTTTCATCAAGAAAGGACTGGTAAGATGACGTCGTGATGAAAGACTTCGATAATCTTTACTGATGGCTCTAAGATGGAGTGTGTTATTGTATCAGAAATCTTCTCTGTAAATTAATATATATCTAATCTAGGCAGTTTAGGCTACCCGACTTTGCTAGTGTTTTTCAAACTGAATTACTGGCTATCAGGGAAGTATGCAAGGTACTCAAACAAGATCCAAACCAGAACCGGAATACGGCTATTTTTACTAAAAGTCAGGTGAATGTTAAGCCTTTACATTATGCTCCAAATTGGTCCAGCAATCCCGGGATGAACTTACTAGCCTCAATATAACCACAATATCACTCTTATCTGGATTCCGGGTCATTGTGGCGTTGATGGGAATGAACGGGCGGACGAGCTGGCCAGGCAAGGATCAGCCCTTCATAAATCACTTGCGGAAAGAGTCAACATTCCGCTCGGAGTTATGAAAAATTCTCTCAGCAGTTAAGGACTAACTACAGGAGAGTGCCCAACGACCAAACAACAAATGAGATTTAAAACATATATAAGCCTGAATTCTTCACAAAAACTTTACGAAAGGTTAGAAATCTAGTTTAATTTAATTTTAATATATCGTCGCTGTAGATCGAATACCTCGTAACCCAGAAAAGTCGATTTTTCAGGAGAAACAAAAAACTTATTATTAAATCAATGAGAGGCAATTATAGTTTTTAGGTTCACAGGATATTTTTCATTAGATCCGGAATTTTTTTGACAATATAATTGCATCATTACCTAAAAATCGACTTTTTCTGGGTTACGAGGTATTCGATCTACAGCGACGATATATTAAAATTTGCGTTGTAATTGCTAAAATGAGAGAAATTTGCAAAAATAAATTGGTCGTCGCAAATTGCAATATGATCGCTACGAACTGTCAAACACTATTCGCGTTTCACATACCATCCACACTGCAACGAATGACTTGTTCGTGAACGACTAACATCAAAATCATTGTAAAAGATTTTTCTTTAAGACACTTGTCTAAGTAAACGCCATTTGCGACGAATAAAAAAAATCCATGTGAACGAAATGTCAAAATGTTCGTTCATTCATCGGTCGTTGGTCGCTCTCATGTGAATATTCCTTTAAACTAATTGATTTATATCTAGAAAGATTTGGCCCATCTGTAATAAATCTCGAGAATTTGATCTGATATGCAGACCGAAGCAAGACATAGCTAGGATCGTAGCTACCTGTAGAGGGCACTGCCCAATATGAGAGCATGCAGTAAAGCTACGTATTCCTCAACACTCACTGTCATAGCTGTGGAGACCAGCGGACCTCTGAAAACGCCCTGCTCTGGTCAAATTTAGAGCACAATCATTAGGAAGGGTATTTTTTTGACGACATTGGCGAACTTTCGGAAATGAAAATTAAAGGCTTGATTTCTTTTCTCAACGCGACGAAATGGCTCTAGGACGAACTTCACTTACTTCTGTGCCGTACCCTTCGTTTGACTTCTTAAATCCCGAGCTAACGGATTAAAGGCTTTGACGGTGGCCGACGCACAGTGGGTCCCCTTCATACTAAGCAGTGCTCAAAATTCAAAATCTTGTTTCAAATGCTAAGAACTGTTTTAAATATGTAGATACTAACTGCTGTTGAAAATGAAAATATTATTAATAATGAATATAGTTCTGACCAAAGTAAACATTTTCAAGGTTATTGATTGATTTATTTTAAGAAAACAATTGTTCTTCGAGTAACATATTTATGACTTCAGGATAAAACATTTTTCGGTGAATGATTGTCGTTGTGCGCGATGTTATCAAGGGATTGGCAGAGATAAACAACCTATTTATAACATCTCACATGTTATCCTTCTTTTTTTTGTGATGTCTTCCCGCTGAATTGTTGCCGATATATGAAAATCTCTATTTTGCACCTCCTGGTCTTCTTCGGATAACTGACTAATTGGAAGTAGGGCATGAGTCATTATTTCACTTTCATTGATAAGGATTTGGTGCAGACTTGTGGTCATGGGATACCAAGGACAGAGCTTCACGTAAAGTCGAGCTGTTTCTGGGAAAAAACACCTAAATTCTTCCGCATGTATCTGAAAACCGATCTTATATTAAGCAAAAAATTAACAAAAAAATGTATATGACTCACTAAAAAGCTTATATTTTAAGTTCTATCAGTCGGATGGTAAACATTCAGGTATGTAAGCTTAGGTTTAATTACAGAGCATCAAATTGCATATTTAAATTTTATATTTATATAAGTGGTTATATTCCTGGAACAAAGATAGGAAAAATAGATAGTTTTGAACTTCACCCCTACCCCCTACCCAAGGTTGAGAAAAAAACCTGCCGGAGTTTTCGGATTTGATATCATGATAAACCTACCTATAAACCCACATACTCATATTTTAGCTAAACATCCACTACCAACATTTTTTGTCGGCCTTTGTATTATCTGTTTATTCAACCGCGAACTCAAACAGTGATATTTCAAACTGGCGCACCTAACTTTTACTTCTGTCTTCGGATTTTTAATAACAAATATTTCTTCTTTCATGCTGTATACTTAGATTTAAAAGTTCTCTGCGCCAGTTAAAAAAAAATCATTTTAAAAATTTCATTGCCCGTGAGTAAACCCGTCATCCATTTATGTATTTTATACACTAAGTAACACCTTTCAATCGAAAATAAAAATGTATTTGCAATCTACATGCCTTCTTGAATAAACAACATATTTTTATTTTTTTTTTGTTTAACGGAGTTAACTTTTAAAAATAAAATAAAACTTCACAAAATTAAAACTAGCGCATGTCTAATAAAAACTAATGACAAAGAGTCAACTTGAATGTACCGTAACTTGGCCATTAGACAGAGAGGGAAGATAATACTTACAAACGACATGTGCTATAATATGTATATTAATTATGCATTTTTATTTTTTTTTTTAAGGCAAAAATTAAAAATTGTATTTTGAGCACTGATGTGTATGGAGAGGACCCACTGTGCGACGGTGCTCGGGGAAGGATAATTACTCAATCGAATTGGCTACTTTTTCAGTACCAGTCAACAAGCAGCTTAGCTCTACACAGTGTAGATGTTGTCGGATGAGTATGTCGGATGAAAGTGCAAAACCTACTAGATAACAAATTGGATAACTCCGTTAGAATGATCACAATTTCCCATATCAACTCAATCCACAGGTTCATACGGGTTATGGTATCAAAATGGCTCACTTCAGGCTAAATTGGACTACAAGCTAGACTGCGGGTGGTAGCCATTTCTACATACCTACCATCTCTCATTTTATCCGTTCGGAATTAACAGAAAATTGTAGATCTTCTCCATTCCTGTCAATAAGAAGCACACAGAAGTGGTTGACAGTTCAGATTCTCCACCTATAGTTATATCTTTTATTTATTGTTTTAGTGGTTTTGACTACCCTTTGACCAATAGAACACAAAGCTAGCGTTAGAAAAATATGAATCGATTGAAGATAATATACCGAGGACTTTTTTTTGGTGGTAAAAGTATCACATTGGTGGAAAGAAAGAACAGCAAAACCTCGGTCCTAACTATTAAACAATTATATTATTTTTACGCCCAGAAGCCTTAAAAGTTGGAAGTGCAGATAACATAATTGAATTTCCAAAAAATACCATTATCTTTATTCCCAACCGATCAAGTTGTTGAATGTACATTTAGTTGAAATATTTAAAAAAAAACATGCACTTGACAAGCTGTCAACTGTTAAAAGGCAAAATTCAAACCTAGCATAATCACTTCTTCATAAGCCAGCAAAAACTTTTTTAATTTATTTTTATGGTAATTAATACAAAGAATTTAAAATAAACTCAAAAACTATGTATCTTACTTGATATTCAAACTCTCAACCATAATCCATTATTAAGTAAAACGTTGGAAAAGCTTTACTCAAATTAAATTTATTTTCGTTTTTGTTTTGAAAACTTTTGCGCAGCTTGTTTTCATTAAGCGAAAATCAAAAAAGTATATTTATAATTTCTAACTTTGCACAGATAGTTTAAGGCGTGCTATATATATATATATGTAAGGCTTATAGTTATAACTTCTTCAATATTTTGCACAACTACATACTCGCAGCAACATTGTGTTGTTTTGCTATATATATTAATCCTCTGTTATGAGCTTAACGTTGTCGGAGACATAGCTGGTTGATGGTAAATGCATTTCCTTATGCATGGCAGCAGTTTCCGGCATGGAGGAAAGATGATTCAATTCAGATCACATTATAAATTCAAAACCTGTAAACAAGCCATAAGAGAAATGCATCAGATTTGTTGACGAAAAACAAGAGATCCCCTTTGGAAGGAGGTTTTTGATTGCCATATAATTTTGAACACCTAATTATTTATAATCACTATGCGGTTGAGTGAGGAAAAACTTCAAGAAATATCGATTTTTATATACCTTGATAGACAAAAAGCGAATGTTCTTACATAATGGATATTCCCTCGGGTGTTCCAAGCAGTTTGATAAAAAGTTAATCAAAAACATTGGTTTAACTTCGTTAAAATATTAAAGCTTCAACGATGATTAGTTTGAACGTTTTAACTTGCTTCATATGCTTTGGATTTTTTTTTTTTTTTGAATTTTGCATCAGTAAACAAAACTAATTCAAGATTTTAATAATTAAGGCTTCAATAGAACTACATACCCATGCGAAGATATTTTGTTAACGTCACATGTGAACGAGCGCTAATTACAGCTCTTTCTACATTTTTGCTTCATTCTATGAACACATCCCTAATTGAACGAAAAGAAAAAATGACTGCACTCTGCCGAACCATAATTCATTTTATAATTTTTGAAAATGGCGTCCTACGTCAATCATATTTGACATTTGTGAAATAGACAGCTATAGTATACAAACATACATACAAGCAACGGAGCGCTATACTCCGCAAGAGTGCAGCGTGAATTTCGACGTCAATTTCCTAATCGTGTCACGCCAAACGGGCAAACATTCCTGTGGTTAACTACACGATTCAAACAAAACAGAATGGAACAGGAGAACGTATAGAGCGTAGCCCCCACCAGACTAATCGTTTGTCCCAAAATACCGCGGCTGTGGTTGCCGATGTTGCTAAGAACAAAACATTTACTAGGCGACGCCGCCACGCAATTGGACATCACCAGATGGAACCTACAGCGAATTTTAGTGAAATATTAACACATGTTCCCGTACAAAGTGCAAACAGTGCATCAGTTAATGCCTGCTGACCGTCCGTTGCGTATGAATTTCTGTCAAGTTATCCTCAATCTCAACAACGAAGAGGACGATTTTGTGTCGAAAATATTCATGAACGACGAGGCGTATTTCCACTTAACGTTACGTCAATAAGCAAAATCTTCGTTTCTGGCTCACTGAAAATTCCTGTGTGATGCACGAAGAGCCATTACATCCACTCAAAGTCATTGTGTGGTGTGGTGCGGCGCGGCGCGGCGTTCACACGGGAGGATTGATTGGGCCTTATTTCTTTGAGGCCGCCATCGTCAATACGGTCACTGTTACTGCCGGAATAAGGTGAGCGGGGCTTGGTGAATATGAGGTTTTTAACAAGATGGCGCAACCGCAAAATTAGCACGAGCTACAATATATGTTTATTATGAAGGAAGCGTTTCCTGGTCGTGTAATCTCCGATTACACGATTGGCATGGCCAGCAAGCTCGCCTGATTTAACCATCCCAGACTTCTAAATGAAGTAGTTCAAAAACAATATTGGATGATTAATTTTGCACCACCATGTATTTAGTTGGAAAGAACACAGGAATGACGACTTTGTGCATACCGTCATTATCGATCTGTGGAGTTTTATTTCATTATGTAAAGCACATATTCAGCTCAACAGCTTAGTTCTAGGTTCGATCCCTGAGACGGAGAGAAGTTTTTCAATTTAAGATGAGCATACTCTAGTTTTAACCTTGTGGTTATTGTTGTTTCATTTAAAAATTTCAATAAATCTGTTAAAAACGTATTACTACTGTGAGCACATATTGATAAGAAGCACAAAAACTTGGTTTCTGCATTCTGTTTGCTCCGTGCGTTGGGATCATCTATAGGTACTTCTATCATTATCAAAGGTCTCTGTAGCGATTTTTTAAAACTTCGTACTGTGTATAAAAGTTTTTTTTTAGGAGATTCACTGTAGGCGGCGTTGGAATATAGTTGAATCAGAAAATAAGTCGGTTTCCAAAAATTAAGCATCTTCGCAACATGAGATTTGTTTAAATATTCTTATATCACCTGCGTAAATTAGAATAAAAGAATCCCAATATATTCGTTTAAAGCGATTTGGGGTTCAAACAAACATAAGTGGCCCTAGATAACTACCTTGAGGAACGCCAGACGCGTTGGACTGATTGAGGTTGATACACATATGAATACACATTATATTCTTAACCTTCTAATAGAGCACACAACTTAATAGACACAAACTCTTAAAGGTTAGTGGTTGTGTGTGTTGTAAGTAATATCATTTTTAAGAAAGGACAGATAGTTAGAAAATGGCTGTGAGAGCTTAGCTGGGCTAGGAGTTCTATACACTTTTTTACACTATAAGCAGAGAACAGAATCATCTTAAAGCAGAACACCTTCTACAAGATGAGATACGCAAGCTAAGGTTTAAGTTTACCTAAGTTTATTGTTTTTAATTGATGGCTGGGAAGCAACATCAATATTCAGATTTGAAACGCTAGAATTATTTCAGAAATAAAATGAAATTTGGTAAAATAAATCAGGCGGTCATGTTTTTTTTAACTTAGTCCAGCTAATGTCAAACATTTTTATGTTTAAATTGTATGTCGTAGAATTTTGATCAAAATAATTATCAATTATCAAGACTTGTGACTTTTTAAATAGATGGTACACTGTGACGTATACTTACTTTTTTAGTTTTCTTGTTTTTTTGTCTGTACATTTGTTATTGTTAAATATGATTTTATTATTTTAATTAAGTTAATAGCTTATATATTCTACCAAGAAATCCTTTTTTTGTATTATTATCCACTCATTACGTCGAAACCTAAAGTTACGATATTTTTAATCGTCAATTTTTAATCCCCATAACTCATCCCGGCTGCGGTTCTAAATTATCACATATAAATTCTGTGGTACCAAATTTGAAGAAAACGGGCCTTGGCGTTAGGCTCTAGCTCGATGTACAGTTGACGCACAAGCGTATAAACGTATTGATGAAGGACTATATGAAGAAACCTATTTTTGTATACCACTATCTTTTTTACATGAATCTAATACTTGCTACTGCGGGTAAAAATGAATGTTCCAATAAGTTGTAGAACCGAGATCTAAGGACTAACATTTGTAACCATTACTCTGTACGAGTTACGAAGGGCACGAATGGGGGGACGAACAGGCTTTGACAGAGAAGTAACACCAATTGTCAAATATTTTCTAAAAAGTTGAAAAGTAAAAATTCAGATCTTCTAATGCTTCTTTTACTTCTCATCTCGATGAGCAGGAAGCTCTAAGGCTTACAACTTGGTCAGACTTTTTTGAATGAGGAAAATTCAGCTAACAGTCTAGATAATCAGACTGCTGGTTTTTGTAGAAAGCTCATAGAACAAAAATTTAATAAATTGTCCGGAAATTCGTACCCCAAAAGAAAATGCGTGATCGTCGGATATTGTATTTATATATTTAATTATTTAATTCTCGTCTAATCGCTGAGTCTAAGTTTTAAAAATATTCACATCCATATAACATTACAGTTAGTGTAGAGTTTTAGTTTTTGTAAGGGTGAAACTTCAAGTAAATTGAAGAGTTTTCGGACTCCACTATAGACTTTTCTAATTGCACTTTTAAAAAAGTCTTGTCATATGAGGATACGATTGAAGACTATTCCTAAGCTTGTAGCTTTGCTCACATAGTCAAAAATCTTCAATTGATTTATACTTTTTTTTTTTTTATATACTCTATCCGCGCTCAAGGGATTATGATTACCCTTTAAATGTTTCAACACAGCGCGGGCGTGAAGTTACAGAACAGAAAGAAGGATAGGAAAGATGTGTGGCACGATGTTTTGAGACTGAAAGTAGTTGTCTCAGATTTTTTATCTCCAGGGATGGCGGCTGAACTAAAGCGGAGAAATGTCGTGTCTTATTTCTATGTCGCTTATAATTCACATTATTTTATTCGTATTCATCCTAGTTGGGCATACTAGTTTAACTCAATTACATGTTGTTAGTGTTTTGCCTGAACAACATGTAATGAGTAAACCAGCAACCCATTGATGACAATTTTTAGATTGTTTTAATGGACTTAAAACGACATAGACGACGGCAGGGATCGAACCTGTGATCATAAGGTTGACAGGCGAGCACACAACCATCGCGCTACGGTCACCCCTGATAAATCACAAGTTTTATTGAAGATGGGAAGCGTTGCCGATTTAATAGAATTAGGGCAAATATGGTTCATTTTAGAAAGAAGCAGCTCCTCATTCATTACAATTTCGGCACAATTTTTCGAAATTAAGTGAAAAGAGAATCGTTCAAAGTATAGATCCCTGTGGGACTCCAAAATATTCAAACAAAAAACTTTATACTATCCATTTGCAACCACCCATCGTTGACTTCCACTCAAGTACGAAAGAATTAATTTATATGACTGAGAAAAACCAAAAAGCAGTTTTTACAGAGTATTGAACGGTTAACACTGTCAAAAGCCTTGGAAAAGTCTAATAGTGTTAACAATGTCAGTGTCTTTTGCGGTTATCATTTTATCTGTGATAAAAAGTAATCCATGTTTGCAGCTGCGATTTGGTGGAAAAACAGACTGAAAAGAACCTAATAATTTGTTGAACAAAAGATTCTTTTGTTTCTGCTTCAGAATGTTTTTTTCAAACACTTTTTTAAAGCAATTGAAGATTGGCCATCGCCCAGAACTCTGAACCAAAATCTGCTTGCTTTTCCGTTGCAGGAATAATTTTAATTCTAAGGAAAACTTGAATGTGGTTTATATGCTGTTAAATAGGTGGGTTAAACATTACAGTAAGGGAAGCAACGTCTTTACAATTGTAAGGCCCTCTACAATGTCTTTCTCCAGTATTAATAAAAAATTTAGAGAGCAACTGAATTATTCAATAGGGAAATAAACATAACAGAAATGTCCCTGTACGCCAAGTTGAAGTCGTTTGGATAATATTTAAGGATTTTTAAAGGAATACGAATTCCCTGGAAACCCCTGACAAAAATTCAACTATACGGAAATAATATGTATTTCTGAAATTTAAGAATTAAAACATGTAAACATATCGCCATTTATTTTTATTTTTTACAGAGAAAAAACGGAACATACGAGTTTCTGAGTGGAGTTCCAATCACAGAGCACACACAGTTCCTAGCTTTAAACGATACCAAAAACTATGATTTCTTTCAAACTGTCATCCACTACATGTACTTCGCACAAGGTGCCTACGGTTGGCCCATGTACTTCATAATACATCGGTCCGGACTTTGGCATCTCTTACCTGAAATGCGGTAAGGATTAAGCAAGACATATGTATGTACATACATCTATTCTCATAGAAACCTATGTACATACCCTTCTGATTTATCTTTAATTGAAATCTATTTCTACTTATCTCATATATCTTATAGCTGCCTGGGTTGCTGTTGTGGCCACAGCGATGATGTTGAAATAATCCAAGACAACTGTTGGTACTGCAACTATGCCGCCCTCAAGAAGACTCTACAAGTTGGTGACATCGAAATCATTTATGTCACGTATCATGTCGATGTTGGTGAGACACCATTCTTCGTCGCTGTCGACTACACACAAAAGAAGGTTGTCATCAGCATACGTGGCACATTGAGTATGAAGGACATCCTAACCGATCTGAATGCCGAGGGTGAGGTATTGCCCCTTAATCCGCCACGAGACGATTGGCTGGGCCATAAGGGAATGGTTCAGGCAGCCATCTATATCAAGAACAAGCTGGAAGAAGAAAATCTCATCCAAAAAGCCCTAACACACAATCCTGCCAGGAATACACAAACATTTGGTTTAGTTTTAGTGGGCCATTCGTTGGGTGCTGGGACAGCATCCATTCTTGCCATACTCCTTAAGCCGGAGTATCCGACATTGCAGTGCTTTAGTTATTCCCCACCAGGTGGGCTTTTAAGGTAAGGAAGGATTCTCGTATCTTCTTCTGATTTTTCTTTTTTCATCTTATTTTCACTCTTAATTGAATAATGTGTTTTATTGTTGTGCCCACAGTATGCCTGCCGTAGAGTATTCGAAATCCTTTATTACGTCTGTGGTGCTGGGGAAGGATGTTGTTCCAAGGATAGGACTACATCAGATGGAGGCGCTTCGTGCCGATTTAATAAATGCAATACAAAGAAGCGTCGACCCCAAAGTAAGTGTTTCTACGAGAATATTTCGTATAACTAGTGTTTCCTTGGACTAAAGTTTGTCTAGCAAAATATAGAAATGATGGATAAGCATAGTTTTGTTGAGATGGTCTCTGTGGAATATATCAAACGTGCTAGGAATCCAATGGGATTTTTGGAATTATTTAGAAAATGCTTGTATTCAATTCATACAGAGATGCCGTCAGGGATGGGTAACTATGTATATGCTTTCTAAAACCGAACTCGCCGTCCGACACGTGCCGTAAGCTTTGGGTTAGATAAATTCTTGCAATGGAGTATATGTTTAGTTTTGTTGTTTTAAATATCCTAGAATATATTGGGAACCCGCTGTTGATGAAAGAATATCTCCAGGAGTGATGTATGATGAAGTTATGTACATTATGTTGAAAACTTGAAGCAATCTTCTGGCAAAAAAGCTCAAATTGTTTAAGCAACATACATATATACAATTAGTAAGAGCATATTCGCGGTGAATTTACCCTTCAATCATACTCGGAACTAAGATATATAATAATAAACTGGGGCATAGTTTTCAGGACGTCCGTCAGGGCATTATTTATATTTCAAAAGGTGTAGTCAACAACCTCGAAGTTATCAGCCCAATTATGGTTGTCAAATATCAACACCACATTTGACAATATTTGATCTGTTTCAACCAAATTAATAAATCGGTATATTATGGTGATCACTTATCAAAATTTTCGATGAACTGTGAATAATATTTTAGATCCATTGTGAATAGTTTTATTGATACAAGAGGTGTTACGGTTGTCAATAATTTTGGTACCCATAACATATTCTACGAGTATCAAACACAAATAATTCGTTGAAAAATGTATAACATAGTCGAGCGCTAAAGTAATTTTATTAAAATATAATGTTTTAATTGATTCTAGGCGCCTGCGGCTTTCAAGAAAAACGCAATTTTCGAAAACCATTTCTTAACATTTGTGTTAGACATGTGTAACGCAGCGCTGCGTTAGCGCAATGCGTTGAAGCAGCAGCTGCGTTACGTGCGCTGATACATCAGTTTGTAACTCAGTGACGCAGTAACGCAATAGCGCAGTTCATCAACTCATCAACTCAATAATCGAATAGCGCTTTTGACAAGCGCAGCGCCGCGCTGCACAGACAAAAACCATTCAAGCAGATACAAAAAGCGCTGACTTCCTTGTAGCGCTCCCATATTTTTCACATTTTTGACGGAATTCAATAAAATCCCATGATGTAGTATATGGTATTTTTGCATTTTAAGGAAAAAAATGTTTGTATTGCAGAAGACTTATTGCAGCTTGTGGGTAACGTAGAAAAATATTTTATATACCAAAATAACCGCTGATTGTTCAAGAAAATAATAAAATTTTAATTTTTAAAATCGGTTAGAAATTGTGGGCAGAATTGTCAATTCTTCCTAGGATTTCTTATTTGATCTAACCAAGCCTCTTAACCATTTAAGTTGTATTACAACCTACAAATTTTTTTTTAATATTCATATTTCAGATATATTAACCTATGCGTGGACACCTCAATCTTATAGATGGAAGAAGTATTTCTCTAGTTATAGTCAATAGAGTGCAGCAAAATCTAACATTTTGAAAATATTCTTGCATGGAAAATAAAAAAATTGAAGAATTTTTTTTTGAATTTTTTCCACATTAGATACTATAACGAAGCTTTTAGGCTATGCACATGCATGTTGAATATATCAATATAAGCGCTTACTTGTTCTTAATTGAATGAAAGATATTTTGCAAAAATCCGTTAAAATGCCAAAAGTAATAAGTGATATCTAAGCAAGCGTTGTGTAAAAAATACAAGTCTTAAAAAAATGTATGTTGGACTGAGAGCTTTTCAATTTTCTTCATATATTTAGAAAATATATTGAATAATAATACAAAATAGTTTTAAATTTCTATGTTCACGTTTTTGTATTTATTTAAATTTTTTCCACAATTAAGTGGGATAACAAAAAAATCACTACTCCAGATTATTTTTACATTTTTTTTCAGTGTAGTCGGGTAAAACTTGATATTTTTTTTCATAAATTGTATGAATATCTAATGTCTACAGTATTTTAAACTTTAATCTTAAAGATCTGTATGATATTTTCGAAATAAAAAAATAGTTTTTGAAACCATTTCTATTTCGTTTTTGTATGAAAATCGATTTTTTTCGTTTCAAATCCTTTCAACCAATTTAAGCGTATTTCCTGTCGAATTAACTGTAAAACTTTGTTCAGAATTATTTTAGAAGAGGATTGGGGTGGTAATTTTGTTTCAAAATTCTGAAAATTTTCATCAACTTTTGAATTTTGAGTGCTTTGAGTCGAATTGATTTTTGCGTCATTAACTCTTAAGTATGAAATTTTTTGTTATTTTGAATTTTTTTTTACACAGAAATAAAGTTTGACATTTCTCGTTTAAATATATACTTTAATAATTAAGATCTGAGAACTAATAATCAAGTTAGAAGAACTAGAAAGTATTTAAATCGGCATATTTTTAAGATTTTAATTAAATTTTTATTGAAAATTTGAGAAAAGTCACCCTACCTCCTCTCCTGTCTCATATTTTCCAAAATAACCTATGACGCATTTGTAGAATAGCATTATTGCAATTAACTTGCATCTTTAGTTTTTTAAAATTGTAAAATTTTTCATCAACATTTGAGTTTAGAGTTCTTAAAATCGAATCGAAAGGAAGTCCTTGCACGCTTTTAGTAAGAAAAACTTTGTCCTTTCTTAAAAATTTTTAGACCAGTATTTAGGAAAACATTCCATCTTTCATTTAAGACATTAATCTTGAAGATTGGACTATCAGACCAAAAGATATGTACAAACGTCTCCACACCTCAAACGAAAAAAATTTTTTTTTTGAAAAGACACCCCCATTCTCACTCAGACTGTTTGGTCGACGATGAACAACTTGTGTGCGCTTGTGCGCTACGAAGTTTGTATGATGATGGGTGATATGCATAAAACGGAAGTATTTACTACAAGTAAAAGATAATAGTAAATACTATAACTTAAAGCAAATGGTTAAATTTAAAGTATTTACTTCATTCCATATGCATAAAGTTTAGTACTTACTAACTGGCAAATACTTTCAGTATATACTAAATTCATCCAAGTAAATACTAGAATTCATCGGAAATTGATAGTAAATACTTTTTTTTTCAACATCAACATAAAAGTTAGGGTAGAGTTGCCGTCTGTCATTTAAATTTAAATTTAAAAATTTTATGTTATAATGTGTCTGGTCTAAAAAATAAGCTTTTATCTCCAGATTTTTTCAAATTCATTTTAAACTTTGATATTATTATTTTAATTGAAACTTTTCTTGAAGAAGGTAAAGAATCCCTATTTTTTAAATATTTTAAAGAATTTTCTGTCAAGTTCATTCCAGCTACTAGAAGAAGTATTTTTGGTAGAGCGAGCGGTGGTTTTTTAATCGCAACTAAATGTAATTTAAACAATTTTGTAAAAATTATATCAATAGGTATGAAAACTGTTATAGAACTAAACCATAGGCATGAACCATATTACATTATTCCCACCTATCTTAATTGCAATAATTGGTTAAGTGAATTTACAGAATTACAGCTTTTTATTAATGACAACGAATTACAAAATATTTTAATACTAGGAGATCTCAATGGAAGGATCGGAAATTTTCAGAACCCAGCTTCACTGGTACATAATGTCTCTCATGTGTTCGAAGGTGTAAGAAAATCTATGGATGAAGTAATTAATAGATGCGGGAGGCAACTTCTAGAATTTATTGATGATTTTGGTTTCATGGTATTAAATGGAATAACTAAAGCAGACACAAATGGTGAACTCACTTTCGTATCGGGTCAAGGTAGTTCAGTAATCGATTATTGTTTCGCGAGAGGAAACTGGCTTAGTATTATCAGTGACTTCGAGGTTCAAACTGCGAATTACTCTGGTCATATGCCAACAGTAACTTCTCTTATATTGTCAGGGGTGACGGTGGGGACAAATAACGCAATTAAGAGCATAAGGTGGGTTGAAAATCGTGCTGAAGTGTACAGGCGAAGACTTGATGCTCAGTTAAACTACCTGCCTGAACAAGAAAATTGGAGTAGTGACCAGGCTAGTGAAAATATTTTAGATATTGTACGACAAGCATCTAGTATGAGTAAGAAACCGCAAGGTGGTGGCATATTCGTGGCTGAATGGTTTGACTGGGAATGCATGAAACTTCGCAAAAAGTGTTTCGCTCTTCTTAACCTTTTTAGGAAGAACAATTCCATGTTTTTCAAAAAACTTTACTTAGAGGTGAACAAACAATATAAACAGCTTTTAGTTCAAAAACGGAAACTTTATTTTAATGGTATAGCAACCGGTCTCTCATCATGTAAGGACTCAAAAACGTTCTGGTCAAAGGTGAGGTTGTTAGGTGGCTGTAAAAATGTTGCATCTTCGGTGTTGCCAGTTGAAAAACTTGCGGATCACTTCAAAGTTCTTCTGAACCCGTTATCGGTTCAAAAAACGTTTGAATATGCTTTACCTTTAGTGAAAATTCCGGAACTTGATGGGCCAATTTCAATGAAAGAGTTGCAAGATACTTTGAAATCAATGAAGAATGATAAGTCTGCGGGAATCGACGGTATTCCCGTTGAATTTTACAAAAACTCATCAGTAAATTTTTTGACTCATATTAATTTATTCTTTAACAGGCTTCTTGAGGCAGAATCTATTCCGAAATCTTTTTTAAGAGCATGGATTTGCGCAATATTTAAAAAAGGTGATCCCCAGCGCCCAGACAACTACAGGGGCATATCGATTTTACCGTGCCTTCGGAAAATATTCACCCATCTTCTATACCATAGGTTGTCGAAATGGGTTGAAGAGAATCAACTACTTAGTATTTTCCAAGCCGGTTTTCGATCGGGTCTATCAACAGTTGATCATATATTTGCACTCACTTCTATAGTCAAAATGTTTTTAGAGAACAAAAAAAACTTTACGTTTTTTTTGTCGATTTAAAAGCGGCCTTTGATACGGTTAACAGGAGTTCTTTAATTTATAAAATGTCTACCCTAGGCTTATCAACAAAATTTCTCAACTTATACAAGCTTCTTATAACAGATACCTCTGCTGCTGTATGGAATGGAAGTAGAATGTCTAATCTCTTCAATACAAGTGCTGGTGTTCCACAAGGTTGTGGATTAAGCCCATTAATGTTTGCACTATATATTGATGACGTATCCAAAGATTTCCCTGGTGGTATTAAGGTTGGTGAAACATTAATAAAAATGCTCCTATACGCGGATGACATTGTACTATTGGCGGATAATCCCATAGCTTTGCAGTTACAAATAAACAAGCTCAAGCGTTTTTGTGATTTATGGGATTTAAGTATAAACGTTGCAAAGTCGAAAATCATGGTTTTTGAAAATACTCATCGAAGAACAACTTACCAAGAGAAATGGTTTTTGGAACGTGAACCAATAGAAATAGTAAATCAGTTCAAATACTTAGGTTTCTTGATAACTCGTAACCTTGATTTTCGCACACATGTAAAAGAAAAATGCACTGCAGCCAAAACGGCAATAAATCTTATGTGGAGTAATTTCTTCTGCAACAAGTATGTGGATGCAACTGCTAAATTTAGAGTGTTTGATGCAACCATTAAAACATGCCTGTGCTATGCAAATCAAGTGTTTGGCTATCAAAACTTAGAAGAGTTTGAAGTAATTCAACGCTTATTTTTCAAACGCATCTTTAAACTGGATAACTCAACACCTACATATGCAATCCATACTGAATCCGGTATGCCACAAGTATTTTTAAAGAATCTAAAATCAAATGCTGATTATATAATAAAAGTTATGAAAAGGCCTGACTCAAATCTTCAAAAACAGATATTAAAATATGCTCTTAGACGTCAAGTATCGCCTTTCAAAGAATGGAGTGATCTAGCTTTTAGGCACAGTGTAGACTTCGACCTTAATAATACAGCCCATACCAATTGGCAGGACTTATTCTACAGTTGTATAGCTAAAATAGATGATTCCCTGTATTTGCAATGTCTGAATAGAGCGCAAACATCGACAACTAGGCTTATATATAAAGAATTAAACCACACACTTTTTATTCGAAATTATTTCAACGAAAAACTCACTCTTAATCAAATGAGTATTATCTTTAAAGCAAGGACTGAAATGCTTTGTTTAAATTATAGACCTCATAGAACAGACCTTCGCCCGATATGTAGTCTGTGCAACTGCAATGAAACCGAAAACGTGTATCATTTTCTAGCTGTGTGCCCAATCTTACAAGAAATCCGCAGGCTTTACTTCTCAAAGAGTTTCCTTACACTTGAAGATACAAAGGATCTTTTAAATGGTTGCTCAGGTTGGAATATTCTTTTTCTCTATGTGAATCATGCCTTAGGTTACCGTAACAGTTTCATCGATTGAATTTTGACTAATTTAAATGATGATTAAATAGAATGTAAATCTCTTTTTCTGTTAAAACATGTTCTTAATTTTTTTATTTTTTTGAATTTATTAAAATTTATTAAATCTTATATAATAATTTAGTACTTATATATTTTCGTAAATGTTATATTATTTTTTATATGTATTTATAACTTTAACCTTTTCTTTCTTTTTTACTAAAAACTCGAAATAAGTCAATTAGGCAGACGGCAAAAGTTTTGTCAAGCTTTACAATTCTTATATCAACAAAATGTAAAACAATTATCGAGAAATAAAGAATGTATTAATAAATAATAATAATAATACTTTTTTTTTCTTATCGGGTTAGTAAGCAAATAGTTTTTTGCCAGATTAACCGTTTAATCCCTATATTAAATTACTGTTGCCCTTCTTGTTGTTTTGTAAACATCTGTTACAAGTTGCCTGGATATTGATGGAAGCATATCTATCCTTTTCGGTAATGTATTCTTCCGAATGAAATCTAGGTTGTAATATTTCCACGTGAGTACAGTCCAAGGCTCCTATGCATAATGGGAACCTGTATTTGCTTAGCCAATCATTTTTTTGCTCCCAGCTGTTCTTCATAGCTCGATGGAAATTTTATCCAATGAGAAGCTTTGTCTTTTATTATTTTTGCAACAAAATTAACTGTTCTGGATACAGTACTCTGATGAACGCCTATATCTTCACCAACGCCAACTTGAAATCCAGGATCTCCAACGTATCGTAAAAAAATTCACATCTTTTCTTGATGAGTGATTGCCCCTCCTCTTGTTTCAGTTTGAGCTCCTTAAAAAGTATTATATATATGAACCATTTGTTCAACATAAGACTCTATATAAACTTGGCGACTAAGGACAAGTTTTAAAACTTCGCCAGTAACTAAAAACCACTAACTCCTTTAACTAACGGAAGCCTATTGGTATAGTATCGCAATATACATATATACCTAACAGTTTTCATAAGTGTTTGCTTCTTGTAAAATTATAAATTATATTTTTAAGTTAACAGGCGTATAAGAAAATAGAAAGTTTTACACCATTTCCGCGAACTAACAAAAGGCTCCAAATAGTAAGGGTGTGTCAAGTTTTAAAACTACAAATTACCATTTTGCAATGACTTACCAATGAAGTATTCACTCAACCAATCTACGTTTTCCATCTCAACACTATAGAGTTGTTTAAAATTTGATTCTGAACCCGATCTTCGACTTTTATAGACTTTTTGTGAACTAACGCGTACAAATTCCGCCATTTCAGTACAGTCAGCAGTAACTTAATTTTAATTTATATTAGCGACGTGAATCCTTTGAGAATAGAGTTAAGACTGTAAGTTTTTATGGTTTCGAAGCTACATACTCGTAGTTATGTGTTTAAATCAAAAAAAGTATGTACTTTTAAATTTTCATGTTGCTATCCTTTGACTTTGAAAAAAAGAAGTAATTCCTACAGAAAAAAAGTACTTGCTACTTTTTATGCATACGGAATAAAGTATTTACTCAAAAAGTTCATCCGAAAAAAGTAAGTACTGTGGCCTCAAGTAAATACTTTATTTTCAGCATTTACTGCATTTTTATGCATATCAAAAAAAGTAATTACTTAGAAATTCTCAAGTAAAAGCATTTACTATCTTTTATGCATATCACCCGATGAGTTAAAAATACAACTGCGTTGCGCTGCGCTGTTTTGCTTCAAATGAGTTAAAACAAAAATTGCGTTATGGCGCAAACTGCGTTAACGCATTTCGCTGATACAGTGAAGTGCGCTTGTGTTATTTTGTTGTGTATCAACGCACCAATTTTTACTGCGTTACCCATGTCTAATTTGTGTGGTGGGTACCGTTATTTTTACCTAAAATGCATTTTTACTTGCGACATAGGTACTCGTACTATAGGGCAAGTTCTGCATTTGGAAAACAAATCAAACTCGAGATTTTGATCAAAGTTGACATTACGATGATAGCGAAGACGAATAAAGATGGTCTGACAATTCCGTTTGTCGGTCTGTATGTCTGTATTTCTGTACCTCGATCTACAGCCTAAGCCACTGGAGCTATTTTCTTCAAACTTGGTACTTAAAGGTCTTCGGGGATTCCCTAGAGGGGAAATTGAATTTTTTTTAACTTTAAAATTAACGGTACCCTCATACACCAGTAATGCAAAATCTTATTTATCTCCAAAACGGCTCTAACGATTTTGATTTTATGGACATGGACTACATTTTGCTCAAAGAAAAAATTTGGGGCGAAATCTTATTAACGGTACCTATCTTAGAACTTTTTTTTCGATTTTCAACTTTACCATCAACGGCTCTAACGATCTTAACCAAAAATTTTCAGCAGGTTTTCAACTTTTTTTTTTACAAAATCAATATTTTTAAAACATGTGAACGATTACTTTTTGAAATTATTTTCTAAAATCTATACTACTACTAAATACTTAAAATTAGCATCCCAAATCTTTTTCTTGAAAAATTTTAAAGAAATTTGTTATAAAAAAATTACTTTAATAATAAAATGATTTTTTAACTTTGCTTGTATAAATTCATACTTTTCTGGAAATCAGACGGCAATTCCATACATTTGAACATTTTTAACCAGGTTTTAAGTTGTTACAAGGATATACTAGCTGATCTAAGAATTCTCACAGAAAGAGGAAGCTTATCAAATAAGCGACATGATGAAACAGAATAAAAATGTATAATACCAATAGTACGAAAGATGGGTACCTTAACTAAATTTAAGCAAAATTTTAACCGCGAAGATTATGATTATTCAGAACCCTAAAGCTTATATTACCGGATCTAATAAAAAAAAAGTCTAAAGAACTTTGAAACAGTAAAGATGACGAATTGGAAGAATATCAAACTTTGATGCAGACGATGTTTATTGCAGATTTTTCTTACTATGTATTTTTGGTGGATCCAAAGCAGTTGAATCTTTAATCAAACCCCAGCAGCAGATACCATAGTGCAACTTTGAATGAAAAACTCCGTAATATATTGTAGTTAATAGCTTAGAAGAACACACTTAGTTTTTTTTTTACATGAACTAGCATTACTTTAGGTGTGTTCAGAAGCAATTTATTAAGAAAATTGCTTTAGTACGATACTAGTTAGAAAATGTTTACAATTAAGAATGAGTTAGTAAACTTCTTTAAAGTTAGCAAATTATTAAATAGTATCATATTAATACCTTAACAAAATGTTGTTTAAAATTTTGCGACATTATTTTTGTCTTCGAGCTAATAACTAATTTCTGTTCAGGGAACTATACTCTAAATAAATTTAGATCCGAAACTAACTTGGCTCTATAAAAAATCTATATCATCAGCGAAAGCCTCAGATACAGCTTTAAAACTAAGACTAAAAAGAGAATTTATATAGATAAGGAATATTATAGGTCCTATCACAGAACCATGTGACACGCCTATGCCGATACATTTTGAACAACTTCTTATATAATCTATTTTAAGTCTTTGACGGTATGATTTAAGCCATTTTAAAATGAAATTCTGAATGCCTTAGTTATGTCAACAAAGATGGCAGCTCTATTCAATTTTTTGTCCAAATTATTGAATAATTGAGCATCTTCAGAGGGTTTTTCTTCCTGAAAACGAAACTCTACCAATCTAAAAAAATGTATTTTATTTAAAAACTTCATGATCCTGTTTTCAATTACTTTTTCGAAAACCTTACTCCACCGAAGGCAGAAGCGAAATAGGTCTATAATTTTGAATTTGAACACCGATTTAATCTTTTTTTTAAAAAGAGGTATCACATCAACACATTTAAGACCGCCTGGAAAACATCCAGAGTAAGTGCTCACAAAAAAATAAAAGTAAGAACATTATATAATAAAGCATGATACAGTGCAGTTCACATGATTAGACGCACCATTGTTCTCTCAATAAATTGCAGTTTTCTTTTTGTTTTTCTTCATAACCTACCAAAGAATTGCATTTATTTGATAGGTTATTAAATTTTCTAGGAAAAAAAAAACCTAAATTCAAGATTAGTGAGAGACACTTAACGGTTGTTTTGATCTCTTTCTTCGCATTAGTGCTAAAAAGCTCAAATAAATCGGTTCACTTCATTAGACGTACGAATTAATTCAGTTAGTTTCTTAATGCTGGGTAATAAAAATTAAATATGGTTAATGAGTGTACGTTATTAAAGTTTTTCCGAGTGTTTAAAGTGAAAATGGGTAAAAAGAAAATGTTAACGGCGGCGGAAATAGCTAAAATTGAGGCCTACCACTCAGAAGGAAAATTGCAAAGAAAATAGAACGAAATGATAAAGCTGTTCGAAATGTTTTATCAAATCTTGCCACCTACGGAAAAAACAACAAAGGAAGGACAAAAACACCCTTTACACCACACGAGAAGTGAAAAATTATAAGAATTGCCTCAAATTTAACTAACTCTACGATGAAAATCAAACAATTAGCGGGGGTAAGTGCAAGCAAATCAACTGTTCTTCGAGCTTTTTTAGGTACTCAACACTTGAAATTCAAAAAGTTAAAAAAAAACTTAACACATGACATGGTATGCGCAGGTTGGAAGTGTTTTAAATTGAAGAAATGTGGTGTTTTCTGATGAGAAAATGTTCAACCTAGATGGTCCTGATGGGTATAGGTTTTATTTCTATGACATCCGCAAAGACGAATGCTTTTTGAACCGAAATCATTCCAAGAAAGGAGAAGTATGGGTGGGGTGCCATTTCGTACTACGGCGCCTCTGAGTTGATTTTGTGTCTAACAAAATGACAGAAATTTCTTATAAAGCTCTTTTGCAAACAGCTTTTCCAGCCATAAGAGAGCTTTTTGGACCTATCCAGTAGTTCTGACAACAAGACATTCTCCGATCCACAACGCGCATGTTGTAAAAGCATTTATCCCCAGTGAAAATGTGGAATTTTTGCAGTGGCCACCATACTCACTTGATCTAAACATCATTGAAAACCTTTCGGGATGGCTGAACCATCAAATTTATGAAGAAGGTAAGCAGTATGAAAGCTGTGAGGAGATTATTGCCGCAATAAAAGAAGCCTTGTCCAAGATTTCATTAGATTATTTAAGAAAAATGTATGAATCTCTTAGAAGTAGAATTTTTGATGTAATTTCAAATCGTAGAGGTTGTACAAAGTATTGAAACTGTGAAAAATAACTTCAATAAAAATACAAAAAGTAAATAGAAAATGTTAAAAATTGATCAACCTCTTTTTTTTAACTTTTAATAGGTGCGTCTTATCAAGTGAACCAATTTATTTGAGCTTTTTTTGCACTAAAGCGAAGAAAGAAATCAAAACAACCGTTAAGTGTCTCTCACTAATCATGAATTTAGGTTTTCTTCCCAGAAAATTGAATAACCTTTCAAATGAATGCAATTGTTTGGTAGTTCATGAAGAAAAACAAAAAGAAAACTGCAATTTATTGAGAGAGCAATGGTGCGTCTAATCATGTGAACCGCACTGTATACTTTTCAGAAATTGATTTGAAACCCCATGAAACCCGCAAGAATTTGAATTTTTTTAGGAACCGAAAAACATTGTCATTGTCTAGAAGTGGGAATGCAGCTAGCTATTTGAAGAACATTGCTTATAAAAATTACGGTAAAATAATGAAAGACAAGAAACATTGCGGCGGTTCTCGATAGGTCCAAACATTTCTGATATAGTTCCATCACACAAAAAATCGAAGTCGAATTTTTGATCAAAGTTGGCATTACGATGATAGCGAAGACGAAAAAAGTGGGTCTCGAAATTCTGTCTGATTTTCGTTAAACTCAGTAGATATACTCGTAATTTTTAAATTTTTTCCCCCACAGGTTTTTTCTTCTTTTTTTAAGTCCAAAAATAACGATCATATGACCTTTTTTTGAAATTTTATAAATAATTTTTTTTCTCAAAAACTGTTTAACAGATTTTTTTAAGAAAAATTAAAAAAAAAATCATTTAGATAAAGCTATGTAATGGTTGACGAAAATTTCCGAAAAATGGTTATTAATAGTGCCTCCCCTGCAACCATTTTTTTGATTTTCACAAAAACGGTACAACCGATTTAGATATGTTTTCTTGTGCTAAAACTCCCCAAAAGCTTGAATATTATTTGTGTATTCGAATTTTCCAAAAAAAAATTGTTTGAATTTTTAAAAAAAGTTAGAAAATGTTTTTTTCCAAAACTTGACAAATAAAAGTTTTTTAATACATTTCACAAGATATTTCACACATTTAAAAAAATGGTTTTCGAAAATCTATTTTTCTCGAAAACGAAACGCCTGGAATTTTAATGACATTTTTTTCTTTCGACTTAAAACCTAAGGAAACCTAAACTCTTAGAAGCGCTTTTGAGGATGTCGAATATGTGATGATTCCACTAGGATGCACATACGGTGAACTGAAAGCTGTTCGTTGTCCTTAATGCAAGTGCCGCTCATGGATAGCGACATGAGGGATGGGTTCCGTTTTTTAAGATAGGTGATAGCATTCAGTTTTTAAAGCTTTAAATTCTACGCGGCTTATGGTTCCCCATTTGACAATGCTATCGAGATCCGAACTAGCACTAAATATTTATAAAAAGTCAACTTGTTTATATAAATTTCTTGTGAATCGGGGTTTTGACTACCCTTAAAACTATTAAACTATTATTATATTAATATTCGTCTATAAATGCTTATCAGTGTCCGGTGTTAGCCGCTTATAATATTCCCAGAGCTATCTTGATAAGAGTGTGAAGTTATAAAGTTATCCTTATTTTATCAGTGGTTGGGGGAGAAGATCTTAAATCTATTCCCAACATCTACAAGCAAACAAAATATCAACAATAGTTGAAAAAGATGATGTATGCTTAAGCCACACAGATATACAAAAAAGTATTCAATTTTCAAAATGTCTAACATATGTTTTAGCTGATGGTATTTTAGGACGTCGCATCGTAAGGAAATATTTTCTTTTTTTTTAACTTTTTCCTTTTTGTATAATTTTATCTCTTAATAGTGGAAGACTATATCCTGCTCTATGATATGTTGTTGCTGTGGACCGGAGCCAACGTCCGTTGTGGAGATGTCTGGCAAGGATACCCATATAAACCAGTATCAAGAGGTAAGTGACCGCGAGTATAACCCTTATATCCATTACGCCCACAATATATAAGATTGTTTCTGCACATGAAACATGAACAAAAAAATATGAATTTGAATAACAAAACATGTTCTCTCTCCCGTGAACAGGAACGTGGTACAGCAAGGACGACAAGTGCTCATCCTACAGACAGTTCGATAGCTTTAACACTACATCAACCACTATATCCGCCCGGAAGGATAATACACATAGTTCGACACCATCCAAAGCCCGATGAGTAAGTTAACTTCAGTTTTTGTGTGCGTTGTTGTTCATGCTTTTTTTTAACCACTCACTGCCGCCAACACCACCATCACCGCACCGCTTGAAAGTGTGTTACTCGTGAATGCTTTGCTTTTGTTAAATATGTAGGTAAACAAAAAATATGTTCCACATCCCGTCAAGCGTTTAAAAACACTATTTTTCAAGAGTGTTTTTTTTTTTGTTCTCTGTTTGTTTGAAAACCAACAAAAACTTCCGGTCATAACCATAAACTATGCTTATGCAGGGACAATAAAGTCTATGTACCTTTGAGCTTTTAGCTATTCAGTTGAGCAGTTTTTGTGTTACTTTCAGAAATGTGTATGATGGAATATATAAACGGGCTTGAATTCGTTTGTTTTTGAAAACCAAAAAAATATAATTTTTTTGTTTTTATTGCGGAAAGTTTTTTGTTAAGTTTAAAAAAATTATGGTTTATTTTTTGAATTTATACATCCTTTTTCAGTCGCATTGGGGGTACCCACCCCCTTGGTTTTATAATGAACCAAGTTCCGCTTCAGTTAGGGTCGCTTTGTGTTTAAACCAGCGATATCACCTAATATAAAATATTAAAGCTTAGTAGAATTCAAAACAGTTTCGCATGGGCCATAAATGTTCTTTTGGGAAAACATATTCAAATTCAGCGTTTTTCTCTAAAGAAATTTACTTTAATCTAACTACGCAAACACATACATAACTTTTGGTTTCTTACCTCAGGTAACTTAGGGTGAAGCCTTATGGCATAAATTCAAGGGAATATGACTATCCTTATAATGTTAAGATGTTACACAGCAAGAGCGCTTAGATAAATTGGAAATGCTTTTGCATATCAATGAGGGAGAAAAATCGAGTAGGTCTAAATATTCCACATTCGAGCAGTGTGGCCTAAGAAAGAACATCTGTATTCGACAGTTAAACCGAAATTAGGCTCTTCATTTGAGACTGTCGAAGGTAAAAGTTATCAAAGAATATAAGACAAGGGAGGTGTTAAGGGAAATAAAAGATTCCATGATAAATGTGTCTAATATAAATTTATAGTGAATGATTCTGGATTTGAATGAGTACTAGAGACACCGGCTCAGATATGAGAGATACACTCAGGTTTGGGTAGAGGTATGCTTTTTAACCCCTGCAGTACCCCTTGGCATAATGGTTAGTGCGTTGAGAACTGTCATGCAGAGGGTCTTGGGTTCGATTATTTGTCAGCCGCTGCGAAAATGCTTTCCAGGGGTGTACTGCCTCTGCGATCAAGTGACAAATCATCGAAGAAGATGTTCGAAAATACTGCTTATTAGGAGGAAAACAAGGTCTCTTCCATTATATCAAAATAAAGTATACAAATAATTTATATAAACGAAATCTGTAGAGAAGTTGAAAAGCTAAGAGTTAATATATCACTTTCTTTCCAAATTAAGAAAAAATTATATTTAACAAAAATTTGTAGAAATATTGTTTATTTTTTTATTAATTGATACAATTGACTTCATCCCTAAAAAATATTTAATATGACGAAATTGTGGGGAAAAATAAAACGAACAGTTAAAGATGTTTTCAATTTTAATTAAAAATAACTCATCAACGTTAATTGTCATTGTTAAGATTTTAAACACATTGTCAGAGCGTAGACAAATTTTACATTCTGTTATGGTAAGGTTTTTTTTTTTTTATTTTAATAAAAATATAGAAAAAAAAATATAAAAATATAACAATTCAGAGAATGAAAAAGAATGATTGCATTCAATTAAATTTTAATTTAGTTTAAGAAACAATATCGTATAAAATACCTTATAATGAATAAATTAAAATTAAAAATATAATCTAAATTTACAAATTAAATGAATGTATAATGAATGGAGAAAAAAGGATTGGTTATGGTGATTGCAGAATTTAATGAATGTAATCGTGTAAATGTATTCAATGAATGATTTTTGAGGATTGCATTAAAAAATTATGCCATATTGCAACCATGTATAATATACATATATAAATCCATCTATGTATAAAAGAATTAAAAAGTTATCAGTTTGATCTCCATAAATTAAAAAATATCTAAGAACAACGGCCACACTTACTATGTTATTTTTTTCCTTAACCCTTAACTCGGAAGCCTTTTTTACTTGCGACTTATAGTAACTATAAGTCAAGTAGTCAAGTTATGCATTCGTAAAAAAATCGAACTCGAGATTTTGATCAAAGTTGATATTAAACTAAACTAAAAACACAAACAAATTTTATTTAGTTAAAGCTAGGTGTTGGTTGAAAAATGTTTCCAAAAAATAGTTATTGAGGGTATTCCCCATGGAACCATTTTTTTTTGTTTTTGATTTTCTCAAAAACGTTACAACCGATTCTTATAATTTTTTTTTAAAGCTCCCCAAAAACTTAAATAGAATTGTGTATTCAAATTTTCCAAAAATTATTTTTTGGATTTAAAAAAAAACTTCAATTTTTTTTTTTTCAAAACTCAATATTTCGAAAACCCTATGCTAGATTTTTTTCAAACTTGATAAATAAATGTTTCTCAATATAGTCTACAAGATGTGAGAAAATAAATTTATTTTACCTAAAAATAAAGGTACCCACCATACAAATGTTAAAAAGATAAAAAAATGGTTTTCAAAAATCGAATTTTTCTCGAAAACGGCGCCTAGAATTTTGATAACATTTTTGTTCTCTCAATTATTTTTTATGATCTTTAATTTAATAAAAAAAAATTTTGAAATTAAGATATTACAGCTTGTACAACCATTTTTTCAAATTTTGAATTACTTATTATCGACATAACGGATTTTAATGAAATTTTTTGTAGAGATGCTTCTAAAAATTCTAAAAACCATTGCATTTTAAAAACAAATATTTTTTGAATTTTTTTTTTTTTGGAAAATTCGATATTTCAAAAACGGCTCAGTACTTTTTTTGGAAATTTAATTTTCATTTGTACAGTAATAAAAACTAAAAGTTTTTTTCTTAAAAATCTTTTAAAAATTTTTTATATAAAAGCTTTTTTTTAAGAAACCACTACAAGAACTTATAATTTTTGTTCCGTCATAAATTTATATTTGCATAGCATTCTGTTTTTATGTCTTACTACTAAAAGAATTAGAAAAAATAATTTTATCTTTATGAACAGTTTTCTCTAATAACATTCGTTTTTAAAATTCCTAGTCTATTACATAGGAGCAAGTTCGTGCGACCCAGTCGTGCATTTTATTTCTTTTTTTTTTTTAAGACCAAAAATAACGGTAGCTGCCATACGAATTTTTTTTCTAAATCTTATAAATATTTTTTTTTTCTCAAAAACTGTCCCACAGATTTTTGAAATGAAATTAAAATAAAATGCATGACTGGGACGCACGAACTTGCTCTTATGTAAACGACTAAGAATTTCAAAAATGAATGTTATTAGAGAAAAACTGTTTATGAGCATAAAATTCATTTTTTAATAGAATATAAAACAAAAACAAGATGCCATGTGATTCAAGCAAATTTTAGCTTATGCAAGAACAATAATTATAAGTATGTACTGGTTTCTTAAAAAAATAAGCTTTTATATACAAAATTTTTAAAACGTTTATAAGAAAAAATTTTGGTACGCGAATTTAAAGTTTTTATTATTTTTCAAATAAAAATTAAATTTACAAACAAAAATATTGAGCCGTTTCTGAGATATAGAATTTTCCAAAAAAAAAAAATAGATTTTTTTTTTCAAAAACTTAAAAATTATTTTTTTTTTAAGTTTTAAAATGCAATGGCGCAAAATTTTAAACAGCCTATTATTAAGGTATTACTCGTAGTATGATACCACTTAACGATTTGCTAACTTTACAGTAGTTTTCTAACTCATTCTTAATTTTAAACATTTTCTAACTAGTATCATGCGAAAAGAATTTTCTTAATAAATTGCTTCTGAACACACCTAAAACAATGACATTTCGTGTAAAAAAGTAAGTACACGAACCTTTTTTGAAGTTTGCAAATGTCAAAGAGTCATATGAAGCTAGCACGATACTAGAAAAATAAAGTAGGTATTCGATGATTTTAACTTTAGTAAAAGGATAGAGAAAGTATGATGCTATATTCGATTAAAATTTGAAAATTCGTTGTTTTAACCTAGTATCATACTAAAACAGCTTTAGCATGGGACTAATTCAATTAAAATTTTGCGCCAATGTTTTTAAAACTTTTTAGAAGCTTCTCTATAAAAAATTTCATTAAAATCCGTTTTGTCGATAATGAGAAATTCTAAAAAAATGAAAAAATGGTTCTATGGTAGGTACAGTCAGTAATACTCGTATCTTGATTTCAATGTTTTTTTATTTGATTAAAGGTCGTACAAAATAATCAAAAGAAAAAAAAATTAAGCAGAATTCTCGGAACCGTTTTCGAGAAAAATAGAAAAAGAAAAAAAGAAAAAAAGAATACAAATAAAGGTCTCCACCATACAATTGTTAAAAAAAGGTTTTTGAAAATCGTATTTTTCTCGAAAACGACTCCGAGAACTTTGATGATATTTCCCAACGTCGCGTCGTTCAAGCGTTAGGCTTCGGCCACGCACTGAGCAAATGAGCGATTGAGCGACGATTCGCTGAGCGACTCAAAAAAATTAAAAATTCATGAAATTGTATGGAGGTGGCCACGTACACCCTGAGCGACTTGTCATTGTTTTAAGCGACAGAGCGACGTCGCTCAATCGCTCAGTCGCTCAGTGCGTGGCCGAAGCCTAAAGCGACTCATTTTGTTCCGCGGAGGTATGATACTGATTCTGTCAAAGTTTCGAGTGGGAAACAGCTGTCAGTGTCGAAATAGCCTATGATTAAAAAAGAAACCACTAAATGGCCCAAGTTTTAAATTGGTTATTTGTACTAAATCTATGTTAAGGTACTTTCAAAGGCGTGTAAGGGCTTCACTGTTTATTGTCTGAATGCGCGTAGCCTAAATTTAGACAAATTAGAAATGGTTGAAGTATGTAACGTCTAACTATTTATGTGTACCAGCTTCCTATTTACAAATGATAGGGCCACCAATATACTATTTACTGCAAGGAATTGAGTTTTTGATATAAGAAGAATCTGATGGTAACATTGAATACATTTTAGGTGCGGCTTATAATCCAAATAGAAGTTTTTCACTTGAACCTCTTTTTTCAACTCTTCGTGAATCTTCGGTGAGTTATTAAAATATAACTGTACGTAGATACTTCAATATATGCTTTTTTCGCTCAGATTTTGTAATAAATCAATTTAAAGTTGAAATTGCAAGCTACAAGTCCTTCTGTAGTAAATCAAATGCTACTCGTTTTGGATCGAATGCCACCCCTAAATTTCTTTACTATCTGAAATATATCTACTATGTTATATAATATAAATTTTTCAAATATCTCGTTTCCGTATTATTTTCAATTCCGAGATTTCAAATTTATTAATATTCCAATTTATAATCAAATTTAATAATAATCCATCCTTTATCTAAGATCTAAGACTCAGTAGTGGAAGGATAGATACTATACTTCAGTGACAGGTGGGTTCGCTTTATATTGATCAAAAGACTTGGTACGAAGTTAAGATAAGTGACAATTAGGCATTTTATTTTAGTGATAATAGTGTGTGAGTTTCTATCACTACGTAAGATCCTTGTTGCTTTTAATGATATAACTAGGAACATTTTTGGTTTGCGAAGATTTCACGCTATTTCTCAATACCATCAACTTGTCTTAGGTTGCACTTTTAAACAATTCTTTGAATGCGCATTTAAAATTGTACTCAAAATCAAACATTCGTCCAAAATTGCGCTACAACACACATGTATCAAATTAACCTTTATTTGTCAGACCTTTTTTGTTTATATATTTTCTTTTTCTCCAGGCATGTGCTTAAAAACAAGGAACCCGTCTATCAAGCTATCTGGGCAGACTCAACAGACTTCGATGAAGTACTTATCTCACCTGTAATGTTGCAGGATCATATGCCAGATAAAGTCTTGGCCGCTCTAAAAAAGGTAATTGGCTATGTGAAGAAACCGCCTGAAATTGTTTAATTAATAACAACAAAACAAAAAAAAACTATTAAAATTAAAATTAAAACAAAAACATTTAAATTACCTTTTTTGTTCATTGTATTATTATTCTTTATGTGTTATGGAAGAGTATTTAGTTTGATATTAATTTTTAATTTAAAAAAAGATTTACTTATTAATTTTGTTTAACTCCAATGGAAAATGTATTTTATGAATGCTTGTAAACATTAACTTTTATGTTTCTTTGATAATTCTACTACAATTGTGAATTTTTATTTTTTTCAATTTATATGTTTATAATTTTATTTAAGTTTAATTAGCACTCGAACAAGACAGAAATTTGTTGCACATTAAAAAAAAAAAAGTATTTAATTTTGTTAATGGCAGAATAATAATTTGACAATTTATTTATTCTGTAACTTTTAGTTTAAGCTTTATTTGTTGTAAAAATATGCACCTACAGTTGGTTGAATAAAATTTTAAATATTTTTATTAAAACTATTATTTTATTTTGTTTATTTCGTTGTATTTTTGTTTTTATTAACTATCGCAACTTTTTTTTTAGTTTTGTGTCCCATTAATGTTGGTTGGCCTGGTTTTTTGGACCTAATGACTTTATTGCTTCTCTAGTCCTCTTCTCTTAATAAAAAGTGTATACTGCAAGTAAATTATTCCATTGAAACAAACTGAGTAATTTGTTTAAATAAATAGTTTAAAAAAAAACTTTGCACGTAATGTTGTCACCCAATTGCACTTAAAGTAACAAAAAAACACTAATTAAATAAATTTATACTAAGGATCCATCAACTTATGCTAAACAACCATTCTCCGTTTTCTTCCGTTGATGGCTAAAGTGTCAGACCTTATATAATAAATCGTGCGAAACAAACAAAAATCATAAATAAAATCCTTAATGGTGTTATAAATGCAATTTAATTAATTTATCAAAAAGAATATATTTTTATTGCTTCAAATCCTTGCTTTTTTATAAATTAATTCAAAATTAATTCATATAAAATTTATTGTTTAATTTTTAATAAATTTATATTTTTGTTTTTGTTTTTTGAAAAAATATACACAAATCTACAAACAGGTCGCGATACATAAAGATCAAATTAAAAATTATGGCACCCAAACTGAATCGATGTCTAGCGTAGATTTGAATTCAAAGCCCATTTATGACACCAGGTATTCAAAAAATAAAAACTATAAGTTTATTGTTTTTTTTTCTTTAGAAAATTTATTAAAAAAAAATAAATTGTCTCGATATGATTGTGTATTTTGCTGATTCCTTTGGTGTTAAAATTTAATATTCATACAAATATTTTATTAGTTCTTACTCGTGGCATTATTGTACAATTATTATCTCACACTTTTTCATTTTCATTTTTTTTAATAATCTAAGCACATAATTTTTTAAAAGTTGGTATTGAAAATAAAAGAAAAAAAACAGTTAGTTAATAATAATACTTAACCCCATTGACAGGGATAGTTTTAGATTTTTAGATACAATATCTAAAATTGACATTCTCTCCTTGTGCTACAACAACAAAGCTCATATTGATATCTGCACTCTAATGCTCAATGTATTTTTAAAGTAAGTACAACAAACGACGGAATCCCATATTCCTCTGGATCTACGTTTTTTCTTAAGTTTAAGACGCGATTTAGAAAAGAGTTGTAGTGTTGTAATCGAATTCCATATAATAATAAAAACATGGCAAATTAACACACTTTTAGTCTGTAAAGAAGGGTGACATTCTTACCTACTACTCGTATATGTCCCAATTTTTTAAACAAATGACTTTAAATATTTGTTTTATGAAGCACAAGACTGCTACTCAAAAACTTGCTTCTTATGATTTATTGAAGTCTATTGAGAAACAGTAAAGAAGATGTGAGATTTAACAAAGGTGACGCATTATTATAAGAATTATGGTTTAACTACTCAATAGCATTTTTCATTTTTGCTAGATTTTTTTTTTAATGTTAAGTTTATAGTTTCAAAATATGCTTGCATTGACTATTTCACTAGAACATTGTTTATTGTCATTTTTAAAGCTTTTTTTTGGATTTTATCCAAGAGACTCAAGTGGTTTTTTGAAGTACCTACCCAAATATGGGAATTGAAATCAAGCTTTTTACGAATATAAGCCTTATAGATAACAGCCAGATCAGAAGGGTTAAAAAATTTCTTGCATGGAAACCTAAGCACTTATAATTTATTGTTTTTGGCTACGGCGAATAATGTCGTCATTCCACAAAAGGTCTATGATATCGAGAACTGAGAGCTGTTCAATATCCTCAATGCAAATGTTGCTCATGGAAAGCGGTATGGCGTATGAGTTCTAGATTTTTCTTTATATCTGATAAAATGTTCAACTAAAGAGCCTTGAGCTGCGACCAGCGAATGTCAATAAATCTTTAAAAACAACTTTTTTTGTTTAAACTTTTCTACGCGACAAACAAGATAATCCTCTGCCAAAAGTAAATTCGCAATCCACAACAACAGGATGCATTCCAAAAGCCGTCTAATAAATTTTTCGTTAAACATAAAAGTTGGTGCAATTTTGAATGTCAAAGTTTCAAACTCTCGAATCCGAAAGGCTCAGAACTTTTGTTGCTATTAAAATTATTAAAATCGACTTTAAATACTCTGTCTTATTTTTAAATAAATTTTTTTATAAAATAATCGCTGCCTTTCTGTTTCTTTTTTTCAGCTTTTTTGTAGTTATTATTACTCAAATTATTTGGATCGTTCTTGTTGATTCTCATTTTTTGATATTATATTAAGGTACTAGTACGGTCTAGAATGGCAAAAAACGCACGATTTGGGGAATTTTTTTCTCGGAAACCTTATTAGGTAATAACATAATTTTTTTTAAATAATGAACACATGCGTCAAGAGTACAAAAAAAAATGTTTTTTTTTTAATTTTCGAATTTTGGCCGAATTATAGAGGGCGCAAACGTCGACTCATCAAAAAATACATGGTCCCATGGCGGACAGTTAATCTCCGGATCTACTGAACCGTTTTTAAAAAAACTTGTTGCAACTTGATTGTTTTTATGTTTTCTAAGATAATTTACCACAATTTGACCAAAAAATTATGAACGAAAAAAATGGCGAACCAAAAATGGCCAAAAAAATTAAAAAAAAAGATTTTTTTTTTCAAAGTTAGATATTTTTTTTTTTGACTTTTTAAGCAAATTGTTGTAAATTGTCTCGTAAGAAACCTTCCCTTAAATAACCCACTTTGTTTTTTAGTTTCAGTGCAGCCAATTCTGAGATTAACTGTCCGCCATGGGACCATGTATTTTTTTATGAGTCGACGTTTGCGCCCTCTTTAATTCGGCCAAAATTCAAAAATTAAAAAAAAACATTTTTTTGTACTCTTGACGCATGTATTAATTATTTTTAAAAAAAATTATGTTATTACCTAATAAGGTTTCCGAGAAAAAAATTCCTAAAAATCGTGCGTTTTTTTGGCATCCTAGACCAGGGTTGCGAATTTTTGAATTAAAAAATCCTTAAGTCATAAGTCTATAGATGACTTGTGAATTAAAAAAATTTAATTCATAAGATATTTGGTGACTTATGAATTAAAAAAAAAATTAATTCACAACCCCAAAGTGACTTATGAATTAAAAAAAATTTAAATCCTAAGCTACTAAGTGACTTTTGAATTAAAAAAAATTTAATTCATCACCTACTAAGTGACTTGTGAATTAAAAAAAATCAAGTCATCAGGGAGTAAGTGACTTATGAATTAAAAAAAATTTAATTCACAAGTCAGTTGGTGACTTGTGAATTAAAAAAAATTTAATTCATAAGTTAGTTGGTAGATTGGAAATTCTTAAGCTTGTTTTGACTACATAATTATTTAATTATTAACGAAAGCTTTCAAATCTAGTTTTTAAATCATAAGAGTATCACGCTAGCTTATAAATTATCCATTTCATAATTTTTCTAATCATCATTTATCCATTAACTTATGAATTAAATTTTTTTTAATTCACAAGTCACTAAGTTGGTTTTGAATTAAATTTTTTTAATTCATAAGTCACTTACTTGCTGATGATTTGAATTTTTTTAATTCATAAGTCACTTACTTGCTCATGACTTGAATTTTTTAATTCATAAGTCACTTAGTAGGCTCTGAATTATATTTTTTTTAATTCATAAGTCACTCACTAGCTTGTGAATTAAAGCCAAGCTTAAGCTAACAAGTGACTTAAGCTTTTGCAACCCTGTTCTAGACCGTACTAGTACCTTAAGTTAAGTTGAATTTTGTGTTTTACTTTTGTAATTTGTTTGAAAACAAATATTGATGAGGTAAATCGAGAAAATTTTCAGTCTTAGAATGGTACGATATAGCATTAAGCTAAAGGAATTGAGCTCACTAGAACTTTCAATTGATTAATTGAAATGAGAAAAATGTTGTAGTACAAAATTATTGGAAATGTAGTAAATAAATTTTTTTTAAATCCAATGTTAACCCCAAATGTATTTGATATTTTTTTAAAATATGAGTATTCGGGATAATACTGTACAAATAGTTTCAGATGCTAAAGGAACGGCCTTATGTGCCTTTTTAAATATGAAGGATGCCTTTCACAACTCTTCTCATACTGTTGTTCTCATAGCACTGGAAAGAAAATACGTACTCATAAGTCATAACTATATCCAAATACGTATGCGTAGGAAAAAATTTCAGAAAATCATCAACACAAGGGGATGTCCTCAGGGTGGGATACTATCACCCTTGCTATGGAGTAGTGAATGAATTTTTAGAAATATGTACTTTTTTTTCAAGGCATAGGATGCATCGGTCTCACTGACACTATCGTTATCGGGTTTTTCAGTAGTATTATTAACCTTACAAAGACAACAATCATAACATTTAACAAGAAATGATTCTGCCAACCATACAAACCTATTAGATTTGATGGAGAACTAATCTACACCAAGAAGTAGATAAAATATCCATCCATCACCTACATGTGGTAAAAAGAAACGTAGCTATGCTAAAATTTGCAAGAAAAGATACTGGGAGTTTTCAAAAAGAATTATTTTTACTATAAAATTTTATTTAAACTTCTTAGAGGTTTCCATAGAAAAAAAATCTTTAAATCCCTTCAGCCGATTATGAGAAAGTCATACAATAGAAAATAGGTTTTATGGGCTTAATTTTATATTGTTTTACATTAAATAATAGATCATATTATTATTTTAAAATTTTAGAGTACATTTTCAGCCTATGACATCTACATACATATAAACAAAAGTTCTTACTACGTCTTCCAAAGAAGTTATAATTCTTCCAAGATTTAGCCGTTCGGATTCGGCCGAAAATTGTAGAGAAATGCTAAAATATAATGGAAGTGAGCAGACTCTGGTGCTTCACAAGCTTATCAAAATGAAATTAAGAATTTTTGAGAAAGTCGAAAACCAGAAAAATGTGTTTATAGAGGTACCATTAATATTCCTTTTTGAAAAAAAAAGTTGCAAAGGTTTTCTTTACTTTGTTAAATCATCTTTGTTTCAAGTTAAAACGTGACTTGAATCGTAAAAAATGTTTTTTTTTTTACAATCAATTTAAATTCTGGGTTGATTAACGCATCTGACAGATGGGTGTCAAAGATTTATTGAATTCAATGTGCGACACTTTGGAGAGGGTGATTTTAATTGTATCGCACTTCGATTACGATATATGTATATTTTCGATTCAAAATAGCTTTTTTTGCCTTTAGTCCATAAAAATTGGCGTTTGGACCAGGCGATATCACATGGACTCATCAGTTGACTGTAAGGGCCTTGTCAATACGCAATTTTTGTTAAATTCAGTTAATCTTACATACGAGTAGATGTTTTGTGGACTTTTAGTCAGTCCACAACCAAAAAAAGCTATTTTGAATCAGTAATTCAACAAGTCCAATACTAGTGCCAAGTCTTCTACTTGGCTGGTTTATTTCAGTAGTATATATAACTTGTATTATAAAAAAACCTTCATATGGATTTTCGACAACTTCACCCAAGAATTGATTCTAAGAATGATGTTTGTCCTAAAGTGGGGTCAAGGTCAATTATTGCTTCCAAGTAAACTTGGACTTAATTTATTTTGAGGATTAACTAATTGATTAAGATATCTCAGCATTGAAAACTGGACTTAAAAAGATTAATACCAAAATAGTAAATAAAAATGAAAGAAGAAGAAGACTATTTTTGAAGATCGTTTAAATTCGTCATCTGTTCTCTTTGTGGAAATAATTCCTCTGGAATCTGTTCCACATAGAAATCTGTTCGAGGTCAGTTCTGTTCTATTTTTCAAAGTGAAGTCACATTGTTAAGTGATAAATAACTTCACTTAGACAGATATAGACTCCTTTCTGACGACTGATAATACCGTACACGGATCAACGGAGTTGAGTGAAGGTTACAGAGAACCCAAAGAGTGAGTTACGATCCTTGGAACATGTGAAGTAACCTAACAAAGATTCTATTGTTCAAGAAAACTGACATAGGCGTCTCCTGTGATAGCATACAGTGTGCTCTTAAATGCTGTTAAGATCGATGAGTAGGAAATTTTAAGTGGGAAACAATTCCACAAAACTAAAGGTGTAGAAAATTCTCTCTCTCAGTGAAAACTCCCTTCACTTTAAAAACTGGAACAGACTCTTACTAAAAGTTCAATAAATTGCCATGAGGAGAATGTTACCGTTATTTCATGTCAAACATTTCTCAATGAACCAAGTGATTCACTTAAATGCTCTGAATTTTAATTCCTTGTTATTTTACTATTATTTATTTTCTTGATATTCATAGACGTAACCAAACGACCCAAAAAAGTGTGCAAAGTTTTATTTTGTGTTGCTTTAAAGAGTAATTATTGTTTTTACAAATTAAGTGTAAATATAAATTACAAGTTAATTCTTAGCACTAGCCTAATGGACTTATGGCTAATGATGAGAAATATTTACATGAGATTTTTTGGGTTAAGATATTTTATAAGATTGAAATTGAAAGTATGTAGGTTTAATATTTTGAGATGAAGGATACATTAAGAGATGTTTTAAGTTTGAATTTCCAATAACGTTAGTTGCGGCTTCCTTGATGTGTTGACATTCGTATAGACGTTGATTAGAGAAAATGTCATTTGTTGAACAAAAGTTCCATAGTGGTGGGTCAGATCGTCTGTGTCATTGACGGTGTAGGGAAATAAGTCCCCAGGAACTAAGTCCACTGAGGGACTAAGTTCTCACTTGAGGTGGGAAATAAGTCCCCAAGAACTAAGTCCACTTTCTTATGGGAAATTAGTACACACTCGAAAGTATAAAGTGGGAATGAATTTCCAACAACAAAAACTTATTGATTTTATGTTGGTTATTTTCCAGATTCTTTAAATGCTAAAGAAACTTTGCATACCTCGCACTTACCCCAAATCCTATAGTGTGCCCAAGTACATACCTCACTGTTTATACGTGTCGTTTCCATGGCTTAACATGGGAATTTATTTAACATTCAAAGGGAACTAAAACCCACAGTTTTTTGTAACGAATTTCCCGCCGTGCATGGGAACAAAGACCACTTTAGTAAAGTGGATTTCGTTCCCATTAAGTGAGAACTAAGTCCCTCAGTGGACTTAGTTCCTGGGGACTTATTTCCCACCTCAAGTGAGAACTTAGTCCCTCAGTGGACTTAGTTCCTGGGGACTTATTTCCCTGCACCGTTATTGACATGGTTCTTCGACCAAGACCGACATCTAAATCTTTTCCGACTAATCTTTGAAAATTTTCTTCGGCAAAAAACGTAAGACCGCCGCCGCTTAGTTGCAACAATGCAGAAATAGAAGTTTTACTAACTTGTAGGCATTGATGAAAAGGCAAATTTGTAAAGTCGGTAGTATGATACAAATCTTTTAGCCACATACGCAGCGTCAGCAGTTCCTAATGGGTTTGAATGATCTCCCAACATTTTTCTCCTTCACGCCTGGAACGTTGTAATGCCACTGCAAGCAATAAATGACTCATTACAATATTTTATAGAAATAATGTTTTCAAAATGTACACATAAAATTTTAATAGTGATCAAAAAACTTGTGTCGATTTCCTTTGCACACTAAGGATTTCGATCCCGTGTCAAATTTTTTCTTGTGGTGTGCGTATTTCGTAAATTTCTCTTCAAATACAGATTCGAAGAATTTGATCTCTGTCAAAAAAAATCGACTTTTTTTGGTGTGAAGTAACGTAAAATCTGTCGAGAGATCAAAATCTTCACTTAGAAATTGATTTCTCATGTGTAAATCGACATAAGCAAATAAAATAGTTTTGTATTTGCCAACTGAGAAGTGACAGATGACAGCACTTTTCAATTTCACTTAAAGTGATTTTGAAAGGATTTCGAAATTATCAAAGCGGGTGAACTGTGAAGCACTGAAAACAAATTCACTTGATTTGGAAATTTGTTTTCATTTCGATTTCAAAAAAAGGCAAACGCTAACAATTCTCAGTAAGGGGTTCTAAGATTTCAGGAACTTAAAACAGTTTCATTAGCCGTTTGGAATCGGCAAAAAATTGTAGGTTCCCTCCATTCCTGGTAACACGCACACAGGAATGGTTGAGAGTTGTGAGTCACGAGCTTGAGGCTCTCTATGAGCTCCTAATTTATTTATTTTTTAACTTTTGGGGTGGCCGTGGCGCGATGGATGTGTGCTCGCCTGTGAACCTTATGATCACAGGTTCGATCCCTGCCGTCGTCTATGTCGTTTTAATTCCATTAAAAACCTTCTAAAATTGTCATCAATGGGTTGCTGGTTTACTCATTACATGTTGTTCAGGCATAACACTAACAACATGTAATTGAGTTAAGCTAGTATGCCCAACAAGGATGAACACGAATAAAATAATGTGAAAAATGTAATGTAAGCGACATAGAAATAAGACACGGCATTCTCCGCTTTAGTTCAGCCGCCATCCCTGGAGATAAAATATCTGAGACAACAACCTTCAGTCTCAGAACATCGTGCCACACATCTTTCCTATCCTTCTTTCTCTTCCATAACTTCACGCCCGCGCTGTGTTGAAACATTTAAAGGGTAATCATAATTCCTTGAGCGCGTGTAGATTATAAAAAAAAAAAAAAAAAAAAACTTTAAAATGTGGCAACTATATGGCTTGTCTTGTTTTGCTTAGACACTATCTAAAACAACCCGTATACCTCTCATTGAGAAAAACGATGAGAACAGATTGCCTTATGGTGGAGTTTTCTACTAGTGTACAAATATTAATCCAATTTTAATTATTTTATTAGGTATATTCAATAAGTGGCTTAAAAATTTTTTTTATTTGAAAACATAGTTTGGCAAGCATGGACGAGACATTTAATTTTTGTTTTGTTATTAGCGGATCAGTCTAAAATCTGTGTGTGGTTGAATTTTCGATACAAACTTGTAAAAAGTGTTACCCAAACATACAGTAAAGAAATCTCCTTTATTACAAATTAAATGATAGAGTTTAAGCATATAATTTATATATCCTTTTTTTTAATATATTTTGAAAAACTAGCGCACTAAAAAATGCTTTCCTTATGCCTCACTTTATGGAACTGACTTTGTGGCGTTTTTCCCTTTTTTTCGATCGATGTGATTAGCAAATTGAACTTGTCCATATAAAGCGCATTTTTTTGAGTCAACTTTCCATTATTTTATTTATTTTTTTAAATTTATAATAATTTGGTATTCACTTTTCTGTATAATCCACTGCAGTCTTAGTTCCATTCGCCAAATATTTTATTCTTTTTTAATAAAAACTAATCATGAATTTCACTATCTCCTCCTTTAGGTTGTAACTACAAGCGGTCCCAGAAAGCCCCAGAGACAAACATCGAATGCCTTTCAAACATTACCCAATGACGCAACATTAGATCATCTGCTTACATCAAACGGCTTACATTCAACCACCAGTTATTGTTCAAACAATCAGCGGGCCCAAAGTCCCATGTCTAATATCACGAACTCCGTCTCAACCCCCAACACAACGCATAAACTCTGCCTCGAAACATCATTCACCAATCTGCAGAGTCCCGTCGATATGCATCCTTCACTTCCACTTTCCTGCGGTGCAGGGTCAAGTAAAGCATCCTCTATAGCGGGTAGTTTGTTCGGTCGCAGTCAGATGAGCTCCTCAATGCAGCAGTATGACATATCAAGCATGATGGATGAGAGCCAAGTGACTTGTGGCTTGAATGGCCGCAGTCCATCTGTGCCTAGTGAAGCAACAACAGTCATAATGACTGATTGTCCACCCCTCGACTGTCCCATCTTGCACAAGCCGAAGGCTGTAGCCTTTGATATGGCCCTAAACTATTCGGATATTACCAAATCACCGTCCCCAAAACTGCCCGCAAAAAGTATACTTCATCGACAGCAATCTGCCCGAGTGGGTAAGAAGCCAACTAGTCTGCCATTGGCCCCACTCCGACGGGCCTCGGATTGTCCTAAGGCTGTGGATCTAATCCATGATGACTGGTTTGGTCTGGCTCCACTGGCCAGTCCTGAAACGCTTTCTGAGATCTCAAGTATTTCGTCCCGCACAAGTGCCGCTATGAGTCTGGCCAACAGCATAGAAAGGTATCTGCAAAACATGTCCATAAGTGAAAACGGCAACCAAGAACTGATGGAAGACATCTATGAGTCTCAACTGCATACGCCAAAAATTCTCCGCCGAGCTCCGAAACTCACGGAGAACCTTTCAAGTTGCGCCGACGACTCACGATACCAGGACCAATACAAACGAATGGGGCAAGTGTTTGTGACCTTCCCACGGGTGATACCAATGCGAAATAATAGCCGCGATGAGTCTAGCGATGAAAGCTATGAGTCTGCCTTCAGTCACTCTAAGACTCTTCCGAATAAAAAACGGAAAAACAGTTCCAAGTCTGCTGATCAGATCGATGATAATGGAGGATCGGCGACCACCAAAAAACTGGGCAAGAAGCTTACTTTCAGTGATAGTCAGATACTCGATAGAGAATGTCCAAGTTCCTGTCCCAGCTGTCCATGTCGCAGTGGATCCAGCTGCTGCCAGTTAGAGGACCACAGTCAATGCCAAAACTTGATGGCGCCACAGTCGCAGATCAATATTGGATCACTGGACACCTACTACAGTGCCAATTCGTCCCTGGATCGATTCTCGACTCCACAAAACCTCATCCGTCTACAGTCTCCACCAACACCACAAACCCCATCATCAAATGGTCATATTGCTGAGTCGGTGGATCAACGCCGTCCCGGTGTGCTGGAATCACACTTTCCCGTATACGATCCGATTGTTGTCGATACAACTTCGGAGGATGTTTCACTCTTGTCGCAAGAATCATCGCCAGTCCCTCAAGCGACCAGCCACAATTTCATTCAAGTACAAAAACGTTCGGGTCTAATGCGCAAGCGCAATTCCAACGAAGAACGAATATTCTCACGGAACGAATCCCTACCGCTATTATCTAATCTGTCTGAAAGAACATCGTCAGCATCACCATCGCCGAGTTTTGTTAAGCGGAAAAGCTGCGTTTATCCGATTAATAGCAAATTCAGCGGAAGTAGCAATGGATCAACTGGTAGTGTGAAAGCGTTCGTATCGACGGCGGCGACGACGTCAAGTAAGAACGAAAGTAGTGTCTAAAAGCAAAAATTACTCTACCTAAGACGGTGAAACTTAAATACACAATAGATTAGTTGAAAAAATTTTTTGATAAGATTTTCTACTGACCACAATATTCATATGTATACATATTATCATTATAGAACAATACCTTACGATTATAAGCATAAAATTGAACGTAACTGTGAAAATGTTTCTTTTAGATATTCTTAGAATCAAATTGTCAAAGTTTATTTCAAGGTATACCTCTTTCCCTCTGCCCTGTCAGGATTATATGTATAACATGATGTGAGTGCTTTCCAGCTTCAGACTAAAGGCTAAACGTATTGTCATATTTGGCTACGTACATATATCAAGCTCTAACCAACCTGGATTAGACGGGGCACCTAAAACTTCATTTCTGATACCAAACTCGAAGCTAGACAATAAAGTCAAAAATACATAATTGCATTCTAGTCAATGTCCTTTTCACACTTTCAAAATTTAAGAATCAAATATCTTCATCATGTCTTTAGATCAACAAATACGCAAAGGTATAGATTGGTTGTTAAGATCTCAAGAAGTTTCTTTTTGCGAATAAATAAGCCGTCTATCACTTTCAAAGTGACCTAATTTTGTTCCATAAATAATTATTTCTAACAATTTGGTTTCAAAATAAAGGGTATAAAAATTCAACATGAACAAGATTGCCTATTTCTCATTTTCCAATCTAGGAGCTTACAAATCGCTCTGTTTTACCAAAAAACTTACTCCCGGAGCACTCAAATTGTGACTCTTCTTCTACTTAGTGCATGCTCGAAACTCGCTCTTTGATATCGTTTTCATTTGGTCACTCCTAATACTAAGCTTTCACCAAGAGATAATCCTGGATTTACCATAAATCTTCTTTCAATCTCTAAATTTACCATACAAATTTATTTCGTTAATCTAATAGATTCGAAATTAATCTTGGTATATCTTCATTGGATCAATAGTGCTATAATTCGAACTAAACTATATCCATATCGTGCTAAAACATCTCGATGATTTTTCATCGTTTGGCACAAATGAAACTTTCTTTCCCTCACTTCCACTTTGTAAGAAGAAATGAAACACCATTAGTTTTTTGGCACCGTACTGGTACTCTCAAAGTTAATCTTTTTTTTAATCTTTTATAGTGCGGTGAAAAATCTCATGTCTTAAATCACTAATTATCTTTTTGTTAAAACGTTGTATAACAATCTTTTTTCATTCCAAGCACTCAAATGCTACCATTGACGGTTTGGAGTGTCATTTTTTGAGAGTTCTTTTCTACTTACGATTTCTTTTAAAATTGCACTCTGAACAAATAATTTTCCTTTTTTATCGAATAACATACATATGTCAAAGTGATAATTTCTTGAAGAAAACATGCGCGTGTAAATTTGGTGACAGTAGATTTTATTTTCGATTAAAATCGAAAAAGAGTGAAACGAATTAAAAGACGAATGGAAACCGACAGGATTATAAAGACCAACTGAAATCAAAAGCTAAACACTGTCTACATCATATCATTTCACATATGACAGGTTGTCAAATGATTTATGCAAATTTGAAAGGTTTTTGATGCCGGGGAATCGTAAAGGTTGTTTGACTCTTTTTTATACAGTTCAAATCCAAGTTTGAGCTTACGAAAACAGAGTGGACCAATATTTTTGGAGAGTTTCACATATCGGGCGTAATATATTGCTCTGGTGATTTGTCAAACATTAACTTTGAAGTATTCATGTTGAATGCATTTTCAATTCTGCAAATAATTTTTCACAAACCGTTTGACAGATCCTATTTTAAATATCATGTCGTTTGACGTGCAAATAGAACATGGAGCGAGTTCAATAAATGTCATGGTGCTGTAAATTGCAATGTAACGTATTCGTATGGATGTGTGACTTTGTTTTAAGTTTAATGTATCATCTATCTACTTGTGATCGCTTAGGTTTTTGCATAGCTGATTGCACTTAAAGCCTAGTACGCAGATCGAGACAAGAAAAATTTTATCTCTACAATTTTAATCTCTACAAAACATTTCCAAATCTCGCGCAAAAGTTTGAGTTTGGAGAGATAAAATCTAATTTAATGTGTTTTGTAGCGTATCTCTGGAACAGGTTGTCTTACAAAAGTCGTTCATACCTTTTTGGAATCCAAGACAAAATTTGTCCCACGAAAAAAAAGTATGGGAGACAAAATTTTTCCCGATCTGCGTGCTAGGCTTTAGAGAGAATTTTTTAATGAAAGCTTAAATTAAGCGCGATCTGTGTATTAGGCTTCAGCAAGTAAAAAAAAGCAATACAATTTAATATCTGTTCCTGTTTTATCTATCTGTCAGATAATATCCGTGTTTTACTATCGCTAATGATCCCTTGAAAATAAAACGATACGTACATATCATAGTGTCAGCAGTGTTATATGTACATCTCTTTTTTCCTCATGTAGATTCTAAATTACCTTACCATAAAAAGCCATCTACCCGCTAGAGTAAGAACTAATTTTTGGATATTTGAAGTGGATCCAGAAAAAGAGCGGGATCCCATATTGATTTTGTAATACGTGTTAAAAATTAATCACATGCATATACATACATAGATCTGTGGATAATAGAACGCACTTTTTGATAAAATCTTCCCAAACCAAACCCCACATTGAAGTTTGAAGTTGAAACTCAAGTTCGTTATAAAGAGTGTCCTGCTGGAATCTTTCAAGGTTAATTTAAAAATGTATTCACTCAAAATATAGGCTGACAATGTGGATTTCATATTTTAAACACTAGATCGTCTCAATGTCAATCATTTCTCTGAACACACTCTTGCAATCAAGCAATTAAAGTTGTGAGCACGCAACTTAATTGCAGATATTTTTTAGGGCCCGAACTGTTTGAGGAGTGTTGTTCTTATGCCTCGACAATTTATCCCGATTAAAAAAGTCGCACGGTGTAAAGTTTAGTGACCGAGGTATCCAGGGCATGACTCCGTACTTGCGGATTAATTTAATAAGAAAAATATCTCTCAGCATCTTCAGCTGCAATTGCGGTACCACAACTCGTCAATCAGTTGATGGACCACCTTTCCATGATTAAAAAAGCCCCAATAATTGCTCGGATACAAATTTCACACCAAATTGTCGTTTTTTGGAAGCTCAAACATGTTTAATTGCGTTCCTTGAAAGTATGGAGTTGTGTGGTATGTTGTGTTGTGTTGTCGACTGTGCACACTAATCAAGGTTGCTGGGCTCAAAACTGTCATAATTCGGTCACGCTCTTAATTGAATCGAATTTGGTCTATTTTCCAGAACATTATCCTCTTATTTCTCACATTCAGGAAAAAATGTCTGCGACATTGTGTGGAAAGGCGTAATCGGAACACCACACAACAATACACCATTCGAGATGTCGTTATAACGCAATTTTTTTGATAATCTTTATGGTTTGAAGTAAAAGGATAACATCGTCCAAATAAATGGCAGCTGCGGCTTTGAACCTCCGAAGTCAGGCACATAGATTGTGCTGAATTTGACCGGTGGCACTGTTGACTTTGATGGTACCAGTCGTCTGAGGCTTTTTGCCATAGACCTTTGACTCAAGAAAACCTTATAAGAAATGTCTATCCGGTCAAATAAGACGATCTTACTTGGAGGCTCTCGATTCGATTTCAAAATCCTCCAATTTTGCTTGTTGACGCATCGATCATATTCGGGAATAATTTCTGCTAAAATCGGTAATGCTTCCAATTGCTTCAGAGTCCATAATCTTTGGAAATAATTTTTGATGAAACCGGTAACCGCTTCGAATTGCAATAAAATTTAGTAAGAGAAATCACGGTTTGGTGGTGTCTATGGTCGATATAATTGCCATGGTGATTTATATTTAGTGTCTGACACGGTCGCCATTAACTGTCAAAATCTACACCTTTAGAGAAAAAGAACGCACTTCAGATAAACAATCGAACATAGCGAGTGTATTTTCTTTGAGCTTTTATAAAAAGTAGCAATATTAAGTTTTTCTCAGCAAATTATACCTATAGCATATTTCAAAATAATGGAGAAAACTTGTATGTACTCGTAGTTGGACACAATCTATTTCATAGGAAACAGATAAATCCGTGATCCATTTCCCAGTTATAATTTTCTTCAATTTCCTCATACACTTGTCTTAGGAGATACTATGTTTCAAAACACTCTACCTAATACAAAAATAAACAAATTGATAAAATATAATAAAATATCCGACCAAACCAAGCATTAAAAAGTGATTTAATAAGTTTTAATACAAACAAAAATCTCAATAATAATAAATTAGTTTTTTCCCTAACACAAATTGTTTAACATAAAATAGAATAAATATTTGTGCCAAATAAACTAAAACCTAAAATTTAAGATTAATAAAAAGAACAAACCAACAATGTTAGAAAATTTTTTTGATTAGCAAAAAAAAGAAAAAGAAACTAATTTCACATGTCAATTCGTATATGAGCATAGGTACATTAGTCGCGTACAGTTTTTACAATATAAAATTATAGACAATTTACTATAAACAAAAAATAATGAAGACAACATAAAATTGTTATTTCACACAAAACAAGAACTTTAATCAGACTTTAGTCTAAGTACCTCCTAAATTAGTTAGTAAATTATAGTTTATGGACCTACCTACCTTGATTTTTTTAAATTAATAAATTAAATTATTTAAAAAAAAAAACTATTTATTAACAACAAAAAACAAAACTTTCTTAAATAAAATTCTGTTGGGAAAAAAAGTATTATTAGGAAAAAAAAAATTAAACAAATATATGTATAATAATATATATATTATTATTTTCTATTACATAGAGATTACTAGTTATTTAATGAATTAGTTTATGGATTTATCAGTAGTTATACCTATTACATAGAAATACACGTGTACTTGTACTGGAATATTTAATATATATAAAAATAGATTATTTATATTTATTGTAGAGATCTCTATTATATAAAAATAGTTTTTCATTCATAAAATTAAATGAAAATTAAAGAAAGAAAACTAGATTTAATGCAACTGTATGTTAAGATTGAAGAAGTTATTGAATGAATATGAAACCTGAGAATGCTCATTCTCGGAATTTGTTATAATTAATAATAAAAAAACCTACAAAAGAAACTTAAACTATGAGGCTTGTTTGAATATTTTCATTTTTCTTTCAGATTCTCTTTAACCCTAAAACCATTTTTTCATAAATTGCTTCTGAACACACCTTACAAAATTGTAGTTTGTGTAAACACCAAAATAAACAGACCTTTTTTGACGTTTGTAAAGATCAAATCGTCATATTAAGTTAGCACGATATTACAAAAATGAATAGATTTTTGATGAATTTAACTTTAATAAAATGTTGGAGAAAGTATGATGCTATACTCAATTAAAATTTGCAAAATTGTCGTTTTAACCAAGTAACATACTAAAACAGTCTTAACCTCGTACTAATTTGACTAAATTTTGGTGCCATTATGTTTAAATATTTTGTGTTCGTGTATTGAATTATTATAAATGTGGATGATAATTGAAAGACTTCAGATTTTCCTTAACCCTAAAACCATTGAGTACTTATTATATCTAGAGAACCTCTAAAAACACGTTGTAGCGAGTCCCAATGGACCCAAAACAGCTTTGTTGAACATTTTTGGGTAGGTACTCGTATTAGTTGAAAGTGCAAAATACGTTTTAACAATCTGTTCAGTTCAAATATTGAAGAAAAAATTATTTTAAATACATTTTTTTTTCAAACTCTTTTCTATTACTTTTTGCCCCTTTTGGCATAAAAATTCAGTAATATTTAAATATTAAGAACATCCTATTAAAAAGAAGAAGCGCAAAGCCTACAATGCAATGCGTACGCGCCCTTAGCATATCAATACGATCCTGGATTTACCATAAATCTTCTTTAAAAGTGGATTTACATGTTTCTGCATCTGCAAAATGCAGAAAAGTAGAGAGGCAGATGTATGTAGAAATCCGAAAGTCGGAGAGAGTATACATACATGTAGTAACTCTTTTTTACTTCCTATAAACTTCTATAACTTGTCGACTTTTTAATACGAAGTAATGCAATGAAAATTGAACTTACCTCCATTCTCTTCCATTTCGATTTAATGTTTTTTTTTCATATTATGTGCCCGTAAAAAAAATATAGAAAAATGTGAAAATGTCGCAAATTTACAAAATGCAGACGAAGGTGCTATAATAAAGATGAACATGTTTGGCATCCTTTTTTTTGCAGAAATCAAATGCAGATATATGTAAATCCACCATAAATCTGCGAGATACAAATTTATTTCGTAAATCTAGTAGATTAGAAATTAATCTTGTTAAGTCTTCATTGGATCAAATGTTTTAGAATTCGAACGCACCTAATATTCATGTCGTGCTAAGTAATCTTGATGATTTTTCATCGTTTGGCACAAATGAAACTTTCTTTCTCTCACTTCCACTTTATATAAAAAAAAATGGAACACCATTGTACTATGGTCACCAAAAGATAATCCGAGATTTAAGACAAGAGATTTATGTGGTGTTTCCACCATACCAAAACATTTAACAAAAAACATTAATTTTGACAGCTCCTATAAAAATGCTAATGGTGTTTCATTTTTTCTTATAACGTGGAAGCAAGAGAAGGAAAGTTTCAGACTTTTCTCTCCCGACATTAGTGATGTTGGTGCAAAGTGATAAGAACTATAACTATTCAAGAGGATTCCTACAATACAAATTTTAAATTTATGAGCTCGTAAGAACAGAGCATTTGGTTCAATGACAGCAACTTCACGGAGAATATTTTCCATCCTTAATCCACTTTAACGAGTTGCTAAGGTTTAACCTACACTCAAGAAATGTGCTGCAAAAACCCAGCACCCATTGCTAAAAAGAAGATCAGGTCCAAGCTAACCAGCTAACCCAGTCTGGTTTTTAATTTCGAAAACAGCCATTAACGAACTTCAATTACTCGAAAGGAATATACTGAGGATCTCCACTGAACTCTACTTCGACAAGCAATGACAGAAACGCTACATGAACGAGCATCTCTACCATTGACTTACTATATATGGACTGCTAGTCGCTCATTTTCTTCATACAAATCCTTAAAAAAAGTGGTTCCACTTTTAAGGTTCTCTCTAACGAAAATGCGCGATCAAAAGATGTCACTTAAAAAAAGGAAATAATTTTTGACAATTCAACCCCAGTGGTTATTGACAAAAATTAGATCCTTTTTTTAAGTGTCATCTTTTGATCGCGCATTGTCACTAGGAAGAAAATTTAAAAGTGGAACCATCGTGAAGTTGGCTACTAGCAGTCCATATCTAGTAAGTCAATCATTGACATACTAGATATGGACTGCTAGTAGCTGATTACAGAAGGGTCCAACGGATTATCAAACGACACTAGCCCTCGTGCCGACACTGACAGAAAATTTGAATACTATGAAATGGAACCAGTGCTAAAGGGGCTAATGTGCAAATAGGCCAATTGCCAAATCTGAAAATTTCCCTTTTTAGTTTTTCCTTTTTCAGTTTTGGTTTTAACGTATAAATATATACTGCAAAACAGTTTTCTTTGCATCTACTTGTATTATCTATTAACATATATTTAGGCCTGTTCGGCGAGACCTTTTATTATTCTACTCTGTTATTCTGCTATGAATTTCTATACAAATGTTTGAGCTGTTATACAAATCTTTTATGAATTTTAATTTTGGTATTCAGCATGCCAAAATCTGTTATGAAATCTGTTAAAAATCATAAAAGACAAACTTCTGTGGCTTTTATCATAAAAGATTTCAATAAGTACACAGGTGCATCATGTACAAATGAATATTTATCTTTTATTTCGTCAACGAAATGTTCTTTAAAGGAGACAAATGAAAAAAAATATATTAAAACACATATCATATAAACATATAATATAAGTATAGTATGGCCATGGTTTTCCCAGAAACATATGAAGGTAAAATCGTGTTCCATTGTATTACACACTACTATATAGTGTGTAAGGCTAGGCGCGCACATTCAATATTTAGTTTCGCAACTGCTTGGTTCGAGCAACTAAAAGTTTGTGTTTTGATACAAACTAAGCGATTGCCTAAAATGAGTTCGCTATTTTGTTTAACATATAATTATATGCACCTGCGCGGACATTCAACAAAATAGTTCATCTGTTTTCTATAAGCAACCAAACAATTGTCCAACTAAAAATTGAATGTGCGCGCCTAGCCTAAGAGTTTACTTTTTTGTTCATCATCCATTTTAATTATGTCAGATGAAATATTTTACATAATCACAGCTGATTATGATAACAGATTTAGTTCAGTTTCATAAACAGATCTCGTTTTCGAAGACTTTTATAAAAGTTCGAACCTCTGAATACCAATCATAAAAGATCTTTTAAGGCGGAAATCTTTTATGATTCATAACAGAAAATCTATAGCAGAGTAACAGATGTGGCAGAATAGGCCTAATTATAATTGTTTGTAAAAATATTTTTATTAAAACAATTAGTTTCATGTGCTTAAACTTTTACAAATAATTTTAATTTTTATATTAGAAATTAAGAGATAAGCTAAGATCTTTTTGGCTAGAGCGAAAATATTTGCAAAAAAAATAGTTATGCAAATAAATCCTAATTTTGATTTAAATTAACAACTCTTTAGAGAAAAACCAATCCTACAATTTGTATCAAATTTACAGAAAACTTTCTTTCTTAAACTAGAACTGTAACAGTCTGAGAGGAATGCGTAAAACTCAAGGAAGATATATGTTGTTCGGTCGCGTTGAGGAAGGAATAAGGAAAAGATAACGTTGCAAAGTGACATAAGTCCATTTTTTTTTATTTGAAATCGATTTTTCATTTTATAAAATTAAATCTAAAATTATTGATATATTTTTATTGATGTATATTTATCAAAGTGTTGATTCTAAAAACAATTATGTTTGCCTTGATAAATATAAGCATTATTTTTATCCTTATGGGAATTTAATTTGGAAAAATTAAACTTTTAAATAATGTCACTTCGTTTTTCAACCGACGACTGTCACGATACGATTTGCCTGATCTTTTCAGTTAGTGTAATATAGCTTAGTCAATTTTTCATGTTTGTATGTTGCATTTTTTTCGTTGATGGACGACATTTTCTCAAAAAAGAATGCACACAATAAAATCATTAAGTAAACCAAAATGATTCATAAAATATTTTAAAGGGGATTTTTTTTCGAGATCCCTTAGCACTATTCTCAGTCAATTATCTCTCTCATTGACTTATTATATTATATGGACTGCTAGTTGTGTATAATTCTCATACAAAATTTGCAACCAAAATGGTCCAACGGATACAATCGAAACTAGCCCTCGTGCCGACACTAGTGGCAAAAATAAACAACATATTTAACGCCATCTCTTGTTCTACTAGTGCCAACAGAAATGTTTACTCATAGAAACTAAGGACATCTATTGACATTGCTTTGAAGAAACGGTGCTAGTCTAAGGGATCTCGAAAAAAAATCCCCTTTAAAATATTTTATGAATCATTTTGGTTTACTTAATGATTTTATGTCCGCGCAGGTGCATATAATTATATGTTACACAAAATAGCGAACTCATTTTAGGCAATCGTTTAGTTTGTGTCAAAACACAAACTTTTTAGTTGCTCGAAACAAGCAGTTGAGAAACTAAAAATTGAATGTGCGCGCCTAGCCTTACAGTTCTACTTTAAGATAAGGTGCGTTTTATTATTCACAAATCTATCTGGATCTGGATCTGGATTAAGTTTTAACAAATTTTCCGTCAGTGTCGGCACGAGGGCTAGGGTCGTTTGGTAATCCGTTGGACCATTCTGTAATCAGCTACTAGCAGTCCATATCTAGTATGTCAATGATCTCTCTAACCATACAGAGCACCGTTTCTTCAAAGCAATGTCAATAGATGTCCCTAGTTTCTATGAGGAAACATTTCTGTTGGCACTAGTGGAATAAGAGATGGCGTTAAATATGTTGTTTATTTTTGCCACTAGTGTCGGCACGAGGGCTAGTTTCGATTGTATCCGTTGGACCATTTTGGTTGCAAATTTTGTATGGGATTTATACACAACTAGCAGTCCATATATAATAAGTCAATGGCTCTGGCAGTCCATGTATAATAAGTCAATGGTTGGACCATTTTGGTTGCAAATTTTGTATGGGAATTATACACAACTAGCAGTCCATATATAATAAGTCAATGAGAGAGATAATTGACTGAGAATAGTGCTAAGGGATCTCGAAAAAAAATCAATGCTAATAAGTTATTGTGCGCTGCAAAACCAAAAATACAAATCGTCACCTGAGTTCTATCTTGTTCAATAGACCATTTTTGACGAAATTGAGTTATAAATGCAGTTTTTATAATTCGAGGGTGCTCTTCCGATTGGCGCAAACCATTTTGTTCTATCTCATTTAGTTTTCAAGTTATGGATAACTGTTTTGTTCAATAAACCACTTTTCTGACCAGTTTGAGTGTCACTTTTGTTCAATAAACCACTATTCATTCTTTTTGTATCATATTGAACAATTCATAGTATATCTTTAAAATCATATCTTCTTATTTCTTTCTTGTTAAATATCCACATTTATGGATTTTTTGTTCAATATCTTTATATACTTCATTCATTTCTTTTTTGTTCAATGTTCAAATTATTTTGGTTACAATTTGTACCTTAATGAACAAAAAGATATGAATTTGGTTGTGTAAGACCAAGAATTCTATCTTGTTCAATATCATACGAGATCACCATTGTTGTACTTGATTTGGATATATGATCAGTTTTGATATCTCATCGAGTAAGCACGTCAGTGCGAGTGCAGTGCGTTGTTATAAAAGATGAACTCTGAAAACATGTAAGTTCCTACCAATAAAATAATTTTTGATTGAAGTTTGACGCATTTTTTTATCATATTATAGTTTGATGGAGGGAACCGAATATTTGTCTTCCCCTGAACCAGAGGTACCAAACGAAATTTTAATCTTAAAATGACTATTGGTCCTTTTTTTTAACTTTTTTGACTTATACCTATTTCAGGACTTTGAATGATATTGACATAAGCTCTCCAGATCAAAACAATACAACCAATCCCTTTAAAGTAAGTTTTCAAACAATTTAATAGCATATTTTTATAATTAGTTTCGACAAAATCTTAAATGTAAAGGGTGGTTAAATTTTAAGGGCCGATGTTGATTTTGAATAAAACATAAATTATTTAGGAAATTATTCTCATTTCTTTTTATTATAATAATATTGGCCAAATGGCCGCCGCGACCTCGGCGACACACCTCCATCCGATGATGCCGCCAGCCCATAAACCGCACCAAACAGTCACTCTTTGTGGGTGCATTTGTTTTTCAACAATCACTCTTGGATTATCGTTCGCCTAAATACGGCAATTCTGCTTATTGACGAATCCACTGAGGTGAAAATGTGCCTCATCACTGAAGATGATTTTCTTCGCAAAGTGATCATCCACTGTTGCCATTTCTTGCCACCATTCTGATCATTAACGACGCTTGAAATGGTCAAGAGGCTTTAGTTCTTGAGTCAATTGCACCTTGTAAGCATAATGTTCATCAACGACGAGCGTGAGAGGTGCAATTGTTGGGCACGATGACGAGTTGAGGTGGACGGCTCTTCAGCCACACTATCGCGAACAGCAGCTATATTTTCTGCAGTACGTGCTGTACGAGCATGCACTGGTGTTTTCACATCTCCTACAGACCCGGTTTGCTCAAATTTTTGCACGATTTTTCCGATTGTACGCACATTTGGACGTTTAAATTGACCGAAAAAATCACGAAGTGCACGATATGCATTTTGATTTGAACGCCCATTTTCATAATAAGCCAGAATAACTTTAACGCGTTGCTCGATTGTTTATCTTTCCATGGTTCAAATTGAGTTAGACTGAAATTGAGAAATGTCAAAAGAAATGCAAACAAAACTTGACGTTTAGGTGTGGTTCACATTCAACATCGGCCCTTAAAATTTAACCACCCTTTATTTCAGTGTTGCAAATAATAATGAAATCGTAATCCTGTTTGTATTCCTGTAAATTCAAAACAGAGCGCAGATCTAGAGCAGTACCCGAAAACACTTTTAAGGTAATATAAACAATCATTTTTTCGTTCAGAAAAATGAGATCTCACAAATGTAACTTCCTCAAAAATCTCTAAAATTTGTTTTCTAAGCAATTTACAGTAAAATAGAAATTCTGTTTAAGACTCGAAGTGTGATATCTTTCCTACTGTCTTACAAAGTGTTTTTAACATAAAGCTAACAAAGGAAAAGAAAAAAGACATTCAAGCAATGTGGCCGTACATGCCTAACGTACGCAAGATCAACGTTTTTTTTAAGAATTTCTCCTTTATTTCTTGTTTAAGAAAAATAAATTATTCAACCCTTTGTTTTAGAAATACATAGATCTTTAGTTATGAAACCTACATAATTTTGTTTTTATTTCAGATGATAAAAACATACCAAGATATTCAAAATTTTGTTATTCCCATTCATAGTACCATTCAGAGAACCTAATAAAATCTGATTTGAATAATGAAATATGTTTTTGTTCAATTTAATACAAAATACATCTGGTTTCCTATAGTATCCTTGTTAATTTCTGTCTTGTTCAATATTAAGTTTTTTTGTTCAATATCCACCAATTTTATCAAACTATCTTCACTCCATATAACTTTGTTCAATATCCAAAATGACTTCTGCGTGGATTTTTATTTATCATTATTTTAAAACAAAAGAAAAAATAAATTTGTGAATTGTTTTTAAAACAAAATTGTTAAGGCATTCAGGAAAACATCACTTCCAAAAATAAATTAGGTAAAATAAACAAAAGTTTTCGATCTGAACTTTAAAAATCGATTTCCCAACATTTTGAAAAATGGACATAGAACAAGATAGAACTCAGGTGACGAAATGTTTCCATATTTTGTAATTTAAATGACTCTCTGCTCTTTGGAGATTTTACCGCCACCTAGCGGCAAATAGAAATTCGTAGTGAGAATCCAAAACGAATTTCAAATGAAACAAACCCATGGTGAACCGTCACAAAACTATCATCGTGACGTTTTCTTTTTCTTTGACATTTGAGTGTACCTGCAGTGGCCACTGGGTCACAGGTTATTTATTTATATTTATTTATTTATCTATTTTGTTTCATAACACTCTCGATAAAACAAATCCCAACTTCTTCAACATGTGGCTGTGTCTGTGATTAATCAAATTAGATAAGAAAGAACTTGAGTGCACAAATAATGTTTTGATAATTGATTGAATCGTTTCCCGTTTGTGTAAGAATACGTGTTCCAATCAGCCAACGTTTCATACGATGATTCTCCAAAGACAAACACTAAGATTTTCCTCCACTTATTCAGCTGACAAGATCTTAAGTCCGGAAAATCGTGCCCGATGTTTGCAATGCCTTCAAAATCTCCCATTAGTAAAAACCAAACCAAACAAAGCTCAACCCGAAGCGTCTGTTTTAGTTCCCGTTTGTATCGATGACCAGGGTGAAACGTCGATTCTCTATACCCGTCGTTCGGGTCTACTCAGTCGACATGTCCACCAGATATCGTTTCCGGGTGAGTAATTAAGTAGCAAATTCAACTCCAACTGCAACTAAATATCTGTGTCTCAAGGTGGAATAAAGGACCCCGAAGATGCCAGCTTCGAGGATTGCGCTCTACGTGAAACCGAAGAAGAAATCGGTCTGCCCAGATCTCGCGTTGAAATCTGGGGCAGTGGACCAATGCTAACGCCACAGCTTAGCGCTTCCATCATGCCAGTCTATGCCATTGTAAGGAATTTGAACTTGGACGAGCTGAAGCTGAACAAACTCGAAGTGGAAAGCGCCTTCACAATACCCATAGCACAGCTAGCTTCGCCGGGCAACTTCCGACACACACAGTACAGGAATGGCTTAAGTGGACCAGTATTTATGGTGGGCGATCGTCGAATTTGGGGTATAACGGGGTTTTTGACGGACAACTTTCTAAAGTGCCTGATACCGAAGGAGGAGAGCAGCAAGAGGCCAAGAATAAAGTACATCCGCCCGTACAGGGCGAAATAGAAAATATAAAACCAATGTTTTTCTCTATAAAAAAACAGTAAAGTACCTATTTGAGTTTTTTATTTGTTGGAACAAATTGGGGGTCTAATGGAGTCCAAGGGAAGATCTATTCCTACCCTCAGGTGTGACGGCTTACAATTTAAAAGTACTAAAATGCTAAGAACTTTTAAAATACTCTAAGTTAAGTTAGTTCCTAGTTACATATCATCGAAGATACTAAATTATCTTATCTAATCTACTTTCTGATATAACAGTAATTTGTTCAATTCAAAGTCAAGTGACCTCAACTCCGAACTAAGAAGATTACAAAAACTAGCTGAACCAAATTCAATGCCTTTGGATAAGTCGTTTGATTACTTTTCATGACAATAAATACTCCTGGACTTCATCAAAAGAGACAGTACCCCTTGTCCTTAGGTGACAGCTACTGAAAACCTATTTAGGATTCGACTATTCGATCGGGACCCTCAAATACGCGCTGGTTGGCCAATTTTTGTTTCAACTTTATTTAAATAATTTTTACGCATTATCCTGAAATCGTCCATTTCAATGAACAAGGCTTCGTTATTCTGGTGGGACAATAAATGAAGAAAGGTATAATGGGGTATTTGTTGAGGAAAGCTATGGAACTCTGTGTTATGAGAGTGATGACTTCTCCTGTACCTGAGAACGAATATTCAATAAGACCTATCTTCACGTTCTAAAAAGGTCATGGAAACGCTGATTTACCATCACCAGGAATATCTCGAAGAACGAAAGCTTCTTAGTGACAGGCAGTACGGCTTTCGTAGCAATGGGTCCAGTGATGATCTGTTGATTGGTATATACATTATATCTCACCAGCACAAATCTTTACTTCATTTTGGAGATAGTATGATAATATTGAATAAATTCAAGATCTCTTATAGAAAATCCGTAGATTTGGTATCGATGAATCTTTTCTTCATTGGCTTAGAAAAAAAAAATTTCGAATCGCTCAATGGTTGGTTTCAAATTTGATAGGTCATAAAACAAATTCTGGTGTCGCTCAGGGCTTCGTTTTGTCTCTGACTCTCTTTTTCATATTTGTGTCGCTCAATTTAATAGTGAAGTATCTCCATACAAATGAATTTCGAGATAATAAGGTTTTTGCGAAATGATGAATAGACAAAAAAACAAAATTAATGCGCTTTAGGTTAATATTTTGTATTATTCGTAAAAAGTACAAGATTATAATAACCTATACAGATTTTATTAATTATTTTATTAAACGGATTTGTGACTTACTTAATTTTTATAGTTAAATAATAAAATCACTTCAAGAACAAAAAACATTAATTATCGGAAATATAATTCGTATTTGGAGTAGATTCTCTTTTATATTGAAAGATATTAACAAATATAATACCATTAAGCAAAGAAATCCATTTTTTAAAAAAATGGATTTACACCACTTTTATAATGAACGACACATTTATCAATGGTCGTTGGTCGTCTATCTGCAACTGCAACCTCTAAACTATTAAATTGTTATGGAGAGGGCAGTAACATCAGCATTTCGTAAACTAAATGTTGTCTTCTGTCGTTTTTTATTTGTAATGATGGGCATTAGACGATTAACGGAAGCAATTGCATGTCTCGAACACCGCGGCAGCGCATCATGTCTGTCATTATTTTAACGTTATTTTTATGATTTTGTCTCCTTAAACAATTCAGCTTTGAGGAACGCGCATCAGTTTGACAATCATTTTTATTTTATGAGAAACTAAATGTGGGAAAATAAATGTAATAGGATAGGAGAGCACCTGTAAAAAAGTGCTGATAGTGCAATTTTTATAGGGAATATGGTGTTCTATATTTGGATAAGGTGTTATAAACTAAATAAACTGCCTGTTGAGATCTCGGAGCTCAAACTCTATAGTATGTGTGGATTGAGCATTTGTCATCTATCTTCCTCCGATGTCTGAGCTTTTTTTTTACTACCTTGGCTTCCCATGGCTTCTAACGATTGAAATCGTTGTTCTAAGAATGACAGGAACTCACTCAATGATGGCAATGCTTTTGGTTGCTTTAGCGACTGTTCCCAAAGTATTAGAGTATTTCTATCAAGCTTCTTTATTAGAACGCTTATAAGAAGAGGGTCTCAGTTATTGGTATCAATGTTAAAACCTTTTAGGCTCAGCAAACATTCTTGTGTGGTATCATGCAATACCTTAATAGCTTTTTCAGTTTCGATCTGGATTGTGGGTTGCATCAAAAGTTTCTGTACATGTACTGTTACCAGTAGCTGTGGGTTATCGTATCTATCCTTAACTACTTGCCATGCTACATTGTAGTTGTTGTCAGATGTTGAAAAATTACTTATAAGGTTCTCAGCTTCTCCAGTTAATGTTGTCTTTAAGTAGAACAACTTCTGGCAATGAGCGATAGGTACCTTGTCTATGAACAAGTTCTGTGAACAGGTCATAATACTGCTTCCATTTTGTATAGTTATCAAGGTTATCTTAGGTAGCTTGAGAGTTCGCTTATTTGTATATATGATAGGAAGATTTGAAGCTGGAGTGGAAGATTGTTCAAGTCTGCTCGTTAAAAATATCTGAAAATGCTTCGAATTTGTAAAATTCTTGCAAGTTATATCTTACTGTGCAGTTGTGCTATGTCTTCTCCAAACTCTGGAGAATTCCTCTTGTTTTTCGTTGGTTACTAATCGCTGAAATTGCTCCACCTGTAGCAGCTCCGGCTGCTTTCTTTTGAAGTTCACCCTCAGAATCCGTAGATACAATTGATTTTAGGGTTTGCTTTAGTTCCAGGTATGCCTTGCTGACTCTCTCATATGTATTTGATTGAGTGACTTTAAGAGACTTTAGAGAATTCTAACCATAATGTTTCAAGCATAAGTAATTGTTTGACCTTATATTAGGTGGTCTTTGATCAGGGCCGTCTTTGCTAACATTGGTCTTTAGGCACTACAATCAGCAATCAGCTATGGCTTTCTGTCTGGCCACTATATTGAATACCTGTATTTCTTCTATCTTCAACTTAAGTGCGCTTGAATCTCTGGAATTCAGGAACTGGCTACTTGGATCTCTGGAGCACAAGAATTAGGTGCTTGAATCTCTGGAACTGGCTACTTGGATATCTGGAACACAAGATTAGGTACTTGAATCTCTGGAAGTCAGGAACTGGCTACTTAGATCTCTGGAGCACAAGAATTAGGTGCTTGAATCTCTGGAAGTCAGGAACTGGCTACTTGGATCTCTGGAGCACAAGAATTAGGTGCTTGAATCTCTGGAACTCATGAAATGGCTACTTGGATCTCTGCAACCTATGAAATGGCACGGTTTACGTGAAGTATCACGTTGGGATCACCATTGCTTAACGTCGAAACCTCTTTTGTACTCGACTTCTTGATTGTTTAAATTGATTATATTGCTCCTTACCTCGGGTGGGGGGTAGCAATTTCAAATGAAACAACTTAATTGACTTCTGGATTAAAAGTAATTTTATTATTAATTTTCATGGCTATTTATACTAGATTCATAAACAAATTTGACAATAATTTTTATTTCGTGGGAAACTTAATATGGGAAAATAAATGTAATAGGATAGGAGAGCACCTGTAAAAAGTGCTGAAAGTTCAATTTTGGTGGGAACCATATGAAAAGGTATAGATAGCGATGTTCATAATATGGAATAAGGTGATCTAGATTTTGATAGGGTGTTATAGACTAAATAAACTGCTTAAACAGTTGTTTTAAACAAATTGCTGTGCAATTTTAACGATCTTGAGTGTGTTAAAAAAGGAATTGTATGTAGTATTTCACCATAACTATAACCGGTAAAGATTATTTAGTTTTTAAATTTCAACCCATTTACTTAGTAAAATTAAATAAATTTGCTTGGTTGTTTTAACCTTGATACTCGTTTAATATAAACAACATAGCCATTAATTTAATTAAACTAGAAAATTGTTTAATATCAAATAATAAATGTGTTAAATTAATTAAGTTTAGTGTAATGGTTTAAATCAAATACTAAATACCGCACTCGTTTAATGAAAACAATTTCGGAAATTGGGAATTAAGGCATAGTTTCTCAATTAAACTAAATGCGTTATTTTTGGCTTTTGGCACTACGAAGTTTTTTCTCGAGACGGTTTTTTAATATATATTTTCTAACCCACCGAAAAATGATCTCGATTAGATTCATTTTTTCAATTGATTTAAATTGAATTGATAACGGTTGTATTATAGGGAGAGGCATGTAACTATTATTTTTACAAGGGCTTTAGGTATCTTTCAATGATGTTACTATCTTCAATAATTTTTAAGGCTCTTATCTGAATAATATTGAAAAGACTTAAGTTGGTCGAAGCTCAAAGGACTACCATCCTAGATATGAGAGTTTACTTCAACTTCGGAGCAATATAAGTTTCATATATAGCCAGTTCAGAAGGGATGATCAATTTCTTGCACCGACGAAGAAAATCCAAACACAATTTTAAAATGTCTTTAAGTGACCTTTAAGTTAAAGTTAAGAGGCCTTTAAGTAACGTTACTTAAATGTAAAAAATGATTATAGATACCGATTTTATACGTAAGAGCTGTTTAGAGGTATTTTAAAGCTAAGCAGCCTCTAAAATATCTTTACAGATTCGGCTGGCTGGGTTTAAAAGTATCCATCTAATCGAAAGGAAGTCAAAAGAGAAACAAAGGTTAAAAATTGCTGTTGCGTAAAAGGAGTGTATGAGATAAAATGCAAAACAAAGTCGTCTTTATAATGTTTTCAAAGTGAAAAAACATGGTAAAGATCTGTTTGATTTTATCTTCATATAGCTACATACATAATTATTAAAATACAGCATTTCGGTTTTAACATTGGAAATGAAACTCACTTCAGATACTGTAAACTCCTTACTAAAATTATTGGCACAAAATTTTAAATTGTCTAGTTGTTGAGGTATATAATATATTACTTAATAATTTGCTAACTTAAAAGCAGTTTACAAATTTTATTTAATTTTAAACATTTTCTAAATATAGTATTTTCAAATAGAGAACTTTGACAGGTGATTGCAGCCATATTGTTGACATCTGTCAAATTGTCTGTAATTTATTAAGTCTGTCTTGCGAAATCAACATTTAAAATTCTATGGTTCAACATCATGTCCATATGATTTTTTTATGGATCTTCTGTTCGAGCAGCATTTCAAACGAAGTTTGATGTATGTAGATTGATTTTCGGATGGTTGCATTATCAGGCCAGGCCATCACTCACAACAGCGAGTGCTATCGATCAATAGAAAATCCTGTATTTTACTGCGTAAGGATAAAACTAATAAATAAATGAAATGAAAAAACCATTAAAACCAATTTCTTTTGTCTCTAATAGGATGATATGGACACCGACGATAAATGGCTTCAACTTCAACTCAGCCCGTGCCACAATGGACATTTTGCACGATTGATTTCAGAACATGGTTATCTTATGTGGACGTGATGCGAATTGGCGTTAAATCATTTTTTTCCAATGGAATGTCAAAATGTCGATCTAAACCGAAAATAATTTGATGTATTTTACTATGGGAAAACCACATAGATAAACAGAACTTTTTTAACATGGATTTCAATGAGTAACGTGAAGTTAGTATGATTCTTAAAATATAATATGTTTTTTTTTTTAAATCTAATATATCGGTCTTATTAAATTGGCATAGCATTTGGTTTTTTAATTTTCAATAAAACTACTGTAATAGATTTTTTAAATTTTCTTTGCTTGAAAGAATATTTTTTCAAGAAATGAGTTAGCACTCTAGTTTTTTTAGCTTAATCTATTCAATAATTTGTTTTAGCAATTTAAAGAATGAATTTCATGCATTTGAACAATTTTCTCTGATTTCATCTAGGTTTTAGAAATTTCTGTCGGTTTGAACAAATGAGCATACATAAGTACGTACGATCGAATCTACAATTTTATTTTGTTTTCGATTTCCTTGCTAAAGGTGTAAAAGCCCCCTTTAATCTTAAATCAAGATCCGCACCTGATCTAAATAAATTATACTAATTAACATTATAGACTATAATAGACAGGTATTGTATTCACGTAGTAGAGCAAAAGTGCAACCGTTTTGTGGCATCAATGTCTACCACATTGTCATGATCGCCTTTTAGCTTGAATTTCCTAGCTGCATAGCGCTGATTTGCACATAGGGCTGGCATTATCCGTTAATTTGCGCCTTCATTATAATTAAACAAAGTGCACACCAGAGGGCATTGACTCGGCTCTTCGCGGATAGGATAAATTGTAGCAAAACAAAATCAACAAACTGAAGCATTCTTCTTCCAAAGAGCCATAAAGCTGTCTGGTCAAGTATACAACTTGGCTGCACTGCAACTTTATATTTTGAATTTGCCACAATTGGCTGATTGAATTAGCACAAAGGTTCACGAGACTACTTTATCACTCGGCAATATGCGTGACAATTTCTTCAGAACTTCATTGGCGAGATGGCAAATTGATTGACAATGCGTCTATCAAAATGATTTCTCTGCCCTGAGCACGTATGTGTATGGTTTCGCATTATACTCTTGTTGAAGTTGAAGAATTGCGCTCAAGAAAAATGTAAATTTTATTTTTTGAGAAACTTGTTCATCTGATATTCTGTGCAAGTCGCTGGTGATTTTTCAATGGAAGAGTCCATCACTGAAGAAGGATGAAGGAGGAAGGCTTTGGAATCGAAAGCTATGACAAAATGCATACGAAGAGAAGGAGAGTGTTGTTTTCTTATTTGCTTGATGCATGATGTTTGATTCGGTTGACATTTAGTTGATGGTTCAATGAATGATGGAGGAGGTGTTTTGAAGCTTGTAGTAACATCGCCATCATACAGTGGGAGAGTATATACTGAAAAAGTGAATAAATATGAAGTAATGAAATAAAATTATTTGGAATATTTTATATTTAAGAAAAGATTGGGAAACATACTTTTGAGCAACTCGAATTGTTGGCTTATAAACAGAGTACGGAGAAAAAAAAAGCAGAATTTACAACAACAAACTTGGGTAACTAATAAAAATGCTAGTCCTCAGGTGACAATTGATAAACAGTAAAACCTAAATTGGGATGGACCTGATCATGTGGTTCCGGTAGCGTGATACGTAGGGAATTGGCTTCTGAAGACGCTAGATCTGGGTTCAAAACTCAGTCAAGGCGAAAAAGTTTTTCGATTAAACTTGAAAGTATAAAGGCTAATCACCACTAATAAGGGAGTCTGATGATCGGCTTGGCACCCGTGAAATAGCTATAACTCCAGCCAAAACAAATACACTTGGTGGTACATAGTTCATTCAAGTTGTTGTTGTAATATTCAAAAAATCATAATAAATGAAGCTTTGCAGGCAATTGTCTTTTAACTTCACGGTTAAGTGTGAACGCCAAGTTTGTAGTGTTATTGTGACAGCTTAAGGCAAAAGAAAGAGGAAAAAACTATTCTATTTCTCAGTCTGTCTCTGTGTTGAAAATTTGTTTTGAATTTCTTGCATGTTCAATAAAGAAGTATGCAAGTGAAATAAACAATTTAGTATTTGATTATTTTGGCTTCCTTTCAATTGCATGGTTGCCTTTAATAGAAGTTAACTTTGTTCTATTGTTCTCTCTGCACTCTTGTGGTCTCCATTTAGTTAGTCGAAGTTCGTTTAAGCTAGCCCTAAACGACGAACCTGCTCGCCGAACTTGTTCGTTTGCGTTATACCCCACACAGCGAACACATTTGGGGAACATTCATTTCGTGTTGATTCTTCACAGAGTAAGCATGTGCGACGCACAGTGGGTCCTGTTCATACTAAGCAGTGTTCAGAATTCAGAGCCTTGTTTAAAATGCTAAAAACTGTTATAAATAGATATACTAACTGCTGTTGAAATCATTCGAAGACGAGCGTTTGCAACACGCTGTGATGCAATCAAAATAAAGCTTCCAGACAACTCTGAAGTGACTGTCAAATCATCAACGAAATACTTGGGAATCAACTTTTCCAACAAATTCAAATTCAAAAGGCATGCAGACTTGATGTTGAAGAGAGCCAACTATTCTCTGCACTTGGTCCATCCGCTTCTCAGGAGGCGAAATGGACTAAGTAAGAAAACCAAGCTGCTTGTGTACAAACAACTTATTCGACCCGTTCTGACCTACGCCTTTCCCATCTGGTTTACTATTTCACCTACAGCAATGAAAAAGATGAAGCTTTTTGAAAGAAAGATGCTCCGCATTTGCACTGGACTGTACCGTAACCCACTGACGAAGAAATATATACCAACAAGGAATCTGTATAAAGAAGCAAAGTTAATACCACTAGACGAGTATTTACTGCAGCTCTCCGGAAAAATCATCAGAAACCTGGAAGATCATCCCAACACAGAAGTGCAACAACTTCTCCAGCATGAACTAGAGCCTCGTGACAAGTATCTATACACCCGAGCCATCACTGACGATCAATTTGAAGACATCATCCATAACGACAACGCACCCTTTTACGAGAAGAACAACAATCAATACTATAGGGGTTAAAACACCCACTCATCAAAAATTATTATTTAGTTAATATTAAAAAATCATGAATTAGATTAAGAAAACATTAATATGATATTGTAAGCAAATAGCATTATGTAAAGCCAAATGAAGAACGTTGGGCCCCTATTGTTGAGCCAACATGATTTAATTAAGTAATAAGTTAGTTTTAAGTCAAATTGTATATAAAACAAATTGAAAAATAAAATTCTTAATCTGGAATCTGGGTCCCACAAAAAAAAAAAAAACTGCTGTTGAAAAGGGAAATATTATTAATAATGAATAAAGTTCAGAATTTTAATTTTTGTTTTTACAATTTTCCAACGATCTTAAACGATCCATAATGTAAAATCAAAATCTTAACTCGCTTAACACAATGGGCGTTTTTCTTTTTTCATTCAGATTAAAGCACTGAACAGAGCACGAGCATGTCGAACACACTCTGAACTGTCTCCGAATCGAGCGTATTCTAAGAGCTCTGAATTATTTTATAAACACAACACACGCGAGTTTTTGAGTTTTTTTCCTGTCTGTCAGAATGATTTCAGCATTTAACTCTCTCTGCTCAGCTATTTTATACCGAGCTCATAGAGTGCTCTCTGAACAATCTCTGGACACGCTCTAAACGAAGAAAGAAACACAAAGTTGAACTGTTATACACTCTGAGCTAAAAAAGAAACACGATTTTTTGTTTGACAGTTCAGGCTCTACTCTGAACTAAAAAAGAAAAACACCCAATGAAGATGGAACTGCAACTGGAATAGATCTCAAAATATTGGATACACACAAATTCAATATATGTACAAGCAAAGCAGCATAGCTACAGACGGAGCTGCAGTCGTAGCTGCAGAGTGCAGAATTTTTAACGTTTCAAAATCCAACCAGTCAAACCCCTCGATTCAGGTTCAAATAACACTACTTTTGGCCATCACAAGAAATTTTTATTTCTATCTTTGTATCAGCAATGATTGCAGAAATTCCTGCTTTCAGTAGACAAATTATTCGATGAAATCTTAGGCTGCCTAGCAAACAAAACCCATTCTCTGTCTACGAAGCAGACAAAATTCTCCACATATAATTCCAATTCAAGCCTTCAACCTGCATGTAATATCAAGACTAGACGTCTTCAGAGAAATTTGAGTCCGGTGATGCTATAGGATGTCACGAAACGTCCAAACTTATTTCCCCTATTTGTTTTTTTTACGAAGACAATATACATCAAATATACAAAAATCTAGAGATGAGGGAACTCCACACGAAATATTGAATAAATGTAACTTCATCCAATTCTTTCTGTCGGGTGGAATCTCACAGGGTTGTAGGTAATTATATGTAAGAATAGCTATGTTTGTTCTACTTAAATTCTTGCTTTAAAATTATCAAAATACCTTAAAAGTTTTAGACCAATTTAGAAAATATTTTGGCCTAGTGTGATTTAATGTTGTCGCCTGGTTAGCTAGGTAAACACATGGAAATTTTGTTTATATTGTTTTTTTTAAGAAATCGTGATTTCGATTTCAATTTTTAGATGATAAATATTAGTACCAATGTTGCTTAGTTTCTTTTTTTATAAAATGCAAATATCTCGTGTTTGTGACTGTTTTTTTGATGGATGCAATAAAAAGGTGATTTACACTACGACTTTCGCTTTTTGGTAGGAATATGATATCAAAGCATAAAATTAGTCTTGAAAATATTTTGTTTGTGAAACACGATAATCACTCATTAATATTGCATATTAAGCTTAGAATTAACAAGTGAAAAAAATAAAATCTTGATTATATTCGAGAAATTAGAAAGAATAAAGTACTTAAAGTTGAAGAGAAAAATAATATAATCGAAAATCAGAATATAAAATAGTGTCTTAAAAATCAATTAATAGATAGGTTGCCTGATAAAATTTGGTGAAAACATAGGGCTACAATTACTTAAAGGTCAATTTTCAGATTTATTCATTTGCTTAACCAAGTTTATATGGAAGGTCTTAAAGATAGAAAAAAACCAAGTTTATATGGAAGGTCTTAAAGATAGAAAAAAAAATATAATGAGCAATAGCATTTGATCAATTTGGCCAATATTGAAATCTTTTTTATCTGATCTCCAAATTTATGAAATTATTTCTAAAAAACTACAATCCATACAATTGTACTAATTTGGTAGCAAGTAGTATGGAACTTTCGCCGTATCAAAATCACTGGAATCACGACCAATCTATAAAAGATATAATAGCTTTTAGACCATCAACTTATGAAGCTTGGTTCTTCTAAGCCTCCGACCATTTTCTCGTATATTTAAGACGGTTTCGTAGTTGGTGTGACTTCGCAGTTTCTGATTGTATGCTACTTTAACTACTTCTGTTACCATTTCTATGTAGATCTCTGTTTGTTAGATACCAAGTGGTATTTATTATCGTACGAAGGACTTTGCTTTTAAGTTTTTGGATGTGTTCAGCAATTGTTTTCCTTGTACCAGGCCTATAGCTGGATACCAAACAGGTTTCATCACTTGCTTGTAAACCATTATTTTCTGGATAGATGAATTTGGCAGCAAGGTACATCTTTATTGGGCGTTTTTCTTTTTTCATTCAGAGTAAAGCACTGAACAGAGTACGAGCATGTCGAACATGCTCTGAACTTTCTCCGAATCGAGCGTGTTCTAAGAGCTCTGAATTGTTTTATAAACACAACACACGCGAGTTTTTGAGTTTTTTTTCCTGTCTGTCAGAATGATTTCAGCATTTAACTCTCTCTGCTCAGCTATTTTATACCGAGCTCATAGAGTGCGCTCTGAACAATCTCTGAACACGCTCTAAACGAAAAAAGAAACACAAATTTGAACTGTTATACACTCTGAGCTAAAAAAGAAACTTGATTTTTTGTTTGACAGTTCAGGTTCTACTCTGAACTAAAAAAGAAAAACACCCATTGTTGATAAAAATTGGATCATTATTTAGTTTTTCATGTAATTTGATACACCATTGATGCGTCAAATCTCTAACTTTATCGATTGGGTTTTGCAATTTTTCCGAAACATTCGTAACGTACTAATCAGTCACCAATATTGTAATATAATTACCAAAGGTCGCCATAATAGCGTTGAAGTCCACTAGAATATTCCAAGTATAAAACAAATTCAGTGTTGGTCATAGGACACTCCCTTGTAGTTGTAGTACGCCTGCTCAACAGTCGGTCAGGATTTCGTTGCATTGTCAGGGAAAGTCGGTTTGCAGTTTGTACTCAAGTTTGTCAAAAGCTTGAGCAACATCTATGAATAGAGCGGAACATACCCGTTTTGATTCAAGTGCCTTTTCTACAAAATCGGAAATTCGATGCACTTGGCCTACCGTGGAATGTTTATTTCTAAATCTTGTAGCCTTGTTTCTTCTATCATTCCGCCTTTTCTGAAACAGTTTTTCGAAAACTTTTGCAATTATTGGCATACTCATATAATTTTGGTCTATATTTTTTTACTTCTGTTGGTGACTTACCTTGCTTATGTATGATAATGACAACTGCAATCTGACAATAATGTGGCAAATATCTAAGCCTTAGCCATGCAGTTATTACTAATTGCAGTTTTTAAGACTATTTAAGGCATTTATTTTACATATATATTTGATCAGTTATAAAATTTAACCTTGGCGATTTTTTGTTAGATAACTTGTTTTTACACATGCTTCCTTCTTCTTTATGCGAGACAAAAGGAATTTCACATTCGTAGATTCTGTCAAAAAACTGTAAATGATGTGTAGCTGAATATGTTGAGATTGGCTTAGAGATATTCGTAAGATATTCAGCAATTTTCATCTTGCGATTATACTTGCGTGTTTCGAGTCTGATGTCTTTTTACGTACTTATGCTTTCTGGAATCCACTAAGTGAATAATTTTTGAATTCACTAATTCTTATTTTAAGTTATTTAGTTATTTTAAGTTGGATGAGTACTGATTTAGATTTAGATTTATATTTATTTTATTTCGTTTGCTTTTACAGTAAGATACAAAATCTTACTAAAGTATACTTAGGTACTATTTTAATTTAACAAGTACTTAAGTTCAAAAATTGTATTCAATTAAATGCTACAATTATTCATTTTTAGTTTTCCAAAATCTGCATTTAATTTTAATAAAGTAAATCTCTCCGAAACTGCGCCTAACACCCAGTGGCCTTACATGCCTCTCGGATACTAAATATTTATACCGCGGATAATTAGTGATAAGGATCTGTTCGAGGAACTAAATATATGCCTACCGAGAAGGTATTGAGGTTGATTCGTTTAAAAATTTGCCTTCATAAATGAGGGATATGATCATATCTTTTTACACTGTAAACGTATTGGCGGGCAATGTTGTTGAACGCAACATTGAGTTTTCAACGGCTGACCGCATCGCAGTCGTTGAAAACTTCACATCCAAATATTAATTTAGGTATCACTAGCGTTTTTGATCGAAATAAGGCGTGTTTTTAAAGGGGTAAAATACTGTGAGGGCCAGAGCATTCGAAGTACTCCATAAACTTTGCCTACTGCAGCATTCATACTACGATACATTTAGTCTTTACATGGTTTAAGAACATTCCATTTCTGTCTGACCATCGTGAATTTTTTTTCAAGATTACTGATGATGGTATTAGCATAATCTTCAATTAGTCCAAGAGGATGAAAGATGAAACATGTGAGGGAGTATCGTTTATGTAGAGAGAGCAAATCAGGGGGCCAAGTATAGACTTCTCTTACTGTTGCTAAAAAAAATTGAAATATTTGGATTCGCCTCAACCACTTGTTTTTTGATTACAAGGTAAAACGATAATAAGTTGACAGTGGAAGTTGAGAACTTATACAAGCTCGAGAGTTTGTGAAGAAGTATGGAAAGATGAATAGTATCGAAAGAAATGTGACATTCGCCTCGCTGAGGCCCGTTTCATATCATCAACATTGTTTATAACTGCAGAGGTGCAGCTATGCTTTTGAAGAAAGGCCTGGACTGGGGAAATGAATCAATACAACAACAAATCAGTGATATTTAATGAAATGACAAAATATATGCTCCGTGAGAGGTTGCTACCTTAAATTCTACGTTCGTTCTCCTGCAAATTATAAAATGGTCAAAGCCAAGATCAATGAAAAATCCATAGCTTAGGGAGATTTCATTAAACGATGATACCGACGTTCAATGTTATGAAATGTTTTCGCTGATCGAATATTATCCATTTTTATTTTTCAGAAGAATAAAACCATTTTCTTCATATAAGCCTTTTTTTCTTGTGGGAAAATAAAATTGAATTTACAAAACAAAAGAGCTGACCGACAAACTCGATCATTAATTCATTAAAAATAATTGAAGCCGCAATTTATAAGGATCTGAAGACATTACACCATATTATCTGTGCCTCCGATCATGTCCACTAACTCTCTCATTCTGAGAAACAATTTCATATCGATGAGTGTATTTGATGGGCTTTTCGGCACAAGTGATGGGGCCCTTTGCAAGCGAGCGTGTATCCTTTCATTAGAGCACTTTTGCCGATATCAACACCGTTGAGTGGTTATGGCGTGTTCAATTTTTCAGTGTGTGCCCTTTTGGGTTGGTCTTGAATCTTGAGTGTGTATTGTTTTGTTTTTGTTTTGTGTTGTTCTCCCAAGATTTCCTTCATCATATTTTTCGATCGTGATTATTGTTAATTTGTCGAACAAGCAGTCAGCCAGCGAAAAGGATATGGTTATGGTGTGTGTTACCACTTACCGCGTGTTGGCGCAGCATATTTTTTTTTTGTTGCACGAATAAATCTTCTTGTTATATGTTGTGCGGTGTTTGATGTAAAGATCCTCTGCATCGTTGCTTGTGCAGCTCATCAAAAAATAAGATGTCCGACTTGGTTGCATGTATTTGCTTGCTGTCTTTATCATTAAAAAATGAACACATAAGAAAACAAAAGCAACTTCTTAAGAAGACAAATTGAGTCTTGGGAGACTATGCAATTCATGACAAATTTGAACGAATTCATTTGAATCTTCATCAAGTTTTTGGCAAATATCATACTATTAAAATATGGTTCAGGGAGTGAAATGATGTACGAGTAGTTGTGTTATTATAAAAATTTTGAGAACTTTTTTTTGTGATAGATAGTTCTTGCTAATTTAGTCAATTTTTTTTTTTGCAAAACTAATACCTGCCCTATAGAGCAAATCAAAATGGAGGCCCGTCACGATGAGAATTAATGTGAAACAATTTTTTTTGGGACGTGTGGGGAGTGTCGATAGATTTATTACACAAGATCATATGTGAGTTTTAAAAAGAGGCGCCATAAATATTTTTTTAAAGGTTTTTTTAAGCTGCCTTTGTTTATCGAATCAATGGAATCAATGATTTGGTTTGTTTTTTTTTGTTTTTTGGCATACATTATTGTTGATAACATATCTTGCGTCTTTTTGCCCAGTGCGATTAATTTAAATCTCAATTTAGTTGTTTTTGGAAAAGGATTCGCTTTTTTTTTAAACTTTGTATTGTCTGCGTGGGGTGTATCTGATTTAGACTTGCAGTCGGAGGTTAGGTCATAAGGTATACGGCGTTGTAAAATAACTATTGTGGCACGTAGCGCCTGACGTATCCATATCATCCTATTTGGCCTAAAATAAATTGGAAGTCATCGACTGATAACGTTCGACGTTTGTGATGATGGCCTGACCAACGTCATTCACAAAGAAGTATAACCCGATGATCCCGCAGCCCAAAATCCACACCAATAGGTTTCTCTGGATGCAATCCGATTTAGTGGATCATGTGTGTATTGTAATTGTTCCAATTCGACAATTTTACTTGTTGACGAACTTAATCATCCAGAAATAAATTGACCTCGTCCCTGAATATGAGTTTTCGACCTTCAACTTCAAACTGCTCAGGAGCCCAGTAAGTGTACACATGTCATTATCTATGGTCGTTAGCCCTGAGTTCCTGATGGGTCAGTTAAAGGTTGTGCGGGTGTTGGCCAAAGTCATTACAAAATTGGCAAAGTTGTGGTCTGCGAAATGCCGAGTTATTGTGTGCGGTGCGGAATTGACTGTCTCGGATTCTCCTGCACACTTTGACCGATAGCAACTTGAATGATGATCCATGCTCTATGTAAGGTGGAATTTTTAAGAAAAAAATGTTGGTTTTATTATACAAATAAAAATTAAATTAAAAAAAAATACTGGCCAGTTTTTGAACTATCGAATTTCCAAAACAAAAATCCAAATGAAATTTTTTGTTTTAGTTTTGATTTACAATGTTATTTATTTAACATTTTAGAAGCTTCTGTATAACAAACTGTCATTAAAATTGTTTAAAATCGAAAAAATGGTTCTATGGAAGCTGTTGTCAGTAATGTCTTAATTTCATTTTTTTTTAATTATAGATAGATAGTAAAAATTAAACGAAATGGAAAAAAATGAATCAAAATTCTAGGTACCGTTTCCGCCAAGATGACCTTTCTAGATTTTGAGAAAGAGGCACTAAAAAGAGGATTTCAAAAAAAAGAGTTTTATTTATTCTTAAAATATACGAAAGGTTAAAATATTTATTCATAACACATACAAATTTACATCTTTGTATTCAAAATACATAATTTGGGCTTAAGAATTTACCAGAGTTTTTGAGATATTTCATCCAAAAAACTACATAAAAATAATAAGGGATTAAAACCGCAGCGACAATAAGGGAACATTGCAAGTCAGAATTTATGATTTGCAAAAAGCTAGAATAATTTGCTTTGGGACAGGTAAAAATTCTTGAAGAAAGGGTCTATTTCTTAGCAGGAGGGACAATTTCCTAAAAATGACTTTAAATTAAAAAACAAAATTTGTGAGAAACAATAAACAACACATATTTTTATTTTTAAAAACAATTTTAAAACAAAAGCCAGCAACGGAATGTCTTTGTAAACTTTAGACCGAAAACAAAATGCGCTACGCCCGCTGTTGCTGTCTCCATCTTACTCATTTTACTAACTTTGACAACGCTACGAAATGAGCAGCTGGCAGAAAATGAATACGTTCAGCATTTGAACAATTTTTTATTGAAGAATGTATTCAGTATAAAGATAATACGTGAAACAAGTAGATATAACTATAAAAAGAAGAAAAGATACAAACACATTTAAATAAAATGCACGACTGGGTCGCTCGAACTTGCTTCTATGTAGTAGACTAAGAATTTCAAAAATGAATGAATGTGAAAATATTGAATTTTCCAAAAAAAAAAAATAGATTTTTTTCAAATTTCAAAAAAATATATTTTTCTTAAAGTTTAAAAATGCAATATTTTTTAAATTTCTTAGAAGCTTCTCTCTACAAAATTTCATTAAAATCCGTTATGCCGATAATGAGAAATTCAAAATTTTAAAAAAATCGTTCTATGTTAGGTACAGTCAGTAATATCTTGTTTTAATTTTTTTATTAAATTATAGATCTTAAAAATTAATCAAAAGAAAAAAAATTTAAGCAAAATTCTCGGAACCGTTTTCGAGAAAAATTAGATTTTCGAAAACCATTTTTTAATATTTGTATGGAGGGTACCGTTATTTTTAGGTTAAATAATTTTTTTTTATCATATCTTGTAGATTTTTTGGGCTGATATTCAAACAGTATTCAGCAAACTAAGATTTCAACATCGGCAACACGGTTCAATGCACCTTTAGAGCCAGAAGTACATCCTATGTCATCCGCAAATGCAGTAAGAGTGTTTAAATTTCAATTTAATTAATGAATTGATATAAATTAAGAACAAAATCGGTCATAATAGAGAACCCTGAGGCAACCCTAAATTAAAAGACACTCTACTACTCCTATAAATTACCCTTTTAACACTTTGTGATCTATTTAAGAGGCATGACCTTAACCAGCTTAGCTTAAAACCACGAAAACCAGACTTTTCCAGATTTTTTCAACAAAATCATGTGGTTAGCCATGTCAAAGGCTTTTGAGATGTCTATAAATAACCAAAACGAAGCTTTTCATTAAGTCTAGATGTTAGGGAGCATCTTCAGTAGATTTTCCCTTTTGAAAACCACATTAAATTAGGTTTAAGAATTTGGTTTTATTTAAAAATTCAACTACTCTTAGTTTAACAACTTTTTCGAAAATCTTATAAACTGTTGGGAGAAGTTATATAGGTCTATAAATAGTCATCTTATCTGGCGATCCTTTTTCACTATCCTTTGTTGAACAAATTTGCTAGGACGTGTACTAAAAAAACAAGTCATCTTTTTTTTTAAAATAAAGTATCAAATTCCATCAACCCCAGAAGAGTTGGAGTTTTTGAGACTGTCAATAGCTTTCAAAACTTCCAAAACCGCAATTGACTCTAATGCAAAGCTATTCCTTTGTGATGTTACATCATAACTGAAGTCTTAATGTCACAATTAATAAATTTTCTGCACTTAAATATTACTCCATAATGACTTTAAATTACGAATCTTGTCAACGTAGTTTATTCATTCTTTAAACCAAAAGTACATACATATGAATGTATAATATATGAGTATATCTAGTGTACTATACGTATACGTATGACTTTTCGTTTCTAATCGGTTACTTCGACTCTATTCTGGGACAACACCTGAACTCTGGGGTCACCAATGATCTATTCGTGGGTGTAGCCTCAAGGCATTCACATTGAATCGATTTTTCCTCTTTGTTATTTTATTTTATAGAGAAAAATCTCAACTCTCAAGTTGCATTGCAGTTGGATCATTAATTTTTTTTCTTTTATTTTTGTTTGTAACATATTATGTACCTTCAAATGGCAGATGAAGAAAGTGAAAGGTGCAGTCGCATTTCGATGGAAATAAAAAAAAAACTTTAGGTAGGTAACGCTTTCATGTTTGAGAGTACCTACATACTCGTACTCGTATACAGTAAAACCCGCTTAAGAGAAACGGCAAAATTTCACAGTCTTTCTTTCACTTAAGCGGGTTTTTCATTTAAACGAACCCCGCTTAAGTGAAAAATAATTTCACTTAAGCGGAGTTCGGATAAGTGAAAAAAAAATTTCACTTAAGCGGATTTAAAAATTCCATTAAGCGGAGATTTAATGCTTGAAACAGTATTATTTTTATCTTTTGGGCTTGCCTTGAAAGAAGTTAAATAAAACAACGATTAAATAACACAAAAATAATTTATTGAAAAACGAAAACTAGCAAATTTTTGTTCTGTTCGATTCAATTTTTTTTTTCACTTAAGAGAGTTTTTTTCAATGAAGAATATTAAAAATTAACTGAAAATATGTTTCAGTTATCCGGGTTTTTCGCTTAAGCGAGTTTCACTTAAGCGGAGTGTTTTAAGGGAAATTGGTCGGAAAATACATGGGGATGAAAAAGTGTTTCAGGTAAGCGGGTTTTTCTCTTAAGCGGGTTTCTCTTAAGCGGGTTTTACTGTATCTATTGAAAATGAAAGTGTGCCAATTAAGAGATTATTGAGCAATAGAAGAAAAAGAAAAATTTACAAATTTTGTAAGAAATAAAATTTTAATTGGCTTTTAGCGTTGGGTCGGATATACCTGCTCATAAGCTTATTGGTTTCCTAGAGTTTGAGGAATTTATTTAAACAGATCAATCAATATAATATGTGGCCCTAAGTGAAATATTTTCAATCGAAAAAGATTACTATAAGACAAGTCGTGAATTTGAAAAAAATAGAACATGAAATTCTTATTAAAATTAATATTTTAGTCGTACAATGATAGAGAACACGAAAAAAGTGAGTCCAGTAATCCCGTCTGTCAGTTTGACCAACAAAATAATTTTCGGATTCTACAATCTTCTTTGGCGGGTATTAAAGTTTACAACACAGAAAAAATGCAGAGTCTATTCTTTCGCTCAGAAGGATCCTCTACTGAGATCTGGGCTAGATTCTTAGCTTCTGCCACTTAAAACAAAAAGTTTTTTCAGGGGTAGAACCTTTTGTTATAAAGTGACATATCCTCCAATAGTATTCAAAAGTGCTCCTCATGTTACACATTCGAATTGCTTACAACACGCATACTGAATGATTTAAAATTGTTAGAAACTAAGTTCAGTTTCTCTTCGAGCTGTTAAAGGCTCTTATTTTATTATTTTTTACTCTCAAGACTATATCAATAATATATAGTTATGGAGTTTCTGTGTGATATAAACTGAAGTTTTTGATGAACAAATAAGACAAAAAAACAGTAAGATCACCTACAAATAATAGCAGTATACGGTTAAACTAAACAGATAACTTTTTGTTTAATCAATTATCAATATAAAGAAACAAACAATAGCTAAGACACCGATAAAAAAGGAATTCATTTTACACTTCAACTATTTAAAATATTGATTAAATAGTCTTGAAGATTTTAACATCGTCTGCATAAATTAGGTGGTTGGAATACTTCAACACCTGCACAGAAAATTTATTGATAAAATTAAAAGTACACGATCGAGATGGGCACCTTGTTGTAAGCCAATTTTAATTTTTATTGATTGTGATCAGACCAAAAACATAAATGATAAAAAAAGAGCCAAGTTCTTCTATACAAAAACCTTTGTGTAACAAGTCAGCCGTGAAAATTACTGAAATCTAAAAGTACGCCAAGTTCTTACTTCATGAAGGTTTAATACCGAATATTCAAAGTAGAATAATATTGAAACAGCTACAATGTAATAGAGAAATTTTATTATTTAATGATTACTGACTAAAATTTGATGGGATCACTGGTCAAGTTTTTAAAACCTTTAGAATTGGGCATAAAACAAACTTGCCAAATAAGCCCATCAAATTTTAGTCAGTAATCATATCCAGCACTCTAGTTCTAAGAAAAGTCATGAATTTTCAAGATGCATGTATAGTTTCAAAATGTCAATAAAAAGACACTTCGAATTAAAAATCTCAGATTTTCTATTTTTCGCTTTGAATGTACGTTAAGCTATACCGCTCTACCGAATTCCATCATTCTATCGGAAGGGCTCCATATAAATTAAATATTTTCTCAAAAAGTGGGCGGATACCACGCCCCCTGAATAGAAAACCTCAATTTTTATGTTTTCTTCTTTGTATGCAATTTAAGCCTTACCGCTTTACCAAATTCCATCGCTTTAGAGGAGTCGGAAGTGCTCCATTCAACCAAAACCAATTCGGAGAAAGTGAGCGGATACCACGCCCCCTGAATGGAAAAACCTCTGCTTGCATGAATGACCTACCGTTGTGCAACATTACAAGAATCTACAATGTCGGGAAGTACTCCATAATTTCGATGATCTGTCAGTCAGTCAGTTACGGTTTTTTTATTTTTGAGGCCTTATATCTCAGGAACCGCTTATGCTAGAAAATTGAAATTTGGTGAGGCGCCTGTGCCTAACTAACTTTGCAAATATTCGAAACTTTAACTTTCTGTACTGAACTTTGGTACTGAAGATAGGGAGGGGTCAAAAATCGCCTGAGTTTGTTACTGTAAAAAGTGTGTAGTACCAGAACTTGGCTGGACACTACCGTGCCCTTTGATCATTAAAAGTGTCTCAATAACTCCTTGAACGGTAGTAAATTGTAAAAAAAGGCTTGATATCAAGTCTAAAGAATTACCGTTGGCCAATACAATGATTTTTTCCAGATTTTCAGTCTCTAGCTACATTCATGTCCGTTCGCAAGGTTCCTCAGCTCAGCCATTCAGATATTTAACTTGCCTGTAAATTAATAAATATATAGAAATTTCTATATAAAAATTATAAATGTAATTTATATTCTTCTACCGATTCACACACATTCCATTAGAATTTAATTAAATTAATTTCTTTGTGTCAGAAAAACTTCTTAGAACTTTAATGTCTTTAACTAAAAGTTAAGGAATTTCTCTCTAAAATTCCCTTAGTATAAGATTCTAAGCAAACATGTTTCACTGGCATGTTTCCTACCATCTTCAATGCACCTCATCTGATAATGAATCATATTATGTGTTGCTTTCAATCCCATTTCTCTAAAGGAATGTCCTTCCTCACAGCCTTGCAGATTCAAGCCTCTGTCAGGTCAGCGGCTTTTCAAATTTTACGAATAGGCAACCAGACCTAATTTTGACAACAGATTGCATGAACTCTTTAGTGTCACTCAGTCCAATTTTCTATAGACAACTATCATCCCCTTCTCCTTTTGATATTTTATCATGATATCAGTCTTCCCCACAGAAATATCCTCTCATGCTTTTGCTGGTAATGCAAAGTTTTCTCAAAATTTATGAATATGTCAACGGATTTTCCTTTAATTTTGACAATATAATTGCAAATGTTGCCAACCGACGTTTATAATAATTGTCTTGGTTGTTGTCTTCACATTACCGAACTTTACAACCTCTTATCAAGACTTTTCAATCCAAAGACGCTAAATCCTTCTTCTAGTTTGTCAACTTTATCAACGAAAATACGATGTTAACCCTCTCATTCTGTCTTTCAAAACGAAGTTTTTGTTAATTTTCTTTAATAATCTTTAACGACGACTCTTTATACCTGATTCTAATTATTTCAATTATTTTCCAATTTTTTTTTCTCTATTTCTCCCTTACACAGAATCCGTCTGAAGCTTAAGCTTGTTTAATTGTTAGTAGATATTTATACGTTGTTAGGTTGTTAAAGTTCTTCGGTAATGCTTGGAGCCAAATAAATATTTTAACACCTTTTATGTTTTCAGTCGAAAATCAACAAGAATTAGTATTTTATTTAAAATCCATAAACCTCTAGTATATTTAACTTTTTTTTCATAGAATTTATTTTGTAACGTATTATAAATGAGTCAATTTAGACAAAAAGACGCACAATACCGTCCTACTTTTGACATCCAACGATTGAGGATGTGTCTTTAATTCGGTTCGTTGACCATGAAAATTTATAAAATTTATATTTCTGACACGATACAGTTCATTGTTATTCACGGTGATAATTTAACGACATACATATTTTATTCAACTGTCATCTCGTCATTATTGAAAGAAATTCAAATTTGCATAAAATGTTCATAAAAGAAGATCGCTTTGCAAAAAAAAATAAATAAAGCCATTACCATTTTTATTTAGTTCAAAATGTTCAAACTTCAAACATTGAAATAAAAAGGTTTGCCTAAAAATTTGTATGTATTAATAAATGCTTCTGGAATTGATCACAAAATAATAATCATAGCATAAAAGTTCAAGAGTCTCGAAGAATAATAATTATTCTATTCGAGACTTATACATAGGTGATACCTATATTCTAGAAAACTATAGGTTTACATGCAGTTTTCAAATTTGTTCTACTTTTAATTAATAATAATCAGTATTTTCAAAAAGAAGAACTCTGCAATAGAGTTCTAGCATAAAAGGGATTTGCTGAATCGGCCAAATTCAAATGTGATAGCCAATAACTTTAATGACCCACACATGCAAAAGCAAGCTAAGTCACCAAATGTAAATTACAACTTACAAACAAAAATCACTTTTTACTTGCGACTTATAGGTGCCATAAGGCAAGTTGTGCATTCATCCAAGTTGACATTACGATGATAGCGAAGACTAAAAAAGTGGGTTTCGCAATTCTGTCTGTCTGTCTGACTACAGCCTAAACGGCTGGGCCGATTTTCTTTAAACTTGGTAGATATCATTTTTAATTTTTCCCCCCACAGGTTTTTTCTTTTTTTTTTAAGACCAAAAATATCGGTACCTGCCATACGAATTTTTTTCGAAATTTTATGAATATTTTTTTTCTCAAAAACTGTTCGACAGATTTAAGAACTAAAAACACAAAAAAATTCATTTAGTTAAAGCTAGGTATTGGTTGAAAAAAAATTTCCGAAAAATGGTTATTGAGAGTACCCCCCATGGAACCTTTTTTTTTTTGTTTTTGATTTTCTCAAAAACGGTACAACCGATTTTGATCATTTTTTTTTTTGCTAAGGCTCCCCAAAAACTTGAATAGAATTGTGTATTCAAATTTTCAAAAAATCTATTTTTTTTTGTGAAAATTTGATATCTCAGGAACGTCTCAATATTTTTTTTTTGTAAGTTTAATTTTTATTCGAACAATAATAAAAACTTTAAATTGGCGTACTAACACTTTTTCTTAAAAATCTTTTAAAAATTTTGTATATAAAATCTTATTTTTTTAAGAACCCACTACAACGAATTATAATTTTGTTCTTGCATAAACTAATTTTTGCTTATAACACATGGCATCCTGTGCTTAGCTCCAACTGCTAAAGGAGTTGTTTTAGTCATTTAAAAAATGGATTTCATCCTTATGAACAGTTTTCTCTAATAACATTCGTTTTTAAAATTCCTGGTCTATTACGTAGGAGCAAGTTCGTGCGATCCAGTCGTGCATTTTATTTTTTTCGAGAAACTGGTCTTGAAAATGCTTAGCAAAATAAATTAAGAAGGAAGACTAATCCCGAATCGTCAGTTTTGGTTTTAGAAATAAACATTCAACGATGGACCAAGTAAATCGAATTACAGATGTAACTTAAAGAAAAACAAGAATATGCAGCTCTATTCTTAGATGTTGCTTAAGTCCTTGATAAGGTTTGGCTTTTCGGATTTAGACAGAAACTGCATAGAGACATTTTCATGCTCAGAATCATGTGGAACATGAGAAAATTAAAGCCGGTGTACCACAAGGAAGTGGTCTAGAACCAACCTGTTTATACACTATACACATATTTCTGTGGACAAAAACGCTTTCATGGCTTGTGCAAATTAATTGGGACAAACAAATTTTCAAATGAATTTGGTGGTAGGCTTTGATTTTTGCGTTAATTTTTTGAATATTTTGGTAAGTGCTCCATGAATTAGTTTTATTTAAATATTTCTGATGACTTTGTGAAGGTAGGTCGCATTTTTTCTAAGGGTTTTGAAAAGAATGGCGTTATTTTTGAAATCATGTTACGAGTTACTCTGTATATCAATATTCCGGCTTCAATAAAAATATGGAGATCTCGGTGGAAAACAGAGCAAAAGTCATCGCTTTACATGAACATACAGGAAAAACCATTAGGGAGATATCGATTGCTGTAGGTGTAGCAAAATCAAGGGTCGGTAGGATAATTGCATTGCATAAGGCAACAGGATCAGTCGAAACACGGAGAAAGGGCAAATGTGGTCGAAAACGGAAAACAACGGTCAATGACGACAAAATGTTGGTTCGAAACAGCGTCATAAATCCTGGAAAGACAAGTGGTGAGCTTCAAAGGGACTTGGAGACAGCTGGAGTACATGTGGATTGTGGATTCATCAACAGGTCGAAGGGGTCTTCCAGAAGTGGGCCGAAAGACGCTATGCGCCAAAAAAGATTAAGATGGGCCAAAATACATATGGATTGGACTGCAGGACTGGGAAAAAGTAATTTTCTCGGACGAGAGCTATTTCGAGGTCCAAGGATACAGGTTAAGTGTCGTGAGGAAAAGTGACAAAGGAAATCTCCGACCTGGAAATATCGTCCAAGCTCCTAAACACCCGCCAAAAGTTATGTTTTGGGGTTGTTTTACGTCTGAGGGTCCTAGAAGCTTAAAGCCCATTGAAGGCATGATGAACAGCGTCAAGTATGCGATGTCCTAACGCATATGCTCCTTCCTACTATCCAAAGACGAACTTCGATGCAGTAAACCACTTTTCAGCAAGATCTTGCTCGGTGTCACACGTCCAAAAAAATGAAGTAATTCTTCGCGGAGAAAAATATTAAGGTGCTGGCACTCCAGCCTGGCAACTCACCTGATCTCAATCCGATTGAGAATCTATGGGCTATTATAAAAGCGAGGCTCAGGAAAAAAAGACTGTACGACTAAAAGCTAATTAATTTCAGCAATTATTGAGGTATGGTTCCACGACCAACAAATGAAAAATATATGCGAGAAGTTAATTTCATCAATGCCGGAGAGTTAAAGAAATCATAGATGCTAAAGTACTAATTTCATATTTTTATACTTATTTATAAACATTATTCAAAATAAATGAAAAAAAATGCTCAAAAATCTGCTTGTCCCAATTAATTTGCACAAGACTGTATACTACAATATGGATGCCTGATTAATTTATTACTTAATAAATTCATTATGACTCTCTGCAAGATTTCCGGTGATAACTGTTCGCATTCCTGTCGAATATTCTTCTTGAGGGCTGCGAGCTTACGACTTAGTACTCATAGCCCCAAAGAAAGAAGTCTGGGAAGGTTAAATCGGGCGTTCTTGCTGGGCATGCCAAATCGCCAAAACGTGGATCGTACTATGTGTGCGGTTGCATCGTTTTGTTAAAACCACTTGTTTACCAAGTCTAACTCATCAGGATCCGGCTTCATCACTAATCCGGCAGTAAGAACTCATTTATCATGGCCCTGTAGCATTCGACAATAACAGTGACCGTATTGGCGTTGGCGTCCTCATGAAAATACGACCCAATCAATCCTCCCTCGTGAACGCCGCACCACACAGTAGATTTGAGTAGATGTAATGGCTCTTCTGGTATCACACGCTGATTTTCAGTGCCCCAGAAATGAAGATTTTACTTATTGACGTAACCGCTTAAGTGGAGATGCGCCGACACAAAATCTTCCTTTTCGTTGTTGGGATTGAGGATGGCTTCACAGTTATTCACACGCAACAAACGGTCAGCAGGTATTAATTGACGCACTGTTTGCACTTTGTACGGGAACATGTCGCACCTCCAGTGCAATATCGACGTAACTGCAATTTTTTCTGAAATTGAGTTAAGATTGACATAATTACCTAAATGTCAAGTTTTATATATCTTTATATATCTTTCACTAAAATTCGCTGTAGGGTTCATCGGGTGATGTCCAATTGCGTGGCCAGTTGCCTGATTGGTGTTTCTTTGTATTCAATGACATCGGCAGCCACAGGCGCGATTTTTTCGTTCGAACGCCATGAATGGCCTCCTGAGATGCCAGTCTGTTTGAGGCAAGTATCTAATTGCCGGAATGTTTGCCCAGTTGGCACGACACAATTAAGAAATCGACGTCGAAATTACCCCTGCGCTAACACCACCGACCGATTATTGGTCAAAAAATGGACACAATAATTATCTCACGCTCTTGCGGGTTTTAGCGCTCCATTGCTTGTCTATGTCTATTTGTATACTGCAGCTGTCTAGTTCACAAATGTCAACTGTGATTGACGTACGGCGCCATTTGCAAAAATTATGACAGATTTCCATAATTTTGCGCCACCTTGTAGTTGCTAGGAAAGAACTGTGACCTATTCAGGTCAAAATAATACTATACAAGCAGATAATGATTGGGTTGGGTACGAAATCCCGAATCACAAAATCCCGATTCACAAAATCCCGAATAACGAAATCCCGAATCACGAAATCTCGCTATTTCAATACTAAATTGACAGCACAGTATTAATTTTCATTTCCATAGTAATGGTGACTCGAATCAATGAGAAGCAACGAGAACGAAGTTTCCTACTATTGTACTGGAATATTCAATATGAAGAAGACCGCTCTGATTTCGTTAATTTTTAAAGAGCTCTGATTGGCTTAAAGCTGAAAACAAGTCTAAAAAAAGAATAAGTATGAAGTCTTGAAAGTATCTTGAGTCAAAAAAATAAAAAAATTACAAAAACTTTGTCCAAAAAAGTTTAAAAAAAAATCATGCGATTCATCACTCCTTACATCACGAATATGCTCGCTAAGATGCCCAGTTTAGCCAGAAATCACGTTTGAAAATGTCAACTTTGGGGGTCTACGGAGCTCCGTTTTGCCGCAAATCGCATTTAAAGATAAACATTTGTTTTTCGTTACATGCGATACGTGGATTGAAATGCCTAGTTTAGCCAGAAATCACGTTTAAAAGTACATTGGGTGGCCCGCTCCGTAGGACTTAAGGATTTTAACTCCCTTTTTCGGGAACACGCCCACTCACGTGACTCAGTCGCTCCGCTTAGGGTATGTTAAGTCGCCTGGCAGGCTACAATGTATGAAAAATCAAAATTTCGTCAAAAAAATAATTATTGAAAAAAAATTGTTGAAAAAAAAAATTAAAAAAAAAATTGTTGAAAAAAAAATTTGTTTGTTTGTTAAAAAAATATTTTTGACAAAATGTCCAAAAATTTTTTTTGCAAAAGTCCAAAAATATTTTGGTCAAATGTCCGAAGATAATACCTTCCCGTGAATTTGACCTTGACGCGGTGGGAAGGCTTACGTCCTGTTTTCTACCCCAGCAATCCAGCTGCGGTAGCAGAGACAACAAACAAAATTCAAAACAACTAATGAACCATGGATAAAGCTATAGAAAAAGAAAAAATTCGAACGGGGATATACGTTCAAATGTCGGCAGGAGTCGCGACTGCCGGCACGGGCTTGGCCTCTAACGAGGATAAGTCGCCAGCGACTTCGACAGCTTTAGTAGGTGAAGCGGCTATCAAGCCTGACACAGTTTGCGGAACAACTGTTAAGACAGGGTCCGCGGGCTGCGGCGGGACTGATAAGCTACGGTCTATTGGTAGTGCTACCAACAAACCCAAACCCCACTTCAGTGGTAAGGCACCCTTGAGAAAAGGGTCTGCTGCAACCACTACGGCCAGGGACAGTACGTCCAGTAAGCCCCACTTCAGTGGTAAGGCGCCCTTGAGAAAAGGGTCTGCTGTAACCACTATGGTCAGTGGTAGTACTACCAATAAACCTCATTTCAGTGGTAAGGCGCCCTTGAAAAAAGGGTCTGCTGTAGCCACTACGAGACATCCCCTATCGCATAGCGTTCGCGAATTGCGGAATGCTAAGAGGATCATCAAAAGACTAGGTGATAAACTAGAAATTAATGGTGACTCTAAGCAGGAAGCATCGCTAGCATGGGCCAAAAGCGTCATTGCTAGACAGCAAGATGCTGAGACCAGCGGAGACTCCACGTCAAAGCGACAAAGGTCCATTGAGGGAACCACTTCGGAACCCAAGCGCCCGAAAGTGCAGAAGACCAGCACGGTATCAACTGCGTTAAGGAAGGATGATGTTTCTTTTAGCGATGCGCTAAAATCCAATATAATTGTTGCAGTCATCGACAGAGGCGATATCGATGGCAAGATCTCAGTAGATCGCTGGGCAGTGGTAACAAGAGAGCTCTCGGTACGCTACCTGGACATCATGAAAGCCAATCCAGGACCACCCCCAGTTATTAGAGATAACGGCTGGCACCGAGGCCAAGTAAAGCTTATCTCTTGTGGAGATCAGAGATCTTGCGATCTATATAAGCTTGCTGTCAGCAAGTTAGGAGAGATCTGGACAGGCGCGAAGCTTGAGGTTGTTGCTAGAGAGCAAATCCCTACAAGGCCAAGGGCTCGCACCTGGATTCCAGAGGAACCTTCTCGACCGGATACAATCCTTAAAATCATACAAAGCAGTAATCCAGACCTGCCCACTCATAACTGGAAAGTTGCGAAAGTGGAGGAACCAAAGGGCGCTTCAAGATCTGCAATTATTGTAGTGAATAAAGAGTCCTTGGCTCCTCTACTGGCAACCAAAGGTGTGATTGGGTATGGATTTTCTTCGATTACTTTGAAAGTATATAAAAAAGACGAGGGTAACACCGTTCCTCCACAACAAATAGGTACTTCCACAGTCGAAGAATCTGCGGCAGACATCGATCCAGCAATGGAAATTGATGCTCCCAGCAGCTCTGAGACTGAAGTGAAGACCACAACCATCGCCGAAAAGGCTCCAGAAAATGTCGACAGTCTCTCCGAGAAGGAAGCTGAAGACTCCGTGAGGAAGGTCCATCTGAGTGAAGACGAACCCATTGGCTCGGACTCTGAAGCCGAGCTACTGGATTCGTCCTCTGAATCGGAAGACCTGAATCTAACCATGTTGGGGGTTGGTCTGGATGAGTGTAGCCAAAATGCTGCAACTACTTCAGATTAACCTTCAACATTCCATCAAGGCTTCGGCCTCACTTCTTCTCCGTCTGCACAAGAACCGAGAGGATATAGTCCTGATCCAAGAACCATGGATTGCCAAATCTGGAATTCAGGGACTCAGGACTCCTGGTTACTACTTGCTGTATGCATCGGACAAAGGTGAACCCAGATCCTGCATATTAGTTAAAAGTAGTTCTAATGTATATTTACTCCCTGATTTCAGCGATCGAGATATAACCGCCGCCAGAATGCACACCAATAACGGAACGTACTGGATAGTGTCGGCATATCTTGGCCACGACAACCCTGGCCCTCCTGGCGATACGCTCAAGAGAATCATCGCTGAGGCAAAAAGGCAAAATATCAGCCTCCTTATTGGGTGTGATGCTAATGCCCATCACACTGTCTGGGGAAGTACGGACATAAACGATAGAGGTGAGTCTCTTTTTGATTATATTCTTAGTACTAACCTTGTAGTCAGTAACATCGGTAATGAACCTACCTTTGTTACCAGAAACCGACAAGAAGTGCTAGACATCACTCTTGTCTCTGACACTATATATCAAATGATAACGAATTGGAAAGTATCAGAGGAACACTCATTCTCAGACCATAGATACATTCAATTCAGTTTAAATGATGCACCCACTACACGGCCAGTTTTTCGTAATTATAGGAAAACAAACTGGCAAATGTATAGAGATATACTGGAAAGATCGCTCACAGCCGAATCTCTAGATATCCCTTCCAACACCTCAGATCTAGATAACAAAGTCAAGGATCTGACACTAATCCTGAACAATGCAATGAATATTTCTTGTCCTCTTCTTCAAGTTAGAGGAAAAAAGAAACCTTATTGGTGGAATTCGGGATTAGAACCGCTCAGGAAAAGTTGCAGAAAACTCTTCAATCGAGCTAAATACACAAAAGAATCCTCAGATTGGGACTTATATAAAGAATCCTTAAAGATTTATAAGAAACAACTGAGGACAAGCAAAAGATCTTCATGGCGGAACTTCTGTAATAAAATAGAAGATACTTCTGAAGCATCCAGATTGAGGAAAATCCTCTCAACAAATCCAGTCATGCCAAGCTCTCTGAAAATGTCAAATGGCTCCTGGACAAATTCATGTGAAGAATCACTCAATTTGCTACTTGACACTCACTTCCCAGGTAGCTCGCAAAACATTTGCAACATTAACTCAATAGAGTCAAATAACAAAGGTATAAAGATCCGAGGGTTAATAACAAGGGACAAACTAAAATGGGCAATTAACAGCTTCGATCCATACAAATCGGCAGGACCAGACGGCATAATACCAGCCGAACTGCAAGTTGCTTTAGACATTATCTTACCCACTTTAGAGATAATAATGAACAGTTGTCTAAACCTGGTTCATATTCCCCGTATATGGAGAGAAGTCAAAGTAGTCTTTATACCCAAAGCTGGTAAATGCTCCCACGTTACGCCCAAGGACCTAAGACCTATCAGTCTATCGTCATTTCTTCTCAAGACACTGGAACGATTGATTGACATTCATCTGCGTAGTGCTATAAAACCAAACCTTTTTTCTACAGCACAACACGCTTACTGCAAGGGAAAATCAGTAGAAACTGCGCTACACACCTTGGTACGCGCAATCGAATACTCCCTAGATCACAAAGAATACACTCTAGTTGCATTCCTAGATATAGAAGGCGCCTTCAACAATGTCGACAGCGCCGCAATAGCGAAGACACTGCAGAATCTCAATGTGGATAGCTCACTTGGCAACCTCATAAATTTCATGCTGAAAAGCAGAATTATAAATGCGGAACTAGGTAGCTTTACTACAAGAAGGTCAGTCAGTAGAGGAACCCCACAAGGTGGAGTCCTATCCCCACTTCTATGGAACATGGTAGTTAATGATCTACTAATAGACCTAGAAGAAGAGGGATTCAAAGTGATTGCATACGCTGACGATATTGCCATTGCCGTATCAGGAAAGCACCCTCAAGTTTTAACAGAACTTATACAAACCGCTCTCAACAAGCTACTAAAATGGACAGATCGATGTGGCTTAGGTGTTAACCCCCACAAGACTGAACTAGTCCTCTTCACAAGGAAATACAAAATTCCTCAACTAGACCCTCCATCGATTAAAGGTGTTCCACTCACTTTCTCAGATCAAGCTAAATACCTGGGTCTTATTTTAGACAAAAAGTTAAGTTGGAAACCTAATATACAGGAAAGAGTAAGGAAAGCCACGGTAGCTCTCTTTTCTTGTAAAAAAGCCGTAGGGAACAAGTGGGGCTTGTCTCCACAAATAACTCACTGGCTATACACTGCGGTCATCAGACCGATACTTACTTACGGGGTGACCGTATGGTGGACGGCCTTAGATAAAGCGACTAATCGCGATAAACTAAGCAGAGTTCAACGTTCAGCGTGTATGTGCATCAGCGGAGCTCTCCGCTCGACACCTTCCGCTGCACTAGACATAATACTCAACCTGACACCCCTAGATATTTACAGTAAACAAATGGCCGCGAGCACAGCCATACGTCTCAAAGCCATCTCTCAATGGACCAATAACTCTATTGGCCACACCACCATTCTGAATTTATTCGGAACTCTACCAAGTCACTCTGACTACATCACTCCCTTTTTGGTCTTCGATAAAAACTTTGAAGTCACCATTCCCTCAAGGTCAGCTTGGGAGGAAGGGGCTTTGACAGATAATAAATCAGTAAACTTCTTTACAGATGGATCGAGGACTGAAAACGGAGTGGGTGGTGGAGTGTACTCAGATGAACTAAACCTTAGTCTCTCCTTCCGCCTACCAAACCATTGTAGCGTATTCCAAGCGGAAATTCTGGCGATAAAGGAAGTATTGTCCTGGCTTAAAGAAAACGTGGTATCTAACACGGATATCCGTATCTTCTCAGACAGTCAGGCTGCTTTGAAATCCCTAGCATCAGTCTCTGTAAACTCCATTACAGCCCAAGACTGTCGTTCGTCTCTAATGGAGATGGCCAAACAGTTTAACATTCACCTATTCTGGGTGCCGGGTCACAGGGACATTCCGGGGAATTGCAAAGCCGACGAACTCGCCAGAATTGGAACGGAAATGCCTATCTTACCCGAAAAGGCAAATATAGGTATGCCCATAGCTACAAGTAAACTTATGCTGAAACGAATCGCTCTGGAACAATCGAACACAAGGTGGCTTAATATTACCACTTGCATGGCGACCAAACGGATCTGGCCTAAACTGGATCAGAAACGGTCAAAATGTCTATTGTCCCTCAGTAGATCTCAGATCAGCTCCGTCATAGGTGTCATAACTGGACACTGTCTCATAGGTAGACACGCCGCACGTCTCGGTGTGCTATCAAACGATTTCTGCAGGAGTTGCTTGGACGAGGAGGAAGAGGAGACAATCCCACACCTTCTTTGTGCATGCCCTGCTCTCTCTTACAGACGCAAACTTCATCTGGGAGAATATTTCTATAATGAACCAAGCGATCTCATAAACAAAGACATTAAAAGTCTCCTTCGCTTCATCAGAAGCTCCAAATGGTTTTAACTAGTAGGAAACCTTTTTTGTTCCCTATTAGATCGTGGTATCACAATGGACCTCTAATGGTCTAAGTGTGTCAGACGCTTTAATGACAGCCACTTTAACCTAACCTAACCTAACCGAAGATAATAATTGATCAAACCATTGAAATTTGAAAATCATCTTATCTCTTTAAAGATGGAGGAGGTCTTCTTCCAAGAACTGAAGTTTTCCCGAACCAAAAGCTTCTTAAATATTTTTCATTTGTTTAAAAATAAATCAAAATAAAATATTTTATTAATAATACCAAAATAGTATTGAAAATCCCGCCAAATACTTCCAAAAATATCTGTCGGTGGGATTTTTATTTTCGGCGGGATTTCGTGATTCGGGATTTTGTGCGGCGGGATTTCGTTACTCCCCCAACTTATTTGGGTATATGGTATCAAGCTGTGCGTCTTTATAAAGAACACAACTTCTAAAACCATCAAAAAATAATTCGGAGACTTACAAGAACTAATTCTCATGAACTGGTGGTCTCAAATGTATGGGAAATTGTTTAAAATTACTCCTATGTGATTTTAAATTAAGAAAGAAAAATCACTTGTGGATTTTTCATAGATTGGTTTTTATCCCGGACCCATTCTTAGCGGTAACAGTCCACCACTACTTGGTATCCAATATTTCCAAGCAGTGGCGGCTGTACCTTAAGTGCACTCGTGCGCTGAACCACCAATTCAAAAGATTTAAAAATTACAAAATATTACTGCATCTTTATTTTTAGATTCCCATATTAATATTTATTTTTTAAACATACAAGAACACAAACAAGCAAAATTTCCAATTATGACGAAACAATGTAAGCGCTTTGCTTTACTATTAAGACTTAGGCCGTGGTTACGGCCAACGCTAGTAAGCTAGTGCGCTAGTCCGCGCTAGTAAGCTAGTAAATCTAATGTTTGGATAATGAATAACGTGGTCATAGATCACGCTAGTTGCTTTAACGCTAGTAAAAGAGTGTGCGCTAGTCCTCGCTAGTAAGCTAGTAGATCAAAACTCATTTGATTTTCAAGCTTACTAGCTCGAACAGTGTTTTAATTTTTGTCGGATTGGAAATCCAATTATTGGTAAGTAAAGTAAAAAAAAGGGAATTCTTGTGGAATGTAAGGTCCAAATACTACAAAAATAAAAAAAAAGTATAAAAAAAACATGGAACGATTAATAATAACAAATACAAGTTATTTATTCATATGTAGGTCTATATGTCTCTACCTCGAACTATAGCCTAAACTACCGGAGGTATTTTCTTCAAACTCGGTAGTTAAGGGTCTTCGGTGATTCCCTAGAGGAAAAATTGAATTTTTTTTTTTTAGCTCCAAAACTAACGGTACCCCCCATACACCCGTAATGCAAAATCTTATTTATCTCGAAAACGGCTCTAACGATTTTGATAAAAAAAATTAGGTGTGATATTATGAACATAGGCTACATTTTGGTCACAAAAAATTTTGGGGCAAAATGTTATTAGGGGTACCTGCCAAAGACCCGATTTGTTTTATTTTCGACTTTCTCATTAACGGCTCTAAGGATTTAACCCAACATTTTCAGCAGGAGTCCCCTTAAGTTTAAAATAGTATTGCATATAAAAATATTCGAAAAAATATTTGTTGCGATTTTTAAAATTTTTTTTTTTTTTTAATCAATATCTTCAAAACCTATGAACGATTATTTTTTGAAATTATTTCCTAAAATCAATATTATTTAATACTTAAAATGCAACCTACACAATTCGGAAATCCCAACCAGGTATAAAATTTATTTGCGAATTCCTTTAATTGCTTTTCACATGGGCGTGGCAAATGTTTTTTTTCACAAATCTGTTCCAAATTGCTGTGCTAGTTGGTTTAAATCTTTCACATTTTATTATCTACCTTTGTTATTAATTTTCAGATTCAATTTCTAAGTTCACATCACCTTCAACGCATTTTTATGTAATCAATACAGACAACATATTAAGAGAAATAGTTTACGAATAAAATAATTTTACTTATTTTTTTAGGAATTATATTTAAGTTTTTGTATAACTACTTTATTGTTAACCTATAAATGGGCACAATAGATCTCCAGGTCGCAGTACAACTTATAAATACGTTTAACAAAATTTCTAAGAATTCATTTTAATTTTTGTATGCTTTAAAAGCCCTTTGTGACATAAATTGAGCTTTGGTTTTAAATCAAACATGACTTGCTTGCTGGACTTTAGCATAACCTTTGAGCATAAATTAGTTGAACCAATACTTTAAATTAAGAGGCTTCAAAAGAAAATGTATTTACATACTCGTACATACAAAACATGCATGTATATTTTCTGTAAATTTGACTACATAAAAGCGATATAAATATAGCATTAACAAGCCTTTTTTGATATTCTTATCAAATTATTCACACTCGTGCATGTGTTTGTATAACACCTATTTATAACACTACTCAACACATTTTTTTTAGACCATCAGACTACACTTTTCGCAAAAAACTCGTCATAGACTTCCGAAAGTAGTAATATTCTTCCTAAATATTCATATAAGATTTTTTTAAAATGTTTAATTCCTTTCGAAAAATTGCCAAAAATGGTATTTTTGAACTTTCAGCTCTGTATACATATCTCAGTGATGGAACAATTGTTAAGATCTTAATTTAAATCCACAAGATAATACATTAGTACCATTTGAAGGTTTTTAAAATGTCTTTAACAAGACATACATATACATATATGTTAATAAATAAATTATATAAATTGTCCACTCTTTTCTCTTCTCAAATGAATAACCTGATGATGCTCTCAAAATAAGCAATACGATGAAATATCAACTAGTGCGAATCGAACTAGCGTGAACGATCGTCCACGATTTTCTTACTAGCGCACTAGCACAAAATAGCGAGAACTAGCGTGGGCTAGCGCACTAGCTTACTAGCGTTGGCCGTAACCACGGCCTTACTTTCCCTGCAAATAAAAATTCTCGTGCGCTTCGGCGAGCGCACGAGGACTGCTAATATAACTTGTATGAGTTACAAGCAAGTATCCCTGACACGTGAGACAAAAGATATTTCATTGAAGTGTATCGAGAAATTAGCCTGCTCTCGTGCAGCGCACGAGAACCGAAGAAGATTAACTACAGCAACCGATGTTTGACTAGAATGCGCTGCGCCTGCGAATATGTAATATTGTTTCGCTCTATCCGTGACTGGTTAAATAGTGTAGGTGTGTAGGGGTTAGGTTAGTATATCTTTTTTTTTAACTTCCCATAGGGAGTTATTGTAATCGATCCGATTTGTCAAATTGGAATTTTTGACATTTCTCGACGTTTCAAGGTCCCTAGAGGCTATATCAATCATTTTTAGAGAGATGTCTGTGTGTGTGTGTGTACGTACGTTCGTACGTTCTGGTACCATTTTTCGTCGTCGATATCTCAAGAACGAGTAAAGATATCGACTTCAAATAAATTTTGTTTAATAGATAATAACTTCGAAAGAGGCTGAAAGGGCGTTTATTAAAATTCAGTGAGTAGTTTTTTAACTATAACGGTTTAAAAAAAAAGTAAAAATTTTGGTTAGTTTCAAATATCTCACGAAAAAATAATGCTATTGATTTCAAATAAGATTTAATGTACTCATTATAAGGTCGTACAGATTTGGTATGAATTTGGAAAAAAATTAACATACCGTTATTTTTTTAAATAAAAAAAACTGAAAAAAAAAATTTCATAACCTAGATATTCTAAGAACGGAAAACAATTTGAAACTCAAAATAATTTTATTTTATAAAAAATAATGTGTTTGACAACTGGTGAAAATTTCAAAAAAAATCAGTTTACAGTTTTTTTACAAAAAATAAAAAACTATATAAAATTCTATTGAAAATTGGTAAAAATTGTTTTTCGACTCAAATTTCTCGAGAACTAGTAGTGATATTGACTTCTAATTTGGTTTATTTTATACATAGTATAATTTTGTACAATTGGTAAAATGTTGACAAATATTGAATTAATAGTTTTTTTTAAACAAATGGGAAGTTATCAGTGTGGGGCGCACCCAGCCTCTTTTTTTGGTTTTGGTTCGATTCTCTATTGTGAACAGTGTGTGGTGTGGGATAAAATTAGCAGTGATTAGGTATATTTAAGACAGTAATAAATCTTTTTAAGATAAAGTTACCTGAATTCACGATTTGACGCATTTAAGTGAAAAAATAAAAAACATTATTCCTTGCTAAATGTAATAAGTGTGTCAGTTTTATACATGGTCGAAATTCTTCGAGCAATTATACAAAATAATAAAAAATCGACATATACATGTAAATTGTTGTTTTTTTGCGATTTTTAATCTTAATACCTACTTAGTGAGCAAGTAAAGTGCACCACCTGTTCAACAACCCACCAGCCGCCACTGTTTCCAAGTATCTTTTGAAGATTTACATGGAAAACGAAAGGTGTATGGCAGCAAAAAAATCTATTATTTTTGCTCTTCGAATATTTAATTTTAAATCTCTTTGTGTTGTTTGTGTTGCGGTTGAGGTGTAATTAAGTTTCGGGGAAAGAAATAAATCGGATGCCCGCAAGAAATCACCATATGTGGGTTGTTGTCAAATCTTAATGTCACCTTTTCGATACAAACTTTTGCAATCAATTGGTATAAGACGCAAACTACAAGAAAATGAAATCTTTCACATCTAAAGTCTAACTTCTTGCTTACGCTTAGGCAAGTTATTTATGGCAGGCTTCCGTTTTAAATTATCCAAAACGCATTAAGCATTTAAATACCGCTATAGGTGGGCAATTGCTTGATAGAAATCAAGAATAATTAAAGAATGACATTTTATGAAAAACCTGCACGTTGATATCTTACAGTTTTTCATATGCATTTTTATTCTACGTACGGGTAAGTTTTTAAGTCTTAGAATTAATTCCACGTGCGTATCTGCAGTCGCCATTAGAACTGCCATGATATACGAGTAGCATACTCTAGACACCAACAATTATGCGGATCTGCTGCGTTCATAGCTTAAAATAAGCAAAGTTCTTATAGATAACATTGCGTTCGAATGCAAAAAAAAATCATTTGTATTCAAAAAAAAAAATACAACCTCAGTCCAATGAACTTTTTTTTTTTTTACAAAACAAAACAGACTCTATACTCAAGACTAGACTTCCATCGGCAGCAGAAATAGGTGTTGTTGTTGTGTTGAAAATCACTTTATTGCCAAAGGCAAGTTCTTAGAAATCCACAGCGCAGCATTTAAGCTGTGAGCAGGTGCATAATAAGTTGTTGCCATTGTGCAACAGCCCAAAGGAGGAGTTGGCATTAAAATATCTACAAAATAATAAGTTATTTCCTCCACATTGTATCTCATACTCAACTCAAAGCCGTCATAAAGTTCTCTTCACATAGGAAAAAAATGTTTCCAGCACGTCTAGGCCATAAATAGATTCGAGAACATGTGTTTATGACAATCCGATCATTCATTCCAACAAACCACGATTGATTGATGAAAACTGCACGATGTTTCTTTTTGCAGTTTTGCATAACTAATGCTGTTTACACATTTACCTGCTCTACCTGCTGGAGGATAGAGTTTCTCAACTTCATGCAAATATCAAAGCTTGTTGTCGCATGTTGGTGGTAATTCAATAGTGTTGGGCGCATTATAGTTATATCAGCACAAATTTAGCGTAACAATCTGTGAGTGTTAAGTGACGGTTATAAGACTGAAATTATATCAAATGCATTGAGGCAGGTGGCTTGGAGTAGGTTTAAGTGTCGGCAACCTAGAAGTCATTTAGGAAACCACAGTATAAATTGTTCTGATACAAATTTTCTGACTCATTGGCTAATTAAGATTTTTTTTTCTTACGACCTATGCAGATTCTGTGATTATTATCCCAGATAAATATCTATTAAGGTAAAAAGACTGTTCTTTTGTGAAATAATTGCTAAAGGTCATATGAGCTCTAACCCAAGCTTAACTATGTACTAAAAACAAGGTAATCAAACCTTCGGAAAAGACACGAAATACAAACAGTTTTTAAAAGCTATCAACAAATGATGATCCGATCATTATCTTAATTAAAATAAATAAAAAGTCTCAGCCCTTGAAATTCAAGTGTCAATTTATTACATTATTCTTTTTAAGACACGCAAAACTCTGAAAAATATTTCTGTTCAGTTAATTTTTAAATATTTTTAATTAATTTTCTAATAACATTTACATAGATTATTAAAATTGCAAAAGGTGTGTTCACAAAGTGCCTATCAGTTTTTAAGAATCATTGAATAAGAAGAAAATAAAATAATAAAAACAAGTAATGTAATGTAAATTTCAAAGTTATCTAATCTAAATGTTAAATCTACATGTAAAAACCATAGCAATTAGAGAGCTTGATTAAAAGGTTCAATTTATTAAGAAAAATCACACATAATAAGGTGTGTTCAGAGATGATGGTTAATCCATTTTACCGATTTTTGCAGTGTTAAATTATAGTGAGGCTGTCAGCCATCAGACGAATAAGGGGAATAACATGTCGCATACGAAAAAATGCACGTGGCGTAACTATTCGGGACTGGTGGAAGTCTGATCATAGCCTCTCCGCGGCGGCCGCTAGAAATAAGCCTTTTAAAAAGGTTTGGCTAATATGATCAGGCTTTCTCCTCAGGTTGGCGACAGGTTAATTCCCTGTCCCGTAAAACTAAAAGAATTATGAGACCGATAACAAGCCTCGGAAACGGACTGATCTCACGACGAAAACCCACGCAACGAAAACTGAAAAACGATTTACGAATTTTCTTATGGAACGTACGATCGCTCTATAGAGCTCAAGCTAGCCGATGCCCTGTCAAAATATAAAGCAGACATAACAACTCTTCAAGAAATCAGATGGACAGGGAATGGTGTTTCACAGAAGAAAGAATATGACGTATATTACAGCTGTCATACAAAAGACCATGTGCTCGGGCTAGGCTTCCTAGTCAGCGAAAAAGTAAGTCTACCATCATCGGCTTTAACGCTATAAGCGAAAGGCTATGCACCCTTCCCGTGCGAGGCAAATTTACGAACATCAGCCTTATTAACGTTCACGGACCTACGGAGGAGTCCTCAGACGAAGAAAAAGAGACTTACTACGAACAAGTCGAGAGGGCCCTCAATGCATGTCCAAGGTATGATATATCATCCTTGGGGATTTGAACGCAAGAATAGGTCGGGAGCGGGTAATCAGGCATTACGCAGGCACCCATAGTTTGCATGAGAACACTAATGACAATGGACTTCGAGTCTTAGAATTGGCAGCATCGAAAAACATGGTCGTTGCGAGTACCAGGTTCCCGCGTAAAGATATCTACAAAGCCACCTGGGTATCACCTGATGGAGTCACTCGTAACCAAATAGACACGTGTTGATAGACTGTCGCCACTACTCGAACTTGTTGACGGTACGAACGTACCGAGGTGCCAATATCGACTCGGATCACTATCTTGTTGGTATGGTTCTATGAGGGCAGATTGAATTGCGAAGACGTATTGCATCCGCCGATCAGGTTCGAATCAACACGGCTGCCCTGAGCAATGAAAACACCAGTAACACCTTTGGTAATGCGTTAGGACTCGCCCTAGAAACACTTGATTTAGGGAGAGTAAGTCCTGGAGCCAGTATGCTGGGCGTAAATGAGAAGTGGACACGCCTTAAGAATATTGTCATTAGTACTGCCAACTCCATCTTAGGCAGCAGTCGTAAAAATCGGAACGACTGGTTTGATGATGAATGCAAGCTAGCGACTGAACGTAAGAATGTTGCGTACCGAGCAATGCAACAATCTCATAGAACGCGGGCACGCGAAGAGGAATATAAAGAGCTCAGAAGAACAGAAAAACGGCTTCACAGACAAAAGAAATCAGCCTGGGAGAAGAACCTAATCTGTGAAAAAGAAAACAGCCGAGAGCGAGGTCCGCACCAGGCGCGGAAGTTCTACCATTAGAAGAGGTTGAGAAGGCTATAGGCCGGCTTAAGCAGAACAAAGCCCCGGGAGCCGATGGCATACCAGCCGAATTATTTCATCACGGCAGGCCAGCTTTACGTCAAGAAATTCATGATATTATAGTGCACGTATGGGAGCAGGAACCCTTAGGCAGGCGATGGAAAAATGTCTAGAATTTAACATCCCAACATACCATCTATTTATAGACATTAAGGCCGCCTACGATAGCATAGCCAGGGTAGAGCTTTACAAAGCCATGAGAGAATTCGGCATCCCAAATAAATTGACCCGACTATGTAGGTTGACCATGACCAACGTAACAAGCCAAGTAAAAATAGCCGGATTGCTATCCAGACCAATCAACATCTTTAATGGACTCCGACAAGGGGACGGTTTGGCCTGCCTCCTCTTCAACCTGGCGTTGGAGAAAGCAATCCGTGACTCTGGCACGGCAACAAGAGGAACCATCGTCAACAGGTCCAGCCAGTTATTGGCTTACGCAGACGACATCGACATCATCGGAAGAACCGAACAAGCTGTACACGATTCCTTCAACCAGATCGAGCAGGCGGCACAAAATCTGGGGCTGCACATTAGTGAAAATAAAACAAAGTACATGGTACTCCGGTGAGCAGGGCACCTAGCTTGAGCGAAGAGGAACCTGCTCGGAAAGTTCTTTGTGGTACATTCTATGGTAGACGACAGCGTGGTGTACCATGCTTGCGCTGGAGAGATGGCGTAAACCAGGACGCCCGAACGCTTGGGGTGCACAACTGGATGGCGTCGGCTCGAGACCGGGATAGGTGGAGAGACTTGTTGAAAGAGGCCAGGACCGGAACCCGGTTGTCGGTTATAGTGAAATCGCTCACAAGAACAAAATAAAATGAATTAATCATTAAAGATACATTCAGCCTATAGAAAGGGTTGGCCAAACATAAGTTTCTTTTTAAAAATGTAATAAAATGAATACAATTAAATTTTGTCCATATATTATGGCCTTATTAATAAGAGTAAGCATTCCCATTAATTATGGAATACAATGTTGGTCGTTCAAGCGGATGATCGTGCGCCTTCAATTGGACCTTGTAAGCGAATACTTGGAGATCTTTGTGCAGAATATTTCTCAGGATAGTGCGTGAAATGTTGATCAACAGATCGATGGTGAGTCTTATACTCTCCGCTTCAGCAGCCATATTCTCATCTATGCGTATCGCACGACGCTTAGTTTCGCGAACTTTTTGCACAAATTTGTGTACAGCAGGCGCAGTGGCCAAAACTACTTTCTTCAAAACTTCTGTTTAGGTTATACACAGCACTCAATTTGGAAGTAAGTTTTCAATATTTTTCAACGTTGTTCAAGCGTAAAGCGACTCATTTCATTCCGCGGAGGGATAATACAGACTTTCTGTCAAGAATCCGAGCTGAACACAGCTGTCAGTTTCAAAATAACCTATTATTTGAAAAGAAACCACTATAAAGCCCCCCCTGTATAGCTTTTTGTTAACTGACATATTCCTGTAATTTTCTTAAGCGCTCACTTTAGGGAACTCAAAGTCCTTCTACATTATCGCAAGGGTGTTTTTAGATGTGTCTCAAGTCTTTGATAAGTTTCGACACTTGAGAATTGAGTTCAAACTGCATAGGGTCTTTCCCAGGCAGTATTTCTCAAATATGTATATTTAATTGTTCATTATTTGAATATGTATATAATGTGTACCTTCACGAAATAGCGATCTAGAAAGTGACATTTAAATAGAAATCGTCACAGAAAACACGCTGTACACCAAAAACTCAACAACTACGATGCCATACCAAACATAGAAGAACCAAGCCCCGCGAGCCGATAGTCTAAAAGCTATGAGAAAGTATTAAAAGTTCAAACTTCCCCAAAGTGATTTTAAAGTAAGAAAGAAATATCATTCGTCGATCTTTCTTAAATTGGTCATGATCCACACACTACTTGGTATGGAATATTACCAAGCGTCTTTTGAAGACACTATAATATCGACATTTCTTCAGTTTTTAACCCAGCCAGTTTGACAACCTCTTGAAAAAGTCCATATTGTAGGTTGTAGCTTGAAGCACTCTCATCAAAATACGAGTACAGAACTTCTTGAAATGTATATACTCGATTGCGATAAAGTATCCAAAATTCTAGCAAATCTACCCGATAGATCGAAATTTACAACAATGTGCAGCCAGAAATAATTTTTTTTCGGTAGGCGTTATTCCAATAGGAATATAGCTAGTCCCATCCAGATTTTATTTTGATACTCATTTTGAATATACAACATGTTTTCAAGTTTCTTCCTTGAACGTCATGCCAGCAATTGCACATTATTGGATGCCAAGTTTAATCTTATATTAACTGTATTTCTACCCACTTAGTATAGAAACTGGCAGATATAAAATTCAAAACTATAAAATGTCGCTCCAGTATTTATGTTTCTGATTGGATTTCGATTAATTTTTATGATTCAATCTGGAGATATCATTGGGGTGAGTAAATCTGTGGTAATACCTCTCCTTGCATTAGTAACACCTTCAGCCTTGAGATAAACCTCAATTTGCAAACATTCATGTTCATTTTACTTACAGGTGACATGTGCCCGACCGCAACGAACGACAAACGACTGACGACGTGACGCGATGCACGCTTGTTTGCTGGCTGACTGTACGGTTCTTGGACACGTTTTTAATTGATTTCGGTTGCCTTTTAAAAATTGGTCTAGCTAGAGAGGTATAAGTCTGTTTTGCCAATATCGACCAGCACCACCCAGGGACGGCTTAGGGTCTTTAAAAGCCCTTATAATATAAGCAAAAAAAAAAACTGCGTGGAATTTTTAGGAATCACTTTAAATCGGAACTTAGGAATAAGAACACAAGGAGAAGTCTTTTACGACCACATGGATGAGCCTACGGATAGCCCATCCATTATACGATGTCATAGTTGTGCTGGGGGACAGTAATAGTGAATTCAGAAAGGAAGAATAGTTGGTAAGCCTAGCTTCCACGAAATGACAACAGATAACAACTTCCGACAGAACGGTGCCGGTGGAACTACAAGCTAGCTCGACCATATGACATTCATGCATTTCGAGGGCAAACGTCTACCTTGAGCATTTCTTAGTTCTTCGTTCAGATCTGAATTTTCTCACGAAAAAAGATGAAATTTGACATAAGATGCTTTAACATTTCTGGATTTTACACAGTTTACAGAGATCACCTAACCAATAAGCACTCCGCTGTGAATTCAGGTACCACAAACACCAACAATCAGCGATCCAATTATCACGTTTTAATCAAAAAGGAAGCCAAAATAACCGTAGGCTACCAACCACCTTAAAGAAATAACCTGTTGAAGTTCTCGGCTGATGATTTTAAGACCGTAACTCAGGCTCTTCAAAACAGTAACGGTTACCTATGAGTTAGGTTGTTGGGCTGACAATTGATGTTGCTAACGTCCACAGATACTATAGTTCCATAGATATCGCACGCAGAGGAAAAAAAATGTAACTCTATTATCTGTGGTCACACTTAGATCAATGTAGATCCATTGTGTTACCTTACCTACGAGTAGTCACTGAATCACACGGAATAGAAGATGTTGTTATCATACAGCATTTCCATCAGTTGTAGAGCAAGTATTAGGGCAAGCATATATCATAATTTCAATCAATGAAGAACTAGTTCCTTAGCTATAGAAGGCGTAGTATAATAATGGTTTGAGAGCAGAGGTCTTTAAATACGCAGATTATGTTTCGTCAAGTTGCATTCATCAAATCGAAATAAAAGTAGAATAAGGTTTGGCCGGTGAATATTAGCTAAATATGAATCATCTACAACCAAGGCGATCATATGTCCTAGAAGAAATATAGAGGTATATCCCTATCAAATTATAAATTATATCCTTCTATCAATTTGTCAACTTTAAACGAAAATCCAATGGTTATCTCTCTTTCAATAATGAAATTTCAAACGGGCCAAAAACAATCACTAACTTTTTTGCTAGTTTTTTTAAGCAATCGTTCACCGACGACTCCTTTATACCTGATTGCGAGAATTCCCTCAGATATGGAAGACCTCTTTCATAATCCCAATACATAAAATGAACCCAAAGTGTGCAGTATCGTCCAATTGCTAAACTTTCACATATTCCCCAAATCTTTGAAAGCATTTTTTATGATACTTTCAGTTTTCGTTGTAAGTCTCTCATCTCTCCTAGGTAACACGGCTTTGTCAAGGGAAGGCCCACAACGACAAACCTTGTTAAATTCGTATCCTACAGTATCTCAGCCTTTTAACATTATGCTTATTTTGTTCAAACTGTCCACCCTTGGGCTTGAACCTATCTTCTTTTGATGGATTTCTTCTTACCTGAAAATCCGCTATTACGAAGTTCGATTCAGATCTTCCTTCTCTGATGATCTCTTAGCTACCTCCGGAGTCCCACAAGGCAGCCACTTAGGGCCTCTCGTTTTTATTCTTACTATTAACGATATTGTAATGGTCATTAAATATTCACAGATTTCACTCCACGCCGACCGACGATACAAAGCTGTTCAAGACCATTTCTTCCACACATGATGCCACCTTCTACAACTTGATCTCAACAGTTTCTCTGTCTGGTGCCTGAAAAATTTCCACATATGTTATTCAATCAGTTTTTCACGAAAACGCATTCAATCTACTGCCTGTCGATACCTTCTCCATTATCAATCCATGTCCACCGCTGAGAGTCAATTTGGAACCTTAGTTTCTTATATGTCATAGAGAGCTCAACTTTTTTTCACACATATTGACGAGATTATACTTAAAGCAAACTCTACACTAGGCTTTGTAAAACGATGAATCTAAGAAATTCTTTGATCACTACGTGAACCGATCTTTATACATAACCTTTGTTCGGCCCCTTCTTGAATACGCCTGTCAAGTATGGTCCCCTCATCAACAAATTCTTCTATCCAGAATCAAGAGCATTCAACGTCATTTCAAACAGTTTGCACTTCATGTAACCGCACTTGGAATAACCCTTTTATTATATACCTTGGTATCGAGACCGACTTCTGTTAATTAACTTGAATAAGCTGGAAGAACGAAGAGCAATGAGCCACATTCTCTTCATTCATCGACTACTTTCAGGGTCTGTTGACTGCATAACTCTCTACAATTCCATTTCTTTCAACACTTATTCCTGTAATACAAAAAATACTCGTTTCTTCTATCTGCCTACCCAACGTAAATTAAACATTAAATTAAACATTCATAGGGTTTTGGACAAATTTATGCGCTATTATGTGACTTCTTCAGTCTTGATCACATGGTACGCAGAACAGGCGTTTACCCTGAGGGTACTATTCTTAACAAATCTCTCCATCAACTGCGGTTGATATCTACTATCATCGGTCGTTCTCAACACTTAGTAAAAGAGACCTGCACAGTAATTCAAGATCTTTTGGAAGGAACTTGTTGGTTTAGATGTAAAAAGGGACAAGACCAAGTTAATGATATTAAAAAACAAACAAAAAACTGTCCACCGACTAGTACAAAACGTCGCTATTGATAGAAAACATCTTCGAATATGTTAGGGAATCCATATACCTCGAAGTAAAAATATTAAGTCCGTGTAGGTCCGACGAAGAATCATCCTTAGTAACTACTTTTAGTTCGTATTGGCGAAATAAATGAGTTCATAACTCCTCAAAAATAAGACGAAACCCATGTTTTACAAAATCTTATGCTCCTGCTTCATTGCGCGGAGTGGAAGGCAAATAGTGAAGAAGCAGAAAAGAAGAAGCAATATTCCTTGGCGGAATGCCAACGGCGAAGAAGATACAACCGTAAACTCTATGACCTCTACCAAAATCTGGATATATTCCAGAAAGTCAAAACTCGGCGATTACTTTGGATCGACTCCATTGAGCGGGTGGCCAATACTGCTCCGACTAAGAAAGTCTTCGAATCCAAGTCCATATGTTCAAGGCGACAAGGAAAACCGAACTTTTAGATTAAGGACCAAGGCATGGGGGATGCCATAATGGTTGATCTTAATGACTGAAAGCTGTATGTTTGGCTAAGTACAAAAGATGGAAAGCACCTGTCTCTCAGCACTGGTTGAATTAAATACTGAGTCAGATCTTTCGAGGACAACCGCAATATTTCAGGCCTTTCATTATCTTATCTTTATGTTTATAAACAGTTTTCTAGTCAAATAGCCAGTTCCATCCCCCCCTCCTACTCACCCTTAAGACAATTCAATCGTAATACTAATGTTTCAGGGACGTACTTTTAAATCCAGAGATTCTTTCATTACCCACACTACACGAATGTGAAATGCTTTACCCGGCGCAATATTTCCCTCCTATTGCAATATTCAGGAATTCAGATGTGAGTCTTTACGAAGTTTCTTAACATTCGCACTCTTCAAAAACATTTTAAGGGTATTTATAACCCCTTTTGTGTCCTCAAATTAAAAAAGGAAGAAACATAAGTTGCAGGAAAATAGTGTCAGTATAATAGTACACCAGATTAATTTATCTCATGTTAACTTAACAGAATTATTTTTATTTGAGGCTCTGTAAAGCTCACAAGGTATCATGATATATAGATTTCAACCAGCCTGTGTCGATAAATCACGTTAGATTTAGATGATTTATATCTCTAGTAAGTTTTGTATAATATTTTCTCTGAGTGTAACCGTATTTGTTAAAACTATTAATGTTAACCGTTTACGCTCTAGCCTAAGGCCCTGGTAGCTATTGCGAAATCTTGTAAATTATTGATTTTGTAATATAATTATGTGTCAATAATGTTTAATAATAATTGTAATAATAACCATTAAAATCAATTCTGAAAAAAAGTGGCGCCCGAGTCTTTTGTATGTGCCCAATCCGCCTCTATATGAGCAGAGTGAGTCGATAAATGTAATTAAACTACTAAAAGGATTTACATTGTTGAGATACTATCGATGGTCAGGTGGTTTGCGATTTGTTCAACTTTATTTGTCTAGGTAGCTTACTTACGAAGAAGTTGTATATCCAGCACAGTTAGGTTAGAGCTTTTCTTAACAAATAAATTGACAAACAAGTATTTACAGGTACATTATGATGGCGAATGGTAAATATTTTCATTCATTACACGCTGATGCAATCCTTAAAGGCAAACAGTTGAAGTTGTGATGGTGTAACACGACATAACAGACTCTAAAAAAGCCATCTGCACTTACGAGTAAATGCAATTTAAAAGCGAATGTCATTTGAGCTAACGATGACGATGATCATCACACTTCATGTGTATCATCCATCTACGAAGAATGGTCTCCAAAGTGTAAGGGATTGCATGTATCGAAGACTCTTTGTGATGGCCTATTGACATATCACGATTTTTCCAATCGATTTTCACTTTCATGACAAAATCAAGAGTATTTGGCTTTCAGTTTCAGTTTTTGTTTTTTGGCTGAGGAGCCAATTTAAAGATTTTTTTGTGTTACTCGTATCAGAATTAAACGAATATTTCAATGCAAGGTCAAATTATATACGAATTGGAATCGCATTCTATTGGACTAATAAGTAGATCTAGTTGACTCAATTTTTTTATTGAAAGAGTTGATAAAACCTTCAAAATTCTATTGCTTGGACACGTTTTGTGGCCACAAAATAGACTCTTAAGATGGTTTGATCTCTAATCGATCCAAAACTAAATATTGCTTACTTAGAACCGTATCTCCTTCAAGGAAATCTTGTGATGTTTTTTTTTTATTTTGGAAAGAATCTTGTCTAGAAGTCAGGGTTCGGACTTGGGTTTTAACTTTTCGAAGTAAATACGGAAAAATTCTGAAGTAGATTTTTAACAAAAGTTTATTCAGTATTATTTGATTATTTTTCATTAAAAAATAAATAATTAATTGCGTACAAGTAACTATAAGGTACATGAAATTCAGACATAAAAAAATAAATATATGTAACTATATCACAAACTTCAATAGAAAACAAATTAATATATAAATATATATATATATATATAACTGTAAATAAAAACTTCTTAAAAAAATAAAAAAAAAACAAACAAAACAAAAAAAAAATATGTAAACAAAACATATTAAAGTAAATTCAGACTTCAGACTTGTAAACAAATTGTAATTAAGTATAACTATTTTAGTAAATTTTCCATCAACGAACTTGTTTTTTAGTTAGAAATTTTATTCATTCAAAAGATGGGACATAAGTATCTTTACGTTTTTCTGTAAGTGATATCGAAAACATTATTTTCTATGTTGCTTACTTTTCTATTGTCGATGTCTAAACTTATATTTTATGTAATACAGAGTAATCAGCGCTGTCTTTAAATATGTTGGTTAAGAATTTTTTCAAAGAGAAGTAGATCCTAAGAAAGAGAAGGAGAGAAGAAATTATTTTTTGTTCTCAAAATCGAAGTAGATCTACTTCGATCGAAGTAAAGTCCGAACCCTGCTAGAGGTTAAGAAATTTTATAAAACAGTCAAAGTGTTATGTTCGGTTGAGGTGACGTGGTTGTCAGTAGGAGAGCCGACATAATTATATAATTTCTGTTCTCCCTATTTTGTCCTAAGTTTTTGAGAGAGGATTTCAAGCACAAATAGCAGTTCATCTTAGATAAAATAATATTTTATCACCTATGCAGACCGGTTTTCGTCAAAAACATAACTGATAAGGACTACGTGATCTTCCTGGTTCTTTTAGATTTTTCTAAGATTTTCGACAATATTGATCATTCTATCCTTTGGAATAAGTTGTCAACGCTTTATAACTTTTCTCCTTCGGCCGTTAACCTTTTATTTTCCTATCTTTGTAATAGAAAGCAAGCTGTTTTGATAGGCACTAATGTCGCGAGTTTCTTACCGACTGTAAGAGGGTTACCGCAGGGATCAATACCCGGGCTCCTACTTTTTTCCCTCTATATAAATGAACTCGCCTCACTTTTTTCATATTTATCTATAAAAATGAATGCGGACGATGTTCAATTGCTTAGAAGCTGCCCGCTCGACTCATCGAAGACTGCACAAACACTACCAATAAGAATTTGGAAAGGATTTCATTGTGGTGTAGAAAGGTCTGCTCTTAAATCCAATTGTATAGTTGTTAGTAGAAATCTTTTGGACCTTTCCTATTTACCAACCATTTTCCTCAATAATTATCCAATTAAATATGTAAAAACAGCTAGGAATTTATGAATGTTATTCAATAGAACGTTAACTTGGGAAAGGCACATCAACGCATAGGTAAGAAAAGTTTATGGTGTCCTTTGAATGTTATGGACATCGCAGTATTTCATCAGTAGAAGGAATATGGCTTATAATAGCATAGCACGGTACATATATGGACTAAGAAGATAATATGATAGCGTCTTTAATTTTTCAACGCAAATCTCAAATATTTTGTTAGATAATCTATTACGCTTCAACCTCATATTACTGTGCAACGTAATTCAAAATCATCAACCTCGGTATCTTTTTGATAGATTGAGATTTGGTTCCTCACATATATCCCAATTTTTAATTTTCTTATTAATTTTAATTAACATTTTAATTAATTTTTTTTCAATTTCAAATTTATAAAATATTCATCTAAATGACGTTTATTGGGGTTGTCTTTCTTCTTTTTTATTTTACAAACCTCAAAGCTGTAAACTATTTTATGGCATATTATATCTTAATGCTTATAGGCAAATTAAAAAATAAATGAAATGAAAATGAAAATATTGTGATACCAGATTTAATCTTGGAGACTTTCTCCCAAATCGTTAAACCAATTGAAGCTGCTTATCGAGCCATAGAGATTGCCAATACCTTTATTTGCCAGATCACTAATATCATTTTAGTGGAAATCTCCCAGATGAAGTTTACGTCTTTGGGATAATACAGATCATGTACTGAGAAGGTGAGGAATCGATTTCATCTCTTCTTCGTCCATGCAGCTTCTGCAGAAATCGTAGCCTATGACCGATCTACTGAAAGAAACTAAGCCTTTAGAGTGCTTCAGATCTATCATAGGCCGAATCTGTTTTTTCGCCAAACAGGTGTTCATATTGTTCCACCTAATATTTGTTCTCTGTATAGCATATTGTTTTATCATAAGCTAACACAAAGCTCACACAATATTTGCCTTATCTGCCAATAATGGTATCAATGTTCTACTTTTGGTTAGTTCGTTAACTTTACAATTTTCTGAAATATCCCTGTGGCCATCTGCATTAGAGACGACCTGCAGTTAAAGGCTGTTATTGAGCTGGTAGAGACAGAATCAAAAGATTTAATGGCTACTTAGCTGTCTCAGGATATACGGATATCTTTGATTTATAGCAAGTTTTCTTTAAGCCATGACTTCTTTTATCACCAAAAGTTTCGCCTAGAACACGCTACAGTGATTGGGAAGACGAGAGAGAAAAGAGAGACTTGAATTCGACCAACACAGCCATTAGTTTTTGATACGAATACTATGTTTGCAGTCATTTATATCGAGGGGTGTTAGATGGAACAGAATGTCCAGTGCACTTGAGAGAGTTGTGCAAAGTGTTCCACCAATGCACAGACAAGCTGACCGTTAGACCTTGCTTAGTATTAACTTAGTATTTTGTCTAGAGCTGTCCATTAAGTCCATTATACTGCCACGCCGCTGCACAGTGGGCCCAAATGCCATTTTGCGTCTCAAAAATGTATTTTTCAAAATTATTACGAAAGATTAAATTTTTATGCAAATGTATCAAGAAAAGTTCAAATTTTGTACTGCAATTAAAATTTTATGAATTAATTTGCATGGTTCAATAATATGGCTACCTTAAGTGGTCGCTCGAGACAACCCTATATGCATGGCGAAATGAAGAACGCGTTTAGTGCAATTTTCTTCATTTGTTTTATAATGTGATCATACAAGTGTTATATATCGTTGGAAAGCTTGTAGTTTTAGCTTTTCAAATCAATTGATATTAAAAAAAAAAATATTAGTTTAATAAATTTAATAATTTTTGTAAATTTGTTTTTTTTTTCCTTTGTTTTCATCTTTGGCTAAGGTTTTAAATGGTTCCGCTGTCTTCCGCTGCTTTCTTTTATTATACAAAAGATTCCTCATTTCATTAGTAAAATGGCAAAAGAAAAATTTTTTGCCCCAATTTGCCCCCCTCTGAACAAGAGCGATAAGCTTATAATAAGGTAGCTACAAAACAAAAAATCTAAGATTAGCATTTTTGTTTGTTTTTTTTTTTTTAAGATTATATTTATTTTTTTTTTAATTTGTTGGGCTTTCTTTTTTATTATAACGGTTGCAAACTTCCGTTATTTCTAATGATTTTATACTTTCTTAATGTTTATGTGGAATTTAAAAAGGAAAATTTGTGAGTCCGGGTTATTTATTAGTTAAATACGTGCGAAAAAAAGTTAAAAAATGAGTTATTTAGTGTTTTCTGTAAATGAATTGTGCAACTACTTTATAAACAATGGATGCAATTTAAAAGGCCTTACGAATTACCTCAGTTCTAAATTTGAATTATCAGGTACGAAACTTGAAAATGCTGTATCAAGTATCAGTAAAAACTTTATTTCAAAATTTAATTATCGGTGGATTAAAGCATCTAGAACAAGAGATCGTTTTGTGAAAAATAATAAACAGTGGTTGGATAGTGAGTTCAAAGTCATTTTTAATAAAGAGCAACCAAATTCATCTGGACAACTAGGAAGACCTTCTAAAATATATGGCGAGTCATCAGAAAAAACAAAAAAACGTAAAAATATGGAATTATTTCAAGAGTATGGATTGGAACACCTACACAATGCATATACTCAAGGACTAAGGTCTTTAGGAGAATCAGAAGAAGCTGCAATTGTAGCTATAATACGTAATTTAAGTAAGGACGAAAAAAATAAACTTTTGAAGGAAATTTCACATGATTCAGCCCTTAATATTCCTTATTCAACTGACGAAGCTATGGGCATCTTTATCGATTTAGATCTATCTAAATACCAATACAAATATTTAAGGACTTGATCAATCAGATCAATCAATTACAAGTGACTCAATTAAATAAAAATGACGAAGTAATACAAATTCAACATGAGCTTTTCTTGACAATGATTGATGGGAAAGTTGGTCAAGTCCTAACTGAAACAAGTTCGAGTGCTGTGTGTACAGTATGTGGAGCAAAACCCAAGGAGATGAATGACCTAATGAAAGTAAAATCAAAACCAAAAAACGAAAGTGCATACCAGTATGGTCTTTCTACTCTACACGCTTGGATTCGATGTATGGAACTAATTTTACATTTATCCTACAATCTTTCCTTTGAGAAGTGGTCTACAAATATTTCCGAAAACAAAAAAAGTAAAGAAGATAAGAAGAAGTATGTTCAAAACCGTTTTCGAGCTGAACTGGGTCTACATGTAGATAAACCTCGACAAGGTACGGGTAATAGTAATGATGGTAACACTGCACGGAGATTTTTCCAAAACTACAAATGTTCTGCCAATATAACAGGAGTAGATGAAGAACTAATAAAAAGGTTTTACGTTATTCTGCAAACTCTTTCATCAGGATTGTCTGTAGATGCTCAGAAGTTTGGCGAGTATGGCTTAAATACAGCTCAGCTTTATGTGGACAAATATAAATGGTATTATATGCCATCTTCGGTGCATAAAACACTTATACACGGGGAAGCGATTATAAAACATTTCATGGTACTACCTATTGGTCAGTTATCAGAAGAAGCACAGGAGGCGCGAAATAAGGATTATAAAAAAATTAGATTGACTCATTCGAGAAAGTGTTCGAGGGCAGCAACAAATGAGGATGTTTTTCACCGTTTATTATTAACATCAGATCCACTTATTTCAAGCTTACGCAAAAAACAATCATCTGTGTGCAAAGATGTCCTCCTGGAAAACATTTAAATCCCTACTTTCAAACACTATTACTAGTTAATTAGTTTTAGAAAAAAAAAATGAATTTTAAATGTTACACAATATATTTTAAGTCATGTTATAGCCATAAATTCTTAATTTTGAACTTTGAATAATTTTTAAATTTTATTAAAATAAATTTACACTTAAAAAATTTGTGTTATTTGATAGCTAATACATTGAAGATTATTAGTGCAAAATTTCACTGAATTATTTCAAGAAACAAAAAAGTTACAGATTTTTGAGACAAAAAACATCACTTGGGCCCACTGTGCGCTGTATCGGTCTGATAACCAAGGTGTATAGAAAGTAAGTTTTGCAGGATTGGAGTCCCCAATTCTTCCCAATACCATTTTTGCAAGAGAAGAGAGCCTTTTTAACTCTTCCTTGAATGTTAAATTTCTAACTTAACTTCTTATCTAAAATAAGACCTAAGTATATTTAGCTTCGGGAATGTTAGTGGGTATACCTTCAATGGAAGGGTGTCTATCTGGGGAATTTTATATTTTCTAGAGAAGAGGACATGATCTGTTTTGTGAGGGTTAACACCCAGTCCACACCGATCAGCCCAATTTGTTAGCTTGATTAAGGCATATTGTAAAAGATCTTTTAGAATCCTTGTATGCTTTCTTTACACGGCAATATCAATGTCATTCACATATGTAACTTTTCTGTTACTCTCCGCTTCCGGATATCTCAACAGCTCATTTGTTACCAAGTTCCAAAGAAGAGGAGATAGGACACCACAGACTGACAGATGTTCTTGCAGAAAATTCGACCAGTTTAGAATTAATAAACTTGCTAGTTAGCCTCCAGGCAAACCTTCTACATTCAGAGATGATATTGCATAAGTGATTGTAGATATATCCAAATTGTTAAAAGTGCCCTGTACATCAAAAAATGTAACCATATAGTATACTCTTTATGATGCAGTAAGTATTCGATGGTTCTTAACAGGTTTTTTTTAATCCCGTTTTTAAAATCCCATTTTTATAATCCCGTTTTTTATAATCCTGTTTCTTATAATCCCACTTTTTTAAAATCCCGCTTTTTATAATCCCGCTTTTTAAAATCCCATCTTTTATAATCCAGTTATTTATAATCCCCTTTCTTTTTTACGACGTGTAAGCAGTGAGGTATGTAAGGGGGGCATGCTGCCGTACTGTAAGACCCCTGCTTGCGAGTTTGGTTATATGCAAAGTTTCTTTAGCATTTAAAGAATCTAAAAAATAACCAACATATAATCATTAAATTTTAGCTACGTATTCTAAAAAACGGGATTAGCGGGATTTGGCGGGATTTTAAAAAGCGGGATTTTAAAAGACGGGATTTTAAAAAAGCAGTATTTTTGCAGACGGGATTTTAAAACTTTTTTTCGGGATTTTTGAAAAGCGGGATTTCAAAAAGCGGGATTCCGGTACGCTCCCTTTTTAACAGTATATAAAGAGCTATGTCCACTGATTTCTCTTAACATTACATATGCTGAGCCGTTGACAAAAGAAAGAAAAAATATCAATCAGTCGCTCAAAAACTTCGGGAATAAATACCGATAGACTAATGAGTTTGTGCTGTGATCTATTGGTTCGTCACGAGAACATTTGTCTGCCTAGGGTATAAATATAACTCTAGTTTCTCTCCATAGCATAGGATATGGACCAAATTTAGACAGCAATTGATTATTTTTAATTAAAAGTTCAAATGGCCTTAACTGCTAAAAGCGTTTCACCAAGGTGCGCCAGTTAGATGAAATCGTACCTTTCCTTTTTAGTCGATGTTTATCGAGCTTGTCAGTTTTATTATTCTAGGACAATGTTTTCAAATTCAGAGACCTAGAATTGAAATACCCATGGCGAGGCTTTCTATAATAACGAAGATGAAGAAAATTAGTAAAGTACTGCTTTCATTATTATTTTTAATCTTTAGTGCAACAATATGAAGATACAATTTTATCAAAAAGGTGACCTTAAGACATTAAGAATAGCGTCGATTTTTAAAATTTGATGACAAACTCAATTAAAGCTTTAAAGAAGTATTAACTTCACAACTTGAATGGTTATTTACCTAAATTCCAACAAAAAATATTCCATACTGTCAAGGGGAAACAAGGGTCGATAAGAAACCCGTAGAAGCTTAAAAAGACAAATTAAAAGCAAGCTTAGTGACAAACAGCTTTATATAAGAAGTTAATGGAAAACTCAACATAACAGTTTCCTTCTTTTATGTCAATTTTTTCATGTTCTAGAAATTAATACTTCTTTAGAGCTTGTATTTAAATTCAGCACTGACGCTTTGTTTTCGTACATCTACATCTTCTTAAAACCTGTGTGACTTTAAAGTACAGAATCTCTTTAACCCTTCGATAAAGCTTCCAGAAACTGGCTTACTGACGCTTTGTTTTCGTACATTTACATTTTCTTTAAACCCCGTTTGACTTTAAAGTGCAGAATTTCTTTAACCCTTCGATAAAGGTTCCAGAAACTGGCTTATAGAAGCACGCAAAATATAATCCTAGAAATGGGTTCCGTAAAGAAACTTCGATTAGAGATTGTTTAAGGCCTGCCAAAGAAAAGCTTTATGTTGGTTTTGTTTAGGAAGACATTTACAAATGTCAAGAAAGTTCTGTTTACTATGAACTGACATTTTTAGAGATGTGCCTAAGGCCGATGTAGATAGTCGACGACTTATTTTTTTTAAACCTCTCCAACAATTTAAAATTTTTTGTTTTGCATAGATTCATTCGAAGTTCATTTTTTTGTTTTAACTTTTAAAGGAGTCTCTAGTTTGTCTCTCGGTGAAAGCGTCCATTTTTGTAAATATGTAGAAACATTTTTAAAATCTAAGTCGTGCTTTATATTGCGATCATTCCCACTATAAATTTAGTTTAAAATTTCTTATTGGCATGTTAACCTTAAGGCAGATTAGCAGTGACGTTGGAAGGTTACAAATTCTCAGTTAGCAAAATAAAATCATGCAGGAATAATCAACCTTCTTGGGTTATTCAATTCTCAGGGAATTTTTGTCAAGAGAACTCTTATATCTTATATCTTGTATGTTGCCAACGTTTTCCTCTGATCACTCTAAAAAATCGCAGTTTGAATGAATTCACCTAAAAACTTTGTAACATTAACATTGTAAGTATCATTTAATTCTCTACGGCACGGAAAAGCACCACTCAAAACTCCAAAAGCCAGTCTCATATATGAACAAAAAAAAAAAAAAAAAAAACAGATGACGATAAAGCCGAAAAGCAAACGAACAAAAATCCATTTCCCTGTCCATCGATCAACGATCCTGTCCCGTCAAACATTGAACACACCGTTTTAGCTATCAATTAATCTCCAGCGCGTAATGGGGAAATCCAAGCAATGTACGTCTGAATCAGATAACCCACCGTAATGGCCAAACCAATGGCTTACAACTCAGGAGACGAGTTTTCCTTAGTCTCTTATATATCTTCTCTGGGTGGTTATGCACTAGGAGGAACATCTAGCCTGGCCAATCCCGGAAGCAATACTTACTTAGTGTGGCCAATTCAATCTGTTCAAACTGTAAGGTGACATTTCCCCCTATGAGAAAAAAAATATAAAAAAACGCTGACCAAATGAAATTGGCTAACAAGTAAGATGACTTTGCTTAGTTAGTTAAGCTGATTTACCCCAGCATATTTAAGTATACAGATACACATAGAAACACACTCTACCGGGTGCATATAACTTTCTCCTGTCGACAAGAGGTTTTCCTTAACTCAGCCAGTAACCAGTAACTTTAGCAAACAGTTAAAACACCCATCCCAGTTCCAAATTGATATTTTCACTTTTCACACCTTTTTTCCTGGCATGTCTATCGATTGACACCAACTCGGTGATAACAAAATAAACTTTTTAACAAACGCCAGGCGTTAGTTTCTTTTAGGCTAAAACTATAAAAAAAAACAAAAAGTACATTAGAGTCTCAGCTGCATCAAAGGCTTTCAAGCGATATCTTCTACTCGTACAACGAGATGCTAGGCTAAAAGTGAATTTCTGGTTAATTTGCGCGCTTGCGCAGCTGTACTCGTATATGCTGCCAGAGTGCCCTTGCAACTTTCACATGCGACCAGGCTGAGCCCAGCCGAGTCGACCGACAAGTCCCAAAAATGGTTGTACCATAGAACAAAAAAAATGTAGTCTTAGAGATTATTTATGATATGAACTCCTAACAGAGCAGCCATTTTCAACGCTGCTGACGGACTCAGACTTGGGAGTTTATTGGCACAGATACTGTAGGTACGCTAGACAGACAGTCAGACGAATTGTAACATCAACTGGTTCCGTGTGTTTTCTTTGTTGCAGCTGCATGAAATGTTGTCGTTGACATGGTGGCGTTTGTAGATGAATTTCACCGCATTGGTTATATTGAAACATTAAGGTGGTTCAAATAAAAAATATTTTTTTTTTGACATTTCATGAAAACCACGAAAAATTGGTTGCTTTACTCAGACCTATCAGGCCTTAAAATATTTTGTATATTTAGGAAAAATATTTGTACGGGCTTTTTTTAAAAAGAGGATTTACTTCTTCACAAGAGGGAAAACCCGTTAGAAACCTTATTTTATTTTATTTTAAGGTGGCTGAGGACAGAGGCGTAGCGAGGGGGGGCAAAGGGGGCACAGGGTATCACCAGAAGGCTATAAATTAGTATTTTTTCCTCGAAAATTTTAACAAAAGATTACCACCATCTTCAATTTTATGACTTTTAGGGTTAAAGTCTGCTTGTTTGAGATGAACATAATTACAGAAAAATATTAAGGATATCATTGAAAATAAAATGCACGACTGGGTCGAACGAACTTGCTCCTATGTAATAGACTAGGAATTTTAAAAAGAATGTGATTAGAGAAAACAGTTCATAAGGACAAATTTTATTTTTTAAACTCTTCTAGTAGTAAGATATAGAAACAGAATGCTATGCAAATATGAATGTATGCAAGAACAAAAATTATGAGTCGTTGCAGTGATTTTTTACAAAAATAAGCTTTAAAAAAAAAACTTTGGTACACCAACTCAAAATTTTTATCATTAAACGAATAAAAAATAAATTTACAATAAAATTACTGAGCCGTTTTTGAGATATTGAACTATGAACAAAAAATAGATATTTTTTGTTCTTTTGTAAGTACAGTCAGTAATACTCGTATCTTGTTTTAAAAAGAAAAAAAATATCAAAATTCTCGGAACCATTTTCGAGAAAAATACGATTTTCGAAAACCATTTATTTATCAAGTTTGAAAAAAATTTAGCAGGGTATTTTCGAAATATTGAGTTTTCAAATGAAATTTTTTTTAAGAATTCAAAAAACATTGTTTTGAAAATTTGAATACATAATAATATTGAAACTGTGGGGGGGCCTTAACATAAAAAAATGATCAAAATCGGTCGTACCGTTTTTGATAAAATCAAAAACAAAAAAATTGTTCCAAGGGGGGTACCAAAATTAACCATTTCTTGGAAACATTTTTCAACCACTACCTAGCTTTAGCCAAATGAAATTAATTTTTTTTTTAAATCTGTTGGGCAGTTTTTGAGAAAAAAAAATATTTATAAAATTTCGAAAAAAATTCGTATGGCAGGTACCGTTATTTTTGGTCTTAAAAAAAAGAAAAAAACGTGTGGGGGAAAAATTAAAACCATATCTACCAAGTTTTAAAAAAAATCGGCTGAGCCGTTTAGGCTGTAGTCGAACAGACAGACAGAAAACGTTTTAATTTTGTTAAAAAAATTTTAAATATTTTTTATTTTTAAATTTTACAACATTTATTTAATAAATATACTAAAGTTTTCTTGTAAAAAAGCCCGATGATGGAGTAAACTTCCGAAACGCGTCGCTTTAGTATATTTATTAAATAAATGTTGTAAAATTTAAAAATAAAAAATATTTAAAATTTTTTTAACAAAATTAAAACGTTTTCTTTACTAAAATTCAAATAAATATATACAACATGGAGACAAATTCACAAACATATAAGACAGACAGAACTTTGAGACCCACTTCTTTCGTCTTCGTTATCATCGTAATGTCAACTTTGATCAAAATCTCGAGTTCGATTTTTTTTACGAGTGCATAACTTGCTTTATAGTATCAATAAGTCCCAAGTAAAAAGTGTTATAACGACTAATTATAAAATTTTGAATATGTATTTAAATTTAAATTTATCAACTCTTTCTTTTACATTTTATTCTAGTGGCTTACTGTAAGTTTATTGTTATGAAATTTTGTTATCCAGCACCTAAAAAAAAGTAAAGCAGATGGTTTTCCGACACGGAGACAGATGATACACCAGTGACCATGCGAGAAGGTTACTGCAGTTGCAAGTTAATTTACATATTCAATCGCAAGCTTGTGTAATTTCAAGTAATAAATATCAAAATTTAACGCAATAATGATTTTTGTTTTCGTAATAGAGGTGTGGAATGTGAAATGGCGCCCTCTACAATCAGTTTTCGCAATACATATTTCCTTTTCTTCAGATTATATTCCTGATAACTTTTCCATGACCATAAACAAATCAACAAAACATCCATCGTGGTAAATCTCGATTTGGTAAAAATCGCACAGAGAAAAGAATGTTTAGATTTTTCCGAATTGGAAAACTGTTTGGAACATTTTTCCAATTTGATTTAGTCATGCGATTGAAATTTGTTTTTATTTTTGAAAGTCTGTATCTTTTTTAAATATGTATTTCCAATTTTTATTATAGGACAAGTCTTGCATTTGTAAACCAAACCGATTTCGAGATTTTGATGAAAGTTTACATAACGACAATAGAGAACACGAACAAAATTGTTCCGGCAATTCCTTCTATCTGTCTGCATTTTTGTAATTCTATATTCCTCTATTTCTGTACGTCTGTATTTCTGTATGCCTACATCCCTGGCCGCTGGCTGGAGCGATTTTCTTCAAACTGGTCATTAAGGTTCCAAGGTTCAACAGGTGATTTCCTGGAGAAGAAATTATAATTTCTTTTCAGACCTGAATTTGTATAGAGAAGCTGTTTTAAAATTGAAAAAATATTGTATATGCACAAATTTTCAAGAAAATAGTTTTTGGATTTTAAAAAAAACAATGCATTTTTTTTTTGAAAATGTAGAATCTTGAAAACCAGTGGACGATTAGTTTTTGAAATAATTTCCTAAAATGTTTGTAAATATGAAAGTTTTTTTTCCTATATATATATACAAAACTTAACAATACAGAGATTTTTTAAACGGCATTTTTATGAATTTGAAAATGTATCTCTGATTAAATCCATGTTTTATATTTATAAACAATTTTTAAATTCCAAAGTACTTTTATAAAAGACCAAGTAAGTTTTTAAAAGATTACAGGTTGAACGTAAAGCGTGAAGTATATGATAGTGTGATAGTAAGACAGTGTGACCGTGTTAAAGTTTGACGGATTAAAAGTTTTAAATATGAAAGTTTGACAGTGTGAAATTGTGACCGAATGAGAACTTGTTAAAATACTCGTAACAGTGTTAAAATGTAAAAGTGTTTAAGAAGAAGAAGAAAACAAAGTTTGGAAAGCAGTGTTCTGGCAAGAAGAATCTTCTTTTTTTTTTTTGTAAATTCTCTTTGACACAGTGTAACTGCCAAACTGTCATACCATCACATTGTCATTCTGCCATACTTTCACAATTGAGGACCTTGCATCAAAAGGGATGCAAGTCCACATTTAACTTTTTGTGAGAAATCAAAAAAAAAACTCTTTGAAAAATTAATTATTTAATGAATGTTAAAAAATGATATGGTGTTAAAAAATTTGCATATTTTCACATTTTTTTAATTAAGTCTTAGGTTAAATAAACAATACTAGTAATTACTGCGATTTTTTAAAGTTTGGACCTCATTTGCACCAAAATGTGGACCTGCCCCCCTTTTGATGCAAGGTCCTCAATTTCACACTCTCATATTGTGACATTGTCATTCTGTCACACTTTAATTCTTGCATATTGTCACATTTTTGATTTGTCAAAATCTTACACGGTCAAGCTGGTCTTACTGTCACACTATTTTACTTTCATGTTGAAATACTTGTGAAATATATACAGTGACGAACAAAAGTGGTCAAATGATTTCGCTTTTTTGAAAAATTGATTTAAGTAAGGATTTTTTAATAGAATTAAAATCTTTTTTTATTTCTTTTATTTTGTTTATTTAACTCACATTTATTATGTATAGTAAAATTTTCAAAAAATAATATATTATACAAAAAAAAAAATAATATTAATAATTTCCTGGTTTTGTCCAATTATGCACGTTTTAGTTTCAAGAGATTTAACATCGTTTTTTCATTGAGAGATGTTCCTCTATAATTCTATATTGTGCTTTGATTGTTTTACTGTTATTTAACAAGTAACAGTTAAGATAATTTTATTTGTTGATAGTTTGTTGTGGGTAAATCGTTCATTTTAAAACGTGTATTTTCAATTTTCAATTTTCAATTTTGGTGGGGGCAATACCCCCATTTATTAGGCTTAATACAAGCTATAGCTTAATCTAACTTAAAACTAAGAAAACTTATAGCTACGAATTTTGGTTAGTGGGGGAATTAATTCAAGAGACGGAGTTTTAGGCAAGGGGTACTAAGGTTAAAGTCGAAGGTTATTGGGTTTGAGTTGACATTCCTTAGCATACGTGAGACTGGTTCATTAGAGCCATAAGACGTACGGTGGGTGGGTATATAAAAGAGAAGGGGATTTCGTATGATGCGGGGGTTGGTATTAAGGAAGATGGAGTTATAAAGAGTTATACAGTCAATAGAACCTGAAAGAAGACTATGAATGAAGAGAATTTCATAAGTTTTTCTTCGTTCTTCTAGAGAATTTAGGTTAATTAGTTTAAGGCGATCTAGGTAAGGAGGTAGGATTAGGGGATTATTCCAGGAAAGTCCTCGAAGAGCAAAGCGAAGGAATCGACGTTGGATGCTCTCAATTCTGGCGATGTGGACTTGTTGGTAGGGGGACCACACCTGACAGGCGTATTCAAGCAGGGGGCGGACAAAGGTAACATAGAGGTGTAAGGCTGATTATTGTCAAAATGAAAAAAAAATTGTAAAAATACCGTCGACCGCACTATTTAAAAAAAAAAAGTGGTGAATCATCGCGGGAAGTGTCTAAAATTTTGAAAATTTCAAAAACTTCTGTGCTTAGTATTAAAGAAACCAAAAATTTGATGTCCCCCGATGAAAAAAGGACGGAAACGACTACTTTCTGATTTGGAAGCTAGAAGAATGGAAAGAGAGTTGAGAAGTTGTGGGTCCAAAACACCTAAGCAGGCAGCTCAAAACATAGACAAGCCAGTTAGTGAATGCATGCCGGGCACTCAAAAGAATTGGGTTAAACGCTAAAGAGAAACCGAAGAAGCCTCTGCTTTCAGCGAAAAATATTAAAGCCAGGTTAGTTTTGCTAAAAAGCACAAACACTGGACCATTGACCAATGGAAAAAAGTCATTTGGTCGGACGAGACGAATGTCAATAGAATAGGAATGGATGGTAGATCTTTTTATTGGTCACGTCCTAGAGAACCACTTCAACAACATCAAGTTCAAAAGACCGTGTAACATGGAGGATGTTCGGTGATGGCTTAGGGCTGTTTTTCGTGGAACTCTGTTGGTCCTTTGGTGAAAATCGATGGCATCATGAACAAAAAAAAAATATTTGGACATTTTGAAGACAAATTTACCACCTTCTACTGCATCAACAGGCTTCAATAATTGTGAAATAACTTTTCAGCAGGACGGAGGTCCGAAACACACGTCAAAAATTGTCTCGGAATGCTTGAGAAATCAACAGTTTACGACGATAACATGGCCAGCACAAAGCCCTGACCTCAATCCAATTGAAAATTTATGGTCAATTGTGAAGCGACGGTTGGGGCAGCACAAAAATCACCAACCAAACACTCAGGAGCTTTGGTAACGAAAGGAGCTGGAATGGGGCCATATTCCAGAGCAATTTCTCCATAATTTGGTGGAAAGTATGCCAAAGCGTTGCTCCCAAGTAATTAAAAATAAATGTTTATGGACTAAATACTAAAGAAAAAACATTGAATTTAAACGTACATAATTGGACAAGTCTAAAAACAAATGGAATATTTTTTGTTTTGTATAATATATTATTTTTTGAAAAAGTTTTTATAAATGATAAAATTTAGTTAAATAAACAAAATGAAAAAAATAAAAAATGATTTTAATTCTATTAAAAACTCTTTCTTTAAATCAATTTTTCAAGTAAGCGAAAACATTTGACCACTTTTGCTCGTCACTGTATGTATATTGTTGCGATCAAAATTATTAAATACTTAAGTATTATGTATTAAATTATCGATTGTTGATTCGTGTTCATTCAATATTCTTTCAAGCACAAAAATGATCGGTTAAAAACAACTTAAAATAAATAAACAAGTGAGACTGCTAATACACAACTTGTAAACTTACTCGGTTAAAATTATTCGAGTCAACAAGGTAAATTAATAAATTAAATTTTATTGATTGTTTAAACAAATTGGTGTGCGATTTTAATAATCTTCAGTCAGTAAAAATAAGGAATAGAACGTATTCTTTTACCATCACCTTTCAGTTTAATAAATTTTTGAAGTTTTAAATTAGCAAAATTAAATAAATCTGGTCAATCGATTTAACCGAAATACCCATTTTATTTAAACAACATAACTATCAGAAAATAGAACTCGCTCGATTCTTGTCTTTTAACCAGAAAGCTATGGGCTAGTTTCAGCAAACAAAAGACCGAAGTTATCATCCAAATGAGTAATATGTCTTTTTCTCTTCTCGTGGGCATCATCACCGGTCACAAACAAATGGGTTACCACAAGAAAAAGATGAAACTCAGTATGGACGACTTATGCAGAGGATGCGGTGATAAGCAGATCTATGAAGGTACCCCTAAATACTTGTGCCACTGCCCTGCGCTTCATTATCTGAGAACTAGGCTCCTAGGGAGACACTTCTTCAACCACTTGGAAGAACACTCTGATATTCCAAGCAAAAACCTATTAAATTTTATTAAAGATACCAAAGGGCTTGAAAATTCCTAAGCTTTATCAATCAGACGACCACGAGTTTCGAAATCGCTCCAACTACAGTTAAAATACATAAAAAGAGTAAAGGACTACAATGAAAGAACAAACGAAAACGACTAAACGGAGGATGGGCACTTCGCTCATTAACCAGCTATTGCCCCTCCTATGGGGAACATGACCGCGAGTGAGTTGATGAGGCCACCTCTCCCTAAGATTGGTAAGAACTCTTTGAGAAAAGGGAGAGTCCCTTCGACCTATTCAGCAATCCTGACCAAACAAACGGACGTATACACCAACCACTGACTTATCAAACATATCTACCAGACGTTACAAGGAGCAACATGCTCCTACGGTTTCGGTGGAGGGGTGATTTTGCAAGAGGGGGTAAAGGAAAGCACCACGCCGTTAGAAGGCGTCTACCTCTCCTCAACTAGGTCAATATGTGACGACAGACATTTCTTCACTGACTTAGAAGTACCCTCCGACATTTCCGCCTATAGCTTGCTGTAACCTATTAACACCCATAATGACATAGGATTATCATAGGTTTCAATACAATGGAGTCACAACTCCGAGGGTATCACAACGGATCTACAATGATCTAAGTGTAACGGTAACAAGATCAACTGTCAGCCTATTAACCTAACCTAACCATCAGTTAAATTTGACCAAGAAGAGTGTTTAATAAAAAATAAGAAAAGTTTAAAAGTTATTAAGTGTAGTTATTTGATTAACACACGTTACTCGTTTAAAGTAAACAATTTTGGAAACTGTGAATTCTCGTTTAAGCCAGCAAAACCCGAAATGTTTAAAAAAAACTTAATTCCAAAAAGCACCCACATCTTTTCTACAAGAGCTAATATCTAGAGATTTTTTCTTTCAACCTGGTCTAATACACCTTGACTTAAGGATGAAGCTTTGCAGTTGTTGTTATTGTTGGTGTAATCGGTGATAAAGTAAACGTGCATCGGCCATATAGTTTGTAGGCCGAATTGCATGATTTAATGTTTAAGTTTCGTAACTCTTAGATTTATGAACACCTTAAGACAAAAGACTGCCTATATTTCGATAAAAATATGCCTATCTAACTATACTACACGAAGACTTTTGTTGTTCGTACCAACTTAAGAGATGTGCAATTGTTGGTCGGGGACTGCATAAGGCTTGGCCTCTTAGATATCTGCCTCAAATGGATATAATGTCTATAGAGTGTAAATATTTTCTTAATCGCAAAGGGAGTGATGTTTATTCGATTCGATTAGAACTTACATTATCATTTTCATACTTTGCGAATGATTAATTGATTGCGAGATGAACAAGAAAAAAAGAAGTCCTAAATTTTCGATGGGAATAAACAAATCTATTGATTGTTTATATCCATTGTTAAACTTTTAGGTGACCTAAAACCATACATCAGAGAATCGTTAATTGATGCTTACAACATCTGAAATAGTAATTTATTGATGTGTCATTGTTTTATCATTGAGTGTAATTTCGACAAAAATAAAAATTGAGCAATTTAACAAATTGAAGATTGGAGAAAACAGCCATAGAGAAATTATGTCAATTGAATGAAAAAAAAAAAAAAAAGATCTTTATAATCAAGAATTTAGAAAAAATGATCTTTTGTTGCCAAATCAAGTAGGTAATAATCAATCAAGTAATTGTGGTTTGTGTATATGTAAGTCAACACTCAAACTAGGTCAAGTTCCCATCACAAAAGTTCAACTATGCGACCCATAAAATTAAAACTCACTTACGAAGTGGTTGTGGACGATTGGGAGATGTCGAAAAAGTCTCATTTAAATTTCTTAGAAGACAAAATAATAAAACCTCCGCAAAGTGGTTATATAAGTTTAACGAGTAAAACTTTTACTGTCTGAAATATTATGGTCAGGTGTTTTTTGGTCTTCTTTTGAAACCAAGTAGAATAGTATAGACTCGTTTGTTAGGAACTTTTAGTTGGTTGTAAAAATAGAAACACTTTTAGGTCATTCAACGAATTTACTCTTGGTAACTTAACTTTTAAACGTTGAAGATACATTTAAAAATATTTATTTAAAATACTTGAATAAATCAAGACAGGAAAGTCCAACTTCGTTGGCTCAATATATATTCGAAACATTGAATTTTTCGTTGACTCATGAGATTATTTCATAAATCAACATTAAACCCATTAAAAATATTGTTCATCGATTCAATGAATTTATTCATTGATTTATGTAAAATGCATTCGTCAATTGATCAATTTAATTCGTTGAAGGAACAAATGTATTCGTGGGTTTTCTCTTTTGGGAATTTTATATATTTCATAATTGATTCTTGTTAAAGAATCTATAAATTAAAAAAAAACAGAAATAGAATTTCGTATAGAGCACCTGATTGAGAGGGCTCTTCGCTGCGCATTCGCCTTCAACAGATGCCAACAAACAGCGTTCCCAGTATCGAAATATTTTCAAAAAGGCAACCAAAACCATTGGAAATAAAAATATTGACATTTGAATATATGCTGCAGTACAAAACAAGAGCAGCGTGAGAAGAGTTCGAGGATGGTGAAGAAGATGCGCAATCCCTCAGTTAAAGGAGATCGAGTTTCCCGATCAAAATGCAATCAGGATATTTTATAGAAAAGCGAAGCTACCGGCTTTACGTTTTGAAACCTAAGCGCAGGCGCTTGAAAACAGCGAAGTTATCCTAATAACAAAATTTGAATTTTTTAATAATTCATAAGTGCTCAAGAGTTTATTAAGATGAACATTGGTCTTGAATGTTTGCAAATTGAAATTGCAAGGGTGTCGGATAAGTTATTCCATAAACGTGTTGCGGCTAAAAAATGAATTTCTATATTTGACGGTACCACCAAAATTAGACTTGAGGGTAAACTGATGAGCATTCCCAGCAAAACTTGTATCACGGGTGAGTTGATTTAGGGAAAGAATGCTACTGATTATTTTGAGTGAGCACTGAGCACTGCTTGTGAAAGAATGGAGGTGAATTTGAGAAGCTGAGAGTAGAGTCGTTAGCAAACAATAAAGTGAAACTTGTATTGAACGATCTAGAAGGTAATTTCTAATCTAAAGAATAAGGATTTCGTTGATACCAAATGCACGTATTTTTTATAAGAGAGCCTGGCGCCAAACTCTATCAAATACCTTAGAAATATCAAGCGCAATAATCTTACTTTCTTTACTCTTCGGTGAGATATGCCATCAGATCACTAGTAAAATGATTGCTACGAGGCCCGTATTGCCGGTCATTAAGAATCTTACGATCTGGAAGATATTTCTTGAGCTGATGATTTATCACCGATTCCTTGACCTTGGAAAGAAGGGCCGTAAGTCTAATTGGTTTATAGGAGGAGGGGGGGGGGTGTTGTGCAAGGGTCAACTTTTTTTTAGAAACAGGCTTGACAAATGCTGTTTTTTCATCTTTTACAGAAGAATCCAGAATAGCAGGAGAGATGATTAAAAGGGAGTCAAGACAGGTTTACGATTTTTTCGTTATCTTTTTTGTTTTTTTGTACCACTTGTTCGAGCCATCCTGGAATGGTGCAGGGAAATAAGTCCCAAGGAAGTAAGTCCTCTGAGGGACTTAGTTCTCACTTAATGGGAACGAAATTCACTTTACTAAAGTGGTCTTTGTTCCATGCAAGGTGGGAAATTCGTTTTCGGTGTGAGAACTTAGTCCCTCAGTGGACTTAGTTCCCGTGGACTTATTTCCCACCTCAAGTGAGAACTTAGTCCCTCAGTGGACTTAGTTCCTGGGGACTTATTTCCCTGCACCTTCTGGAATATGCTTGTCAGGTCTGGTCACCTGATTATGACTGTCATAAAACTAGAAGTGGAAAATCGGATTTTTGAAGTTTACGTTCCGTTTTTTAGGGTAGGAAAATCCCTATGAACTCACTCTTTACAACATTAGATTTCAATTCAATTTTTTGAATAAAATACCATCGCGGTAAGTCCGTTAAGTAAATATTATAAAAGTAAAATGAATTAGACTTAAACTTATCGACATGCATATCCCTGAGCCAGACGATCGTATTTATCTTTAATCTTCACTGTAACACTTTTAAACGGTAACATAGAGTGTTTGCACCTCTTATCTCGTATTAACTTCAACATTCCCCAAAGAAGTGTGAAGAATTTGGCTGATTTTATACTTAAAAGTTATTAAAAAAAATCGGCCTTGGACATAAGACACTTTGTCTAGAACAAACACTTAAGACTTGTAGTCGGGGAAGCCACAAAAGCCCTAACGATTTGCAAGAGACTTGAAGACAAGTCATAGTGCCTGATAGTCAAGCGGCACTCAAGGCACTAAGCTCATATACCATCAGCTCTTGATTGGTGTGGTAGTGCATAAGCAGGAAACTTCACTGGTTACCTGGTCACGTGATGGGTGTTCATGGAAACGAAGAAGCAGGCTCGAAAACGTTTCGAAAACTGCATTAACTTAAGTAGAAATAACCTAAGAATAATATCAGGCATCCTAACTGGACACTACAAACCTAGAAGACACCTAAGTTGACTTGGTATGGTAAGCAACATGCATGAGGAAACACCGGACCAATACTACTAAGATATTGTCCACTCATCCACCAAAGGAAAAACCGTCCGGGACAATATTAGGTAGAAGAGAGTGACCTAACCTCTCTGAAGGTGCCATAAATACTAAGATTCCTAAGAGCAATAGATTTGGAGGAGGAACTGTAGGATGAGCGAACTCATTAATTTTTAAGTGGAGGGCACAATAGATCTCCAGTTCGTAGTGCAATACCCCCAATACATAATTCATTCATTCAAGACACCCTGTATATGTATGTTTTTTCCATACAGAATGCTCATAATGATAATACTTATTTTTGAGTTATTCCCTCATATTTCCATTTTTAACGGCTGCATCGTTTTTAACTTTGTAATGCTTCTACTATAAGTTATTCGAACAATATTGCTAGTAAATTCAGAAAAAGTAGCTTGTTGTGTTGCAAACTGTCAACATTTCTTTACACTCCACAAGTAGCACAGAATTACTTAACGAAGTCTTTAAGAATTCTAAATCGGTATCTGACATCTTCTATAAGACGGATTTAAGTTCCTATTAAGTAGAGAAAAGGCGCAAGTGGGCGGTCCGATAGAAGGAAATAAGAAGATAAATTGAGTCTTAAAATGGTCTTAAATCGGGATATCATTCTTCTTAAATACTTCATTACTCCTTCTTAAATAGTTCCTTACATCTTCTTAAATACTTCTTAACTCCTTCTTAAAGAGCTACGGCAATTCTTAAAAAAATTATTAGAAACAATAAAAATAAATTTTTTTTTATTATCTGTTTGTTTTGTTTATTATTGTTGATTATATTCTATCTTTATGTGAATTTTTGCTGGAATGAAAGAATTTTAAAAGTTAGTTTTTTTTAATTTACCTTTGTGCTTCCACTGAGATTCGAACCCGAGTCCTCTCGCTTGCCGTGCTTGTGCTCTACCTATTGTGCCACTGTGACACTTAAAATATCTTGTCTCAAAGTGCTACTCAAATAACTCTCTCGTGTTTTTAATATTATACTCTTTAAGAAGACTTAAATACGTATTAAAGAATTTGAAAAATACCGATTTAATACCAAAACAAAAAAGTAATGTTTTTAGAAGGATTAAAGAAGGAATTAAGTAACAAAAACTACCGATTTAAGAAATGCCAATTTAAGAAGTATTTAAGAATGCTTTAAGTAGAAGTAAACACACCATGTTAAGTTCTGTAAAGCAATACCTAAAAAAGACGAAATTAAGACGGAATTAAGTAGCCATAAATTAGCACACCTACCCAATAAAGAAGGAATAAAGTATGAATTAAGTATGGACATTTTGTCAGTTACATAAACGGATGTCATCAAAAAAGTCAAATTTTAAATAAATGTGACGTTAACAATCAAACAGAGGCAAAAAAAAATGAACATGAAACCGCTCAAAAGGGCGGAAAACTATAATTCCTAAAATATTTAAGTTAATTCGTTGCAGTAAATTTTGTAAAATTTGTAGAAGTCTTTTTTATTAGATTGACCAAAAAAAATACTAAAGGGACCTTTTATTTTCGTCCTTTAGTGAAATGTTTTTTTTTTTAGGCAGTTTTGTTTGTTAAAAATATATTTAGCGCGTTTTGAAAATAAGTTTCTTAAATTTTGATTCTCAAATGCCTGTAAAATTAAAAAATAAGAGAACATTTAAGTAAGGAAAAGTTCTTTTTATTGGAATTCATTAAAACTTATTTAACAATGATAACAAAGAATACGATAGGTAAACTAAAGATCCTTTTATAAGGGTCAACAATTTTAGCGCCCAAAATTATTTAGCTCCTTTTGAAAAACAATCCTATCTATTTGATTTCATTTAGAGAAAAATAGAGCTGTTTCGAAAATTACAAGCATTGTATGAAAAATAACTTGTTAAAAAATAACAAATAGCCTCGTTTTTATCCTTAACTCAACATTAAAATAGTAATAACTTCTAAACTAGACCGTTTTGCCTTTAGCACCGTTTTGATTGTTAACGTCACAAATGCTATTTTAATTGTTGTTTGTCTTCAATAATGAAACAATCTCTTTTTTTTAAAGATTTAATAAATTCGGTTTACACATTTTGCTTTCCATCTAAAACTAAAAGTACGAAAACGGCGTTATAAATCATACTGTTTCAGAAGACTTAAATACGTATTAAAGAATCTGAAAAATACCGATTTAATACCAAAATAAAAAAGGAATGTTTTTAGAAGGATTAAAGAAGGAATTAAGTAACAAAAAAAACCGATTTAAGAAATGCCCATTTAAGAAGTATTTAAGAATGCTTTAAGTAGAAGTAAACACACCATGTTAAGTTCTTTAAAACAATACCTAATAAAGATCATATTAAGATGGAATTAAGTAGGCACAAATTGACATACCTAATGAAGAAGGAATAAAATATGAATTAAGAAATGTGATACCGAAATTATACCATTTTGTGCTACTTGTGTCCGGCCACTAGCTTCTCTTTTAGGAATGCTAATCATTCGGATGTACTGTGAAGTATAGACATTCTTTTTCAGCCGTACTACACGAATGTGGAATGCTCTACCTAGTTCTATTTTTTCGAAAGGAATGGTTGGGAGTTGTAAGGCACTAGGTTATGGTTCTCTTCGAGCAGTTCAAGCACCATTTTTATATGACAACTCCTTTAGTGCGAGCACATTATCAAAAAACGGAAGAAAGTATCGACGAATCAATTTGTTATGACGCACTCTGAACAAAAGAGACATACACTATACCACGAAATATAAAATCAAGTACGTGCGACACAGTTGTGTGTATTATTTTATTTATGTTTGATCCATATACTCGTAACATATCATTTAAGTCGACGCGACATAAATATTCTATGCATGGTTGGTTCTCTGGGCAGAATTATTTGATTTTTTTGTCCATACCAATACAAGTTCCATTAAATGAGAAATTAACTCAATTAAACCCAAAATCCAAATCGACTTTGGTTATTTAACCTCTAACCATCTTGTCTAAATATCTAATTGGAAATAACACGCAACATAAGAAATTCAAAAGCCACAAGAGCTGGCAACTTTTCAAGGCAAAAAGCAGTACCTTACTCGTGAAATTGATGCCAATTTTAAGTCAGTAATGAAGTTCGACATATTTAGACCTCAGGTCAAACTTTGAGTGAGGTGATATTGAATTGGAAAACGAATTCGATCCTCAGTCGGAGAGCTTCATACGAGTATACAAAGTAGAAAGATCCACTTCATGATCAAATGATCATGAATGGAATGTAGTGTGTGTGCATGGACATGTGCTGTGCAGTACAAGCCTCTACTCAAAAAGTAGGAATGGCAAAATAATAAATTACGACTTCGTTAGGATTTCTTTGGTATTTGGCAGGTCCAACCTCCAGCAAAGGAAGCAAGGAAATAAGCAATTTTTAAGGAGTCAACTTTTAAATGGATCGTAGGATGTGAGTTGAGCGAGCAGTCAATGTTGGAGGTCTGTAAAATTGGATGATCAAAATTAGAAACTACCTCCGGATTGGAACTCTTTGCAGAATCACTTTTAGCAATCAAAGTTCAGTGTGTTTGGAAAAAAAATATTAAGGAAGTAGAATACATACAATCCGCTTCATGTCATTTGTTGAAGGATCATTTTTGTACAACGCCTCTTCTTTTAAGTACAAATTTATCTTATGTTCTAATAGGAGTTCAATGCAGATTGATAAATAAACTGCATCAGTATATTATATTTGACTTATACAAACGCGCGAAACGCGCTTCATAGTTGAGGTCGCTCAAACTTTCTATTGAATTAAATTCAATCACTCCAATTAAAATTGAAATATTTTTCTTATTTCACATATATATCTTCGTTAATTGATAAAATATAAGAGTGTGTGAAATAGCATCAACTTTCTTATTGCTTCTTGAAACAACCATTGCAATATTGTAAGCTCGCAAAATAATAAAAAAATAAAATTTTATATTGTTTTTTTTTTTTTCATAACGTACGAGTATGGCATGTGAATTGAAAACGAACCTCTGTCTGTACGCTTCTACTCTAATATCTAATACACTAATTGAAGATGGGGTTTTAATACCTGTAAAATTTTGTTGCAGATCAATAACAAGCCTCAAATGAGGACGAATTTATAAATGAATGAATAATGTATTGGGGGTATTTTATTGCGACCTGGAGATCTATTGTCCTGAGGACGTATTTACTGTAGGCCTCGTGGCAGCCAGAACCCGGGTCCTGAAAAAAGATACCACCAACCAACGTTCAAATTGGATCGGTCGAGCGAAATAAGGTTTATCAAAAACATTTTCTATGAGCTCCTGGGCAGGATATACGAGTATGATTCTGTCTACGAGACTGAACTTATTTAGCCGATTTACGAAAAGATAGAAAGAAAAGATATTACATCCGATAACAAGCTTAGGTTAATGGACTTAGCTGGTACGCAATCTTTTTCCCATCAAGTCCCTAGTATTCTTTTAAAGAAATTCTTAGCCACCAATAGGTATCAAGTATTGATAAGTAGTTGAAACATTTAGATAATTTATTTAATGCGGAAGTTATTGAATAAGAAACTTTTCGTAAAAATATTTCTAGGATCATACATTTTTTTTTTGAAAAAAAAATTCAATATTTCGAAAACCACATCCTTGATTTTTTTTTAATTGGACACCTAATATTCTTACATATACGACTATTTATAAAATTTAACCAAAAATATTATTTTTCTCGAAAATGGTTCAAGAATTTTACATAACGGGATTAAACTAATTTTTTTTTAAAGACGCTTTTTAAAACTTTAACAAAAATTATATCTCGAAACATAAAACTATTTGAAAAACATGAACAAGAACATGAAATTGCTAAATATTATTGAACTAATATCTGAAGAAAAGATCCAACAATGTGAAATGTTTTTTGAATAATATTTTTTTAATACAAAACATTGACATTCCCTTTTTCTAAACAAAGATAGGTTTGGCAATTGTTTCAAAAAATCTAATCACTCGTTTTCTAGACATTAAATTTTAAATTAAATAAAAAAACGACTGGTCACGCGAACTTACTCTTATGTATAAGACTAGAAATTTCAAAAATAAATGTTATTAGAGAAAACCTGTTTATGTATAAGCACACATTTTTTTTTTAAATAATTAAGACAACTCCTTTAGTAGTTGGAGCTAAGAACTGGATTCCATGTAATTCAAGCAAATATTAGTTTATGGAAGAACAAAATTTATAAGTCCTTGTAGTGGTGTCTTAAAAAATAATAATAATAAACATTTTTAAGAAAAAATATTGGTACGCCAACTTAAAGTTTGTATTATTGTACGACTAAAAATTAGATTTCAATGAAAAATACTGAGCCGTTTTTGACATATTGAAGAAGATTAATTTTTTTAAGAAAAAAATGATTTTTTTTTCATAGATTCAAAAAATATTTCCTTAAAGTTTTGAAATGCAATGTTTTTTACATTTTTTTTAAAACTAAATTTCATAAAAATCCGTTATGCCGATAATGAAAAAATAAAAATATTACCAAAATTCTCGGAACCATTTTCGAAAAAGGTACGATTTTTGAAAACCATTTTTTAACAGTTGCATGGGGGTACCGTTATTTTTATATAAAATATATTTTTTTGTTCACATCATATCATATTAAAAAACTTTTATTTATCAAGTCTTAAAAAAAATTGAGTATCGGGTTTTTGAAGTATTGAATTTTGAAAAAAAAAATTTTTAATCTTTTTCTTAAATCCAAAAAAATGTTGAAAATTTGAATACACAATAATATTCAAACTGCTGGGAGCTTTATCATAAGAAAATGATCAAAATCGATTGTACAGTTTTTTAGATAGTCAAAAACCCAAAAATGGTTCCAAGGGGGGTACAATTAATAACCTTTTTTTTGGAATTTTTTTTTTAACCATTTCCTAGTTTTAACTAAATGAAATTTTGTGATTTTTTAAGAATATTTGAGGAAAAAAAAATATTTATAAGATTTATAAATAGACAGACAGAATTTCGAGAACCACTTTGTTCGTGTTCGGTATCATCGTAATATCAACTTCGATCAAAATCTCGAGTTCGATTTTTTTAAACGAATGCATAACTTGCCTTATAGTACCTTACCTATAAGTCGCAAGTAAAAAGGGAGGGGACGGGCTATTTCTCCCCATTTAGATAGGAGGGGTAGTTTAAAAAAAAATATTAATAGTACCTACCATGCAATACTTATTTGGAAGGCCGGAAATCTCTGCTTTTATTTTTATTTTTAAATACAGATGTTTTAGTGAATAGTTCTTTCTAAATTTATTTTGAAGCTCAAAATTAAAAAAAATCAAAAATTTATTATTATTTTTGAACCCTGAATTGAATGCTCTTATTAAATGGATTGTCATTTTTGACAAAATTAAAAATAACCCAAACCACTTTTTTCTAAGAAAAACCTCTATCAAAGGGCACGCTAGTGCACAGCCAAGTTCTGGCACTACACCCTTTTTACAGGAACAAACTCAGGCGATATTTGACCCCTCCCTATCTTCAGTACCAATCAAGTCAGAAACTTAAAACTCCGAATATTTGCTAAGGTAGTCAGGCACAGGCGCCTCACCAATTTTCAATTTTCTAGCATAAGCGGTTCCTGAGATATAAGGCCTCAAAAATCACAAAAACCGTAACTGACTGACTGACTGACTGACTGACTGACTGACTGACTGACTGACTGACTGACAGATCATCAAAATTATGGAGCACTTCCCGACATCGTAGAATCTTGTAATTTTGCACAACGTTAGGTCTTGTCATGCAAGCAGAGGAAAAAATCGAAAAATTGAAATTTTCCATTCAGGGGGCGTGGTATCCGCCCACTTTCTCCGAATTTTGGAGCACTTCCCGACATCGTATTATGGAGCACTTCCGACTGCTGTAAAACGATGAAATTTGGTGAACCGGTAGGGCTTATATTGCATATAAAGAACCAAAAATAAACACCAAGGTTTTCCTTTCAGGGGGAGTGGTATCCGCCCACTTCCTCAGAACTGATGTAAATTATATATGGCAAACTTCCGATTGCTGTAGAACAATGAAATTTGGTAGAGCGGTAGGGCTTCAATTGCATATAAAGGAACAAAAATAAAAATTTAAGTTTTCCATTCAGGGGGCGTGGTATCCACCCACTTTCACCGAATTGGTGTTGGTTGAATGGCGCACTTCCGACTACTGTAAAACGATGAAATTTAGTATAGTGGCAGGGCTTAAATTGCATACTAAGAAAAAAATATAAAATTTGAGATTTTCCATTCAGGGGCGTGGTATCCGCCCACTTCCTCAGAACTGATGTAAATTATATATGGCAAACTTCTGATTGCAGAAGAACAATGAAATTTAGTAGAGCGGTAGGGCTTAAATTGCATATAAAGGAACAAAAATAAAAATTGAGATTTGCCATTCAGGGGGCGTGGTATCCACCCACTTTCACCGAATTGGTGTTGGTTGAATGGAGCACTTTCGACTGCTGTAAAACGATGAAATTTGGTAAAGTAGCAGAACTTAAATTGCATACAAAGAAAAAAATATAAAATTAGCGGTTTTCCATTCAGGGGCGTGGTATCCGCCCACTTCTTCAGAACTGATGTAAATTATATATGGAAAACTTCCAATTGCAGTAGAACAATGAAATTTGGTAGAACGGTAGGGCTCAAATGTTATATAAAGGACCAAAAATAAAAATTGAGGTTTTCCATTCAGGGGGCGTGGAATACACCCACTTTCACTTCCGACTTTTGTAAAACGATGAAATTTGGTAAAGTGGTAGGGCTAAAACTGCATACAAAGAAAAAAATATAAAATTTGAGGTTTTTCATTCAGGGGCGTGGTATCCGCCCACTTCCTCAGAACTCATATAAATTCTATATGGCACACTTCCGATTGCAGTAGAACAATGAAATTTGGTAAAACGGTAGGGCTCAAACCGCATATAAAGGACCAAAGATAAAAATTGAGGTTTTCCATTCAGGGGGCGTGGTATCCGCCCACTTTCCGAGAAAAAGTTTGATTTATATGGAGCACTTCCGACTGCTGTAGAATGATGAAGTTTGGTGGGTATAGCTTAATGTACATTCAAAGCGAAAAACAGAAAATCTAAGATTTTTCATTCGAAGTGTCTTTTTATTGTCATTTTGAAACTATACATGCATTTTGAAATTTCATAACTTTTCTTAGAACTAGAGTGCTCGATTTGGTACTCTATGTTATGTTAACATGAATGAAAAAAGAAAACATTTGCATACCTGAAAAAATTATGAGTTTACATAAAAAAACTCTTAACTGTGATATGAACTATAATAAAACCACTAATTAGGCTTTCAATTGGTGGTCTACCTTCATTTAAAAAGGAGTTAAAATTGCAACAAAAACATCATCGCATCCTCAACAATTATTGCTTTTTTATGGCTTTGAGCGGATGTAGGTACTAGTATTTAACATTAAAGTAAGAATGTTAGTGTTAGGTATCTTGCCAGGACAAGAAGAAACAATTGAAGCGCAAATCAAAACAACCAATAACAAAAAGAAAATATACCAAACAAAAAATAGGAAGCTATAAACTAAGTTGATTTTACCTTCTATTTCACCCTTCTATTTTTCCGTATCTTTCGAGATTTTTACATGGCAAAACATTAAAATCTTTGCAAAAAGGAGTGAGATCAGACCAAAAACATAAATGTTAAAAAAAGAGCCAAGTTCTTCTATACAAAAACCTTTGTGTAACAAGTCAGCCGTGAAAAGTACTGAGATCTAAAAGTACGCCAAGTTCTTACTTCATGAAGGTTTAATACCGAATATTTAAAGTAGAATAATATTGAAACAGCTACAATGTAATAGAGAAATTTTATTATTTAATGAATACTGACTAAAATTTGATGGGCTCACTTGGCAAGTTTTTTTTTATGCCCAATTCGAAAGGTTTTAAAAACTTGACAAGTGAACCCATCAAATTTTAGTCAGTATTCATTAAATAATAAAATTTCTCTATTATATTGTAGCTGTTTCAATATTATTCTACTTTAAATATTCGGTATTAAACCTTCATGAAGTAAGAACTTGGCGTACTTTTAGATCTCAGTACTTTTCACGGCTGACTTGTTACACAAAGGTTTTTGTATAGAAGAACTTGGCTCTTTTTTTAACATTTATGTTTTTGGTCTGATTGTTCTTTCCTGATTAAATTTATTCTATTTTGGGGTTTGGTGCCCATTTTTAGGCAAGGTGTTGCGCCTCAAATTTTGTATTTATTTTTTTTTAAATAAATTGAAAAATAAGAAAATCTCCGGTACCACTTTTTCGTCTTCTGAAACATAATTACATAAAGTTTATTTAAACCTCGGCTTTGGTTTTTTAAGAAGGCAAAACTAAACCCTTGGATCCTACTTTGCAAGTAAAAGCTCTTAAAATTTATAATATGCCAACACTTACATTTAATGTCAACAATGAATTTGTCAAAAGGAGTAAACGATAAATTGTACTGAACCTTAAAGAAGGAAATTTGAACCTACTTCCAAAAATCGTTCTGTTAAAAAAAAAATGATAAAATTGTTTAAAACTTTTAAACTGTATAATCCCGGAATAATTCAGACCAAATTGAAACAGTCTGAGAGCAAATTCTTCAAAACTTCATATGCCTGAAAGCTTAAGATGTGAGAGAGTACAATCGGTTTTCTTAAAAAATATTAAATCGTTGTTATTTACTTTTAACCACACTGAAATAAACACATTTATGAATATAATTATTTGATTTACTCTTTTCGATCATCTTTTAAACTGCACTAATATTGTACATATATATTTTTGTTTATAATATACTAAACATTTTTTTATTTATTTATTTAAATCTATATTTATATTGATCCCCATCAATATTATAACTAATGAATTTTTTCAATTAATGGTGCATTCGACTCTTACCTTTTGGTAATTGAATGTCCCTAACTATTTCATTTTCCTAATCATATAAGCATTTATTTTGTAACTGAAAGTTTCTAATTAGACTTAAGAAAAATGTTAGCTTATAAAGTTTTGGTTGTATGAAATAAAGTTATATGAAAAAAAAAAAAAAAAAAAAATATGTGATTTCATAAAACTTTGTTCACAAATGTAATAATTGAAAATCGTCAATGACTGCACAACAAACGGTGACTTATCTTTAAATGTATTGCTATTTAATGGATAACATGTGTGAATTCTGATTGTTCCAAGTTTAACAATTTTGATTGTTGCCGAACCTATTGACCCAGAAATTGGCCTTGTCGCTGAATAAGATTTTTCGCGCGAAGTGAGCGAAATTTTGCTTAAACATAAGACACACTTTTATAAAATAATTCAAACATTTGCACATGTTGTTCAAAGCTATAGCTGTTTGAATTTAGCCAGACATACTTAATAAATGACAGCCAATTTGACAGAAATTGCTTCAACTATTTCACCTGTCAAAATTGGAAAATCCTTCCAAAAAGTTTATTATTTGATAGACCTCTATTACAACAATAATTTATTTCCAAATCAACTTAAGTGTGTCACATGTGTATTGTAATGTTTTCACAATTTGAAGCAGCATTACCGTGCTTTCAGCGAAAAAGAATGGAAATAACACAAAAATAGTTTTATTAATAAGAAAGTTTATCAAAAGGACAAGTTTCTATCTGTGTATGGCAACTACATTTCTAGTAGGGATATGGTATCTACAAATGCATTCCAAATTGACTTAGCAAAAAATGTGTAGCTATATTTTTTATACTTCAAGACATTAATATTTCAATCAAAAATGAGCTTGAAACATAATAAATAAAATGCACGACTTGGTCGCACGAACTTGCTCCTATGTAATCGACTGGGAATTTTAAAAACGAATGTTATTAGAGAAAACTGTTCATAAGGATAAAATTAATTTTTAAATTCTTTTTTAGTCTTTAACAAAAATTATAAGTCCTTGTAGTTGTTTCTTTAAAAGAAGCTTTTATATACCTACAAACTTTTTAGGAAAAAATTTTGGTACTCTAGTTTAAAGTTTTTATTATTGTTCGAATAAAAATTAAATTTACGAAAAGAAATATTGACCCGTTTCGGAGATATCGAATTTTCAAAAAAAAAAGAAAAAAATAGATTTTTTTTCAAAAATTCAAAAAATATTTATTTTAAAGTTTTGAAATGCAATGTGTTTTAGACTTTTTAGAAGCTTCTCTATAAAAATTTTCATTAAGATCCGTTATGTGGATATTGAGAAATTCAAAATTCGAAAAAATGGTTCTATGGTAGGTACAAGCTGTAATATCTTAATTTCAAAATTTTTTTTATTAAATTAAAGATCGTAAAACTTAATTGGAAGAAAAAAAATTTTACCAAAATTCTAGGCACCGTTTTCGAGAAAAATACGATTTTTGAAAACCATTTTTTTTAATTTTTTAGCATTTGTATGGTAGGTACCTTTATTTTTAGGTAAAATAAAAAATTTTTTTTCACATTTTGTGGATTATATTGAGAAACTTTTATTTATCAAGTTTAAAAAAATCTAGCATGGGGTTTTCGAAATATTGAGTTTTGAAAAAAAAATTTTGAAGTTTTTTTTTTTAATCCAAAAAAATTTTTTTTGAAAATTTGAGTACACAATTCTATTTATGTTTTTGGGGAGCTTTAGCAAAAAAAAAATGATCAAAATCGGTTGAACCGTTTTTGAGAAAATCAAAAACAAAAAAAATGGTTCCATGGGGGGTACCCTCAATAACCATTTTTCGGAAAATTTTTTTTAACCAATACCTAGATTTAATTAAATGAAATTTTTCTGTATCTTTATTTTTAAAATATATTGAACAGTTTTTGAGAAAAAAAAATGTTTATAAAATTTCGAAAAAAATTCGTATGGGGGGTACCGTTATTTTTGGTCTTAAAAAAAAAAGAAAAAAACGTGTGGGGGGAAAAAATTAAAAATGATATCTACCAAGTTTAAAGAAAATCGGCCGAGTCGTTTAGCCTGTAGTCGAACAGACAGACAGACAGACAGACAGACAGAATTGCGAGACCCTCTTTTTTAGTCTTCGCTATCATCGTAATGTCAACTTTGATCAAAATCTCGAGTTCGATTTTTTTTACGAATGCATAACTTGCCTTATAGTACCTATAAGTCGCAAGTAAAAAGGAACTCCTTTCAGACACCACCCCCTTCGTCGGACATAACTACGGCACCTTCCTAGGAATGTTCTATTAAGTTTTCCTTGCAATCATATGTGCCAAAAACAGGGTTGCCAATTTTTGAATTAAAAACACCATAAGTCATAAGTCTGTAGATGATTTGTGATTTAAAAAAATCTAATTCATAAGTTAGTTAGTGACTTATGATTTAAAAAAATTTAATTCATAAGCTACTAAGTGACTTATGAATTAAAAAAAAAATTATTTACAAGCTAATAAGTGACTTATGAATTTAAAAAAAATTTATTTATAAGCTAGTTGGTAAATTAAGCTTGTTTTGACTACATAATTATTTAATTATTAACGAAAGTAGATTTCAAGCTTTTGTATGTCATAAAATTATCATGATAGCTTATAAATTTTCCAGTTAATAATTTGTTAATCAGAATTTATCCATTAGCTTATGAATTAATTTTTTTTTTAATTTATAAGTCACTAGGTAACTTTTGAATTAAATTTTTTTAATTCTTAAGTAACTTACTTGCTCATGACTTAAATATTTTTAATTCATAAGTCACTTAGTAGGTTCTGAATTAATTTTTTTAAATTCATAAGTCACTAAGAAACTTATGATTTAATTTTTTTTAATTCATAAGTCACCCACTAGCGTGTGAATTAAAGCCAAGCTTAAGCTAAAAAGTGACTTAAGTTTTTGCAACCCTGGTCAAGAATATAAAATATATGATGGGACAACTCATCTGCATTAAGACTCGCCCTAACGTCAAAAAATACAAGATATATTTCTTGTATTCCATTCTCTGACAAGAACCGAAATATGGCACTCAGTTGTCCCCTATGACTCAAATCTGATGTTTCGTCGATCATAATCGACACGAACCGAGCTTCTACGATTTCTGTTTTAATTTCAGATTTAATAACAGCCGCGATACTATGTATCAAGTCATTTTGAATATCGTTGCCCTATAACACTACTCCAGATTTTGCGTTCCTAAACACCCAACAAAAATTTATTTTTCTTTGAGAGGGATCAAAATGTTTAAATCCATATTTAAAAAGCGATTTACATGTAGACATGAAACACACACACCAAACAAAAAATTTCGATCTGGGATCGAAACCTCTGGTGTGTAAAGGAAAAAAGGATAAAATATAAACTATTAACTATCCTTACTAAAATTATTTGGTTACTTCGATAGGTAATCTGTTAAACATCAATCTACATTTATCAAAAACATTTCCAAAACAAAATCAAGAACTGCACTAAAATTAAGAAGCTAAATGTTTTTTATCACTATAGTCGGTAATAAAAGGAATTAAATCTTCACTTTAACATCTACCTTTTCACTATTTTTAATTAAGTTTTTTTTTTTAACAATCCACTCGCGCTCAAGGGATTATGATTATTGATTACCCTTTAAATGTTTTCGAGACAGTGCGGGCGTGAAGTTACGGAAGAGAAAGAAGGAAAGGAAAGATGTGTGGCACGATGTTCTGAAACTGAATTGTCTGATTGTCTCAGATTTTGTATCTCCAGGGATGGCGGCTGAACTAAAGCGGAGAAATGCCGTGTCTTATTTCTATGTCCCTTATAATTCGCATTATTTTATTCGTATTCATCCTGATGGGCATACTAGTTTAACTCAATCACATGTTGTTAGTGTTATGTCTAAACAACATGTAATGAGTAAACCAGCAACCCATTGATGATAATTGTTAGAAGGTTTTAATGGAATTAAAGGTGACATAGACGACGGCAGGGATCGAACCTGTCATCATGAGGTTTGCAGGCGAGCACAAAATCATGCCACGGCCACCCCCAAATTGGCTTTTCAAAACACTAGATTTATTTGAAGTTATTGAACCTGTGGCAACACAGTCTTTTATTGAAGGTACTAGTACGGTCTAGAATGCCAAAAAACGCACGATTTTTGGGAATTTTTTTCTCGGAAACCTTATTAGGTAATAACATATTTTTTTTTTAAATAATGAATACATGCGTCAAGAGTACAAACAAATTTTTTTTTTTTAATTTTCGAATTTTGCCGAATTATAGAGGGCGCAAACGTCGACTCATCAAAAAATACATGGTCCCATGGCGGACAGTTAATCTCCGGATCTACTGAACCGATTTTCAAAAAACTTGTTGCAACTTGATTATTTTTATGTTTTATAAGAAAATTTACCACAATTTGACCAATTTTTTGTACTATTGACGCATGTATTCATTATTTAAAAAAAAAATATGTTATTACCTAATAAGGTTTCCGAGAAAAAAATTCCCAAAAATCGTGCGTTTTTTGGCATTCTAGACCGTACTAGTACCTGAATGCCAATTGAATCTTAATTTAAATTCCTATTAAAAAAAAAAAGGAAATGCATTTTATTTATCCAGAGTAGCGATATGCTTAATTTACACTGCTGACAAATTGCCATATATTCTACCATGATTTATTTCATAATTCATAATTATCTCAGTAAATTTGTAAAAATATCAATTGTGCATTTTACATTAGCATGCAAATCAACATCAAAATCAAGAATCAACATTACCCACATGCCATAATTATATTTATATGACATATTAAAGAGCAAAAAAAAAAAAAATAATAAGTCGAAGAACACCGTCTTATTTCTTACACAAGGTTGAAAAAGGGCGAGCACCTGGACTCCTGCAATGTATTATCTTCCTACTGAAATGCAATGCTAATTGCTAAAGGGAGGAATCGTGTTATATGGACGCCACGCCACTGCTTGCGACATACGAGTATGTACTGTAACTGTAGGAGAAGTTGAACTAGAGGTTTTGATCAAACTTGACATTGCGAGGATAGAAAACACGAAAAAAGTGGGTCCCGCAATTCAGTCTGTCTGTATGTCTGTATTTCGTCCTACAGCCTAAGCCGTTGAAGCGAATTTCTTTAAACTCAATAGTTAATATTGTTCGGTAATTCCCTAGAGGGTAAATTAAATTATTTTTATACTCGTAGCTCCAAAACTTATGTGACATTCCATACAGTCATATGAAAAATTTTGTTTGTCTCCAAACCGGCTCCAACGATTTTGATAAAAAAAATTTTACACAATTTTCTATATAAAATTCTTAAATTACAAGTTACTTTTACATCAGAGTACATTGGACCTAGTCGTGATATTTTTTTTATTTATCCGTCTACTAATCTATGTGTTTTTGGGAACGGAGATCTATTACAAATTTTCTTCCCACCACAAGCCGATTGAGGATCGGTTTGAATAATCGGAATTCAAATTGGAAATATCGTTTCTGTCCATATATGTATGTATGGATGATTATTATTATTGATATCGTGCTGTGAAGTGTGCTCATTGTTAAAAGGTGTGCTAAGTTTTGTTAAATGGATGTTCAAAAAACAAAAAACGACTTTAACAATGAAGAACCATCGAATATATTAGATTTTATTTTTTCGAACAGTTTTTGCATACGAATTGCTTCATTATTGATGCGACTCTGCGACCAACACGTTTGTTGTTCCTTGCATTTAATAAAATTCAGACAAAGGTGCAAAATTTATTTTTGGTTTGATGACGAAAACGGAGATTTTGTTTTGATTTTTGTTGAATTGTAGGCGACTTGCCAAATACAAATATCTTTGATGCACTGATGATAGAAAATAAATAAAAAAAGAAAACAAATAAAAGTGCAAGTCTGGCTTTGATAAGCTCCTAAAATACGAACCTTCTTACGATGGGTTATGTATAATTCAAATATGATTTAGTGTTGGCTATTGTTTGATTAAATAATTTCTGTTTTTCCAAAAGTCCAAAAAATGCTGACAATGAGACTGGGACATCTAGGAGCTTTTGTGAAGCGTCGATCCTTATAAAATATTATAAATATTTTTATTTTCAACATGATCCCAATTGCTCCAACCTTTTGATCATTTTCATGAACCACTTACATAACTTAGCTTCAGCGTTAAACACAAAAGATAACCAAGCATGCACTCTCTGCTTTCTTCTCCACAACCTGAAGCTCGAAGCCATCCATCTGTACTTTTGTGCGGGTAGGTCAGTGATCTTCGGATATCCATAATTGAATACCTAGACGAACGCGCTGCTGCTGAGCTGTTGAGTCATTCCAAACAAATTACACCCAAAGGTATATATTGTAGTTGCAGGAGAAGTCGTGTATATTGACCTTAAGTTAAGTGCGGTGGCACTTGAGCATCATATTCTGTTGTTGGGATCAAGTGGCGGTAGCCGCTCATTATGAAAATTGACATCTTGACCCACAGAATACTTTCCCTCGAAATGGCATAGAAGACTGAAAGTGAAAACCGTGTATAAGACGAAAGACATTAATTTTAGAAATTTTTGGTGTTGAAGCAGGTTCAAATAACTAAACTTTTCCCATATGAACTGACTTGAAGAAAACAAAAACCTATCTGGAGCAAACGGAAATCCATAAAGCTGTTGTAGTTTGTGTGTTTTGTTGGAGATTTACTAACGTTTTCCATGGTTTAACCATAATTTTCCATTTCCTTCCTTTGACAGCCCAACAAAAGTCAGTATTTACTAAGTTGGCAAAGCCTATACTCGTGAGTCTTGAGGTAGACCACTTTTTACAAGTGGTCTCGTACACGCTATGAACACTCTTTGCTCGCATCATATGGGTGAGATTTATAGGGAAATCAATAGAAGTTATGACTCACCTACATTTATCTGATGGATGAGGTTTAGGTTTATGTTTCTGTGGCTGTGGCTATGACTATGGCTATAGCTATGGCTGCAGCTGATGTCGCTGTGGCACAGTTTTGTTCCTTGCATCAGATCAACAATGTTGATGTTGATGATAATGATGATGATGATGGGTGCCAAGATGCCACAAAGATTGATTGTCATATGGAAATCTGCTTTATAGTTATTATACGATGGGAAGATGTGAGGTCTATCATTTATGTCAGTTAGTGTTTTTTTTTTTTCGTTCAAATGAAGGTGACTACGGTCTTAGAGGTATATATTTTGTACGTGTAGTATGTAAAACGTTGATTCTACATAATTGCTAAAAATAGGACAATGTAGCACTCTTGATTAAAATAGACTTGGGTTGTTCGGAGAGCTCCCTGCCTGATAAACAAAATTTAGGATCTTACTCTCCTTGCAAATCAAGTCACCACTTTCCTAACTTTATTTCCTATTTGTACGCAAAATGCAAATATCCTTTTGGTTTACAGCGCTGTGCGGTAATTTTAGAGTTTTAATAAAGTTACAAAGGAACTCTTAAGCTATATTAACCAACAAATTAAACAGGCTAAATATTCATTTAGCGCGGGAGCCAAAGGTGAATACTACGATGACACCTAGAACTTTTGCGATAAAGACACTCATTTCTACAGAAAAGTCTACAATGGGCGAAGTGGAGTAGGATGTCACTATTAATAATCCTGTAACAAGAGTGTTTTCCAGCCAGTCACTGTTGAAAACACAGCGGATGAATTCGCTTGATAGAATTATTAGTTCGAGTTAGGTCGAACTACTTATCTAATGCTCGAATTACGTAAGTTACTCTGATATATTTAGAGATGAATTCAGTCAAACTAGTCAATTTTACTGTGAGAAAGATGGTGACCAACCTCAGCCATCATATCCCAGTAGTGGGTTACGTGCATCGACGGACCTTTTTGGAATACGATGGACATGTTCGGAGTACGATGTCAAACTTATGCTCAAGGACTTCAATGCTAATGTTAGAAAGGAGGATTTCTTTGGCGAAATAGTTGGGTTGTACAGCCTCCATAATACGGCAACAAATAATAGCTTCTGACTAAAATATCTTGCAGCCTTAGGATACCTGAAGTTTCCAGAATCTACGAAGAGCACCTGAGCTAGAAACTCTCCTTTATAGCGATATCATCAAAAAGCCAGCAAAAACGACCGTAGCCTACTAACCAACCTATAGGTGGAACCCTTTGTGGAAACAAATGACAGAAGATGCACGCACATGCTAATATGTTGCAGAGCGAAATAGGAGTAAGCTGGAGAGACTTGAAAAGGGGAGAAGGGAGGAGAAGAATATCCTGCATGGAAAGAAAGGGCAACTGACTGGTGCTTTTAAGACGAGATCGCAGGCTCTTCAAAAAGTTCAACCTAGTCATATCGAATCACAGTAAATAATATATTTTTTTAAAGCAGCATTTCCAGGATCATGGGCATCAAGTATAGCTAGAAATAGGGGCAGAAGAAAACTCACTTCCAATCCACAAAGAACCAGTTCTTCCACAAAGTATAGAAGACGTGGACTTAGCTACATACAAAAAACCTAGTAAAAAGAAAAAGATCCCAGAATTGAATGGCTTACCGGCAGAGGTATTTAAATAAGGAGGTGCTGTTTTGGTAGGACGTATGCATTAAATCATGGGTAGACGGAATCATAGTCGATGACTGTCTTATCCACTCCATAATGTCCCATCTACAAAATAGACAATCCTATGTACAGCAAGAATTATCGCAGCACATAATATCCAATATCCTATGTAACCGACTTAAGCCATTCTACAACACTTTAATCGGTTAGTACCAGGGTTCGGACTTTACTTCGATCGAAGTAGATCTACTTTGATTTTGAGAAAAAAAAAATCAATCTACTTCTCTAGTTCTCTAGTTTTAAATGAATATTTTATATTTATTTTATTTTAAGTCTGAATGTCTTATACGTTATAGTTACTTGTACGCAATTAATTATTTATTTTTTAATGAAAAATAATCAAATATTACTGAATAAACTTTTGTTAAGAATTTTGTTTCGATTTTGTTTTAATTTCCTAAAACTACTTCGAAAATTTTGGATCTACTTCAGGTTTTTACCGTATTTGCTTATGTCCGAACCCTGATAAGTATCAATAAAAAGTTCAACGAAAACTATTCCTCCAAAAACTATACCAAACATGACCATAATTTTACCAAGGACATGATCTATTATGTGATTTATTCAACTTGATTAAGATGTCTTGAAGCTCCGTCTTCTGGGTCGAAAAGGATAAAAAGCCAACATGCCGAAGTGTAGTGAAAGGGTACACAAAGTTAAGCGTTATTTTTCATGTGTTTAATTTTTTCGCTTAGCTCTTTGCTCTTCTCCACACATTTTGATTTCTTAGCAGCAACCCAGCATGGATCAGAATAACTCAGTCAAGAGTAAATAAAATTCACGACTGGATCGCACGTACTTGCTCTTATGTCAAAGTACCTTGGAATTTAAAAATTATTTTTAAATAAATGTAACACATGGATTTAATGAGATAAAACGTTCAAATGCATAGAATTGCTGCTGATTTCTAGGAAAGTATGAATTTATGCAAACATAGTTTAAAAATCGTTTTATTATTAAATTAGTTTTATATAAAGGAAATTTCTTTAAGAATTTTCAAGAAAAAAATTTGGGATGCCAATTTTAAATTCTTAATAACATTGATTTCAGGAAATAAATAAAAAAAATAATTGTTTACACGTTTTGAAGATATTGATTTTTCAAAAAAATTTTAATTATTTTTTCTTAAAAACACCAAAAATATTTTTTCGAACATTTTTATATACAATATTGTCTTAAATTTAAGGGGGCTCCTTATAAATTTTTTTTTCCAAAATCGTTAGAGGCGTTGAACGGTTCTATGACAGGTATATCGTTAATAACATTTTTCCCAAATTTTTTTTTATCAAAATATAGCTCATGCACACCTATTTTTTTTAATCAAAATCGTAAGAGCCGTATTCGAGATAAATTAAATTTTGAATTACGGGTGTAGGGGGGGGGGGGGGTATTGTTAATTTTAGGTAAAATAATTATTTTTCTCACATCTTGTAATTTATATAAAGAGACTTTTATTCATCAAGTTTAAAAAAAATCGAGTATGGGGTATTCGAAGTATTGAGTTTTGAAAAAAGAAAAATTTTAAATGTTTTTAAAAATCAAAAAAAAATTTTTTTTTGAAAATTTGAATAAAGAATAATATTCAAACTTTTAAGGACCTTTATCATAAAAAGAATTATCAAAATCGGCTGTACCGTTTTTCAAAAGCAAAACAAGTGGTTCAAAGGGGGGTACCAAAAATAACCAAAATTTGGTAAAATTTTCTTTAACCATTATCTAGCTTTAACTAAATGAAATATTTTTGAAGTTTTTTTTCTTAAATCTGTTGGGAAGTTTTTGAAAAAAAAAAAAAAATATTTATAAAATATCTCGGAAAAAAAATTCGTATGACAGGTACCTTTATTTTTGGTCTTAAAAAAAAAAGAAAAATGTGTGGGGGAGAAAATTTAAAAACGATATCTACCAAGTTTGACGAAAATGGCTGATCCATTTAGGCTGTAGTCGAACAGACAGATAGACAGACAGGCAGAATTGCGAAACCCATTTTTTGAGTCTTCGCTATCGTCGCAATGTCGACTTTGATCAAAATTTCTTATAGTGCCTATAAGTCGCAAGTAAAGAAAAATAATAATTTGAGGCTAGAAGAGAGCCTTAACCTTATGACTTATAACTCTCAACCATTCATGTGTGCGTGTTAGCGCAAATGGCTAATATGTCAATTCCTTGCAAGAGGCAGAGTAAATCCATGAAAAACTGAGAATCAAGCCCGATACGCTCGGCATGACAGTCCAACGCACTTACAATTATGCCAAGGGATACTACTGTGAGGTATTATGGTGGCCCCTAAATCCGAATTGAAAAATAAGTTTTTCTTGATTTGAAATATTAAGTTTATTCTTTATTACCTTTTCGTATATCAGACTCAAACTATACTAAGAAGACTTGGGGGCCTACAACCTTAAGATTTTTTCCAATTTTTGCCAGCTTATAATATGGGTATGATTTTTGTCATTTTCTATGTTTCTAGAAAGTATTTAGAAAGTATTAACTCTTCCGAAAGGCATTGATTAGAAATATATGATACTTCTTTCTGATTACGACGAATGTTTAAGATGTAAATTGTTGGTCTTACCAAGCTAGTAGATTTTCTTCACTAATTCCCAAAATATAGCGACAGTATCATTTACAGAAATAAATTCATATTTATGAGGAATTCTTTTGAATTTGAAATAAAACTGTATGGACAAATTTTTCGAAAAATGTTTTTTGGATTTTTTATGAAAAAAATGTGTCCGCGCTTAAATCCTGTGTATGTGTGAAATATCTCGGAGAGCTTAAGTAATCGTTATAAATGATGGCCATGAAGCTGAAAATGTCTCAGTTTCTGTGCTTAAACCAAGAGTTCAGTTCCTTAGCTTTTTTATAAAGTCTTCGACTGATATTTCGATCGCAAGATTCTTGGATCTTCTTAAGCTGCGATAATGCTATGTTCTTAGCTTCATCCGTACGGGCTCATATAAATAAGGCTTATGTTTCGGTGGCTTTGAATTGAGTCATGGTTAGACGATCATTTATTGGCTTCAAGTTAATAACTCTACTTTTAAGCCAGGACAAATCCTGATCCAAACATGGGCAACCTTTAAGGCAGTTTTAGCGAATATCTCAATTTTTTCTATTCATCATATCTTATCCTATCTATCATATCTCCTAGATTGTGGTTATATCTGTCTTGTACCACGTGAGGACCGTTTCAAGTATTTGAGTAACACTTGGGCATCACGTCACTATCCTTTAAAGTTCCAGGTCTTATTGTTTCCGAAGTTTATCATTATCCCAGAGTTGTCATTGTCCTTCTACGGGAATAAGAAATCCGTAGTTGCCCTATGCGGAATTCATTCACTCTAATCTTTTTCTTACGGACCTGGCTAGAACTGAAAATCATTACTGGAACAATAAGTTCTTTGGTCTAACTGGGACTAGTGACACCATTTTGATTATATCTAGAGGATTCTTCAACTACGAGAAGGTCCCATCCCACTTCGGGCTATCTACCATGCAAAGCACTTTTTCAGATATGAGCTGCAATCACAAAGTCCTAGGTTTTATCGTTTCATACCTCATGAAGTCTTACGTTATTATTATCACTAATGATTAAACCATTTCTCCAATTTAATATGTCTCCAAGTTTATGTCTTCAGATATTTTTTCTGAAGAGGAATAGAAATAGAATCAGTTCAGCTATAATTAGTGCAGGCTTTTCAATCCCTTCTTAACTATACCTTCATAAAAAAACAAGTGACATCAAGTCACAAATCATGATCTGCATCCCAAGGCTAGTTATTAACATGGGAAATGTTTTGTTCCAATTCAGCAGACTGAATCATTGTATCTACAGAAAATTGTCTACAAAAAGTCTACCTGCTCGTAATGGTTGTCACTAAGTACGAAACAAAAACAATCCAACATTAACTGCTGGGTTCATTTCCTAGTACTTTATTATAATACTTTAGTTGTAATGACAGCAGTACAAAATGTTATATGCAACATAATCAACGTCAGCCTTAATTAGCTTTAATTGTAGGTATGATTTACCGACACCACCTCCACTTGGTGAAAATAGAGAAAAACACAAAACATTTCTGCGTTACAGAAACAACTCAATAAATATGACAAAAAAGTAGTAAGTGCACCTCTGCACTGAATTACGTAACTTAAGTCCCCCAGATGGTAATTGCAAAGTACCTACTACGACCGTACGACTCTCTGTGAAACAAACGTATGCCGGCATCTTAAAGGCTTACGCAACCGCAACGCGATGTGAAGATAGTCACGACATACGACAGACTCATTGTAATCGCACGCAGAATGTCTGTCATAAAAGATACAAGTTTGTCGTGTCGTTAAGCCCCAGGGCTGATGAGGATTGAAATATTGTGGCTGTTGTACCGTGTTCCATATTTTGTGTGGCACATTTAACTTTTTAAAAAAACATATGACGGAAAGTTCACTTTTCGACTTAAAAGTTTGTTTTTTTTAATTGACTGCTAGTTTCCTTCAGAAATAGTTACTAATCGTAAGTTCTGAAAACAAAAGTAATTAACAACGAAGCTGAAATAATTATACAGACTGGAGAATATTGGTGTGCACTCGGGCGTATACGTATTTTTTAACTTGAATTATTAGGCTATAATTGGTTTCGTGTGTATGTATGTTTTAATCAAGCGATTATGTGGGTATCATCATATCGTCTCCTGAGTTCTATCTTGTTCAAAAGACCATTTTTGGCGAAATTGAGTTAGAAATGCAGTTTTTATAAATCGAACATGCTCTTTCGAATGGCGTACTCCATTTTTTTCATCTCTTTTAGTTTTAAAGTTATGAAGAACTATTTTGTTCAATAAACCACTTTATTAAATATTTTGAGTGTCTTTTTTATTCAATCAACCACTGCTTTTTGTTTTTATATGAAATTGAACAATTTTATATTAACTTTAAAAAAAACTACCATGTATTTCTTTGTTGATCAATATCCATATCTAATCCATTTAGTTTTGTATGTTATTGAACAAAATCCTATTAAAAAAGTTATGCGGACGGAAAACCGCATTTTTGTTCAATATCACTGCACTGTAATGTACCACACAAAATACTGATATAAAATTGGAAGCTGTAAACACAATGTGATGTAAACGAAAAGTTGGAACGTAATCTTCAAACGCTTTTAAGGTATTTTGAGAAACCCTTTTATCTTTAGACAGTTTTTGAATATTTGTCGCTTACAGTATGATAAATCCAGCTCATCCAGGATCTGATATTTCAGAATTCTATGATTCAGAATTCTAATATAGCTCCTTTATCTGAAGAAGTCATTTTAGTACCTTCATTGGAAAATGTAGTACCAGCAGAAGGTTCCGTTTCATCTAAACAAACTACATGCCTTACACCAAGAGAAGCCCTGGATCGAGTAAAAAAAAATCGAAAACCTATTTTGTGGAAACAAAATATACAAAAACGGATGGGTCAAGGTGGTAAGCAATATTCAAATGACATTCGCTTGCAACGTTAGTTGCAGTCATAACTGTTTCACCAAATTTTCTTATGATGAACGTGTGAAAATATTTGATTCATTTTAGACCTTAAGGCTAGGCGCGCACATTCAATTTTTAGTTGCACAACTGTTTGGTTGCTTATAGAAAACATATAATTATATGTTACACAAAATAGCGAACTCATTTTAGGCAATCGTTTAGTTTGTGTCAAAACATCTGTTTCTCAGATCATACACATCATACATTGTATGATATTGACAGTTCTGCTGTATGATTTCTGTTTCTCAATTTTGTTGTATGATCCACTATCATACACCAATGTATGACTGAAGATTACACTGGAAATATTGGAGGGTTGTATGATTCTGTTTCTCAGAAATGTGTCATTTACATCATTCAGCAAATTTACCTATAAATGATCATATATTTAATACAGCACAAAATTCGGTTGTAAAGTGGCTGCTGCATTAACATGTAGCAACATTGTTTTCATCAGTCAAAGCTGGGGAAACAAAATTTATTTCAGAAGTTCTCTGGCTCGACATTCACAAAACATGGTAGAGCCTGTAGGGCATAGAGAGAGGTAGTTTCATTGGGGTTGTCTTATGGGCTTGCATTATGCCGATTTCATGATAATGGATTCCATTTCCAAGCTAATGAAGGGTTAACCATATTTGTTGCAAAGGTGACAAGGCTTTGTTGCAATTAGTTGAACGCACAATTGATCTTCCCAATTTTTCCACTAAAAATGTTTGGCAATCTAAATTTTTCAACAAAATATGGATCTTTAAGATTGAAATTAACAGGTTCTTTTATTATTTTAGGGCGTCATCTGACACGTATATTAATTTCAACTAGTTCCAACACGTCTTCACCAAAAATTGAGATTTATATTAACCTCACACTCAAATAATAATGAAATGTCAGAATCATACACATCAAACAACAAAACAAATGTCATACAACACTTCCAATGAAATCTGAGAAACAGAATGATGTGTATGTTGTATAAAAATGTTATATGTTGTATAAAATGTAAGATGTGTATGATCTGAGCAACAGGCCCCTGATCTTCTTTCAATGCATTACAAGTAAAATCATAATGGCACAAAATTTTAGTTGAATTATTACGATGTTAAATCTGTTTTAGTATAGGTTTAAACAACGATTTTTATGAAAAAATAATAAGAAACCAATTACAATAAAACTCAGTGGCGCAAAATTTTAAACCGCCTTTTATTAAGGTATTAGTATGATAATTCTTAACGATTTGCTATCTTTAAAGTAGTTTGCTAACTCATTCTTAATTCTTAAAATGTTCTAACTATTATCGTGCTAAGGCAATTTTCTTAATAAATTGCACCTAAAACAATGAAAGTTCGTGCAAAGAACTAAGTCCTTGTGTGGCGTTTGTAAATAGCACGATACTAAAAAAATAATATAGGTATTCGACGATTTTAGTATCATACTAAAACAGCTTTAGCATCGTACTAATTTAATTAAAATTTTGCGCCAGTTTGTTTAAAACAATAACAAAATTTAAATTAAAAATTGTATGTAAAATAAATAATGTATTTATTTGAAAAAAAGAAGGGTAAAAAGTGAATTCAAAAAAATGTTTAACAAATTTTGAATTTCATTACCTACCGAGCAGCAGCAATATTTTTTCTGATCACCCATTATGGTCTAGTGCTTAACTCAAAGAATGAGTTAGAATTTTTTGTTCTATTTTCATAGTATTTTCGTAGTTTCAATGATTTAATTATTAAGTGCTTCTATTTTGTTCAATATTTAGCTTTTTTGTTCAATATCCACCAATTTAATCAACTTGTTTACAGCATACAACGTTGTTCAATTTCCAAAATGACATCCCACTTGATTTTATTTTTTAACTATTTCAGGATTTATTAAAACCTAGATTTATAAATCATTTTGCAAACAAAAATTATTGAGTTTAATGGAGAAAAAAACTCCACAGTATTTCCTTTCAAATTTAAGTAAAAATTTTGATTCTGAAGTTAAAAAATCGTTTTCCCAACATTTTCCAAAATGGACTTTGAACAAGATAGAACTCAGGTGACAATATGTATAAAATATACAAAATTTACAAATATTGGGTTTTTCAATAAGAGCGCTACAAAAATTTTTTTAAATAAAACAAAAACGGTTTTGGATATCAATAAAATTCTTTATTTCTGTGAAAGTACGTTTGATGCCATTATGTATGAAACTCGATTTCTTTTGCATGGCCACCACGGACACGCTTACAGAAGTCCAGACGCTGAACCCAATTTTTGACGGTTTTCAGGCATAAATCGGCCGATACTGCTGCAATTTCACGTTCCATATTCCTACGAAGTTCATCAATCGTCGCTGGCTTGTTGGCATAGACCATAGACTTGACGTAGCCCCACAGGAAATAGTCTAACGGCGTCAAATCGCACGACCGAGGCGGCCAAGCAACTGGACCATTTCGTGAGATAACACGTTCTCGAAACTTGGTTTCCAATAAATTGATTGTGACACTCGCTGTGTTGTTTGTGGCGCCGCGCCGTCCTGTTGGAACCACATGTCCACCAAGTCCTTATCATCCAATTGGGGCCAAAAATATTAGGTTATCATTGAACGGTAACGATCCTCATTCACGTGCCGGTCTTGATCATCAAGAAAGAAGTACTGAAGCCTCAGCGGCAGCAATATTCTCGACACTTAGGGCATTTCTTTGTCGCACTGGCACGGGAACATTTTGTACTGTGCCTGTGGATTAAAATTTGTCCACTTGACGCTCAATTGTTGATCTGCTAGGACGATTATGACGACAATTAATTGGACGTAGCGCTCTTAACGTTGAGGCCACTGACTCCGAGTTTCGGTAGTAAATTTTAATAATTTCGACTCGTTGTTGGCCCGTATGTCTTTCCATCATGAAATGGCAAACCTTACTTAAGAGAAATGTCAAAAGAACGGCAAGAAATATGGCGTCGTTTGCTGTCCCTGTCGCTCTACTTTTGTAGCGTCCCTGTTGAAAAACCCTTTAATCTCCAGTGAAAAATATCGATGGGTAAGTATCAAAGGACACGGTTGTATCGATCCGCATTCGCGGCATTAAGTCCGTTTTACAGGAATAAAGTCAAATGATGGATGACCCCCTCCTAACTTCAGTACCAGTTGAATTAAAAACTTCAAATTCACATTATTTACTCAACTGATCAGACAAAGATGCCTCACCAAATCTCAACTCTTTCATATTAGTTGTTAATGAGATATAGGATTTCAAAATCACTTAAACCGTAACTTACTGACTCATTGACAGATCATCAAAATTCTGATGCAAGTCCCGGAACCTTGTAATATCGCACAATGGAATGGGACAAAATAGATAATCCGAATTTTTCAGGAGGCATGTCATCCATCCACCTACTTTCTCAAAACTCTTTCCAATTATATGAAAATTATTAGAGCGGTCTTGAAGTATATACATATAAAAAGAGGAAAATCGATAATCTGAGATTTCTTATTCAGGGGCGTGGTATCAACCCACTTTCACTTTTTGACTGCACCTGCAAACAAAAATATTGTTTCACACGAAAAAGTTTTTTCGATTACTACGGATCCAAGCAATTCCTAATTGAGTAGACTTAAAAGTTTTGCATTATAAACCCACCCGAAAATTGATTTTTGCAAGCACTTTTACGTAAAGGTGCCACTGTGTGCCATCCCTAAATCTGAAACAAATAGTTCCTTTCAGTCGATGCATCTCCACCTGATAGATGGAAGATTTTTTGGCCAAAATTGAGGTTCTATTGCAAACGCTCCGAAATCCAGCCAGCGAAACAGCGGCGTTGCATATGGTCATTTAATTTTCCACTTGCAGATCTAAAACAAAATTCGCCAAGTTGAAGTTTGCGAAAGCTAGAACTCTGTTACTTAGAGAGGAAGGAATCAACTGCTTCGGTACTCTAACACTTTCGAGGGCAGTGTCGGTTTTCTCGGTTTATCTGTTTTTATTTTGACTTACGTGTCCTAACTGATTGATTACTGAAGCAGTTGTTTCGAATTTGGTCAACATATGTTGAGATTCGGCTTTGAAGGGCTGTGTTGTCGCATCTGAAGTAAAGTGAACGCAAAGTTCGCACTTTTTGCACTAATATAGACTCATTTTGATAATAAAGTTTTAATATTTTGAAGTGCTATTCAATCGTCTCATATAAGTTGGTGAATTGGTGGCAGAGACTATATAATAAGAAACAGATTTGACATTAACAGTCGAAACAAAATGGCCGCTACAGACGGTCAAAATCGACACGTTCCTATTGGAAAAACCCTTGCTCAATTATTTCCGGGATAAAAATAGAACTGCTTTATTTGAATTAATTTTAAGCTAGCGATCTTACTTTATTCAGTTCTTTACGAGATTGCAACTTTGATCTTCTGGAGTATGCGTTCTATTTTATAGGAATATTTTCCGAAATTGGGGAAATTAGACTTCACACGGTTTGCACTTGAGAGAAATACAAACGTATTTTAAACAGAATTTTGAGAGCCTTTCACCACATAGTTACATACAGAGTGCGTTTTATTTTCTAGGTCGATGTTTTTTTTCCAATAACTTTTACTGAAATACAACTCGTCGCCTGAGTTCTATCTTGTTCAAAAGACCATTTTTGGCAAAATTGAGTTAGAAATGCAGTTTTTATAAATCGAACATGCTCTTTCGAATGGCGTACTCCATTTTTTTCTATCTCTTTTAGTTTTAAAGTTATGAAGAACTATTTTGTTCAATAAACCACTTTATTAAATATTTTGAGTGTCTTTTTTATTCAATCAACCACTGCTTTTTGTTTTTATATGAAATTGAACAATTTTATATTAACTTTAAAAAAACCTACCATGTATTTCTTTGTTGTTCAATATCCATATCTAATCCATTTAGTTTTGTATGTTATTGAACAAAATCCTATTAAAAAAGTTATGCGGACGGAAAACCGCATTTTTGTTCAATATCACTGCACTGTAATGTACCACACAAAATTAATACTGATATAACATTGGAAGCTGTAAGCACAATGTGATGTAAACGAAAAGTTGAAACGTAATCTTCAAACGCTTTTAAGGTATTTTGAGAAACCCTTTTATCTTTAGACAGTTTTTGAATACAATATTTGTCGCTTGCAGTATGATAAATCCAGCTCATCCAGTATCTGATATTTCAGAATTCTATGATTCAGAATTCTAATATAGCTCCTTTATCTGAAGAAGTCATTTTAGTACCTTCATTGGAAAATGTAGTACCAGCAGAAGGTTCCGTTTCATCTAAACAAACTACATGCTTTACACTAAGAGAAGCCCTGGATCGAGTAAAAATAATCCATTTTTGTGGAAACAAAATATACAAAAACGGATGGGTCAAGGTGGTAAGCAATATTCAAATGACATTCGCTTGCAACGTTAGTTGCAGTCATAATTGTTTCACCAAATTTTCTTATGATGAACGTGTGAAAATATTTGATTCATTTTGGACCTTCAGGCTAGGAGCGCACATTCAATTTTTAGTTGCACAACTGTTTGGTTGCTTATAGAAAACATATAATTATATGTTACACAAAATAGCGAACTCATTTTAGGCAATCGTTTAGTTTGTGTCAAAACACAAACTGTTTAGTTGCTCGACCCAAGCAGTTGCGAAACTAAAAATTGAATTTGCGCGCCTAGCTTAAAAGATTCTGAAAAAGGACAGTTTTATTCCAAATTTGTGATAAGATCGGAACCAAAGTGAAAGAAAGTAGCTAAAGTAATTTCAAGAAAAAAGTTTACTTTCAATGTAGACAAATACAATATCGACAATCTGGGGCCTGTTTCTCAGATCATACACATCATACATTGTATGATATTGACAGTTCTGCTGTATGATTTCTGTTTCTCAATTTTGTTGTATGATTCACTGTCATACAACAATGTATGACTGAAGATAACACTGGAAATATTGGAATGTTGTATGATTCTGTTTCTTAGAAATGTGTCATTGACATCATACAGCAAATTTAACTATAAATGATCATACATTCAATACAGCACAAAATTCTGTTGTAAAGTGGCTGCTGCATGTAACATGTAGCAACATTGTTTTCATCAGTCAAAGCTGGGGAAAAAATTTTTCAACAAAATATGGATCTTTAAGATTGAAATTAACAGGTTCTTTTATTATTTTAAGGCGTCATCTGACACGTATATTAATTTCAACTAGTTCCAACACGTCTTCACCAAAAATTGAGATTTATATTAACCTCACACTCAAATAATAATGAAATGTCAGAATCATACACATCAAACAACAAAACAAATGTCATACAACACTTCCAATGAAATCTGAGAAACAGAATGATGTGTATGTTGTATAAAAATGTTATATGTTGTATAAAATGTAAGATGTGTATGATCTGAGCAACAGGCCCCTGATCTTCTTTCAATGCATTACAAGTAAAATCATAATGGCACAAAATTTTAGTTGAATTATTACGATGTTAAATCTGTTTTAGTATAGGTTTAAACAACGATTTTTATGAAAAAATAATAAGAAACCAATTACAATAAAACTCAGTGGCGCAAAATTTTAAACCGCCTTTTATTAAGGTATTAGTATGATAATTCTTAACGATTTGCTATCTTTAAAGTAGTTTGCTAACTCATTCTTAATTCTTAAAATGTTCTAACTATTATCGTGCTAAGGCAATTTTCTTAATAAATTGCACCTAAAACAATGAAAGTTCGTGCAAAGAACTAAGTCCTTGTGTGGCGTTTGTAAATAGCACGATACTAAAAAAATAATATAGGTATTCGACGATTTTAGTATCATACTAAAACAGCTTTAGCATCGTACTAATTTAATTAAAATTTTGCGCCAGTTTGTTTAAAACAATAACAAAATTTAAATTAAAAATTGTATGTAAAATAAATAATGTATTTATTTGAAAAAAAGAAGGGTAAAAAGTGAATTCAAAAAAATGTTTAACAAATTTTGAATTTCATTACCTACCGAGCAGCAGCAATATTTTTTCTGATCACCCATTATGGTCTAGTGCTTAACTCAAAGAATGAGTTAGAATTTTTTGTTCTATTTTCATAGTATTTTCGTAGTTTCAATGATTTAATTATTAAGTGCTTCTATTTTGTTCAATATTTAGCTTTTTTGTTCAATATCCACCAATTTAATCAACTTGTTTACAGCATACAACGTTGTTCAATTTCCAAAATGACATCCCACTTGATTTTATTTTTTAACTATTTCAGGATTTATTAAAACCTAGATTTATAAATCATTTTGCAAACAAAAATTATTGAGTTTAATGGAGAAAAAAACTCCACAGTATTTCCTTTCAAATTTAAGTAAAAATTTTGATTCTGAAGTTAAAAAATCGTTTTCCCAACATTTTCCAAAATGGACTTTGAACAAGATAGAACTCAGGTGACAATATGTATAAAATATACAAAATTTACAAATATTGGGTTTTTCAATAAGAGCGCTACAAAAATTTTTTTAAATAAAACAAAAACGGTTTTGGATATCAATAAAATTCTTTATTTCTGTGAAAGTACGTTTGATGCCATTATGTATGAAACTCGATTTCTTTTGCATGGCCACCACGGACACGCTTACAGAAGTCCAGACGCTGAACCCAATTTTTGACGGTTTTCAGGCATAAATCGGCCGATACTGCTGCAATTTCACGTTCCATATTCCTACGAAGTTCATCAATCGTCGCTGGCTTGTTGGCATAGACCATAGACTTGACGTAGCCCCACAGGAAATAGTCTAACGGCGTCAAATCGCACGACCGAGGCGGCCAAGCAACTGGACCATTTCGTGAGATAACACGTTCTCGAAACTTGGTTTCCAATAAATTGATTGTGACACTCGCTGTGTTGTTTGTGGCGCCGCGCCGTCCTGTTGGAACCACATGTCCACCAAGTCCTTATCATCCAATTGGGGCCAAAAATATTCGGTTATCATTGAACGGTAACGATCCTCATTCACGTGCCGGTCTTGATCATCAAGAAAGAAGTACTGAAGCCTCAGCGGCAGCAATATTCTCGACACTTAGGGCATTTCTTTGTCGCACTGGCACGGGAACATTTTGTACTGTGCCTGTGGATTAAAATTTGTCCACTTGACGCTCAATTGTTGATCTGCTAGGACGATTATGACGACAATTAATTGGACGTAGCGCTCTTAACGTTGAGGCCACTGACTCCGAGTTTCGGTAGTAAATTTTAATAATTTCGACTCGTTGTTGGCCCGTATGTCTTTCCATCATGAAATGGCAAACCTTACTTAAGAGAAATGTCAAAAGAACGGCAAGAAATATGGCGTCGTTTGCTGTCCCTGTCGCTCTACTTTTGTAGCGTCCCTGTTGAAAAACCCTTTAATCTCCAGTGAAAAATATCGATGGGTAAGTATCAAAGGACACGGTTGTATCGATCCGCATTCGCGGCATTAAGTCCGTTTTACAGGAATAAAGTCAAATGATGGATGACCCCCTCCTAACTTCAGTACCAGTTGAATTAAAAACTTCAAATTCACATTATTTACTCAACTGATCAGACAAAGATGCCTCACCAAATCTCAACTCTTTCATATTAGTTGTTAATGAGATATAGGATTTCAAAATCACTTAAACCGTAACTTACTGACTCATTGACAGATCATCAAAATTCTGATGCAAGTCCCGGAACCTTGTAATATCGCACAATGGAATGGGACAAAATAGATAATCCGAATTTTTCAGGAGGCATGTCATCCATCCACCTACTTTCTCAAAACTCTTTCCAATTATATGAAAATTATTAGAGCGGTCTTGAAGTATATACATATAAAAAGAGGAAAATCGATAATCTGAGATTTCTTATTCAGGGGCGTGGTATCAACCCACTTTCACTTTTTGACTGCACCTGCAAACAAAAATATTGTTTCACACGAAAAAGTTTTTTCGATTACTACGGATCCAAGCAATTCCTAATTGAGTAGACTTAAAAGTTTTGCATTATAAACCCACCCGAAAATTGATTTTTGCAAGCACTTTTACGTAAAGGTGCCACTGTGTGCCATCCCTAAATCTGAAACAAATAGTTCCTTTCAGTCGATGCATCTCCACCTGATAGATGGAAGATTTTTTGGCCAAAATTGAGGTTCTATTGCAAACGCTCCGAAATCCAGCCAGCGAAACAGCGGCGTTGCATATGGTCATTTAATTTTCCACTTGCAGATCTAAAACAAAATTCGCCAAGTTGAAGTTTGCGAAAGCTAGAACTCTGTTACTTAGAGAGGAAGGAATCAACTGCTTCGGTACTCTAACACTTTCGAGGGCAGTGTCGGTTTTCTCGGTTTATCTGTTTTTATTTTGACTTACGTGTCCTAACTGATTGATTACTGAAGCAGTTGTTTCGAATTTGGTCAACATATGTTGAGATTCGGCTTTGAAGGGCTGTGTTGTCGCATCTGAAGTAAAGTGAACGCAAAGTTCGCACTTTTTGCACTAATATAGACTCATTTTGATAATAAAGTTTTAATATTTTGAAGTGCTATTCAATCGTCTCATATAAGTTGGTGAATTGGTGGCAGAGACTATATAATAAGAAACAGATTTGACATTAACAGTCGAAACAAAATGGCCGCTACAGACGGTCAAAATCGACACGTTCCTATTGGAAAAACCCTTGCTCAATTATTTCCGGGATAAAAATAGAACTGCTTTATTTGAATTAATTTTAAGCTAGCGATCTTACTTTATTCAGTTCTTTACGAGATTGCAACTTTGATCTTCTGGAGTATGCGTTCTATTTTATAGGAATATTTTCCGAAATTGGGGAAATTAGACTTCACACGGTTTGCACTTGAGAGAAATACAAACGTATTTTAAACAGAATTTTGAGAGCCTTTCACCACATAGTTACATACAGGGTGCGTTTTGTTTTCTAGGTCGATGTTTTTTTTTCCAATAACTTTTAATGAAATACAACTGTACAATTTATGTTTTATGTATTGGTTATGTGGTCTTTAACATTATGTATGGAATATGTTGTCCAGTTGCGGAAAAGTGAGCTCTTTAAAGCACATGTTGCATAACAATTACACAGACGTAGGTTTCGGTCGATATCACCACTTTTAACATTATTCCGCTGGGAATAATGCATCGTAGATCAAGCCGTGTGTAATGTGGCACCGTCTCGTTGGAACCTAATTAAAAATAAATCTCCAAAATAAACTGGAGTTGTATCTACAATATTTTACTAGAAACAACTTTATTATCAGACTCCTATTTATTAGTTCAATATTCCGAATACCTTCCTTCAATAGTTATATTTTATAAAAAAAAAATAATTTACAAATAACGAAAATTATTATATCCATATTTGTAGACTTGTTGCAAACAACTTCAAAACTGACTCACCTTCAAGTTCAGTATTAACAATTTCCGAAGTCACAATCACCCCAATCGTGTTCATATAAATGAAAGGAAGTAGCAAGATGGAACAATAGTGTTTGCTTCTGGACAAGCAGTTGACCCTATATTCCAGCCATATTTGGTGATGTTTTTTTCTGATTAAAATAAGAACAAATAAATGGAATTTAAGATTCTCATAAGCTCCATCAGTCATGGAACGCACCTTAAATGGCACATCACTATGAAAAGAATAAGTTTATTTTAAGATGACATCGACAGTTAAAAATGAACTTCCTGTCACACCATACAAGTAGCTCCATCTGTGGAGAGAATTCGTTTTGATTTAACGTCATAATCCCCAAATGCATTAAGCTTTTTATTAACAAAGATCCATGGAAACATTGACATCTGGGGGTTTTGTTCTGACAGTCAGAAGCCATTATGAAAAATGCATTCGCATTTCCGTTTAAATAAAAAATATTCGCTCCAAACGTCGTAGATTTTGGTTTTATTTTTTTATGGATTTCAATTAGTTAAGTATATTTAAGGAAAGAAATGATGAAGAAGTTGTGGGTGGGATTGTTATTTTTAGATTTATGGAATTATTTAAAATGTATTATGTTAATTTTCTTGAAGTTTAGATTGGCGAATATTAGATGGGTGAAGGTGGCTTATTAAAGTTAAGACTTCATGGCATGTCAGTTAAATACATATATGTATGAACTTAGCCTTGTATTGTGTTGATTTAAACGAGTACAAAACGATTATCCTCTTTTCTGCGTTGAAAGATCTTGAATTGGTCGAAAAGTGACAAATGTAAGGCTTTTATAGATTTTAAAATTTTATGTTTTTTGTTCATATTTGTATTTGACAACGAAATTTGTATTTTGAAACGAAATCTGTGTTGGTGTGCGTTCAAGCGGCTTCTTAAAAAAAAATTGTGTACAGCAATTTGAATTTTATATTTCTGTGCAAATTAAAATTAAGTTTAAAAAATAATAAGGGACACGTTTTTGAAATTTTCAAAAAATTAACAATTTCTTAAAAAACAAAAAAAAAGTAAATTTGACTATTGGTCAGGAATGTTTTAATTATAAATTGTTTAATATTGTACATAATTTAATTCTTGAAGGTGTTTTCAACAAAAACAAAATTTTCAAAATAGTTTTTTTTTAACATTTTTCTGATTTCTAGAGAAAGTATTAATTTATACCAACAAAATTCAAAAAAACGTTAGAGGAGTTGTTGCACTTAAACTCGACGAACGAACCATAAGTAATTAATTAGATAAGAAGTTAATAAATTATAAACAAAAAAAAGACAACGATGACGAGCGCGAGATCGACCTGCGCGACTTAAATATGACTTGACTATTGTAAACACAAATGTCAAGCAAAATAAAGAGCGAGAGCGAGTTCAAAGTTGAAGAGCAACAGGTAGCACTTTGGATGCTACCAAAAGTACTAGCTCAGATTATTGGGGTGGGTTCACCAATTAATTTAATTGATTCGTTAGAGGATTTATCGATCGATTCGAAGATTTTATCAAACATATACGATTATGAAAGAAAATAAAGGGGCGTCAGCAATTTTTTTTGATAAAGGAAATTACAAACCAATTTTTTTTATTGATAAAAAAATAATAAGCCAAAATTTTAATTCCAAATTTAATAGAATTAATTTTTGATTGGGAAACCTTTTTAAATATAGGCTAAAAACCCAATATCTTTTCAAATTTGAATACACAGTTAATTTGGTAAAGATAAAATATAAATCAGATATGTTGGGCACACAAAATGAGTAACTTCTAGCACTCGGGGACCAACTGTCACCCGTGCTTTTTGAAACCAATTTGTCCGTATCGTCCGTTTGTTCATAATTTAATAATGGAACGTTCATCCACATTCGAGTTCATAAATGATGTTGATCTTGTTTCTCCAAAATACTGAGAGAGCGCACCGATGGCTGATGGACCATGGCTGCTCCACTCTCTCTCAGTAAAGTGAATGAAACACCTGTAGGAAGGAAAAAACTGGTATAGAAGTTAAAAGATTTTGGGGAATAGAAAGAATGGTAAAATTTACCGCGACAGAGTTTTATTAGTTAATATTTTTTGTTGAGTTGATAGATTAGCCTCTTCTTTTCCTGATTTGTTCTGGGTTGTCATTTGTTAACAACTATTAAAACCTTTAAAGTTATATAAGAAACAAATGTTCACCAGATTTTTAGAAACTAAATTTTCAAAAAAAAAATTAATTTTAATTTTTTTTTAAATGAAAAAAAAATATTTGTTTAAAAATTGTTTACGAAGAGTATAATTTCCAGCTTAATATGCTCCTGTAAAAAAATATTGATCGAAATCGGTAGAGCCGTTATAGGTAAAATAGAAAGTCAAAAGATACGATTCTATGGCAAATAACAATATTTTTTTTTTTAGACATGATAACACCTGTATGGTAGGTACCGTTAGCTTTCTACACAAACAAAATTCAGTTTCTCCTCAATGAAATCACCGAAGACCCTTAAGTAGTATCAAGTTTGAAGAAAATCCCTTCTGAGGTTGAGGCTGTACGTCGTGATACAGGCAGACAGACGTAATTTCGGTACCCACTTTTTTCGTGTTTTCTATCATAGTAATGCCAAGTATTTCCAAATGCAAAACTTGCCCTTTCGTATCTATATCACAAGTAAAAATCAAGAAAAGGTTCTATCGAAGGTACCATTAATAACATTTTTTAGAATTTTTTTTCAACCATAAAAATTAATAAATTTTTGTATTAATCTGTTCAATAAACGAAGGAAACAGTTTTTAAGAAAAAAAAAATATTTCGTAAGATTTCGGAAAAATAACAATAATTTTTGGTCTTGAAAAACGAAAACAAAAAAACCTCTAAAAATAATATTTCCCAAGCTCACATTAAATAATGTAGGACCAGTCGAATATTTCGATAACCAAATTCTTTATAACTTTGAAACTTGAACATGATTTAAAAAAAAAATTCAATTTTTGTTTTAAAAATTCGATAAAAAAACGTTAAAAAATCGATTTGGAGAGTTTGGTCAAGATCAAGACATTACGATGATAGCGAAGACGAAAAAAGTGGGTCTCGCAATTGTTGGAGATATTATTATTCAATACCAACGATATACATAATTATCTACTTTGCAAGTTTGCTACCTTGCTTAAGTTTTCTAAAACATGTACATACTCTATGTGAAATATGTTTTGTATTTGTTATTTTTTTTTTTCTTAAATTATTCTTCGAATATTCATCATCAAATAAACATTGTTTCTTTACAAATTTCTTCTGGAAGTTTTCTTATATTTCACAGCAATTCTGTCTGTCTGTCTGTCTGTTCGACTACAGTCTACAGAGTTCGGCCGATTTTCCTTAAACTTGGTAAATATCATTTTTAAATTTTCCCCCACACACGTTTTTCTCTTATTTTAAGGATCAAAAATAACCGTACCTACCATACGAATTTTATTCGAAATTTCATAAAAAAAATTTTTTCTCAAAAACTGTTCGACAGGTTTTTTTTAAACTCAAAAAATGTCATTTAGTTAAAGCTAGCTTTGCTGAAAAAAAAATCTGAAAAATGGTTATTGGTGGTACCCCTTGGAACCATTTTTACTTGCGATATAGGTACTATAGGGCAAGTTCTGCATTTGGAAAAAAAATCGAACTCGAGATTTTGATCAAAGTTGACATTACGATGATAGCGAAGACGAAAAAAGTGGGTCCGACAATTCCGTCTGTCTGTCTGTATGTCTGTATGTCTGTATGTCTGTAGGTCTGTATGTCTGTACCTCGAACTGCAGCCTAAACTACCGGAGGTATTTTCTTCAAACTCTGTAGTTAAGGGTCTTCGGTGATTCCCTAGAGGAGAAATTGAAATTTTTTTTTTAGCTCCAAAACTAAGGGTACCCCCCATACACCCGTAATGCAAAATCTTATTTATCTCGAAAACGGCTCTAACGATTTTGATAAAAAAAAATTAAGTGTGATATTACGGACATGGACTATATTTTGGTGAAAAAAAAATTTGGGGGGAAATGTTATTAGGGGTACCTGTCATAGAATGGTTTTTTTTGAATTTCGAATTTCTCACCAACGGCTCTAACGATTTTAACCAAAATTTTTATGCAGGAGCTGCTTTGCATTTGAAAAAATATAAACTAAAAATTTTTTCGAAAAAATAGTTTTTGGATTTTTAAAAAAATAATACATATTTTTTTTTGAAAATTCAATATCTTGAAAACCGATACACGAATAAATTTTTAAATTACGTTTTAAAATGTATTTTTTTAAATACTAACAATTTGCATATCAATTTTTTTTATAAAAATTTAAAGGAAAATTTAGTACACAAAAAACATGTTTCAGTGTGTCTGTATGTCTGTACCTCTCACTACAGCCTAAACCACTGGACCTATTTCTTTCAATCTCGGTAGTTAAGGGTCTTCGGTGATTCCCTAGAGGAGAAATTGAAATTTTTTTTTTAGCTCCAAAACTAAGGGTACCCCCCATACACCCGTAATGCAAAATCTTATTTATCTCGAAAACGGCTCTAACGAAATTAAGTGTGATATTATGGACATGGACTACATTTTGGTCAAAAAAAATTTTGGGGCAAAATGTTATTAGGGGTACCTGCCATAGACCCCTTTTTTTAATTTTCGACTTTCTCATTAACGGCTCTAAGGATTTTAACCCAAAATTTTTAGCAGGAGTCCCCTTAAGTTTAAAATAATTTTGTATATAAGAATATTCGTAAAAATATTTATTGGGTTTAAAAAAAAAAAATTTAAATCAATATCTTCAAAACCTATGAACGATTATTTTTTGAAATTATTTCCCAAAACGAATATTATTAAATACTTAAAATTCGCATTCCACATTTTTTTTTTTAAAAATTTTAGAGAAATTTCTTATATAAAAATTTTGTTTAGTAATAAAACGATTTTTTAAAGTTTATTTGCATAAATTCATACTTTTCCGGAAACCAGACGGCAATTTTATGCGTATGAGCATTATTATCTCATTAAATCCATGTTTTATATTTATAAAATGTATCTTAAATTCAAAAGTACTTTTACATAAGAGCAAGTTCGTGCGATCCAGTCGTGCATTTTATTTGTTTTTGATTATCTCAAGAACAGTACAAAACCGATTTTAAAAGTTTGGATAATATTGTGTATTTAACTTTTCCAAAACATTTTTTTGGATTCTTAAAAACATTTTCAAGATTTTTTTTAAACCTTAATATTTCGAAATTCCTAAGCTCAATTCTTTTTAAACTTGACAAAAACAATGTTTTAATACAACCTACAAGGTGCGAGAAAAAAAAATAATTTTACATAAGAATAACAATACCCACCAAACAGATGTTAAGAAATGGTTTTCGAAAATCGTATTTTGCTGGAAAACGGCACCTAAAATTTCGATAATTTTTGTCTTCTTTCAGTTTATTCTTACAATCTATATAGTCCAGTCAATTCCAGTCAATTCGAAATATCTACAAAAAATACTGCGTCGATTTTTTTTTTTTATTTCTTAAAGAGTACATATTGGAGAGTGTAAATCCAAAAAGTTCGAACAAAAAACGCCCATGCGTCGTCCGCCATTTTGAAAAAGGCTTTGGAAAAATTGAACTCGATTTTCTCGGCTCATATTATATATAGAGCTGTATTTTTTTTTAGGTTTGTACGTTAAAATATCTTCTTTAACTTTTGTTGAGAAAAAAATTTTAAACCTCTTTCCAAAATAAAATGCACGACTGGATCGCACGAACTTGCTCTTATGTAAAAGTACTTTGGAATTTAAGATATATTTTATAAATATAAAACATGGATTTAATGTGAGATAATAATGTTCAAATGCATAAAATTGCAGTCTGGTTTCCGGAAAAGTATGAATTTATGCAAATAAACCTTAAAAAATCATTTTATTATTAAATAAATTTTTTATATAAGAAATTTCTCTAAAATTTTTCAAGAAAAAAATGTGGGATGCGGATTTTAAGTATTTAATAATATTGGTTTTAGGAAATAATTTCAAAAAATAATCGTTCATAGGTTTTGAAGATATTGAACTCCTGCTAAAAATTTTGGTTAAAATCGTTAGAGCCGTTTGTGAGAAATTCGAAAATCAAAAAACCGTTCTATGACAGGTACCCCTAATAACATTTCCCCCCAAATTTTGTTTTCACCAAAATATAGTCCATGTCCATAATATCACACCTAATTTTTTTTATCAAAATCGTTAGAGCCGTTTTCGAGATAAATAAGATTTTGCATTACGGGTGTATGGGGGGTACCCTTTGTTTTGGAGCTAAAAAAAAAATTTCAATTTTTCCTCTAGGGAATCGCCGAAGACTCTTAACTACCGAGATTGAAAGAAATAGGTCCAGTGGTTTAGGCTGTAGTGAGAGGTACAGACATACAGACACACTGAAACATGTTTTTTGTGTACTAAATTTTCCTTAAAATTTTTATAAAAAAATTGATATGCAAATTGTTAGTATTTAATAAAATACATTTTTAAACGTAATTTAAAAATTTAATCGTGTATCGGTTTTCAAGATATTGAATTTTCAAAAAAAAAAATTGTATTATTTTTTTAAAAATCCAAAAACTATTTTTTCGAAAAAATTTTTAGCTTATAATTTTTTAAATGCAAAGCAGCTCCTGCATAAAAATTTTGGTTAAAATCGTTAAAGCCGTTTGTGAGAAATTCGAAGATCAAAAAAACCGTTCTATGACAGGTACCCCTAATAACATTTCCCCCCAAAATTTTTTTTTCACCAAAATATAGTCCATGTCCATAATATCACACCTAATTTTTTTTATCAAAATCGTTAGAGCCGTTTTCGAGATAAATAAGATTTTGTATTACGGGTGTACGGGGGGTACCCTTAGTTTTGGAGCTAAAAAAAAAATTTCAATTTCTCCTCTAGGGAATCACCGAAGACCCTTAACTACCGAGTTTGAAGAAAATACCTCTGGTAGTTTAGGCTGTAGTTCGAGGTACAGACATACAGACATACAGACAGACAGACGGAATTGTCGGACCCACTTTTTTCGTCTTCGCTATCATCGTAATGTCAACTTTGATCAAAATCTCGAGTTCGATTTTTTTTCCAAATGCAGAACTTGCCCTATAGTACCTATATCGCAAGTAAAAAAGTTATCGACGAAAAACTTTCGAGATTTTGAAGTAAAAAATGGTTTTTAACGTTTATCTCGCCTCATGTTCATCTGATCGAAAAAATACTTAAGATGTTTTTTATAGATGGAAAAGTGTGGAAAAGAGTTAGAACTATTTCTTAAAATTTCATAATGAACATAGTCAAATTTGAAAATTTTCAAACGTGAGTTAATTTCTTTTTTTTTAATTTTCGCAGGATATTGGCCATTTTGACAGGTTATATTTCCTACAGTTTTTGTCGCACATAAAATTTAAATATACCAGAATGTAGGAAATAAAGTGATCTATGAAAAACATTTTAAGTAATTTTTCGATCAGATGAACATGAGGCGAGATAAACGTTAAAAACCATTTTTTACTTCAAAATCTCGACAGTTTTTCGTCGATAACTTTTTTTTGAAGAAGGTATTTTAACGTACAAACCTACAAAAAAAATACAGCTCTATATATGATAGGAGCCGAGAAAATCGAGTTCAAGCTTTCCAAAGCCTTTTTCAAAATGGCGGACAACGCATGTGCGTTTTTTGTTCGAACTTTTTGGATTTACACTCTCCAATAGGTACTCTTTAAGAAACAAAAAAAAAAATTCGACGCAGTCTTTTTTGTAGATATAAAATACTAATTTGATTGGACTAATAGTGTAATAAAAAATTGAAATTAAGATAGTACAGACTGTACTAACCATAGAACCATTTTTTCGAATATTGAATTACTCATTATCGGCATTGCCGATCTTAATTAACTTTTTTATGGAATACCACTTCTAAAAAGATTAAATAACATTGTATTTCAGAACTGAAAAAAAAATACGTATTTTTGAATTTAAAAACAAATAAATTTTTTTTGGAAAATTCAATATCTCAAAAACGGCGCAATATTTTTTTTGAAATTTGATTTTACAGTTTTTTTTTAAATGAATTAAAAATTCTGTATATTTTCTTAAGAAACCACTACATCGACTTATAATTTTTGTTCTTGCATAAATAAATATTTGTTTGAACCACATGGCATTCCTGTTTTTAGCTCCAACTACTAATGGAATTGTTTTAGTAATTTAAAAATGCATTTTATGCTTATGACCAATTTTCTCCAATAAGATTAATTTTTAAAATTCTCAGTCTCTTACGTAACAACAAGTTCGTGCGCCCCAGTCGTCCATTTTTTTTTTTGTTTCAGAACATCAAAACACATGTATAGTTTCTTAAAAAAAAGTAGGATCCTCAAATGCAGGTGCAGATTTCGACATCCACATACGCGGATATAAAAAAAATCAGCATTCGCACAATCCCTATTCTAAATTGAATTTTATAATTTTAAAACTACAATTTTGTATTTTTAATCGAAATTTTGTCGAAATCACCGATACCACCGAGACTCTCGGTCAACAAAATTCGGTTATGACTCTATCTCGTCTCAAATGTTTATAAGTTCCTTCAGAGCCGGATTCCAAATGGTTAAGTTATCTTAATAGGGCACATGTAATAGTCTTTGGTGTTTTTTTTATTTCGTCACAAAAATGTCTTCCTGCTTTGGATAAAATGTTTTAGACGTGACTTGATTTATTTTGCTTTTATATTTTATATTATGTATGTATGTATGGACTTGAATTGCAGCTGGATAAATTTGTGTGAAAAGTGAAACTTCCTTTGCCCATTTCGGGAGCACACGCACCTTACGAATAGGTGAAAGTTATATTCTCACCTAGTTAACTTGTTTTAAGTTAATCGCATTGACTAAACCGGCAACAAATCCGCGCTTGAGTTGAGGTAAGTAAAATTAGAAAATAAAAACAATTTATTTTTTCTTTTTAATTTCAACTAGGTACCTACATAAATGCGTAAAGTTATCCAATTATCAAGTGGTTAATTTTAATCTAATGACAGCTGCTATGGACAGGAAGTGTAGTTTGTGTTTAATTCAGTTTGAATTTCCTCTTCCTGATGAATATCGCGGATGTCGAAGAGCCCTTTCAAGAAATATTTTTATAAACTTGTTGTTTTTTTTTTTAATTAGTAGTTTTATAAAATTCCAGAGTAAAATCGTCAACCACTAACACTTAGCAATGAACTATCGGACAACCTAGTTATAAATTGACAAGATTCAAGTTTTGACAGATGTCTAGCCTCTTAAATGCTAAAAACATGTAATTTTAATCAGCATCTCAGCTGAAGAACATATCTATCCGAAATTCAGCAGTGAATTATCTGAAACAGTTGTCACCATATCGGAAAATGCCATAATTTTTGTACATTGTCTCTTAAACAAATCTGAACAATTCTCTGCCTTCTTTACGAGAATAGTGATTCATGTCTTGTTGATGTGTATCTAGTTTACTTCAAAGTAGAATGATCAACATTTACCGCCATTTACAAAGGCACCTTCCGAAAAGGTGACAACTTTTGTAAAGGATTTTTTTTTAAGAGGCGAAGAACTTTAAATTGGCAACACTGTTTTCTGTTAAAGCGTATTTTGAGGTAAGTTTGATTTGGCAATTCATCATAAATAGACTCACCCCAGGGCAAACATTGCAATGTACTCAATTTTATTTAGAAAACTTGGTTTAATTCGAGAAACACGTAGGGCGTTACGTGAGTTTTATGGTGCTCATAATCTCGGTCAGAGCAATTAATTCGAGAAACTATCCTTTTCGCAATATGTATACTCAAAACGATAACACGCATCCCGTAAGTCGTACAGTGCGCACAGAACAAGCGCAGGCTGATGTGCAGGGTAGTGATAGAAATGTGTCAAATCATCATTGTGCTCTGCGATTAAACTTGGAGGGCCACAAATGGACAATTTAGGATAAGTATTGTGAAAATCGGACTTGCAAATTACGCCATGTACCTGCCAGGGTCAGTTTTCTGTGTTCTATTTCAAATTAAAGGTATCCACCTTAAAAAAAAAACACCATTTGGTTGTGGTAGACCAAGAGCCAGGCCCGGATTAATAGGGGGGCTAGGGGGGACTGAAGCCCCGGGCCCCGCGGAAACGAAGGCCCCATCCCATTAAGAAATTTAAGCCGTAAGACCGCGATATTCAAAGTGTACAATCTAATAAACCACAAAAATAAAAACCAAAATTAGCTGACCCCACAAAATCCAAACTCGAAATCTATATACCCCAAAAACGTTAAACCCATATAGCCCAACTCGCAATTAATCCCATAGCTCAACTCGCTAACTCGCAGTCAAACCCATATAGCCTATTAACCCAAAACTGTAAACTCAAAAAATATTAAATCCATGCAGCCTAATTCAGCAAAGGGTTGCCAGATTGAAAAACAAATTGATTCTTTACCTCGTATCTTTTTTTGCGAAGTATGGAAATATGCTGGACTAATTATCTCGAGTACCTTATTTATTCTTGATTAAGAGAGATGTGCGAATTGAGCCTAAGAGTACATTTCGATACTAGTGTGGTAAAATTTAGAATTGTTAATTTCCACGAGTCTGTTTTGAGTTTAAGAAGCGAAAAATGGCGATACAAATTTTGCCGCAAAAGTATTGAATTGTATTTTTTGACACAACGTACGTAAAGTTGAATTTTCCGAAACGCTCCTGTGTGCAAAATTCAACTTTACCCGTATATATTATTTATAATGTATACTTACTCATTCAATCTAATAAATCCTAATTACTACATAATTTGTTACTTTTCATTTTTAGAGTTTTGAATAATCAAAAAGAAAGGGTCTGACGGTTTTGAGTTCATAGTTTTTGGGTTAATTACGAATTGGGTTATGTGGGCTTAACGTTTTTGGGTTTACTATTTTTACTTGCGACTTATGGGTACTATAAGGCAAGTTATGCATTCGTAAAAAAAATCGAACTCGAGATTTTGATCAAAGTTGACATTACGATGATAGCGAAGACCAAAAAAGTGGGTCTCGCAATTCTGTCTGTCTGTCTGTCCGTCTGTCTGTCGGTTCGACTACAGCCTAAACGACTCGGCCGATTTTCTTCAAACTTGGTAGATATGGGTTTTAATTTTTTCCCCCCGGACGTGTTTTTCTGTTTTTTTTAAGACCAAAAATAACGGTACCTGCCATACGATTTTTTTTCGAAATTTTATAATATTTTTTTTTTTCAAAAACTGTCCCACAGAATTTTTTTAAAAAAATTTTGGAAAATTTCATTTGGTTAAAACTAGCTAATGGTTGAAAAAAATTTTACAAAAAATTGTTATTTTTGGTAGCCCCCCTGGGTCCATTTTTTTTGTTTTTGATTTTCTCGATAACGGTACAGTCTATTTAAATCATTTTTTTTTATGCCAAAGCTTCTCCAAAGTTTGAATATTATTACATATTCAAATTTTCAATTTTTTATTTTTTGGATTTTAAAAAAATCAAATTTTTTTTTGGAAACTCAATATTTCGAAAACCCCTGGCTCGATTTTTTTCAAACTTGACAAATAAAAGTTTTTTAACATAATCTACAAGGGTTGAGAAAAAAATTTTGTTTTATCTAAAACTAACGGTACCTTCCATACAAATTTTAAAAAACGGTTTTCGAAAATCGTATTTTTCTCGAAAACGGTTCCGAGAATTTTGCTAAAATTTTTTTTCTTTTAATCAATCTTTACGATCTATAATTTAATAAAAAAAAATTTGAAATCTAGATATTACTGACTGTACCTACCATAGAACGATTTTTTCGAATTTTGAATTACTCATTACCGGCATAACGGATTTCAACAAAAAATTTTATAAAGAAGCTCCTAAAAAGTTTTAAAAACATTGCATTTAAAAACTTAAGAAAAAATATTTTTTCAATTTTTAGAAAAAAAAATATTTTTTTTTTTTTTTTTTTTTTTTTTTGAAAAATTCGATATCTCAAGAACGGCTTAGTATTTTTTTGTTGGAAATTAGACTTTTATTCGTACAATAATAAAAACTTAAGGTTGGCGTACCAACATTTTTTCTTAAAAATGTTTTAAAAATTTTGTACATAAAAGCTTATTTTTTTAAGGAACCACTACAACGACTTATAATTTTTGTTCCTGCACAAATTCATATTTGCATAGCATTCTGTTTTTATCTCTTAATACTAAAAGAATTTAAAAAATTCATTTTATCCTTATGAACAGTTTTCTTTAATAACATCCGTTTTTAAAATTCCTAGTCTATTACATAGGAGCAAGTTCGTGCCACCCAGTCGTGCATTTTATTTATTTGCGATTGCGAAATGAACACATTTAATTTATCAAAAACGTTAAAAAGAGGAGTCCCTGATAAATAATTAGCCCCGAGTATCAAAAATTCTTAATCTTATCGGGGGTTGGAGCCAGTGGCGTATCCAGAAAAAATTTTGTGGGGGCCATAATCTATATATATAAAAATCAATGCCACTTTTCGTTGTGTTTTTATAACTCAAGAACGGGCTCACCTATCCGAGCCAAATGTTTAGGCTTTGTTCGGACTATGTAGTAGATGGTTTATGTGAAGTTTGCACAAAATCGGTCGAGCGGTTCTTCATTTATCACATTTTTTGTAACAAATGAATTCAATAAACGTCGGATCATTTTGTTAGTGGAGATTTTGCTGTCAAATTGAAACTTTTTTCATATATGGATTGTGCTGTCAAATTGAATCGTTCAAATGTACTATGTATATGTGTGCGTGTACTTTTCTCAGTTTTTTTGCGATATTGATACACCACTATTAATGTAGCAATTTGTTTTTAATTTGATTTATTCTTTTTTATATGAAGGAATAATGCCACGAGCCGGGCGAGCAAATATAGGTCGGCGAACGCGTAATGCAAATGATGTGGCATTACTAAGACGATCACAGACTGCAGATGAACGCGCATATGCTAATGCATCGCAGCGTGAACGTAATGCACGAAATAGATCTGTTGACCCTGTACCTGTACTGAATCTTGCACGGCGATCACGAATACGTCGTGCTCCTTTGGCTGAAATGATGCATGCTGCTTTTAATTACAACAGTCAAATTAATTATAGTATGTACGGATACATTGGAATGATGGACGCAATAATGTCCACATTGTGATGCGGCTAACTTTCCAGGTGAAACGCCCGGCATCAGGGTTCGAACCTGAATCATAAAATGTCGGAGCAAATTTGAAAAAAAAGTCGAGCAAATGCAAGATTTTCGGAGTAGATTTGAAACAAAAAGAAAATCCTTACTTTTCAGGAAAATTAAAATATATATATGTATGTATGAACATAAAAAAATAGTATTAGCAAAAAAGAAAAATAAATCACAGGTTTCATTGGAAAACTTAGTATTATTTTCAAAAATTGTTTTGTAAAAATAAACAAATTACAAATTCAGAAAGAATTTTTAACAAAGGTTTAATGGTTTTTTTCAACAATGTCATATTTGTATATAAATAAGACAATTTGTCTGTGTGGAAAAAGTGGAGTGAATCTCGAAAAATCGGAGCGTAGGAGTAGATTTAGGTTCGAACCCTGCCCGGCATGTGTTGTGCTAATGGCAAAGTGAGATTGCCAGCATTAGAAACTCCACCCGAAGCATTGCATTCACTTATTTTTGGGACATTTCAAACGTTGAATCCCTTTTTGAGTCATATTGAACTATACAATTCGGCATTTCAAATGACTTCTTTTGGAGCTACTAAAATTATTAGAGATAATTTTATGCCGACGTTTAAGGTAAATACTTCAACAGGACTGTCCCATCTTTATATCAATCTGAATCATAAAGTATTCGATAGTTTTAAAAATTCTGATCCAACATCTACCTAAAATTGCATACTTACATGTTACAGATTCAGGGCCAGATTTATCATCAAGCTGGTTCGTTATTGCCATACCCCGACGCTGATAATCAATTTTTGCACACTCTACATTAAAATTGCCATTGAATGCACAGGTGATTGAAACTACAACTTGCAATATTTCGAGAAATTCTGCTATAGCAAAAGTTCTGCGATTAACGTCAATTATTTTATGGGATGAGTGTACAATGGCGAATAAAAAATCACTAGAAGCATTTAATCGAACAATACAAGATTTACGTGGTAATCAACAGCTTTTTGGTGGTGCTTTGATAATACTGTCAGGGGATTTTCATCAAATATTGCCTGTCATTCCTCGATCAACTCCTGCTGATGAAATAAATGCCTGTTTGAAGTCATCAATTCTTTGGAGATATGTACGAGTATGTACAAAAATTGACACTGAACATTAATATGCGTATTCACCTACAAAATGATCTAGCTGCCCATGAATTTTCAAAACAATTGTTAGAAATTGATGATGGCAAAATATAAATCGACAGTACCAAACAATTTTTGTACAATTGCGCAATCGATAGATGAATTGATTGAATGTGTTTTTCCGAATATTCTTCAGAATTACAGAAATTATGATTTGTTGAGAAAACGCCCCATTTTAGCACCCAAGAACATTCATATCAATGCCAATAATTTTCAAATTCAAGCGAAACTGCCAGTTGCCAACTGACAGTGTCATGACTGTATCAAGATGAATTATCCAATTGAATTTTTAACTTCATTGGAACCGGCCGGTATACCACCGCATTGCTTGAATCTGAAAGTTGGTTCTTTGATTATATTGTTGCGAAATATTAATCCACCAAAACTGTGTAATTGGCAGTGAAAAAGTTGTTGCCAATTTTGATTGAAGCTACGATCCTAACTGCTAAATCAACAGGAGAAGTTTGTTTGATACCGCGTATCCCTACGATTCCAACTGATATGAAAAAACCAAAAATATTGTTTATCCAAATGTTTTGGATTAAGTTTTAAAATAGCTAGCAATTAATAAAATATTTTTTTGTTTGAATAAATGAATAATTTGATGTTACAATTAAATTGTTTTATTATTTCACTTTATACGTAGCGAAGCACGTCCGGGCCGCTAGTATTAATATATAATAATAATTTTTCAATAATTTTATTTTACTTATTATTTTTTTGCAGTGCTTTTAAGTTAGTAAAATAATTAAATCTAGCAGTTTTGTGTACCCTAAGAAACCTTAACTTGCGTAATCAGTAAAATTAAACTTTTTTCGAATTTTTTTTATTAATTTGTTTTTTTTTTTTTTTTATAATAAAGACAAGAAATAATAATTTAAACAGGTTTTGGAGGGAAAAGTACGAAACATTTTTCTCTCTCTCCTCTTTGATCGAGAGTGAAGCGCAGTGCTGCCTGCTGCGGTTCTGTTGAAAGTACTATAGTATCATTTTACTGCTCTCGGCAATTTCGTACTACCGTCTCCTCGTTTCACATTCGAAAAACTATTTTTTCAATGTTCTTGTATCCTAAACATTTTACACAAACAGCAAGGTGTAAAGTCAACCTAAAAAAAAAAATTTATTTCGTTTTTAAATTTAATGTAAATATTGAAGCAAGATTTTTAAATATGAATGTTTTTAATATTGCAATTCTTGTTGCAATAATTCAAACTAAAATGGAAGATAAATTTCTGGTTGTTAGTAAATTCAAATTGAAAGTACTTAGTCAACATTTAATATTTTATAGAAAGTTATGATTTATTCAAACGAAATGTTTGGTCAGTGTTTTACTGACAAATATTATTAACTGCGAATAACTTTTTCTGTTTTTTGTTGAATATTTAAAATGATCAATGTTTTTGTATCTTTGTTATGCTATGTTATTTTTTAGTTAAAATCACGTATTGTATAAGTTTTGTGCTTATTTTCTTAAGACGCTTTATTAACAATAATTGTTATTTTGAATGCATAATATTAATCTAAAGAATTCCGAACGATTTATCGAATTATGTGGTTTGACTCAAAAATCTTAACGTTAGCTAGGGATCTAATTCAAACAAACACAAACAACCGTTTCAGAACTTGGGAAGCTCGAGAATCTGAGCTCCCTCTAAATCTCTAAGATTTACGAAAAAGTTTCAGTTAATCATGTACATTATGATGAAATTACCTTAATAATAATTGATCTTTGAGGCTTGGGGGGGCCCGGGCCCCCCCCTCAATACGCCACTGGTTGGAGCCCTTGGGGGATAGCTTCTTGCTTTTTCGATGCGTCAACTGCTCGACGCATAGCCTCTGAGAGCGTGGGCTCCTAGCGCCCCGGGTTGGCTCGCTTGGGGCTTAGGACACTCTGGGTTATGAGGGGTTGGCTTGCTTGGGTTTTATATCTTTTTAGGAGGCCTCAAATTTGAAATAGCCCCGGGCCCCCATTTTCTTTAATCCGGGCCTGCCAAGAGCACTCACAACATTGCGGAGAACAAATTTAGGAAGGTTATTAGGAGACTGTATTTTCTTTTCAAAATGTGTAGTCTTCTCATCCAAAAAAGGTAAACATACACTGACAGATGCTTCCAAAAATTCTTGATATTAAACTTTCCAATTTCAGTTATTTCCTTGTATGTAAATTGCCTCTTCACTGAAATTTAAACAAATTCACTCACCTTTAAAACAATGCACTCAATCTCTAACAAGTCATTTGACGAATATTTTTTCTCGCTTGAATAACTTCATGTAAACTAGAAACTGCTTCAAGTTCGGTGCATAGCTACAATTCAAGGAGATCTGACGCAATTATTCAAAATGCATCGCCAATAATTTGATGACGTAAGTCACACCAAAAGACAGCATTAAAGGTTCAAATACCTATCGCTACTTCATCATCAACCAGATTTTAGATGTTATGCCGCAAGCCGCGCTATACCAACCTTAAGAACTGTACATATGTATACTTGGTCCATTGTAACAACGATGCAAAGCTGGAATTACGTGATGCATCTTGAAATATTGTTGTTTGTGTTTCTGCAGCTATATCGTGAGCTACTCTGAGAATTGAGCTGAAACTCTGTGTCCCATTGGCATATCACGATTTTCTTATCGATTTTCACTTTTAGGCCACATGCCATTGCACCTCTTGGGCATCCGTTGACTGCTAGTTGAAAGAAGATGCATTAATGTTCGCGAGGACGTGTGTTTGGAATGGCTATAAGATGCCATGTAACAAGCTCACAATAGTTAACCAGTTAAATGCATTAGCTTTATTGTCTTACGAACAAAGCCTTGATAGTAAAAAGTTAAGAATTTGTATATGTAGCTGGTGTTTACCTATACACACATTTTTGTTTATTAAATTTTATGGGTTTGTTTTAAGAACTAATTGATATGATCAAACCATTTAACTTCAAACTATGGTTAAAAAGATAGCTTGAGGGCAAGTTATAGATTAATTAGGATTGCAATGATAGATGTGACAAATGATCATATCTAGTCGAAAACAGAAGTTTACAATTTTAAATATATTGTTTAGCTCCTTAAAGTGTACATTGAGAAATGCTTTACCTAGACTAAACCAAGTTTTAAAATAAAATTGCTACTGATGCTAATTGACTTATTAGTAAGTGTATATGGGTTAATGTGGTGCATTTGTATGGATCAAGTGGAGTTGTGCACTGTAAGAAGGACAACATAAGCTTCGATCAAATTGATGTTTATACGAGTACATTTGTCAAGTATCATGTGAAGGCAAAATAGCTTTCATTCAAGACATAACACAGTGGTTTCTCAGAAATGTCTGTTTCAAAACATTAATTTCACCATTTTATAGTATGTCAAATAATATAATGACAATGTTAAGTGGAAGGGGAAAGCCACCAATTATCTTACTCAAAGAATTTCTGATTTGCCTGTACTTACAGCTCCCGATCGGTGAAGGGTGTTTTTCTGAGACATTGCAGTTCTCTACATTCTGTGATCGCGATCAAGCTGCTTCTAGTCATCTAGGCCTATTGTTCAGTCTTCCCCGAAATTCCTTGGCGTGAAATTCAAAGACTATCTTCGCTATATCATTGTTGTCCATTCGCTTGATGTGGTCGAGTTAACGTGTTTGACGTTCAGCTCATAGAGTTCACGGTTGTATCTAATTTTTGTATAGCTTGTTCTTGGTTTTGTCCTTGTTTAATTTCAAGACTAAGTTTTATCTAATATTCAATAGCCGTAAGGAACGACTATATTTTTCGTATATTTCAATCGTTGGATAGGTCTGTTTAGTAAAGTGCCTTGAGAGTTGACGACTACCTTTCGAACCATCAATGATATTGAAGAAATTACATAAAAGAGCATCTTTTTGCCGAAGCCTGATTATTTTCGATATGAGAAATTTTATTCCGAAATCGCCGAAAAATAACTCTCGGTTTGATTCGGAGCTTCACAGGAGGCTATCAGGGTTAGAGAAGTAAGTTTCCGTAGTTTTAAAACCAACCCTACTGAGGAAAACCGGAATAAGATCACACAAACTAGGAAGACCTATAACGTTTCAACGAACTAAATTTCTAGATAACCAAAAATTACGGCAAAAAATACTATTATGTACCAAAGGTAGTAAGCAACTGCGTTAGTTTTTCTATCTGTCCTACTCTGCTGATGGTCTCTTTCCGAGTAGATGAAAAACAGTATTTGTCCAGCCTGTCCCTTTAAAAGGTGAATCATCCTTCGCCTCTAACTATCGTCCAATTGCTCTTACGTCCCTTCTTTCCAAGATCATGGAAACGCTGATTAATTTTTAGCTTAAGAAATATCTTGAGGAACGAAAGCTTCTTAATAACCGACAGTATATCTTTCGTTGCAATAGGTCCACTGGTGATCTGATGGTATATCTCACCGAAGAGTGGAACAAATTAATCTTTTCATGGTTTTGGAGAAAGTTAGATTATTGTACTTGATATTTCAAAAACATTTGATAGAGTTTGGCTTATCCTATCCAAAATGCTTGCTTTTGGTGTCGATGAGTCTCTTCCTTGTTGGATTAGAAATTACCTTTCAGACCGTTCACTACAAGCAGTATTTGACACTGTCAAATCTGACATGCACAAAATAAACGCTGGTGTGCCTCAGGGCTTCGTTTTGTCTCCGATATTCTTCCCTATGTTCATAAATGATCTTTTGTCTGAAACTTCTAATTCAATAATTTGTTTCAGTACAGAACCATCAACTTTTCATATTTTTCATATTCGTATTTAAATTCACATCCTTTTACTTTGGATTTGGACTTCCAACAACAGCGCCTGATAAGCTCATTAAATTCTGATCTTGACAGCATTGTCCAATGGGGAATCAAAAACCGTGTAGAATTTAATGCCTCGAAAGTTCAATGCTGTTTATTGTCGCTTAAGCATAACCCTTCCTTAATGTCACTATCCATGGGTGACACTTGCATCGAGGAGACTAAACAGCTGTCAGTTCTAGGTATGTGCATCACAGACCATCTTTTGGGGAGTGATCAGATATTTAACTAAGTCTTTAGGTTTCTCCCCCAATGCAAGAAGTTTTTTACCCCTTCTGATCTGGCTTATATTATAGAAAGCCTTTATTCTTTCGGAACTCAAGTACAGTTCCCATATCAGAGCAGGTGCTCCAAAAACCCACTTGAGTCTCTAGGACGGAATTAAAAAGAGAGCTCTAAAATTGAAAGGTGACAGTTGTCTAAATGAAACATTTGTATCTCTCGAGCAGCACCGCAATGTTTCATGTCTATCAGTATTTAACTGCTATTTTGCTCTAGTGAAATAGCAAGTTGCATTTCTCCTCTCAAACATTTTAACCATAATACGAGTACTAGTACTTCTAGGAATGTTCATCAGTTTACCCTTGAGTCCAATATTTTCTTTCAATATTTATTTTATCGACAAATTAAAATCTTCCTGAAATTTTTATACAGAAACATTTACAAATTTTAAAAAAATATTTCATATCTAAGCTTTAGTAAAACTTTTTTTTTGGATCCTTGAAAAAAAAATTTAAATTTTTCTTGGAAATTTCGATATTTCAAGAACTCATCAGTTATATTTTTTTTTTTTTTACTTTAATTCTTATATACTAAATATTATAAAATAAAAAAAAAATAATTTTATCCTTACGAACATTTGTTACTAATAAAATTTATTTTTAAGATTCTAAGCCTTTTAAGTTCGTGAGGTTCATACATACATACATTTTTACTTGCGACTTATAGGTACTATAAAAAGTGGGTCAAACTTGGTAGATATGGGTTTTAATTTTTTACCCCAGGATGTTTTTTGATTTGATTTTTTAGGACCAAAAATAACGGTACCTGCCATACGATTTTTTTTTTAAATTTTATAAATATTTTTTTTTTTCTCAAAAACTGTCCCAACGATTTTTTTTAATTCAAAAAATTTAATTCAGTTAAGCCTAGGTAATGGTTGAAAAAAATGTTCAAAAAAATGAGTAGTTTTGGTACCACCTTGGGACCATTTTTTTGTTTTGTTTTTGATTTTCTCAAAAACGGTACCACCGATTTTGATAATTTTTTTTATGCTAAAGCTTCCCAGCGGTTTGATTATTATTGTTTATTCAAATTTTCCAAACAAATTTTTTTGGATTTTTAAAAAACTTTCAACATTTTTTTTTTAAACACAAAATTTCGAAAACCCCATGCTCGATTTTTGATAAATAAAAGTTTGGAAAAATAATCTACAACATATGAGAAAAATAAATTCATTTTACCTTAAAATAACGGTACTCTCCATACAAATGTTAAAAAATGGTTTTCGAAAATCGTATTTTTCTCGAAAACGGTTGCGAGAATTTTGCTTAAATTTTTTTCTTTCTATTATTTTTTAGTTTCTATAATGAAAAACATTTTTTTTTGTTTGATCGTGTTCGGGCGGTATACAAAAGTTGTAATAAGAGTCCTTCAATAGGAATCCAAAATATTTTTAAAAAATTCCAATTTTAAATACTGCCCCAAGGACCTTAAAGATTTTCGAAATATGATCCATAAATTAAAAAAAAAAGATTTATATAAAATCGTTTAAAGAATGGCTTATGTTTCATAAGTTAAATATAAAACCTTGTTTAAAAATCAGCAGACTTATCCAAAGGCGCCCACATGAAAGGGGCAAGGGGGTCAATTGCCCCCTCCTCTGGCTCAGAAAAATACCACATTTGCAACACTTTTTGCTTTTAACAATGTCTTTTTGAAAAATCCGACTGGTTTTTATTTTTTTTTTCTGTTAGAATCTATTGTTTGCCCCCTCCCCGCCCCTCTCCTTGGAACGAATCTCCTGGAAAAGTCTATGGGATTACATATTGCTCTAAATGTATTTTAAAATCCATTATTCCGTTATACCTACTGAATAGAATATTTTAAAATACAAATCGAAGGAACCCAAATTTATGCAAAAAATAAACCTTTTATTAAGACTTACCAATTTCAGTTTGCAGCGGGCTTTTATCGTTTAAGCTAGTAAACTAAGCAATTTCAGTAAGAAGTGGGTGGGATTTGGAATTTCGGACAGGGCAGGAGCTGCAATTATTTCAGCTACTCTTCAAGATGTTGGAATGATTTCAATAAAGGACAATTTTACCAATGTTGTAGATAGGCACAAAATCAGACGTGCCTGAGAAAGAGAGGGCATCGTTATCATCTTTGTCACCATCAATGTCATTTCAAGAGCTCCAGTTTGGGATATATTTTGACGGAAGAAAAGACAAAACACTTAGTATGATAGATAACAGACGAAAATCAATTGTTGAAGAGCATATAAGTTTAGTGAAAGAGCCTGGATCCGAATACTTAGGGCTTTTCTCCCTTCTAAATGGAAAAGCTGAAACCGTGAGTAAGAAATTGAAGGAGTTCTTTGATGAAAAGGGGATTGATAAATCAAAAGTTGTGGTTATTGGAAGTGATGGCACAGTTATAAACACAGGATCGAAGGGAGGTGCTATCCGTCGTTTGGAACTAGACCTAATAACAACATTTCAATGGTTCATATGCCAGTTACATGCAAATTAACTTATTCTTCGACACATGTTTGAGCATCTTGATGGAACTACAACCGGACCAGGAAGCTTCACAGGACCTTTGGGAAACAAATTGAAAGATAGTGGAAATTTGTTGTTAGTGCGATTTCAAGCTATTCAATGTAACCTTCCAGAAATATCAAACACTAGTGATCTCAGCACTGATCAACGATGCTTGTTTGAAATTTGTCAAGCTATCAGTTCAGGAATTTGTAGTGACGGTTTAAAAAAAAGAAATCCGGGAAAAATCGTTCATTCAAGATGGCTTACAACTGGAAATCGAATATTAAGGTTATATGTTTCTACTGTGACTCCATCCGAAAATATGCTTTTGTTGCTCAATTTTATAATGCAAGTCTATGCGCCAATGTGGTTCCAAATAAAAACTAGACCTTACTGTATTGATGGCGCTCGACACCTTCACAAAACTATAATGTTGACCAGATACCTGCCTCAAAATTTTAAATCAATAGTTGATCCTGTTATTCAGAGAAATAGCTTCTTCGGCCATCCGGAAAATATTATGATAGCAATGATTGTAGATGGGAGAGAAACAATTCGAGTTTTAGCTTTAAGAAGAGTTAAGAAAGCACGAGAGCAGCTTGGAACATCCTCAAATTCGGTGCGGTCTTTCGTTTTACCGAAGTTCAACTTTAATGCTGAGGACTACAGTCACATAATCGACTGGAATGTTGTTGGTATTTTATGTGATCCACCAATATTAAGAAACATTAGTTTGGATGTCATAAGTGATTGCACTCAAAATCCTAAATTTATTGAAACTATTATTTTACCGTGCATAAAGGATTACCCTTGTCATACTCAAGCGACGGAGTGTTGCGTTGAAATTGTAACTGAAGCTTCAGCTGCTGTCTGTAGTCCGATGAGACGTGATGGATTCATAAGAACAAGAATGGAATCGCGAAAAAATGCCGTTTTTTAATTCTAAAAAAGATTTCAAAATTTTGTTACTATTTTTTTAAACTTTCACTTTTTTTAAATGTTTGTTTTAACTTTTTTTTTATATTTCATTTTTTGTTTTTGCTTTAAATATTCTTTATTATCATCAATAATATATTTTAATACCACTGAACTTCAAAAAATTTGTTTTTTTGGTACGGAAAAATTTTCTTTTTTCTAGGTTGTTTTTGGTTTCCTGAGAAGATTCTATGACCTTGGGGCAGTAGAAGATCGCAATATTTTTCCAAAACTTTAATTTACCTGACATCATGACATATAAATACAACTTTTGGGTAGTGCCCGAAAACTGAATTTAAAAAAAAAAAAAATCGAGCCACCCTACTGTACCTACCATAGAACGATTTCTTAAAATTTTGAATTTCTTATTATCAGCACAACGGATTTTAATGAAATTTCGTAGAGAGAAGTTTCTAAAAAATTTAAAAAACATTGCATTTCAAAATTTAAAAAAAAGTATTTTTTTGAATTTTCAAAAAAAAATCAAGTTTTTCTTTTTTGAAAATTCAATATCTCGAAAACGGCTCAATACTTTTTTTTTGTAAATTTAATTTTTATTCATATAATATTAAAAACTTCAAACTGGCATACCAACATTTTTTCTTAAAAATGTTTTAAAATTTTCTTATATAAGAATTTATTTTTTAAGAAACCACTACAAAGACTTATAATTTTTGTTCTTGCATAAATCTATATTTGCTTAAATCACATGGCATCCTATTTTTAGCTCCAACTACTAAAGAAGTTTTTTTAGTCATTTAAAAAATGAATTTTATGCTTATGAAAAGTTTTTCTCTAATAACATTCACTTTTGAAATTCTTAGGTTTTTGCATAGGAACAAGTTCGTGCGACCCAGTCGTGCATTTTATTTTTATTGAAATTCAATATCTTTAAGGATTTTGTTGAAATGTATATTTTTCAAATTGGTGAAAATTTTTGAAAAGATAATTCATACTATTTGTTTTTCTTTTTTTTTTAATTAACGTACGCCCAAGGGGCTTTGAATATCCTTTATATGTAGAACAATGCAGTGGGAACGTTGAGAAGCGAATTTTAAAGGATGTAATGGCTTACATTGATGTACATTGGTTTTTAATTTCTGTATGTCACATTAAGAGTGAAAAACGGAGCTGGGTAGATACTTCCAAATTCGTATATTGTGGCTCTAGAAAGAATATCTGTCTTAAACAGTACTTTCGAAATGGGATTCTAGGGTAAGATGATGAGCACTCTTAAAGAAGTGCGGGTATTACAGTTGAAATGTTAAAGAGGAAGAATACAATTTAAAGAGACGAACTTTTTTTTATGGTGTTATTTTTTTAAATCATTGTAAAGGATCTTCTCTACAAACCATCCAAAAGATTCAATTTAGTCGAAGGAGCCCAAGCTCAAATATAAGAGTTGAACTTAAGATATGGATGAATAATAGTCTTATATAATATAGCCAGATCAGAAGAGGAAATAAATATGTATCTTGACCCACAAAGGAACTCCAAACACTTGGAAATATACATCCCGCTAATTTAAAATTGATAAATTGTTACGAACCCTTTTGTTTAAATAAAAATTCCAAAACATTTAAATTTCTATTGAAAATGTTTTTCCATCTTCAATTTCAGAAGTCTAAATTACTCAACGACCTTTTTGCCTAAGAAAATATTTATTCGTGAAATTCAGTCATGCATTTTATCCTTTCATATATTACAATGATGACTTATGCACTTTCACTTGGGATTTAAAGACACCAATTCAAGCGAAAGTCTTAAATGATAAATAGAAAATAATGAAGTAGACATTCAATTAAATTGGGAAATTAGAAGTGCGTAGCATTTTTTCAATTTACGAGTAATGAGAGTAATTTTGTGGTTAACATTTCTCTTTTTTTTTTTTTGTCTTCAATTTCTTATCAAATCAAGCATGGAATAAAATTCATTCTTTCTCATTTGGTGCCGTTCAATTGAAAAATTCGTGACCAAAAAAAAAAAGATACAGTCAATGAACAAACAGTCAATATGTGCATTAGGCGTGGAAGTTTCAATTGAATGCCCTTAATGAAAAATGATTGAATATTAATAAATTTATTGAGAAACATACTATCAAGAAAAAAAATAAGTGGGGTTTCTCATTAAGCCAAAGATGAGTCAAGACTATGATGGTTCTATTTCAATCTTGAATTCTTAAGTTGATGTCCCGAAAAATATGCGGTCAAGTTTCGCCGAAAAATTTTCAGATTATCTGCTCTTCTTAATATTCACTTGGCAACGAATTCCAAAGACGAGCTGAACCAATGAAAAACTGTGGCTCAAAAATTTGATATGTAAAAGATAGTTTTATTATTTGGCTAATTCTGTTAGAATATAAGAGGAGAGCTGTAAATGTTTTAAGAGGATGGGTTGCTGCTTCGTTTGAACAATTTCAATATATCTTAATATTTACATTCAAACGTTTCAAGTAACTCAAAACGTCATTTGATCACGTCTTAAGTTCAACTTTGAATTTTCTCTACAACAAATTTCACCCACATACCTCAAAATTGGGACTTCTTATATTTTAACCAACACTATTGTTGTATCTGTTGGCTTAAACTTTTTTGCGATGGACTTTTCTTACCACAGTGCTTACATGGTTGTTCCAAGTTAGGTTCCGATGAAAGGTTTTGCCTAAATTTTTGTCCGTATTGACATAGTCAACAGGAATGTTATTAAGGAATACTGTAGAAAAGTAACTTCAGTCTAAAGTCTTGTTTGGGATGACAAAGCATTTAGTTTTTAAGGATTGAGAACAAGATCATTCCATAATATTGTACTCAGATCTCTGTTGATATTGTAATCACAGTTTTCGATAAGGTTCAGGGTCTCAAGGTACTGGACATAATCAGAAAACATCCGCATTTTACCGTGTCTTGAAAGACTTGGTGAATTATTGATAAAGGAAGAGAACAATAGTGGCCCTAGGATGGATCCTTGTGGAACACGGCGTGTGAGTAAAATGAAGTCAGATTGATGTGCTCCAGTCACCATAGCTTGTCTTCTTCCGGATAGATTATGAATACATAAGGTTAAATGATTGGTGTGAAAAACCAAAATCATTTGAAAGCTTTTGGCACAAAATGTTATGATCGATCTTATCAAATGCCTTAGAGTAGTCAAGAAGAACCAAGAATGAGACTTTGTCTTCCTTACTTCAGTATACCTACTCGTAGTTTACATCAAATTTTTCATGATTTTCATGTAGATTCTTCCAAAGCTTGCGCTTATTTTGAGAATGATATAAATGTTTTGAATACCAAAAGGTATCTCGCATTTATTTGTTTAGCAAATGCCGGTATTGTTGGCGATCTTTGGCTACATAAAAACGCTTCCACTTAGTGTAAACACAATCTATTTGATTAATGCAGTTTCGTGTCTCCAGCCTAAACCAAGAGTCATCGCCATGCTTGAGAGTTCTTCGTTTAAACGGAACATGGTCATTAAATAATTTATTCATATGGTTCCCTATAAGCTCAACCTGTTCATCTGGTGATATTAGGTAATAAACATACAGCCAATGGATTGATCATGATATCAGACTCAAGGGATCTAGCAGGAAAAAAAAATCAAATAAAAAGTGTATGCCATTATATGTATGTATATTGAAAATGTCATCATAGGCTTAGCTGAATGTCTTAGTCTTACGGGGTCAAATCGCATGATCTTGGTAGACGCTGCCAGAAAGCTGAAAGAAAGATTTTACGGGACAAATATTCTTTCACACTCGTACGGTTGCAAAAGTAGTGAAAATTGATATACACTCTTTTTCTTATATTTATCAATGACCTCTTGTCTGAAACTTCTAATCAATTAAATTGTTTTGCATGAAAAAGTACTCTCAGCTTCTCATATTCTTTTCCAAATGCATACCCCTGTTCTTCGGATTTGATCTAGAACGGCACCGTATGATAAGCTCATTAAATTCTGATCTCGATAGCATTGGCAAATAGGCAACGAAAACCCGCGTAGATTTTAGTGCTTCAATAACTCAATGTTGTTCTCCTATTTCGTTAAAGCGGAACCCACCTCTTCATGCCGCTTTCCATGAGCGAAACAGAGCAGTTCTCGGTATGTACATCACAGACCACCTTGTGTGGAATGAACACTTATTTCGGAATCACCATGAACGCTGCTAAGTATTTAGGTTTCCTGCGATATTGCAAGAGATTTGTCATCCCTTCTGGTCTGCCTGTAATATACAAAACCTATGCTCCTCTGTAGCAGCATCTTTCATTGAGAAATAATAATGTTGAAATATTTCATTTCAACAAGTAACCATTTTCCTATTATTTTACTTTGTTTTCAGTATTAATATTTCCACTTTGAAGTTTAATACTGCATAAATTGAAATCAAAATTGCCTTGTTGATTTCAGAAAAAAAAAAAATAAACTCAATAAATTGTAGAATTTTAGTTTTGTTGTCAGTTGTCATTGAATTCTCTAAGCGTAAGGTGTAAATACATAAACAAAATACATCAATAATCGTAAAAAAATAAAAGTGAATCAAATTAAAAGATACAAAATTTGTGAGATATGGAATGCCTATAAATAGTGTTTCCTATAATCTTCCAGTTCCTCTATTTCGAAAAACGAAATATATAAAAGTCGTCAAGAATCCTTACATTTCCGGCTTCATTTCTTGGGGAAGTCCATGCCATCAGACAATATGGAACATTTATCAAGTCACTAGAAGAAGTTATAGGAAATTTTAGAAGTTGAACGACCATTGGCTATTTTTGTTAAAAAAAGACAAACGTATGTATATTGTTACATCATAAACATTTCATGGGGAGCGTAGAAAAACAATATTTCTAACCAAAAAGAATTTTCGGAAAGTTTTTCAAAAGCTTGGATAAGAATAATTTTAGTCGAAGATAATAAAATTTGCTGATTCAAGATTGTGTTTAGTGCATATTTAAATGTAAATTATAGTACTTTTTTTTATTGGTGTAATTAACACGCATAATTTCTTTTTGCTTTTTTTTTATTTCTGATTTAAATTTCAATCCAATTAATTTTCTCTTTTTCAACTACCTAATTAATGTTAATTTTTATCATAAATTTTCTTATTTTAAAATCAAAATTTACTAAATTTAGTTAATTTTCGTTCTGTGTGAACTATAGATATTAATATTTAGATACTAGCCAAACATTCGTTTTCTTTTATGTTCATTTTCATTTATAACTCATTAAATTTCATTAGATGTAATCCTGGGGGTTAGGTTGCGCACCTTAACAGCAAGGAAAATTTAAGTTTAGTTTCTTGGTTTAGTTTATAGTCAGTTTCTTAGTTTTAATAAAATCGATTTAATAGTATTTCGATAATTAATATTTTGTTTGTTTTTAATGTTAAATAAAAGTACTCGTTTGTACACATTGATGGAATACAAATTAACATTTTACTTAGGTTGAAAAAATAATCGAATAATATGGAGTAAATTTAGATAAAAGGTGAGATATGTGGTGATAATAGGAAAAGGTAAGATTTCATTCGTTAGGGGTTATTTGCGAACAACCTGGGATGCAAATAACATGGTGTGGTAGTGTTATGACTAATACCATACGAGGAGGGATTCCCAATCAAAAGTTATACCATCCATACTTTTGAGTGTAGTTAGATATGGGTAAAGTTGAAGGAATATCTAATGGATAACAGCTTGTTTATCAGATTCTTCTGATTGGTCAAACAAATATAATTTTTTTTTTAACTTTTCAAATTTTGTTATTTTTTTTTATTTTCCAGTTTAATATAATTTTCAAAATTCCTAGATTTTCGGTTATCTGTATTTATTTTTTTTATGGCACGATTTTTTTTTGTTTTGTATAAGAGTAGCAGCAAGATCCCCGACTATTACGGCGAGCTAAGCCGAGCTTTCGCCAGCGTGCCAGCTGCTTCAAAGAGCTCTTTACACCTCTAAAGCTTAATAACAATTCCCATATTAAGGCAGATGCTCCAATAACTTACTCGAGTCTCTTGGATAAAATCCAAAACGTAGCTTTAAAAATGAATGGTGATAGAAGTATAACAGAAACATAACAGTTTACCCTTGAGCCCAACTTCTTACGAACTGTAATATTCAGAATATTCTTTCTTAAGCCTACACGAATGGGAAATGCTTTACCCGCCCTCATATTTCCCTCCCATTATTATATTCAAACATTTTATACAAATGTGTATCGTTATCTCCTTTTGAATCCTCTCCAACTTTCCTAAACTCTCACACTATGCTCAAAAAATTTAAGGGTAATCATAATCCCTAAAAAGGTTATTCAGATACTGAATTTAAAAATCATTAATTGAGGATCAGAACAAATTTGCCAATCTGGCCTACTTAGTTTAAGAAAGTCTAAAAGTATGTAAGTCCCTTTTAAAAATCAGTTCTTTTTCAATAGCCGTTTTTTATTGGGAAATGTATAGGCAGCGCAGTAAAATTTTACACAGTAAACAACAACAAAGGAATAGTGCGTATAAACTAGGCAGTAACAAGAGTGCACATAATAGTGCTGATAAAGTTTTGGAGCATCTGGATTACAGTGACACTCAAATTGGTTGCAAAAGTTTTATTTTTTGTGAGGTTGGCAGGTTTTGATTATTTGAGAATGTGTTCGGTGATATTTGTTCATTTTATGGTAAATTTTCACAAGAGCCAAAATTATGTGGTTTGAAATATTAATTTACGATTAGACGGTAAACGTTAATAGTCAATGGTCAAAATGTTGCCTCTTAATGCGTGTGCATGTATGAAATTCGTTGAAGGATGGCTGCGATGCGAAACGATTAAAAAGGACATGAAAATGATTTTTTTCTGACACCGAGCCTTTATTTGACTTTGTGTACATATGTACATGCCATTAAGATTTGATTTTATTAATAATTTTGCCACTTGTTTGAGAACAAATTTGTCAGTGATGTTAATTCAGCATAAACCACATCTTTACGTTTTGTTCATACAAAAACGTATACTTTTCCAACGCATCCCTTAGCTTATTCAAAAGTGGATTGTTTATTCGTAGGTATATATTTCATTTTAAGTTTTCGTTTCCTTTTACTTTGTTCACTTAATTGGTCTGAAGTATCTACTAAATTAAGATGATTTGTTAAAAAAAACTCAGAAATTATGTATAACCCTTTTCTGTTTTTGATCTTTATTCATTTCAATTTGTATAAGTTTTGTAAGAAATTACATATTTATTTCACTTCTTTTCCAAATCAGCTGATTTTGACACGGGTATAAATGCAAAGCATACCAACTTTAAAATTTAAAGTAAAAGTGTATATGCAGGCAAAAAAGCATTTTATTCGGACTTCCATTGCTGCACTATGTATACATTACCAATAAAATACGCCTAATGTTATATAAATAACTACATAATTATTTGAGATACATATAACTTTTTTTTAGCAAACAAACGCCTTACAGTTACTTTTCTATTTTAAAGAACTTTTTGTATTTTTGTATAGAAAAGTCTTTTTGTATTACTCGGTGAAAAGTCGAAGAAAAAGAAAATTTCAAAGAACATTTAATTAGCAGTACAAATTTTCAAATATTTTTAAATCATTTTTCTTTGAATTGAACGAAGCAGAGGCATTGATATCATAATGCTTCTTTTCTACATAATACTCTGCCAACTTCAAAACACAACTTTTTTTTTTATTTCAGATTTACAATTTTCATTTCACAACAAAAATTGCACAAAAAAAGAAGAATTGTAAATCTACGATGTATTTTCTATTAAATATGCAAACAGATTGATAATCATAATTTGAGATAAGTCCGACCTTAGAGTTTAGCAATAAAATATTTTCTCATCTTAATCATTGACACACATTCGCTGGGGTTTCGGGTGAGCAAGTGTCACACCTGCTGTTTACTAGAATTGATGGTAGAGATTATAGTTAATTGAAAATTTTATGTTCACTAGATTAAGCATTACAAATTATAAAAGTATTCATAAATAGCTGAACAGGCATTACAAATGAACATTATGAAGATTGCTTTGAAATAAAGCAATATCGTAGATACGTAGAGAAAAATCAGATCGTGTCTAGGCATATTAGGAGGGAACTATCAAAATGGAGTTATCAAAATATTGTTTCCGTCAAGATTAACTTTCTATAATTTTATATTTTTTACTTTTGCTCTATACAACAAGTATTGGTTTTAGTATAAATAAAATTCCAGGTTTTGATAAAACTTGAAGAAGTCCAATAAAGTGGTTTTCGTTTTACTATCCATGAGTGTGTGCGTCTGTACGTCTGTAAGTCTGTAAGTACGTAAGTTCGATGTCAGTGGCAATGTAGATCATCGCCGTTTATAGGGGTTGGCCGTGGCGCGATGGTTGTGTGCTCGCCTGTGAACCTCATGATCACAGGTTCGATCCCTGCCGTCGTCTATGTCGTCTTTAATTCCATTAAAACCTTCTTAAAATTGTCATCAATGGGTTGCTGATTTACTCATTACATGTTGTTCAGGCATAACACTAACAACATGTTGTGAGGTGGTTACCCTTATTCTCAGAATATCGTGTCACACATCTTTCCTATCCTTCTTTCTCTTCCGTAACTTCACGCCCGCTCTGTGTTGAAACATTTAAAGGGTAATCATAATCCTTTGAGGGTGAGTAAATTATAAAAAAAAAAATCTTGAATCCAGAAAGGCAGGCGTTTTCCAAACAAAAGTTTTTGTTTTTTTTTTTTAATCCAAAACTATTTTCGGCAAATTTAAATAATAATATTATTTCAAATTCAAAACAACTCCTGTAGAAGAAAAATGTTGCCCGAAATCCTTAAAGCAGTTGATGAGAAAGTTGAAAATCAAAAATGACAGACCCTAAATAACAGCGGCTAGGCCGATTTTCTTTAAACTTGGTAGATATCATTTTTAATTTTTCCCCCCACACATTTTTTTCCTTTTTTTTAAGACCAAAAAATAACGGTACCTGCCATATTGTTTTTTTTTTTATGCTTAGGCTCCTCCGAAGTTTAAATATTATTACATATTCAAATTTTTAATTTTTTTATTTTTTGGATTTAAAAAAAAATCAAAATTTTGTTTGGAAACTCAATATTTCGAAAACCCCATGGTCAATTTTTTCAAACTTGACAAATGAAAGTTTCCTAACATAATATACAAGATTTGAGAAAAAATTTTAGTTTTTACTTAAAACTAACGGTACCTCCCACCAGTGGCGAGGGGTCATATTGTTCAAGTCGTGCATGAACGACTAGCTTACAGGCGACATTATTTTAATTTCTATCTAATTAACCCACACCTCATACTCATACTGTTCGTTCATTCCTTATAGTTATATCTAATGTATACTCTGAACTACCCAAATAAAACAAAACGAACTAGCTACCTGCTACTGTTTTGTTTTCACTCAACCGATCAGTATCTACCCAAGTCGTTCATACGATTTGGCAACGAAATGAACCCATAGAAAGCATACAAGAAAAAAAAAAAACAATTCGCTCGTTGTAGGGAGCATTTCGTGCAAATCTGTTTTGAACGAGTAGAGCTTTTTTTAATATATAGAATGATGGAAATGAAGAAAACGGGTAGCTAGGGCGCGGGCGTAGGTAAGTAGTTTATTTATTTATTTAGGTACATATTCCAATATTTAATTTTTTTATTTTTTCGAATATGAGAAATGAGACGCGAGTCGTTCAAAGGGACGGTTTCGTTCAAATCAGTTTTGAACGAGGAAAGCTTTTTTGAGTGTGGAATGAAGGAAATGAGGAAAACGGATAGCTGGTACTTAATCAACACATACCTATTTATTATTGATATAAAAATAAAAACATTATAATGTACCTTTATATAAAAAAAGACTTGTTTGACTTCTTGGCATTGCAAATAAGAATTTTGAAACTGAACGACTACATTTTTTAGGCACGCGTCGCCGCTGCCTCCCACAGAAATGTTAAAAAATGATTTCTGAACATCATATTTTTCTCTAAAACTATTCCGAGAATTTTGCTAAGATTTTTTTTCTTTTGATTAAGTTTTACGATCTACAATTTAATGAAACAAAAATTTTAAATCGAGATATTACTGACTTTACCTACAATAGAACCATTTTTTCGAATTTTGAATTTCTCATAACAGATTTTAAGGAATTTTTTTTATAGAGAAGCTTCTAAAAAGTTTAAAAACATTACGTTTCAAAACTTAAGAAAAAAATATCTTTTTGAATTTTCGACAGAAAAATCATTTGTTTTTGGAAAATTCGATATAAAGAAACGACTCATTATTTCTTTTGTAAATTTAATTTTTATTATTTTAAGAAACCACTACATCGACTTATGATTTTTGTTCTTGCATAAACTAATAGTTGCTTGAATCACATGGCATCCTGTTTTTAGCACCAACTACGAACGGAGTTGTTTTAGTCATTTAAAAAATTAATTTTATTCTTATGAACAGTTTTTTTCTAATAACATTCGTTTTTGAAATTGTTAGTCTTTTACATAACAGCAAGTTCGTGCGACCAAGTCGTGCATTTTATTTATATCAAAATCTTAAGAGGACTTTTTTAGGGTATATTTACAAGATTGTTCATAGCGGCTGTATGACAGGTACCAATAGTTTTAATGGTACAATAGTTTTAAAGCTAAACAAATTCAATTCCTCCTCAAAAGGAATCAAGGAAGAAACTTAAATACCAAGTTTGAAGAAACTGACTATCTAATCCAGAAATTATCTATGAGACGGAACAGTGTCCATTGTCAATATTTTTTGTTTACCCAGAATGGCGCCGAAGGCGTATCCTGTTCAGCAGAATTGGGTTTCAGCAAGATGGAGTATCTGCAGTCTGCACACCTGATCTATGGAAGAGCGAGCTGCACCAAAATCACCGAAACAAATTAATATAAAAAACAGCACCAGATTTTTTTGTATGGGGTTATGTCATGCATGAGATGTACAAAACTAAACCAAGAAATTTCACTAAATTGTGATTTAATGGATAACTGAGGCGATACCGACTTCAATCCTACAGGGAGATTATTTTAGTCCACAGTCCCAAGCTTATCATTCACGCAAGACTTCTTTTTCATCGTATTAAAAACATAAACATGAACTTAAAGTTCGAGAACTATAATTGTATGTCTCATACTTCTTAATCAGTTATCTCGATTTAAAGCTGAGTGTCCACCTCACGCATAGTACTTTATCAAGTTTTAGAGCATAAACTTACATGAATTTCATTTTGACATCAAATCAGTACTACCAGAAATTACGAGCTTTCCTTATACCTAAATAACCACGACATCGAGAGAGCTTTCCTTAATACCAACTGGACAACCAGAAGACTCAGATCAAGAGTAAAGAAAGGTTTGTTAACTTTGACAATAAAATCTTTTGTAAGAATTCAATGGACCTGTCGTACATTCCACTAAGGTCCAGTCAAGATATGTTTGCTTAGAAAAAAAAAAATAAAACTATTCCGAAAACCATGAACTATGAGCAAAATATGAAATAAACTTCAGTAGAGGAGGCAGAAGCATTATATCGAGGGAAATTTCACAGATCAGCGCACCTTCTTGATTTCTTGATGGAAGTCGACTCAAGACTTAAACAAGAAGACCCCTCACAACAACCAAAACTATTGCTTTCAAAAAAGAGAATCCTTACGCGGTCTCACATATCATATATTTCGGAACGCTCCCTATCAGTTTCGCGAGTCGCGTGACAAAAACGGAATGCACCCTAAGATTCGACGGAAATGTTATTCTAGTCTCAGCCAGCTCAATATTTTTGCTCCCTCCCGCATCACAGAAAGTCTTTTCGATTGTGTTATTGTTTATCGTTTAAATACTGTTGAATCTTCTTAAACTAAACATTTAGTACTTCACTCAACCTTTAAACTAGTTTTTGAAAATGAAAAGAGTTAAAGAAAGTGGTGCGGAATACCGCAAGAAAAAGGCTAAGAAAGAAGCAGATGCGAAGAAGTCTCAAGGTGCATTACTGGAATATTTCAGTTCTAGTTCTAGTTCGAAAGCCACGTTAACGTCTTCGGCCTGCCGTCGAAGTTGGAAGTCGTTTTGGTCCCACCACAGAGCAGGGTCAAGACGAAGTCGACTCACCAGAAGTACCTCAAGCATCTAGTCGCAAGCCTGCAGTAAAAGTGAACCTCGACGTTGCCAAAGAACACAAAATTGAAATCGAGCCTTCTGCTCCTGCCGAAGCCAAAGATGTGAATCTTGACGATGTAGGTTGCTGGCCTTCTACTGTGACCGACGAAGTGAGAACGCTTCTAGTACGTCGGAGTCGCGGACCTGACTCAGTACAGCACATCGACTCCAAATTTGCCGATGTTGTTCGCTCAGGGACTTCAACGAAAGGCGGTACCCGCAAACTAACCAGAGAGTGGTTCTACAAACCATTATCTAACGGAGAAAAGGTTCTCCGACCATGGATGGTGCACTCGCCTTTGAAGCAATCCTTGTATTGTTTCTGTTGCAAGCTGCTTGGCAATTCCGGTTCGAACTTCGCATCTGAAGAAGGATTCAACAAATGGTGGAAGCTAAATTCAAGAATCGGAGACCATGAGAAAATTAAATGGAAGGAGTTGGAAGTTCGCCTGAACCGTAAAGTAACAATCGATCACAAACAACAAGAAGTTTTCGAAAGTGAGGAGAAGAAGTGGAGGGATTTACTGTACCGGTTGCTGAATATATTATCCAGTTCATTCATTCTGGCCTTCAGAGGACATGGAGAAGACATTCGAGGAGATGGTAGTGGCAGTCGCGGGAACTTTTTGGAGTAAGCAAAATATTATTGCGTAATATTCGACAGTACACCAGACATCTCCCACAAAGACCAAATGAGCCAAGTTCTGCGATACGTACACGTACATATCGAAGGAGAAAAGGTCGCCGTTGGAGAATCTTTCATCGACCAAAAAAAAAATCGCGAAGATAACATCAGACGGACTGGACATACAGAACTTGAGAGGACAGGCTTATGACAACGCTGTCACAATGTCAGGGATCAACAATGGAGTTCAAGCCCGGATTAAAGCACTCAATCCGAAAGCTCCATTCGTTGCATGCACAAACCACTAACTCAACTTGGCTGGGGTACACGCTGCTTCTGAATCAGTGAATTCCGTGACGTTTTTTGGAACTCTGGAGAAGCTATTTGCCTTCTTTTCTGGCCTTTGTGCTGACAACTCGATTCCAGCAAGAAATAGCGGAAAAGTTCGGATTTTTGACGGCAGCGAAACTTTTGGACAGCAAGTACGAGTGTGATCTTTCCCATTTATTAGAAGACATCGACAAGGACGAGTTTCAGATGGAGCGGAAGCGTCTCCAGCAGTTTGTCGCCAGTTCTGAATCAGAGGAAGAAATAAGGGCAAAGGACCACTGGAGCTCACCCAGTTCATTCAAAAACTTTCGTAATAAGTGTCGCTGGTTGTGAGAGAAGTTTTTCGAAGTTGAAGCTAATCAAAAATTATCTCAGATTCACTATGAGCTCCACTAGACTATCAAACTTGGCTATATTGTCGATTGAGCAAGAATTGTCTGCAAATATTGATTTTGACAAAGTTATTTCTGACTTCGCTGCTCGTAAGGCCCATAGAATCCGTTTATGAAACCGCTGATCCTATTTTACCTTCAATAAAAGATACCTCATTGCCTGTAAAATGATGTCTCGAAATTTAATTTTAATTAAGTATTAAATGGGGGCGGCAAAATGGGTCTCCCGCCCCGGGCACCTATATGGCACACTACGCCACTGTTCATTTCACAATACATCTGCACATACCAGAACGAGTGCAAGAAGAAGAATTACAAGCTAGAAGTCAAAACATAACCATCATTTTACTAAGTGACACTGTTATTTATATCCAAGACAGTTGCAAATACTTTGACGTAGACTTCAAAAATAACATAAAGTTCAGCAAGCATGCCATGGTATATGTAAAGCTTCTTATCTAAATATAAGCAGCTGATAGTCCAAATCTTTCGAACGCTTTTCCATTTGGTTCACCATATTTCCATCAGAAAAATGCAAAATATACAACTTCTTGAGAATGTTTACAGGAATATATTACAAAACTCTCACTATGAAGTATTAGTCAAAGAACAGCAGATGTAATCCCTATTCAGTAGCGTTTGTTGCAACTAGTTTTAAGGGCTTTGAAGAATCTTGAAGGAAATCCAAAACAGTAGTACATCAACTAATTCAGAAGAATATTTTCCACACTCAGAAATATCTAAATACCATAATTAGGTATTATCGATGGCAAATTGAATAAATATTTTGATGCCAAAATAGAGCTTATGGCTTGAATTAAAAATTCGTTCGATTCAAAAGTTTTAATTCACAAATATTCATTGCAAAATTAAAATCATTTTTTGTTGAAAAATTAGTTTTTTCTTTACTTGGAATAATAATTAAGTAATAAGCTTTAACTTGTCTTCAAAAATCTTATAAATTTTTCGTTCCAAATGTCTCAAAATTTAAATTTTAAAATTTTCGGTTTTGAATTTCAATGGTAGATATGATTGTAGCTGACGCTTAAGGTGCCAGTCTTCTATTCGCAATAGGAGGATTATTTCTCTATTTATCTATCTGTATGAAATAAGCCCCTTAAATAAGCCTCTACATATTTTTCAAACCCATGAATCCAATTCGTCTTAACTCTAAAAAAAAAATATTTGAATAATTTTTAATACCTATTCAAAAAGTTTTACAAACGAATATTTATTATATTCGTTTGAGGTACCATATCAATCATTTGTCAAAATATCAAACATCGAGTCTTACATAAAACCAAAATTATTTCGTATGCCTGCCACATGCCACTTGTTATATGCAAGTACTCGTACATAATAATTGGATTCACTCACATCAAATGTCAAAGTTAATATCTTGTAACAAACATTGAGGTTTTGAATACGAAAATAACAAATCACTTACAAGCCTACAAATACATCGATCAACGTTTACTTGTTTGGTAAAAAGCTTAGAGATTAGTCAAGCCCATTACAATTTCTCAAAAAAATAAAAGAAAACGAAAAAGATGAAATGATCATATAGCGTTAACCGAACTCTAGAGAGTCTTGAATATCAAGCTGTCAAAATACCATTATTCAGTCGATTCACACAATCCGAAGGCTCGTTTGTATTGCTGCCATCATGACAGCATTTAAGATACAAATCATAAATCAATTGATACATAATTGTGATACCGAATGAATACTCAAGCTGTGGACTGGTCGTTTTTTTTTTGCGTTAGCCCCAAAGACTAATGACTTGATTAGCGATGTTAAATGGTTAAATGATCGTTGGAAACACTTGACGTGATGTGATCATGATCACCAAGGTAAAATTCTGAAAAGACCAATCTCTAGTTTGGGTTATCTGAAAAATTAAGCTGATTGAGTTTGTTGATTGAGTAAGTCTAAGGACAGAAAGAACATGATGATGGAATTAGGCATTTCACTTTAAGTTACCTAGTAATACAAGTAGTAATTTAACTTGGGATGGGTATAAAAATAGGAATGTGAGTATACTGTACATTCGTAAGAAAAAAATCGAACTCGAAATTATGATCAAACTTCAAATAAAGATGATAGGAAAGGTGAAGAAACTCAGTCACACTGGGTCAATAGGTTTCTGTTTGGCCACTAGGCAAAGGCTTAAACCATGTATTATATTTATAAATAAGTCAATAAAATAAAAACTTTGCTAAACAAAATTTCTATCTTGTACTGCCCCAAGGTTTTAATAAGTTTCCATGAGACCAAAAAAAATTTCTAGAAAAGTGATTAATTTTCCCCTCAAATGTAAACATTGTTTTATAGTCAAGTGTGTGATGTGCTTTTTGCTTTCCAGCCGAGGTTTTGCTCGCCGGTCTTGCCAGGATCGTCCTGAAGAAAACACGAAACTTCAGAGGAAAAGGTCTTCAAACCTTATTACAAAATCTTCATTGAAAATAACTCTTATATCTATAATACACAATATTCTGCTACTAGTATTTAAATTAATTCTGGAAATAGAATGATTCACGGGTATCAGCTCTCCTGGATTCAAGTCTTGCTGTCTTGTATCAGTTATACTGGTTGCTTATGATTCGGATTTCGGTTTTCTGGTATTTGGTTCCGGGTGTTCTGGCTCCTGGTAATTCGGCTTTTAAACTGGTCCTATTATTCGGACGTCGGGCTTATGACGGAATCGGACGGTACTACGCCCCTGGTGTCGCTTAAAACCACAGGCTAAGACGCTCTGATACATCAGCAGGTACATCACCCCTGGTGGCATTAAAACAGCGCAGCGGGCTAAACGCTCTGGTACATCAGCAGGTACCAAAGCTCCTGGTGGCAATTAGGACGTTAAACTTCGAACTAAGACCCCTTACCACTAGTGGGAGGAAGCCGTAGTAAGAAATAGCTGGACAATCTCACCTTCCTAACTTGTCTTTCAACGAAATACTATATGAGAAACATTTTTCGAGATGCAATTCTTGTTCATATTCAGCATCGGCTTCATTGGACTACAGACATTAGCCGAAGCTTCAGTGACATTGCTCAGTTAAGTTGCCCGGAAAACATTTAAGCTACGTCAAAATAACAAGAGTTCCAATCAATATAGAATCGTAAACGCAATCTCTAATGACTTCAAGATAAATGTTCTTTAATATCAATCGATTCAATATATTTCACATACATATTTCAGTAGATTATGTCCATATAATAGTACATACTCGTAACATTACAGTTGAAATTTCGGTCTGGTCTTTGTATTCTGATGTCAGGTTTTTGACGGTATCAAATGGTTTTACGATCTTAGTGTCACTTAATAACAGCAGGCTCAACCGCTCTGGTAGGTTAGCAGCAGTGGCAATTCTGACGTTTGACTTAAAAAAAATCAAATTTACTTGTGTTGTCTGACTTTGTATATGTCCAAAGGAGTTAGTCCTCATGTTACATGATGAACGAATAATAATAATGCATTAGATTTTGCTGTGACATCATGTGTCCATGGTGGATGTGAATTGAATGTGGTAAAGTACAATTCTCACTAGTAATACCAAAGTTAAATAAACTTGAGTAGCATGGAACGCTTCGCTACAAGTGTTTCAAAGATTGTGAAATTTGTTGGTCACTTGCAAAAAGCATTCGAAATTCTACTTGGTCTTCGGTTTCTAGGCTCGTCTTTTACGACAATCCTGTTTGGCTTGAAGCACAATTCACTGTTAATTCGACGCTCCCAGAAAATGTCATACCTCCTCCAGTACTTAAGGGTGTGAACGATTTTATAGGACAATAATTCTTCTTTCGCACTCTAACAGTTGCAAAGGTACCGAAAGACCTCGATATACACAATTCCGCTGACCCAGATAATATCCCTTCACATTATTTTGAAGAGGTGTTCTTCAACGCTGGCAAAACAATTGCGTAAGCTTTTCCGTCTGTCTTTCTCCGAGTAGATGGAAAACAGAATTTGTCCAGCCTGTCCCTAAAAAAAGGCGAATCTTCTTTCCCCTTTAATTATCGTCCAATTGCACTCTTGGCCCTTCTTTAGGAGATTATGGAAACGCTGATAAATTATGGCTTTCGTAGCAATAGGTTCATTCATGATCTGAAGGTATATCCCACCGAACACTGGTACATATCATTACTTCGTTTTGATTATTGTACTTGATATTTCAAAAGCATTTGATAGAGTTTGAGATCAAGCTATCTTATGGAAAATGCGTGCATTTGGTATCGATGAGTCTCTTCTTTATTGGATTAGAAACTAACTTTTGAACCGCTCAATACAAGTTGTATTGGACGGTTTTAAGTCTGCAATTCATAAAATAAATGTTGGAGTGCCACAAGGCTCCGTTTTGTCTCCTAATCTCTTTATAATATTCTGAAACTTCTATTCTATTAAATTGTTTTCCTGACGACCGACAGTAACCTCAGCTTCTCATATTCGTTTCCAAATTCATGCTTTTGTTTTTCAGATGTGGATCTATAATGGTGGCTTATGATAAGCTTAAGCTAATCCCGAAAGCATTTTTAAAAAGGGATAATAAATCACGTAGAATTTAATGCTTCAAAAACTCGATTCTGTCTTTTGTCATTTAAGTGGAATTCATCGCCAATGCTGCTTAAAAATTATTGGCACTTGAAATGCTGTCCCCAGCTCAATATTTCCCTCGCACTAAGCTCAAACATTTTAGGGGTATTCGCAATCCCTTAAGTACGCGCAAGATCGGCGAAACAACTGCAACTGCTGCCCTAGGTCATGCGCAGATTCTACAGAAATACACGGGAAATAGAGTATGTACTGACTACATAACACCCCGCTTTGACTTTTACAAGCTGTTCAAGAACGCTTTTCCTAGTAGAGAGGACTGGCAAATCAACGAGCCATCTACCTGCGAATAGATAATATCAATATATACCGACAGTTCCAAGATGGAAACTGGTGTTGGTGCAGGATTCTTTTCAGAAACCCTTGGACTATCCAGCTCATTCAGACTTCCTGATTACAGCAGTGTCTTTTAAGCTGAGGTCCTGGCAGTAACGAAAACTGCTAGACAAGTCTCAATGATGACAATACCACAAGCTGATATCACCTTTTTCATTGATAGCTAAGCGGCAATAAAAGCGATTTATGCCATTGAAATCAAATCGAAGCTTGCAATTTGCTGTGGCCAAGAGCTTAGGGTTCTTGGTACACAGCACAACATAAGACTCTGCTGGATTCCTGGTCACAGCGGTGTCCCAGGTAATGAAAACGCTGACGAGCTGGCAAGAATAAAATCAACACTTGATCCTAATCAAGCTGACACCACAGTTCAAGTTCCACCCTGTAATCTAAAACAGGTAATCAACTAATCAAGAGTAAAGTTCTAGCCTTAACAAACAAGAGATGGAACTCCCTTGATTCCTGTCCTACAACCAGAAAATTATGGCCTAGTTTCAGCAAACAAAAGACCGACGTTATCATCCAACTGAATAAAAAGTCTCTTTCTCTTCTCGTGAATAACATTCAAAAATGAATGTTATTAGAGAAAAACTCTTGATAAGCGTTAGATTTATTTTTAAAATGACTTAAACAACTCCTTTAGTAGTTGGAGCTAAATACTGAATAAGTCGTTTTGTAGTGGTTTCTTAAAAAAAAAATAAACTTTTGTATACAAACTTCTAAAACATTTTAAAGAAAATATTTTGCTACGCCAAATTAAACTTTTTATTACTGTAAGAATAAAAATTAAATATCCAAGAAAATATTAAGCCGTTTTTGAGATATCGAGTTTTCTAAGAAAAAAATGATTTTTTTTTCAAAATTAAAAAAATGTTTTTTGAAGTAAAACTTCTTTTCCGGCGTTGGGGGTAAAAAAATTTCTATGCAGCTGTCAGTGACATGTCAAACCGCCACGCCATCCGTCAAAGACAGCGACATGTTTTTAGCATGTGCAAAGTAAAACATGAAGTTGGATACGATTTAGAATTTACATATTTCAAATGGCTGCATTCAAAGATAAACATAAAACTATAGGTTCAGACGCGCAATGGCTATGCAACCGAATAATTATTGACAAGCATATTGCAATCCAAATAAATTTTACCAACACCTAACCCTCGCATACAAAGTACTGGCCAAAAAGTTGGGTATATCCACTACCATTTGTATTCTTGCTGTCATAGACGGCATGCCATATGACCATCAGGTTGCCTGAAAGTTTTGAAATTATACTTTTTAATAATATTTATTCGCTTAATCGCACACGCCACCGACATTTGTTTTGGTATTTATAAATTTGAACGTCACCCGACTAATCAATCAAATACTTTAATAATTATTAATTTTACAAGAGGGCCGCTGTCAGTGTACTTGCTTTCCAAGTTGCCTGGATACTGAATTAATGCCATGTGACTACTAAGTTGCTCGGGTTTGTACGGGTTAATAAGAAATGCTTGTGTACATTACAAGATTACAACATGATTGCCAATACTTGCACGTGCAGCCCTAGGGTAAATACAAACAAAGCGAGGCAACTTGCTTGTCAAGTGGCATGGGAGTTTTGTACTTTTCTTCTCGATTTCATTTAAGGCTAGGCGCGCACATTCAATTTTTTGAAGTAAAACTTCTTTTTCGGCGTTGGTCACGTTATCAGTCAAAGTTAGCGACATGTTTTTAGAATACAAAATGTTTGTTCGTAGGTTATAATCTTACAGAAGCTTTGCTTGAGGAAAAAGAAGTTTTACTTCAACCGCGCGTACGTCAGTACACACAATCTTTTTTTTTTAAGTTTTGAAATGCAATGTTTTCCAAACTTTTTATAAGCTTCTCAACAAGAAATTTCATTAAAATCCGTTATCAAAATTGGTTGTACCGTTTTTGAGAAAATCAAAAACAAAAAAAAAAAAATGGTTCCATAGGTGGGCACCATTAATAACCATTTTTCGGAAATATTTTTTCAACCGTTACCTAGCTTTAAAAAATTATCCTTTTTTTTGTATTTTTTGTTCTTAAATCTATCGAACTGTTTTTGAGAAAAAAAAAATATCTACATATAACATTTCGATAAACAATCGTATGGTATAGTTATATTTGGTTTAAAAAAAAATAAAAAACATGTGGGTGGAAAATTAAAAATACTAACTTCCAAGCAATTGAGGAATAAAGTCCTATCGAGAAATACGAAGGAGACACTGTACACAACCCTGATCATCCCGGTCTTGCTATTTGGTGCAGAAGCATGGACCCTTTCCCAGGCGGATGAAAACTCCTTTGGTGTTTTTGAGAGAAAGGTTCTTCGCACGATTAATGATCCGGTTTGTATCGATAGGCAAAATAACATCTGGCTAAGACGATACAATCATGAATTGTACGAGATGTACAGCGACATGTCCCTAGTCAAGAAAATACGTATTCAGCGGTTAAGATGGCTAGGGCATGTTGAGCGAATGAACATTGACGCTCCATCCCGTAAGGTATTTAACGCTATGCCAGAGGGTACGAGAAACAGAGGCAGACCTCATCTCCGGGGGCGTGATCAAGTTGAGGTAGATTTAAGGCAACTTGGGACTCGAAACTGGAGGCAGCAAGCTAGAGTAGGGCCAACTAACGTAAAGTAAGTAAAATAACTTCCAAGTTTAAAGAAAATCGGCAGATCCGTTTAGGCTGTAGTCGAAAAGACAGAAAGACAGACAGAATTGCGAGACCCACTTTTTTCGTCTTCTTTTTTTGTTATGTCAACTTTGATCAAAATCTCGAGTTCGATCTTCTTTACGAATGCATATAATACCTGAAAGTCGCAAGTAAAAATCTTTTTTTGAGAATACTTTTCCCTTTTATTTCTTTTTTTCATCTATGTACGAGTATGTATGTGTGCCTAAGACAATAATTCCTCTTCCATCAAATCCAAACAATTGACCCCTGTATCTTCAAAATTAAATCCCAAATAAAACCGCCTTTACCTACCACATTGTTGTTTTTTTTATTTAAAATTAACACACAAAAAAAAACTAATAAAAACTATTTAACAATCTAGTGACAACATGCTCCACTAATGAGCACGTCACTTGGAATGAATTTATGACACTTCCCTTCGATATCATGTCACTGAGAATGCAAAGTTAATTTCCATTTAAATTGCTTTTATCTGATCTAACGCACCGCAGCTCTACCGCTGCGCCGCACTGTCGCGTCGCCGTTGGTCTCGCCACAACGCCTCAAAGTCGTCGACCAACCAACACTATTTTGTAGTTGTAATTCCTACTGAAGCTCCTGTTGGTCAGTCGCCTTGCGTATAGGTTCTCATTTCCAACAAATTGACTTCACTTCTTTGTTGTTCTAAAATACGAACATACATAGCTTCAACATTGTATTGACTCTCCAATGTTATTTAGCTCCTTTCCAAATTACTTGGGTCAATGTCCAGGTTCAGCCCCAACGCCACACCACAAGCCTTCAGGCTAAGGCACGTTCAGCACCAAGTCAAATGAGCCACCGAATTTCCCAGTATCTCTATATAGGTAGTATACCTATGCCACATCGCATCGGCCGACTACAATAAAAGAGCCATATTGAAGATAATTAAAAGTTCATGTCTCACATGTATTCGTTGGCGGCAACAATTAAGGAAGGCTTTTAACTTCTTTAGGCTCTGATATTTTTATTCCGATGCTACTGGCTAATAGGGGTCTTCCAAGAACTAAATCAAAAAAGAAACAATGCGTTTGAGGAAAATAAGTCGGTTAATTAGCATTATCTCGGGGTATTTTGTTGAGAGTGATTGTTTGCGTTTGATAAAATTTAACATACATTTCAATTCACTTAAGGGAATAACGACTTTTCAGTGTTAAAAATAACAGTTCCGTGTTTTTAAAACAATGTTCCCGGGCAGTAAAATAAGACTGATTTAAGATAATAGACCCAAAAAATAAAATAAAAGTCTTGATGATTTACACGGTGAAATCTTAAGGGTCTCAATTTGACCTCGATTTTGGGAATATGAGAAATATGTTTTTTTTTCTTAGATTAAGAATTTTATTTTTCAATTTGTGTTATATACAATTTGACTTAAAACTAACTTATTACTAAATGAAATCATATTGGCTCAACAATAGTGGTCCAACGTTCTTTATTTGACTTTACATAATGCTATTTGCTTTCAATACCACATTTGGCGTGTTTTGTTGAGCTTCTTAATGTACAAATTAGGCTGAAAACACACCGGATAAAGCAAAACGTGTTTTTTTTGTTTCGTAAAACAAGAGAACATTATTTCTTATGAGAATAAACACACTAAGGCTGAAAACACACCGTATAAAGCAAAACGTTTTTTGTTCGATAGTCAAAAAAACATTTTTTATTTGAACACACACCAAGCGAAACAGAATAAAACAAAACAAAACGTTTTGTTTTTTTGTTTCGTTTGGTGTGCGTTGAAATGAAACAAAATACAAACTATCGTAAAAGATTAACTCCGGCTGAAAGATTATAACTCTACGGCAAGTTAACACAAATAACAATTTTGTGTTTACAAAACAGACATTATGTGTTTATTTATAAGAAAAGAGAAAAGTTTTTAATCTTGCCAATCTTCAAATGTCATAGTAGAAAGTAGCAATCCACAGCTTATCAATAGTAAGTTTATTGGCATGTTCCTTATCTTTATAATTATAGATAGGGCTTCTTAATTAAAAAAAATTAACTTCTCTCCATCTACATATTTCATATTTATTTAAAATTTGTGCACAGAGTAAACGTAGAAGCAAATAAATCTGTAAAGTGCAACGAAAGAAGAAAATAAAAACAACGGAGTCAAAATTTTGTTTTGCAAAAACAACAGGTCAGTTATCGGCAACGAAACATGTTTTTCTGTTTTGCTTTTGTTTTTATGTTTTGTTTCATTTGGTGTGCGTTGCGCCATAAGAAAGTATGCAATTATCGTCAACGACCCTTGTTCGAAACAGTTTTGTTGCATTCGGTGTGTGTTGCTCGTATACAATAGCATGTATTTTCGACAACCACCATCGTAACACTTCAAAACAAAAACATGTGTTTTGTTTCGTTTTCTTTGGTGTGTTTAGTCTCATAAGAAACAATGTTCTCTTGTTTCACGAAACAAAAAAACATGTTTTGCTTTATCCGGTGTGTTTGTTGCGCAACGCACACCAAATGAAACAAAACATAAAAGCAAAACAGAAAAACATGTTTCGTTGCCGATAACTGACCTGTTGTCTTTTGCAAAACAAAATTTTGACTCCGTTGTTTTTATTTTCTTTTTTCGTTGCACTTCACAGATTTATTTTCTTCTACGTTTACTATGGACGTAGATGGAGAAAACTAGTTTGTTTTTTTTTTTTAATTGAGGCAAGAAGCCCTATCTATAATTATAAAAATAAGGAACATAAACTTACTATTGATAAGCTGTGGATTGCTACTTCCTACTATGACATTTTTGAAGATGGGCAAGATTAAAAGCTTTTATCTTTTCTGATAAATAAACACATAATGTCTATTTTGTAAACACAAAATTGTTTCAGCCGGAGTTAAGCTTTTACCATAGTTCGTATTTTGTTTCATTTTAACGCACACCAAACGAAACAAAAAACAAAACGTTTTGTTTTGTTTTGTTTTATTCTGTTTCGCTTGGTATGTGTCTAAATAAAAAATGCTTTTTGACTATCGCATCAAAAACATTTTGCTTTATCCGGTGTGTTTTCAGCCTTAAGAAATGTTACTGAAGAGTGAATGTGCTGTTAACTTGTTGTTTTTGTATTTACATGTGCAAAATAAGCTTAATATGTAACATTTCTTAATGTGTACATTAAGAAGCTCAACAAAACGCGCCTATTAATGTTTTTTTTGTCTAATTCATGATTTTTTAATATTAACTTTATTTTGATTGCATCACAGCGTGTTGCAAACGCTCGTCTTCGAATGACAGTCACTGGTGTTCGGAGGCAGATGAGTTCAGTCTTTTCGCTCTTTATCCTCAGTCCCCATTTGACATAGTATTCCCATAGGTTTTTAATGTGCTCTTGCACTCTCCTGGGAGCAATTTCTGGTGAAAAAGCGGTGGCTTATGTGATTGAGTAGTCTGCATAAAGCTTCGTCTTTGTACCTGATATGCTGGCTGGTTGATCAGCAGTGTAAATGTTGAACAGCAGTGGTCCAAGTTTTGATCCTTGAGGAACTCCAGCGTTCATTCCTTTGTTTGATGGCACATGTTTTTCTACTTGCACATAACAAAGTCTATATGTTAGGAAATTTTTGATTATTCTTACCATGTAATAAGGAAGTCCAAGTTCCGAGAGTTTGAATAGTAATCCTTTTATACAAACGCTGTCGAAAGCTTTTTCGATGTCCAGCAAACACGCTACAGTGGTTTCCTTTTTGTTGAGTCCAATTATAACATCAGTATGGAGTCCTAGTAATGGATGTAGGGTAGAGTATTTATTTCGAAAGCCATACTGAAACTCCGGTATGACATCTCTTTCTCTGAAGAAAACGTTGAGTTTCTTCAATTTCAACGGCTCCAGTATTTTACTCATACAGCTGAGCAAAGAAATTGTCCGATATCCTTCCACATTTGCGCGGTTGTTCTTCTTCGGGACAGGGACAACTTTTGCGGTTTTCCAGGCTGCAGGGAAATAGCTGTTGTTCAGGCAGTTATTAAAGATTATAGTCAACAGGAGAACAGTAAGATTTGGTAACTTTTTAAGCACGTAATTAGAAATCTTGTCGCTTCCTGCTGATTTTTTGAGTGAAGATAATGTCAGCCACTTCTTCAGGAGAAGTGAAAACATCTGTCAGTGTCGGCTCCGATGATGGGATTTCCTCGTTGAACAGGGTCACGGTTTTGTTGGTTGCTGATATCTCCTGAATGCGAGTTTCTACATCTTCGATAAAGTCAGGAAGGAGTATGGGAGGGCGGTCTTTGAAACTATTATGAAAGTGATTTGCAAACACTTCAGCTTTCTCAGCAGAAGTTGTTGAAACTTCTTGCTCGTAAAGGATGGTGTCTGGAATTGAGTTCGTTCTTCCAAAAATCAGATCGATCTTTTGAAACGTGTCAGGCCCAGATTTGTTATCTACGAGTCTCTCCCGGAAATCCTTTTTCTGATGATGTTTTACTACCTGGTTAAACATTATGTTAGTGCACTTAAGTTCTGAATGTAGCCGACGCGACGGTAAGCGACATTTTAACCATTATGGGTCCTGTGGAATATTCTTTTGAGGCTTTTGCGGAGTCTTTGTGGGTGAGCATATATTAATTGAATATATGCTGGGGTAAGTTTCCATATTTATCTCTGTTGGTGCGGGGTATTTTCTACCTATCCAAAGCATTGTTGACCACTGTTTCAAATTGAGCAATGGTGTTATCGATCTCATTGTTGTTGAGAGTGTTGACGCTGCAGACTTCTGGTAGGCGTTATTCAACTTTTGAATGGTATCTTATCCAGTTCAGTTTCTCATATTGGATTTGGAATTCTGGAATACGAAGTTCAGTTGTAATCTCAACCGCCAGATGGTCCGAGTGACTATCGTGTGCAACACAAGTGAAGTTTTGGAACTCAGGAAGGGTGTTCGTAAAATCGGACGTCACTAAAAATAAATCTAGGAGCGACGGAGTTCTTAGAAATATGGACCTGTGTTGTGATATAACCACCAGTGAGTGAAGCTCGGGGTTGTCTTGCAGCCAGTCCACAATTGCTTTACACTTGTTGTATGCTGAGACGAGAAGCAGCGTCTCATTATCAGACATATTGATCACAACGGCTGTTGTCTCCATGCAGCGCAGTACAGGTACCCTAACGTAATCGCTTTTGAGGTCCGATTTTAAGAGGATGGCAGTTCCTCTACCTTCAAATGTCTTATTGTCCTGTTTAAATGATGTGTTGTCTTCCGGTTTAAAAAAAAAAGTTTAGTGAAATACGTCTGGCTGTAGAATAAATAAAATTAACGTTATATGTAATAAAGGATAGGTAGTTTCTTAATACATAATGAACAAATAAGTTAACCCAATATAACTGTCTTTTCTTTATCATTCATGACCACTCGGACGAACATTGATCTTTACACGTCTTAACTGTGAGTCACGGCATTAACACTTTTTTTTCGGAGTACTGCCACTTGCGAAGCAGCAAAAAAGTAAAAAGTGTTTCCCATGTAACACGTTCCGCAAAAAGTTGTGGGACTTAGAACTTTCTGCTAACAACATGCCTCCAGAAACGGTTGAGAGTTGTAATATTGCAAAATATTAAAAATATATTTTCGTTTATCCCGTAATTGTTTTTGTAGAAGAAAAAAGCAAATACCTAATTTCATCAAATTTTCAACACCCTTGGCCATTATTGTTGAAAGCTTTCTTCTCAATTTCAATTATGAGTTTCAAAAAAAGCTCCCAAACAAATCGGGAAAATGAAAGCAGCTTCTATTATAGCTCAATAACATTATTGGCGCATCGATATAACATTAGTGTACTAATAGAACAATCAGAACAATAACTTTATCTGGTATTCAAGAAATTTAGTTCTTTTATTTTTTTTTTTTTGTGATTTGACATTTATATTTTTTGAACAATCTGTTCATAGACAGTTAGGTACAATGAAGTAATTGCCTATTAGTTGGCCACCTGTTTGATGGGATCAGGGTTGCGAATTTTTGAATTAAAAAAAAAATCAGTCATAAGTCTGTAGATGATTTGTGAATTAAAAAAAATTTAAGTCATGAGCAAGTTAGTAACTTATGAATTAAAAAGAAATTAATTCATAAGCTATTTGGTAAATTGTAAATGTTTAAGCTTGTTTTGACAACATAATTATTTAAATATTAACGAAGGTAGATTTCAAGCTTTTGTGTGTCATAAAATTATTATACTAGCTTATAAATTTTAGAAATAATAATTTTTTAATCCATTAATTCATAAGTCACCCACTGGCTTGTGAATTAAAGCCAAGCTTAAGCTTAAAAGTGACTAAGTTTTGCAACGCTGGATGGGATGTACTCTGTTCAGTCATCTTTTACTACCAAAAAGTTTCACCTTATTTCCAATCGCCTTGAACTATAGTCCATATTACATCGATGAACTGAAGAAAGTGCAAAGATCTGCTAGAGTTGTCACCTCAGGGGCTCTAAGATCTTGCCCAACTGATGTGTTAAGCGGTTTTTTGTACATTTTATCACTTGTTTTACACATTAAGTACTTAGTATCTTGCAACCCATTAAGACTATTCGAATCAAACTCTTGGATTGCCAAACATTAGCTATAGCAATATTACGGAGTTGTTTCTAATAAAGAAATATTCTCGAGTCCCACTGACTCCGGCATCGCACCCCAAAAAGGGTATTGCATTATTATGTAGAAATATAATAAATTCCCAATGCTTAATTTGATATGCAGACCCAGACAAGATCTAGCCGGATCGTAACAACCTGTATTTTTGGTCAATATGAGATCATGCTGTGGGGACTCGCGCAAAAAGGAAACTATTTTTCATTTCCTCTGCAAACACCCTGCTGTGCCAAAATGGTAATGGTAATTGTACCAAAATGGCGCTATCCAGCGCTATACTCTGTCCAACAAAAATTGTCAGTACAGGCAAGATAGGTTGTTTGCCTCTCATTCTGGTTGCATTGCCATGCATAAGTGTTACGCCTTTTAAAGCTCTCACAGGGATTCCGTAGTTTACATTATAAATCGCCGCAAATTAGAGTAAAAAACGCGTAGGGCTTCCTTCTGTCGATTCAAAACGACTGAAAACAATATTTAATTTACCTTTTCCCACAACACCAAGCGGGAAGATAATAGGCGCGTTTTTTTTTATGCTGAAAAGCAATACGACAACACTCAACATACTCATCTTCTTAAAATGTGTTTTCAAAAGCTGCAAATCCCAAAAGCTCCTTAATAAAAACCACTCAAAAAGCTTCTTGCTTGCAATTGAGAATGATAATGGTAACTCTGTTTTGATGTAGATAAAGAGCGCACGATCGTATTGAGTTTTGACTTTTGAGTGACACTTGACAGCTTGACACTCTTGACAGTATCTCATCAGCAGTGGGATACGACGGTCGTGTTGGGGTGTAAAACTTTTTGCAAAGAATTACAACAACAATTCCTTACGAAAAGTCAGTGGCTTGCTCTTTTTTTTGTGGCATTTTTCCTAACGCATTGTAGTGAGGGTGCATCAGGCGCCACTGCTTTAGAAAAAGCTCTCCCATAAGGCCTGTACTGACAATTTTTGTTGGACAGAGTATAGTTGCGAGCCACTGCCAGTGGTCGCCTACCATAGTTCATGTAAATACCTATTTTGCAATGTGCACTATTTTCTTTATAACGAAATTAAAGAAATTACATGAAAGCTATGAAGCTTCCCAAAACGCATGGAAACAGTACGTCGGATCTATCCCTAAGTTCTTCTTTTCACATCTACTTTTCAGTGTATGTTCCATGACATGGCTGGATCAATTCTAAGTCGATAAAAATATGGTGATTCTTTACTTAATGTCAAGATTTAGTCAATGATGATATGCCGAGTCGGATACGAGCTTTGCGTTGATTTCGTTAGTTATTCGATCGCCAGTTTGGTTAATGGATTCTACGCCTTGAAAAACTACGTATTATCGTATTGAAAGCTGCTCAAAATATTAAAATAAGTGCCAAGTATTTTTCGAACATGAACATGAATTATTTTATGCTCTACACGTCTAAACAGCCATCTTCTAGAGGCTTGAGAACTTGTTCAGTTGAAAACTTTATTTGATAAAAAAAATTCACATACGTAATTTGTTTTTTCCCAATGGTCGTTCGCAATAGGGTCTTAAGAATCATCTCCTTAGAATGTCATGCTTCAAATCAAGATAGTTTGATAAGGCGTATAATAAAAAGTCTTTGCTTGCAATTTTTGCTTTGTCAAACTAATTTTTCAATTGGCCTTCTGATCCCTTAATGACCCGTTTTCAAACACCGACAGCTATAAGAGTTGCTACCTGTAAGCTACAACTATCTGTAAATTGCACCTTTGCCCTCGTGCTGATCCTCAAACAAATAACACTATACACCTGCGCACTAGCCACTTTCATAGAAGGTAGAAGGTGTCAAGCAACATTTGTCTGCATCATCAATCGGTCGAGGCGTCATCGTCATTCGTACATAATATCTAAAAGCGGTTTACACTATACCTCGCCTAATGATAACAACGCAGCGCAGGGGAGGAACGAGACGAAAGACGTTCCCATCCTCATTTGTTTGTCGCATCATATCTAAGTACAAGACAAACCTGTTATAAACATATTAATGGTTTCCGAGAAATTTTTCTCAATGACCCTTCAGAGACGCATCAGGGAATCCTCCCAATTAGAAGAAGCAGATTTTCGGGTTTACGTTTCCAGATTGAGCATCTCCAGCCAGGTAATGCGTATTAAAGTTTTGTGTGTGTAAATTGATCGTCGGTCGTCCTATTGTATCTCAAAGATTATTTTCCCTGAGCCATCTTCCTATTGTTTGTTATTCTCACCTGAATTTGGAATCCGAATTTCTGGATGGATGCTTAGAGCGAGAGATAAAAGGAAGGGATTTCTATTATCGGGCGAAAAAGGTTTTCTTTGTTTGTACGTTAACCTGTCAGAAAGTTGAGGTAGGGGATGTGCTGAGGAGAAGCCTATCCTTACATTAAGTTTTTAAATTATTATAAATAATAAACCGGAAAATTCTCATGGTTTCAAAAAAAAAAAAATATGTAAAGGGGCTCCATTCAGGGAATTCTTTGTGGACCTTATTTGAGAAAAAGACCTATATCGGCTTTACCACTTCACCTACTACACAGAAATTTAATTATTTCAACAATGAAAAAGTGGCCGAACAAATCGTCCGTAATGTGAAGAGGCAATTTATGTTTTTTTTTTAAATTTTTTTTTGTATACGCAAGAATAGGGCACGAAAAAGGGCTCATGAAGATATTTTCTAGATGTTATAAATTTCATTAAGAATAATCATCAAGAATCGTAAAACATCGCCTATTAAAAGTAAAGGTTTTGGGGATCGTGGGTATTTTACGACATCTTATGTAAATTTGAGCAACTGAGTGTTAATTAAAATATTTGAATTTTATACCTTCCACTGATTGTAGTAGATAAATAAAAGAAATAGGACTAAGGCCCCCCATTTGACAATGCTATCGACATCAGAATTAAATGAGCTTTCGAAGAATAAGAACATGCATCTGAAAACGAATATGGGAAGCTGAGAGTACTGTCGTCAGCAAAACCATTACAAGTTTCAGACAAAAGATCATTGATAAATATTAGAAAGAGTGTTGGAGACAAAACGGAGCCCTACGGCAAACCAGCATCTATTTTGTGAATATCAGATTTAAAATCATTCAATACAATTATTAGTGTTGTGCAGTTTGAAAGGTAGTTTCTAATCTAAAGAGAAAGAGATTCATCAATACCAAATGCACGCATTTTCAATAAGATAGCCGGAGCCCAAACTCTATAAAATGCTTTCCATATATATGTATGTATATCAGACCACTAGAGGACATATTGCTACGAAAGCCATACTGCCGGTTATTAAAACGCTTTCGTTCTTCAAGATATTTCTTGAGCTTATTAATTATTAGGGATTCCATGACCTTAGAAAGAAGCAATCTAAATGCAATTGGACGAAAGAAAAAAGTGAAAGATTCGCTTTTTTTAGGGGCAGGATGATCAAATGCTGATTTCCATCCACTTGGAAAGATACCAGTAGAATAGAACAGATGGAAAACCTTACGCAATGATTTTTGCAGTGTTGAAGAACACCTCTTCAGAAAAATAGGGGGTATTACCTTGGCCAGCGGATATGTGTCTATCGATATTTGTCCTATAAAATCAACTACGCTCTCTGTTATAGGGGAAGCATGACACTCACAGCGTCGAATTGACAGCAAACTGTTACATAAGAAGTGTCATTGAAAACTATCATAAGAACCGAAGACGAAGTTGTATTTCGTACGTTTTTTACAACTGACCAAACATTTATAGTACCTTTGGGACATTTTAGTATCCGAGCTGCCAACAAATAAGAACAGTATTGAGTGCAACACGGCCCTTGACGTTTTTTTTAGAAAAACAGTATTACTTTTGAGTCTTACAAGATGTTTTACCTAGGATGCACTAAAACTCTTGAACACGTTGATTCGGTCCGGATGTGGTTCCTTCCTCTTATTTTATCTCCATTTTTCTTTGTTTCATCTGTAGCGATGTTTTATTGGAAATCTATAGCTAGCGCAGTAATACAAGCACAAAAAAAACACTTCATTCACTCTTTAACTCACCCTTTTATAAACTCCCAAAGTTGGTTTCAGTGTATGTATGTATGTGTCAAATACTTACTACTTGTTGAATTAATTTACACGGAAGTGTTCGAAAGATTCGTTTCTCGCAGATCGAGTTGATTTAAAGTGTTTCTCATTTTTGAAGAAATGCCAGTTTACGAATAAAACATAGGGGAGAGTGGGGCACATTTGAACACTTTTTGCTTTCCAGACTGATAAAACCTAAAATATTCGAGCAATTGGCCTGATACTTTACTCACATGAAACAGTGGTATTGACGTTCAATTTAGAAAAATATTTGGTCCGTTTAACGAAAAATTTATATTGAATTTTTATCTCCAACCAATATAGGTCCTTATGTTCAAAAGTGCCTGATGTTTGGGGGCAGTTTTGAACTTGGAAAGTGCACAGTGATATAATTTTTTTTTACTGAATAAAAGAACTTTTAAATTAAATTTTTATATTAATTTTTTAATAAGAACTTATCAATAAAACTCAAAATTAATACTTTTGTTATATCATATTAATGTATTTGTAGAAAAAAAAAAAACAAAAATCCACAAAGATTAATAAGAAAAAAAAAGCTAAATCTAAAACTTGGATTTTTAAGTAAAAGCTGAATAAGAATACGCTTAAGCTAGGTAATTAAAGATGTTTCCAGTAATAGCTATTTTAAAAGAGCCAACGCTAAGTTCATTTAGTTTTAGATTTTTTTCCAAGCCTAAGCTTCAATTTGTGTGAATAAAAATAGCTTAAACTAGAATATTTTAGTTAAAGCTACAAAAAATTCAAGATTTGTTCGAGCTGTCTAGAAAGCTTTAACTAGGTCTTATTTTCAGTATTCAATAGCTCAAAAATGAGACAGAGAACGTATAGACGCAGAGACTGACGGACGATATGACAAAAACATTTTTTACCTGAAACCAAAACTTGGCCTATAGAACAGATAACAAATTGCTTGATTAAGTGCTTGAAGCTGATTAAATTTTCTCTTAATTGTCTTAAATATCTTAAGAAAAACTAATCGGGGCAGTTTTGAACATATTCAAAAGTGCCTCAATACACTTGTTCAAATCTGCCCCCAACTGTTCCAGTGACATACAATTTATTATAAATATTTAACTGAAATATATCCAGTAACAAACTTACCGTAATTAAGTTTAAAATTTATTTTTCCTCCAAAAAAATGTGTTCCTGTTTTAAAATCGCGCAGTAATTTTTTTTAAACTCTTACAACTAAAAAACGAAAACAAAACACTTTCACTAGCAAAAAGACCTTTCACCTCTAAGTCCGAGAGACAACTGAGAGAATCAAGAAAAGTCAATGACGTTTATTGATATGGTTAAAATTTTAAATTACTTTTAAAAAAGAGTAATAAAGTAAAATTTTATAAACATTGTTCAAGTGTGCCCCGTGTTCAAATGTGCCCCACTCTCTCCTACTAATCGAAACTATTCGCCTTCGTGTAAATTGATTCAATATTTTCTGACAAATTTAATGGCAGTATTACTAGGGTTGGGTACGATATCCCGCTTTTTATAATCCCGTTTTTTTAAATCACGTTTTTATGATCCCGTTTTTTATAATCCTATTTCTTATAATCCCGCTTTTGTAAAATCAAGGTTTTTATAATCCCGCATTTTAAAATCCCGTTTTATAATCCCGTTTTTTATAATCCCCTCTCTTATTACGACGTGTAAGCAGAGAGTTATGTAAGGGGACCTACTATAGGATTTGAGGTAGGTGCGAGGTTGGGTGTATGCAGAGTTTCTTTAGCATTTAAAGAATCTGGAAAATAACCAACATAAAATCAATAAGTTTGAGCTACGTATTTTAAAAAAACGGGATTAGCGGGATTCTGCGGGATTTTAAAAAGCGGGATTATAATAGATCGGGATTTTAAAAAAGCAGTATTTTAGCAGACGGGATTTTAAAACTTTTTTTCGGGATTTTTGAAAAGCAGGATTTTAAAAAGCGGGATTCCAATACGCTCCCGTATCACTAGTTTAAAAACGGAATTATTATGGAATGGATTAAAAATTTGCATTTGAAAAAATATTTCTTCTTTAAATTTCGAAGCATTCATTCTTTGGACTAGTGAAGGCAAAGTATAACAAATTAAATACCAACGAACACGCCCTCAAGCATGCCAACATATATTTTTTTGGACACCATCTAAGCACCTCCTACGTTTCAACATCTGAAACTCAATCTTCACTAAAATATTCTTTTCCATTACTAACTTATTTTTCTTCACTAATCGTTTGTTGTTGTTTTCCATGTAAAATTTTGCAATGCAGCGTATTCACTTATCAATAAAACACGGCTTAAGTCATTTATTCAAATGGATCAAAAGGTAGAATGCCACTTTTTGTGGGAACTTAAGCATCCTCTTTATTTGTTGGCAATAATTGGAAATAGTTTGACATTTAAAATTAAAAATTTACAGAATTTCATATTGAGGAGTTGTTTAAAATTTGTTTTAAAATAGAATTTGGGGAAATAGATCCCCTCTGAAATAATTCTTCTTATTGCCCTTAGGTAGTAATATTGTTCTAATTAAGCAAACTGAGATGTACTTCTAAGACTCAGTTTCACTGTTCCCACTTACATTTTTTTTTATTTTAAATGTCCATTAATGTCATTATGTATGGAATATGACATCTGTCAAATGCCCGCCTTGGCATCTTACGGTGCCACGGATGCAAGTGCCAACTTTTAATGACTCTTTCACATAGTTTCGACTGAATTTGAGCGATGGCTTGTGTTATGTTCACGTTAACAGCATCAGTCGATTGTATAGTTTATTCGCATAAACCTGGAACTTCAGGAAGCCCAACAAGAAAAAGTATTGCGGGATCAAATCGCAAGATCATCATCATCGACTCGACAACCGGGTTCCGGTCCTGGCCTCTTTCAACAAGTCTCTCCACCTATCCCGGTCTCTAGCCGACGACGCCATCCAGTTGCGCACCCCAAGGCCTCGGGCGTCCTGGTCTACGCCATCTCTCCAGCGCAAGCATGGTCTACCACGCTGTCGTCTACCATAGAATGTACCACAAAGAACTTTCCGAGCAGGTTCCTCTTCGCTCATGCGAGCTAGGTGCCCTGCCCACCGGAGTCTACCGAACTTAATTTTTGTCACGATATCTGCTTCTAAGTAGATTGCGTACAGTTCATGATTGTACCGTCTCCGGAATCGTCCTTCCTCACATATGGGGCCAATAATTCTCCTTAAGACTTTTCTCTCGAACGCAGCTAAGAGGTCGGAGTGCCTGTTGCTAAGCACCCAAGTCTCGGATCCATACGTGAGTACTGGCAGGACCATGGTCCTGTACAGCAGCAGTTTCGAAGTTATGGTGAGATTTCTGGATTTGAAGAGCTTTGACAGACTATAGTAGGCTCTGTTGGATTTGAGAAGCCGCCCGCGTATTTCTTCTTCTATATTGTTATCGGCTGCTACTATTGACCCAAGGTATTTAAAGGATTGCACCACTTCAAATTCGTGCTCCGCTACCTTGACTGTTTGACCAACTGTTCCTCTCGCATTCGACGCCACCATGTACTTTGTTTTACCTTCACTAATGTGCAGCCCCAGATTTTGTGCCGCCTCACAGTGTGGAAAATGACAAATCTAGCGGAACTTAATTAATTTTTTTCTTGCTTCAAATATTTAATTAAAGTTAGCAATACGATTCATAGAAAACCGGTTTTTAATATGGCGTTAAAATTTTTAATCATCCATATATTAACAAAGAGGTACCTCGCTGAAAGTGAAGCCTTTGTTTATATTCGAAAAAATCACTGAGTATTTCTTTGATCTTGCAATTAAACGTGTGTCTCAGTGATAAAAGTTATAAAGTATCAAAGTTTGGAAATTTATTTTTTAGAGTCCTGAGCATCTTGCAAGGTAAGAATTAATGCATAATTTAAAATGTAAGCAAGTCATTTTGAAAACACAATTTGAGAAGTCTTAATTTGAACTTTTTTTTTTTAAGTTGAGTTTTAAAAATGTATCCTCGTGTATCTTTCGTGAAATAATTTTTTTTATAACTGTTAATTCACTATCTATCAAATTGTGTGAAATTTGGCTTTGAATATTTGCGGCACTCATACATTTTAATTTAATTTTCAATGATATGTACAGTATGAAAAATCGTAAAATTTTTGAAATTTGGCATCATAATAGAATGCGGAATGGAAATAACGTCATTTATAACTATATAATAGAAAAACACAATGTTGAGGTGGAAGATCAAAGCCTTAGAAGTCTAAAAAATTTTGTTTAAGCAAAAAAATAGACATATAAAATGGAAGAGTAGCTACCGAAGGCTTCCAAGATTTCTAGCTGCAAATGAAACATGGCTTGAAAAGTAATTATCCCTTTCAGATAAATTGAATAAGTTGCTAGGATCTAAAAGGTCGACGAATCTTAGACGCCTAGACCGCGCAGTATAGGACGACCAGCGAAAGATTTTATTGGATTCAGAAATGTCCTTTTCAAGTTGCAATGTATCTGATGACAGTAATAATGACAATGATGATGACGATGCTGTAGACGAAATATAAATTATTAAACAAATAAATACATAATGATATAATTCTCATATAAAACTACAAAAATATTTTAAAGATGTAAAGTTTTTAAGCTTAGATAAAAGATGTAATATCCAAAACTAATCAAAAATTTATTCATCTATATTTAGAATGGACGTTTATCTTGGAATTCTAGGCTGTTTATTGATATAATGTATATATAATTGTCTTCAGTTTAAAGCATGAGAACAATTAGAAGGACAAACTGCGCGTACAGCTAGTTTAATATTATAATGAATAAAGAGTAGTTAAATTTAACAGTTTGGTCCTAAAAACGATGTTTTATATTTTTGGGACAAAAATAAATTAAAAATGCGGATATTTTGTAAAAATTTCACGAAATTATAATAAAATATTCATTTTATGTTTTAAATAAGGTAACTAGATCTTTTATTATTAATTATTATTAATGTTTATAGTTATATTAAGTTTCCAAAGGTCCCACTACAGTGCATAAAACAGGTATTTTTTTAGAGCTCGTTTTTTTTTTTTTAAATTGACAAACTATAAAAATATTTGATGTTTTCAATTATTTTGTAGTTTTTTGTAATGAATACTACACACAAAAATATCAAAAAGTTTGTTTTTTCGTGCATGTTATTCAATTTTGAAAATGGACCTACCTTAGTAAAAAAAATGGGTACTTTCAAAGCTCGGTTAAAAAAAATATGTTTTATGAATATACATATTTACTGTTAAATTTCATTTCTTAGTAATTTATTATTAATCCTGCAAAAACAAAATGACGAAAAAAAATAAAATATAAGCGCCATTAATTTAATTCCGCTAGATTAGCGAAATCACACACTGTGCGCCTGCTCGATCTGGATGAAGGAATCGTGTACAGCTTGCTCGGTTCTTCCGATGATGTCAATTTCGTCTGCGTAAGCTGGTAACTGGCTGGACCTGTTGACGATCGTCCCTCTTGTTGCCGTGCCAGAGTCACGGATTGCTTTCTCCAACGCCAGGTTGAAGAGGAGGCAGGCCAAACCCTCCCCTTGTCGGAATCCATTAAAGATGTTGATTGGTCTGGATAGCAATCCGGTTATTTTTACTTGGCTTGTTACGTTGGTCATGGTCAACCTACATAGTCGTGTCAATTTATTTGGGATGCCGAATTCTCTCATGGCTTTGTAAAGTTCTACTCTTGCTATGCTATCATAGGCGGCCTTAAAGTCTATAAACAGATGGTATGTTGGGACTTGGGATGTTAAATTCTAGACATTTTTCCATCGCCTGCCTAAGGGTAAAGATCTGATCAGTTGTTGATTTGCCTGGAATGAAACCACACTGATATTGTCCGATGACGGTTTTAGCGTATGGGGTTATCCAGTCTTGTAGAATAGAGGAGAGTATCTTATAGGCGGTACTCAACAACGTGATACCTCTATAATTGCTGCACGTTGTGACATTTCCCTTCTTATGTATGGGGCATATTAAACCTTTTCGCCAGTCTTCTGGCATTTCTTCCTGCTCCCATACGTGTACTATAATATCATGAATTGCTTGACGTAAGGCTGGCCCGCCGTGATGGAATAATTCGGCTGGTATGCCATCGGCTCCCGGGGCTTTGTTCTGTTTAAGCCGGCCTATAGCCTTCTCAACCTCTTCTATGCTTGGTGGCGGCAAAATAGGGTATTCTTCTTGAAGTAGTGGAGCCTCCACTTCTGCGGTGAGCTGACCATTCAGCAATTCATTAAAGTACATTTCCCATCGCTCCAGTATGCTTTCAGGATCGGTGATCAGATTTCCCTCTCCGTCCTTGCAGTATGTGCAGCGTGGTGTATACTGCGTCATGTTTCGGACGGATTGGTAGAACTTCCGCGCCTGGTGCGGACCTCGCTCTCGGCTATTTTCTATATCACAGATTAGGTTCTTCTCCCAGGCTGATTTTTTTTGTCTGTGAAGGCGTTTTTCTATTCTTCTGAGCTCTTTATATTCCTCTTCGCGTGCCTGCGTTATATGAGAACGGTACGCAACATTCTTACGTTCAGTCGCTAGCTTTCATTCATCATCAAACCAGTCGTTCCGATTTTTACGACTGCTGCCTAAGATGGAGTTGGCAGTACTAATGACAGTATTTTTAAGACGTGTCCACTTCTCATTTATGCCCAGCATACTGGCTCCAGGACTTACTCTCCCTAAATGAGGTGTTTCTAGGGCGAGTCATAACGCATTACCAAAGGTGTTACTGGTGTTTTCATTGCGCAGGGCAGCCGTGTTGATTCGAACCTGATCGGCGGATGCAATGCGTCTTCGCAAGGCAATCCGCCCTCGGAAAACCATACCAACAAGATAGTGATCCGAGTCGATATTGGCACCTCGGTACGTTCGTACCGTCATCAAGTTCGAGTAGTGGCGACGGTCTATCAACACGTGGTCTATTTGGTTACGAGTGACTCCATCAGGTGATAACCAGGTGGCTTTGTAGATATCTTTACGCGGGAACCTGGTACTCGTAACGACCATGTTTTTCGATGCTGCCAATTCTAAGGCTCGAAGTCCATTGTCATTAGTGTTCTCATGCAAACTATGGGTGCCTGCGTAATGCCTGAATACCGGCTCCCGACCTATTTTTGCGTTCAAATCCCCAAGGATGATTTTAACATCATACCTTGGACAGGCATTGAGGTCCCTTTCGACTTGTTCGTAGTAAGTCTCTTTTTCTTCGTCTGAGGACTCCTCCGTAGGTCCGTGAACGTTAATGAGTCTGATGTTCGTAAATTTGCCTCGCACGCGAAGGGTGCATAGCCTTTCGCTTATAGCGTTAAAGCCGATGATAGTAGACTTCATTTTTTCGCTGACTAGGAAGCCTACAGCGAGCACATGGTGTTTTGTACGACAGCTGTAGTATTTGTCATATTCTTTCTTCTGTAGAACACCATTCCCTGTCCATCTGATTTCTTGAAGAGCTGTTATGTCAGCTTTATATTTTGACTGGGCATCGGCTAGCTGCTGAGCAGCTCGAGCTCTATAGAGCGATCGTATGTTCCATAAGAAAATTCGTAAATCGTTTTTCAGTTTTTCAGTTTTTCAAATCGCATGATATTGGTGATAAATTCACGTCAGTTCTGATGCGAGAGATAACCTTACCCTCAAATCTTTCATGTAGAATTTCAATCGTGCCGTCCACAATGTGGCACGTAGCGCTATACTGCTGGAACGACATGCTATCTATGCCCATATGGGGTATACAAAAAAAAATGGTTATAATCGTTTTGTAACGCTCGCCATTCACGGTGACCACCTCACTAACTTTGTTTTCGAAAAAGTACAGACCAATAACGTCGCCAGCCAAAATTCCAAGCCAAGCGGTACCTTTTTGAGGATGCATTGTCACCTGATGAACCTAGTATGGGTCGTTGGCATCCCACATACGGCAATTTCATATGGGTCCTCTTCAAAGCGGTCCGAAGCCAAGTCAGAGAACAAACTGCGTTTTATATGATCATGAGCTTTGGGCCCCTGGGTAGGTTGGATATTGTTTGGATATAGGCACAAGTCTCAACACAAAATTCGTCAACTTGAAGAAGTGTGCGACCGAGGTCTTGCACACAGTATGTGGAATCATCGACTTCTTCGGGTTCTGTGATACACTTTCACGGACCACGGCGATATTCTCAGCTGACCTTGCGTTCCTTTGATGTGCGATTGACTGATTGAGTAGATTAGATTAGATAGATTCTTTATTTCATTATAAAGTTTTCCTAAGAATAAGGACATAGCATCTATTGCCGTCTACCTGAATTGAGTACTAATCGGGTCATCTCAAACTTGGCCACCAAAGGTTGAAGAGTTGACTGTGAAGAGCCACCATATCTGCCGTAAAATGAGCGCAACTTTTGCACTAACGAACTATAAATTTGATACTAAAGTTCATCATTTGGACATGTTCGTCAATATTGTTACTTGTCATGATGATTTGGCATCAGTAATAGACAACAAATTTGACAAATGTTACCAAAATTAAATGGCCACCACAGACCGCTAAAATCTACCCACGCCAACTGAAAAACCTTTTACTTAGATGAATTAAATGAAGTTGTTATTCTCATTTATAAGTTAGTTTTATTTAGCTTTTAATAACGAAAACCTCTCCAGTACAGCGGTATTCACGAGACGTTTTTTTAACCGATTTTTTTTCTTACTTTCAGTATACGAAGCGTTAACAATCCACCAATTATAATTTGTTTCTGTTTGTAATAAATATCGAACTTAAACCTTAACCACCTCAATTGCGAGGTATTGCAAGCTACAAAAATCGTTTATTCAAAAAAGCTATTCTTTTCATCGAAGACCATTTCCACCGTCGTCGGCATCGTCGGTTTCTCTCCAAGGGTTTGAAATAATTTTCTTTTCTTTTTAGGGGTGGCCGTGGTACGATGGTTGTGTGCTCGCCTGTCAACCTCAATATAACAGGTTCGATTCCTGCCGTCGTCTATGTTTTCTTTAATTCCATTAAAAAACCTTCTATAAATTGTCATCAATGGGATGCTGGTTTACTCATTACATGTTGTTTAGCATTACACTAACAACATGTGATTGAGTTAAACTAGTATGCCCAACAAGGATGAAAAACGAATAAAATAATGCGAATTATAAGGGACATAGAACAAATAAGACACGGCAATTCTCCGCTTTAGTTGAGCCGCCATCCCTGGAGATAAAAAATTTGAGACAACCACCTCAGTCTCAGCACATCGTGCCACACATCTTTCCTATCCTTCTTTCTCTTCCGTAACTTCACGCCCACGCTGTGTTGAAACATTTAAAGGGTATTCATATTCCCTTGAGCGTGAGTAAATTATAAAAGAAAAAAAAAATAATAACAAATTACTGAAGAACTCTAAAATTTTTCAACTTTTCCCCTGTAGTAACTCAAAATTGATCCGCCTCATTTTTTTATAACAGCAATAATTTGCGAATGCACCCAATTAATGTGCCTAGTTTTAATGACGGCACATTTCGTTACTTCGATTTTTTTCTTCTTTGGTTCTATTTCGTTTACCAAATGTAGTTTGATAGTTTGACTTCTTGCTACTTTGTCATGGACGTCGTGTTTTTATCCGAAATAGCTTTGCTCACCAAGCAAATAAAAGTGTAATTTTCAAAATTCATACATTTTTCATCAACTTTTGCAAATGAAATCTCCACACAATAATTATCGAGCCGCCTAAAATTGTCGAAGAAATGAACAATTGACAAACGGGCATAACTTCGACTAATTCTATCGAAGCACAATTTTGTTTTTAGTTATACCTTAAAGAGTCAGGTAAAATTCAAATCGCAACAGATGGCTCTGTCGTCTATCTGCTTAAACTATCAAATTTTACAAAAAAAAAAACAAAAATTACTGATATGAAAGGCTTTAGAAAATTTATAAGCGTGGGTTGATTAACTTCTAGAAAACTTCAAGGTCTTCCAAAAATTTCGAACAAAAACCTCCAAAACCTTGGAATTCATCAAAGTTAAGGAGATTTCAAAAATGGCCGTTAAATTAATTTATTTTCTATATTCGTTGTGTATGGAATTACGTTCTTGTAAAAGCTAAATCGCCTCTCATGCAGTTTGAATAACTCAAGCTTCAAGTGGAGGGAAAACATTTATGAAGCACAACTGTACAAATCCAAATATTAATTATTGTGCTACTAACTAACTACAGGACTGCAAATACAAGGTATGTAGTTAGTTTCAGGAAATATGTCCCACTATTGTTCAACATTTTTGCCGGATGTTTCTCCAAGCTTGTGCCTAGACCAACAAATTCCAAAAATAAGTAGCTATATTCTTTTATAAAAATTGGAAACAAAAAAAAAAAAATTTGTTTTGGACTCATTCAAACCTAATCCCAAACTATCTATGTAAGCACCTCTTTGTATAAATGCACGATTACCTGACATGTTATTTTTGTGACTTGTGATGCATCACTTAGGATTGCAAGAATCCATCTAATCTTATCTTATCTACAAATGAACTCTGCGGGTGTATTTTAATTTCCTGGTAATCATTTAAACAACAAAGGCTACCTGTCGCGTCTAAAATGAAATATTATCATGGTCTCATTTCTCAGATCGTAGCATTTCGCACAAGGGGGCAAAAGATAACACACCAACTTTTTCTACTGATTACTCGAAATCTAGAAATTAATCTACCTACCTACTTGTAATGTTTACAGTTTCATAATGTTTTGCTTACAAACAATCTCCCACAATGATTACAAGAGTGTCGCAGCATTGGATCTTTGTTTACAATGTTTTGAAAATCATCAGCTGGAGGTATATCTGATTTTACTTTACTGTCCACTTGAAAGTGTTAGACCACACTTGAGATTGAGAGTAAAATAATGATTTCCAGAGAAATAAATTGAGTTTGTTTACCATGAATAGACTCAATTCAGTTTTCTTAAATCATTCAATCTGACTGAGTTGGAAAAATAACAAACGAAAAAAATCTCACTCAACTGCAACTTTACAATAATCGGAGTGGTATTGCATATAAGGACAGAAATGGAAATCTTCCATGTTGACTCCAACTCCAACTCAAATCCAACGTGAATCTTCTGTTGAGTCTTTCCAATGGAAATGAATAACTTCCATTGGTCTACTATTTGAGTTTGTGGTTGTGTTTTGTTTACATTTTGAAAAACTCGTTATTAGTGATGCCACTTATGAAAGTCAAGTAATATTAAGATGAAAACAATCAAAACTTAAACCAACAAAATTCTTTACTTAAAATAAATAGATAAACTTCTTTAATAGATAAAGGTTTCCAAACTAACCGCGTTTACTTTTTTAAGAAATAATTATATTTCGAACAAGTTTTATTATTCGTGGTTAAGGGATGAGACTGACATTTGATAGATATTATAGTCGTTGGTTATAAATAATCGCTCTTCTTGTCAAGCAGTACCGGTGCTTAGTTGTTGTTACATTTTGATTGTATGTGGATCCTGTAATCGGTTGTTCTTGCATTGAATCTATGTAAGTAAATAAACTTGTTAATTTGTAACATAATTTTCGAAATCGGCAAACAGCCAAATTGGTTACTTTTAAGATATTTTGGTGCTTATTCGGAATTCCCCCCACCAAAATCCATTTTTTTTAATGAATCGATAAAAAAAGAGTGCTGTTGATAAAAAACATCAAATTATGAAGGAGAAACACTTTTTTATGGTAAAAAGGTGAAGTATAAAAAAATGAATATACCCAAGCAACAATTTTTAGCCCTGGCTCCAGAAAAACCGAGGTCACAAAAAAGCTCAAGATAACTCTGGTCATAGTGGGGCTAGAAATGAGATACTTTATTACTCTAGTATGATATACGGTAGAAACAAACCAAAAAATTATCTTCAGGCTGATTTCGGTAAAATTTTCTCTCTTGCACAACTTTTTGGTCATATATTGGTTTGAAAAATTCTATTTTTAAACTGGTGATAATATTTGGATATTTTTTAACTCTTTCAAAACCAATTTGTCATTTTTCTGGTTCTAAAATAACTATTTTTAAATCTAGGTTAAATTTGAACGGTTCTGGAACGGTTTTGGAACGGCTTTTTAGCCAAATTGTAAACCCTTGGTTTGGAAAACTTGAGCTCAAAGCCGGTTAATAAGCCGCTTCCAAACCTCAAATTGTTGATTGGGTAGGCAATAGGGTAAATTCGAAGTTTCTTTAAATCCAGATTCTGTAAATGCAAAAGAAACCTTGCATACACCCAACCTCGCACTTACCCTAAATCCTATAGTGTGCCCAAGCAGGGGGGTTGCAGGAGCGCAGCATGCCCCCCATACATATCTCACTGTTTATACGCCGTAATGCGTAAGCAATCAAAAAAAGCAAATATCCCATAAAAAAGTAGTTTTAGTTACAGTACTGTACTGGTGGTCCGCTTATACTTCACTTATTTACCATAAAAAAGTGTTGCTCCTCCATTATTTGCTGTTTTTTATCAACTGCAAACACTTTTTTATCGATTCGTTAAAAAAAAATTCATTTTGGAAGGGGGGGGTTGAATTCCGAATAAGGTCCGATATTTTTTAAATAAAACTTTAGTTTTTGGAATTAGAAAAAAATAGGCAACAGTTTTTCTCAACAATTACAAAAACTACATGAAAAAGGCTCAAAGATTTTTCAATAATAATGGGGGGAAACTAAAATTAAATAAAAAAGTAGTGTCTGAGATATGAACAAATCTTTATATTATGACATTATATATAGAATATGGCCTCGTTAAAATCGCCCGGAACTTTATTGAGTAGCAGACAATCAAAGATCTAATTTTCGAAGAAGTTTGTACATAAATCAGGCTGAGAGATAGCAGGGATTATGTTGGACGCTTTCAGCAGTAACGATCTCGGCGCTTTCTCCTAAATAACAATGTCCTGAAATTATATTCGTGCAGAATGTCAATGGTGGCACTAGCTGTAAGTAAGTTGACTTTATTTATAAAATATAGAAGATTACATGTTGGCTATAGCTTTCTTAAGTCTAAATGGCTTGGCCTAAGGCCGTCTACCAGACAATTTGAATATAAATGTAATCGTGTACAAAGCAAACAAAGATCTCATTATTTATAAATTTTGATACTAGTTTTGATTTTAAAAGTCTTCATCAACTATACATTTTCTATAACGAAGTGCAGCAGCAACATAATTAATAAGTGTATCCCATCCTTTTTCTCCGTTAAGTATACTTAGCAGCTCATCACCATTCAGGCAGCTTTTCTTAAAATACCTCATTTGAAACTCCCTCAAAATAGGGCATATTGCGATGAAATGACGGGTGTCTTCTCTTGTCTTCTTGTTGCAGAGACTGCATAGAATAGGAAGGTCAGATCTGTGTGGCATATGATTCAAATTTAATAATTCTCCTCCCGTTTTAAAAACAATGGTTATTTTATTAATTTTATTAATTAATAAATTGCTGCTCTCAATGAGTGAATAGACGTGTTTGATAGTACTGTCCGGCAAAACAGCTTAATTTATACCCATTTTTGTATCACTATCTATAAAAGTCCAAGAGTGTGTGCGGAATACGATCTCACTGCACTGAAACCGACAAATTTGGCCAGAAATCAAAGTGCGCTTAGTAAACAAAATAAAATAAATTAATTAATTTTCACGAGTGTCACGCGCCTTCTTTTTTCTGTACATTAACTCCATCAGTTCGTATTTCCTTGTTTCTGTGTCCCCTCTCTTTGAAATAATGGCTGGTGTTAAAACTCGAGCCTCTGATAAAGAGAATGAAAAAGCTGTTACCCCTGCAACCTCCAAAAAAATAGAGAATACAAAATTAACTACTCCCTCAACTAAAACATCCTCCCCCGCAATAGTAAAACAAAATCTAATAAAATCAAAATCAACTCCGAAAACAACCGGTTCCATCATAGACCCAACCAACACTGCAACAACCTCTGCCAACATCACTGCCACTGCTGCCATTGATATCACACCACACCCCACCAAAGAGAGCGAATCTATGTCACCTACGTTTGCACTCTCCCGATCTGAAATGGACACCCTGATAAAAGACCAATCAACCGATATCGTCAATAGACTGTCACAAGAGATCAAAGATCTACGTTTGGATTTCGTCCAACGTTTTGAACAAATTGAAAAAAACGTGACCACCTTCATCAAAAACACAGATACGACGATAAAGTCCTTTACAGAGCGAATTGAGAGAATGGAATCCCATCACTTGGATGTCCTAAATGAACTAAAGGAAGACTTAGCTGATCTACAACAACGATGTGACTTATCTGAACGTAAGGAGGTTGCATCCGATGCTATTCTTCTCGGTATACCTCAACTGCCAAATGAAGACTTTCAATCTGTCCTAAACCGCATCTGCCACGCGGTTGAATGTGTACCTCCCACTGTAAAAGCTGCTTTCCGACTTAAACGTAAAAATGATAACATCCACGACGCTCCGATCATACTAAAATTTAATTCGCCACACGAAAGGAACTTGGTACTAAAATCTGTTGCTCTCTTTCACAGAGCACACAAAAGAGCACTGCATCTTGATGACACGGGAATAAATGTGCAAGGGAAAAAAGCAAATAACTGGCTGAACACAATAGAATGCTGCAACTGGAGCTGCAGCTGCAACTGGAAGAGCTGTCAAAAAGTGTCGTACGTACTTTTTTTTATGCGCCCACAATGAGGCTGTACAGCTTTCATGTTTTGTTGTCATTTGTTGGGTCAGGTGTTGAATCTTTGGCAAATTGTAAATATTTTAAGTAATTGAAACTATAAAATGGACACTGAAATTGAAGATTTTCGTCCATTATTTTAATTAAAATTTAACCACGAAATCACAATACAACAAAACAACACTTAAAATCACAGACAGATATATAAAATTTGAAATGTCAAAAATGCTGCACGAAAAAGTTAAAAGTTCGCCAACTCTTGCAGCACCGACTGCAGCACCGACTGCAGTTGCGTTGTGTTGTGTTCGTAACATTGAATTTACGTGTATTGAATATTTTGACAGCTATTCCAGTTGCAGCTCCAGTTGCAGCTCCGTCTCCATTGTGTTCAGCCAGTAAAATGGACACTGAAATTGAAGATTTTCGTCCATTATTTTAATTAAAATTTAACCTCGAAATCACAATACAACAAAACAACACTTAAAATCACAGACAGATATATAAAATTTGAAATGTCAAAAATGCTGCACGAAAAAGTTAAAAGTTCGCCAACTCTTGCAGCACCGACTGCAGCACCGACTGCAGCACCGACTGCAGCACCGACTGCAGTTGCGTTGTGTTGTGTTCGTAACATTGAATTTACGTGTATTGAATATTTTGACAGCTATTCCAGTTGCAGCTCCAGTTGCAGCTCCGTCTCCATTGTGTTCAGCCAGTAAGGTCTACCTGCATGCAAGCTTAACATCTAAAAACCGGTTTTTCTTCCAACAAGCAATGCGTCTCAAACATCGCGGTGTTCTCACGAAAGTGTATACACGCTCTGGTTCTGTTTACGTTAAAGAGAGCGAAGAAAGAGAGACAATACACATCAACAACGATACAACATTGAAAACCATACTCGCTGCCTCTGCTGTGACAGGAAATTAAGAAGACGTAGAAGAAGAAGATTTTCACCAGCATTCAACATGATGAACAACTTTTTATTGTATGAAATATTATTACTTATACTATTACTATTATTATTATTAAATTTCACTCTTTCAATTTTTCCTCCTATTATGCTCTCTCTTATTTTCCTTTTTCACCAATGTTTATTTATCATTGCTTTCATATCGAAACCCTTTTGTAAAAGTTGTTGCTTTGTTTCCCATTTTATTATGTGTATGTTACTTAGATCTCGCCTTATAACCACTCGTTTCAGAGTTGAGTGAACGTATGGTGGGCTCCATAGGATACACCAGTGATGTTATATTGCGAACTATGTTAAAAGTTCTGAGTTATCGACGTGTCGGCTTCAAAGTTGCTCATATCAATGCTCAGAGTTTGACGAGAAAGATTGATGAATTTAGATTACTTTTTGAAGATTCGCAAATCGACGCGATCTGTGTTTCCGAGACGTGGTTCTCCGCATCTGTGAAAGATGCAACATACTCTCTTAGCGGGTATAGGATCTTTCGTTCTGATAGGTGTAACCGCGGAGGAGGTGTTGCTATATATGTCAAGAAAAACCTTATCTGTAAGAAGTTATACTATTCGTCACCCGGCTCTTCTTGCGAGTATTTGTTTTTGGAGGTTAAAGGCATTGAAGGTAATCTTCTCTTGGGAACAATCTATAGACCTAATAGGTATATCGATTTGGAACAAATCTATAGAGTTATTGAAGAAATTACTGTTAGCTCTTCAAACATTATCGTATGCGGTGACTTTAACTGTGACCATTTAACTGACAAAAGATTAATTGAAAACATGAGTTCTTTCGACTTGCACTCAGTCAACATTACTCAACCAACCCATTTTTCCCAGACATCTTGTACGCTACTAGATCATTACTATGTAAGTGAAATAAATCGAGTACTTTTATATGATCAGCTCGAAACTCCCGTTTTTTCAAGACATGATCTTATTTTTTTGACCTATGATTTTAATTCACGTGTAAACCAAGTGATTTCTAGTATTCAGTTTAGAGATTTTAAGAATATCAATAGAACACAACTTGAAAATGATATAAATATGATTACATGGAATGACATTTTCCTAATGCCTTCACCAGATGACCAAGTAGAGTTCTTAAATGCAAATCTTAATCTTTTATTTAATCAACACGTTCCATTGAAAACACAAACTAGGATTTGCGAAAATAAACAATGGTTTACTAGTAGGGTTAAAGAACTTATAAATCGGCGTGATCTAGCGTATCGACGCTGGAAACGTTTTCGTGTTAACGAGCTCTGTGAGTTGTACAAATCATTACGAAATAAAGTAGTTCAAGCGGTTAGACGCGCAAAACTACAGTTTTACTCTAACCGTCTAGATTTAAAATCTGATGGTCGTAAACTATGGAACAACCTCCGCAAGCTAGGAATAGGTAAACAAAGAAATATTTTTCCAGCTGCAATGAATATAAATGAGCTAAACAGTAAATTTGCTTCTACACCTGTAATACCTCCAAGAGATGACGTATCTCTCAATACAATACCTCCACCTTCCACAGACACTTGGTTCAGCTTCGATTGTGTGAACGACTTAGACATAGTTGAGAGTTGCATAAGTATAAAGTCTAATGCCACTGGTGCTGATGACTTAAATCCAATTTTCATTAAAGCTATTCTTCCATTGCTTTTACCCTATTTTACACATGTAATAAATTCAATCCTTACCACTGGCATTTTCCCACATCAATGGAAAAAAGCAAAAATAATTCCTATCCCCAAAAACTCGCTTTGTAATGAATTTAGACCAATTTCAATACTTCCTTTTCTGTCTAAAGTCTGTGAAAGGATAATGCAAAAACAATTAAGCAACTTCATCAGTCGCAACAACCTTTTAGTCGATGTTCAATCAGGTTTTCGTTCACACCATAGCTGTATAACGGCACTAACTAAAATAGTCGAAGACATAAGGGCTGAACTCGATATTGATAATGTAACCTTTTTAGTCCTACTAGACTTCTCAAAAGCATTCGACATGGTGAATCACTCGATACTTCTGAATAAACTGCGTCACAGATTCAACGTATCTACAGAAGCTATTAAACTACTTTCTTCTTTTTTAAATAATAGAAAGCAAGCCGTTTTCTTAAATGAAAATCTCTCCGATTTTCTTCCGGTTCAACAAGGAGTTCCCCAAGGATCAATTTTATCCCCCCTTTTATTTTCATTATATGTGAATGAAATCGGTTTCATTATAAACAAAGTATCAAAACATTTTTATGCCGATGACATTCAAATTTACAAAAGCTGTCCTTTGGGTTTAATTGACGACTGTGCTTTCACCCTGAACCAAGAACTAGAAAAGATATCCTACTGGGCGTCTTGCAATGGGTTGATTCTCAACGCAAGCAAATGCAAATGTCTGGTTATATCAAGAAAAGAATTAGATCTAACATACTTTCCTCCCATAATTCTAAACGAGAACCCATTAGAATTCGTAAATTCCAGTAAAAATCTAGGTGTAATCTTCAATAGAACATTGACCTGGAATGATCACATCAACCAATTGGTAGGTAAAACTTATGGAACGCTTAGAATGCTGTGGACCGCCCAAGACATCACTCCATTTAAAACCAGACTAATGCTAGCAAGGACTCTAGTAATACCTGTTCTCACTCATGGATGCGAAATTTTTTATAACTGCGATTCCATCAGCAAAAATAAATTAAACATAGCCTTCAATAGCATCATTCGATACATCTTTGGGTTAAGAAGGTACGACCATGTTTCGCATTTGCAAGAGATTCTCCTTAATATGCCTTTGAATGACTTCATGAAGCTTCGAACATTGATACTGTTTTTTAAAATCTTGAAAACACGTCAACCAACTTATCTCTTTGAAAAAATCAGAATGTCAACATCGAACAGATCGACATCGGTAATTTTGCCACGCTTTTCGTGTTTGACCTCAGAAAGGCAATTTTTCATCGCTGCATGTCGCCTCTGGAACTCACTTCCCACTCATCTGCGGGATATTAGTGATATGCACATTTTCCAAAATAGTATTAAGATCTTCTTCTCGAACCAAAGCAACTAACTTAACTTAGCTTTATCTTCTCTTCTAAACTGTAACTATCTTTTTTTTTCTTTTCTTCATTTTCTAATCTTTCTTTCTATCATTCCATTGTTTTCCAAGTCAAATAATATTTTATCGATGAATTATTGTTTTTTTAATTTTATATTATTTTCTTCTCTATCTTTTTGTATTTTTAAAAATTGAAATTGTTATCTAAAATTAAGTCATAGGCTCTCACAAATTTATAAGATATCTATTATCTTACTGTGTAAGCTATATAAATAAATAAATAAACTGAACTGAACCGAACTGTTAAGTAAGTACGTATTGCTTCCAAGATTGTATTCAAGACGACTGTAAATACATCTAAACACCGAGGAGTTGGCTTCAGCTACGTATCTATTGTATATTACAATTCCAATTTTTTCAATGGCACCAGCTGTATGCACATAGTGCCATTTTTATTTTCGTTTTCGAAGAAGTACGGGCCGATGATGGCCTACAATCCACACTAAAGAGTGAATTTCTGTGGATATTGTTAATATTTTAGGTGTACCTCGTATAAATTTTCCCAAATCTGACCCATACTTGTCTTATTGCTGTGGATGATTTTCTTTACTGAAATTAAAAAAATGTGAATAACTTCCAATTGGCTTTAAGATAAGTTCAATAAGATCAATTCAAGTTGTCAAATTGATTAATCTTTAACATATCACTTTAATATAGTTAAGGTCTTGTGGAGTATAGTTTTTAAAGAACTCCATCGAGATCTAAGATGCATTTAAGCCTGGGATCTAATCATTTTTTACTTACATGTCTGGTTGAAATTATATAAATAATTTAGGTTGACTTGTAGAGAAACCATAACAGTGAATCTAACGCCAACTAAAGTTTCTGGATAAGACGACTGAGAATCGAACGCTGACTGTCCGTACCTAAAATACACTTGAGATTATGTAAGTTGGCCTAGACACTTCTCCTAGACAACTTTCCATATCAACTAGATAACCTCCAGAACTTGTTCTGCTTTTTCACCGTGTCTCTCCTGTATCAATTGGACGCAATCCTACTGAACCGCTCTGCTCCACCTTGTGTGAGGACGTCTCAACTATAAAGGTGCCGCCTATCATCAGTTCTGGACCTGCCTTGCCTAAATAGATGAATGAATAGGATGATATAAGGCCGCATAGACGTACACTCTCAATACTACGAGCTTTAATAAAAATTATTAATTCTGTGTATGTTGGCTCCATTGTATAGAACACGGTTGGAATAATAATGTGTTAACTACTCCCTGGTGTTCTAAATCCAAGGCAACGTCTAAGCTTTTGGATATTTTGGCTATTAGATCGTAGCCATACGCAATTCCAATTGCCTAATTTAGACTACCAATCAGATCGCTGGTGTACATCAGCGAGTTGACCGCTCCCTGCTGAAGACCATTTCTAATATAGAAGATTGTGTTTGAAGTTACATTTCCACTTTTGATAACAAACTTTCTACCATTGTTCATGTTTGTTGTTTACTTATGCCGAGTCTGGTCAGTTTTAGATAGAGACCCTCTAACCATACGAAAGTCTTCCAAAAATCAAAAAGACTGGTGCTTACCAGTACATTGCTTTTTAGTTTTGTCCCATTGGATATCAGAGACTAGTTTAAACGCGGCATGAATTGTACCATGTCTTGCCTTAAATTCAAACTGAGTATCCGGTATGGTTTTATTTTTTTTCGCCCAATTGGACAGAGCTCTAGTGATAACTTTTTCGAATACCTTACTGATACTCGGAAGAAGAATTATCGACCGAAGATTCGCCGGATTGGAATTGTCTTTTCCCTTTTTCGGGAGAGAATGTACCAAAGCTGTCTTCTATCGCACTGGGTAATGTACATTATTCAATGCGTTCTTATAAATATATAAATGTATAAATGTCCACTGCCTCCGAAGGTGGATAAACCATCGACTCTTGCTGACTTCTTCTATTTCTTAAATGAGTAGAAGAAGAGTTGAAGCTCCATTTTCGAAACTAGCAGTGAAATGGATCCGTTTCGTCTGGCAAAATCATTTGAAGTTTCTCAGTGCAACGAACATACATAGTTACTCTCAGTTTTGTCCCAAGAAAACGTGATATATACGGAAACGAAATGGCGGATCACCTAGTCAAAAAACGGTCGTCTCTTTATCCAAGCCAAACCAATGTACAGGTACTTATTCCGTTGGAGAAAAAAGCCGAATTTCCTATAGGCTATAAAATTCAGATGGCCAGCAGCCGACACTGGTAGTTTTTTCAAGGAACAAATAGCCGAACATTTCAAAAAAAAAAAAAAAAATAAAAACAGAATATTTAATCAAGCCTCAATTATCCATTCTGGTAAGGGTCCTTACGGGTCACAGCAAAATGGGCATAGACTCAATAATTCATATCTTTCTTCTCCGAAGATTTCGTAGACACCTCTATGGGTCCCACAAGGCAGCCACTTTTTAAGTTAGAAATATTCTCATATCTCAATCTTAGCCAAGCCCGGTTCTTCGACATTGGATTCTACTCTTCTTCAACTTAATCTTGACAGTTTCTCTGTCTGGTGCCTACAAAATTGCTTAGACCTTAATATTGCCAAATGACATTCAATCACTTTTTCTCAAAAACCTTTCCAATCTCCTCCCTTCTCTACTTTCTCACCTTGTAAACTTAACGTGTCCTACACTTTCTCCTGCGGATCTTCGACAATATAGAGGTCGTCGTCCAAGATGGCGTCTTCCAGATCTACACCTGCTATCAAATGTACTCCTCCGTTTACTGTCGTCTTCTGAACCTTAAGACTTGGAAGATCGTTTTGATCATTTCTGTAAAAGATCTTATGCATTTGCGGAAACATACTCGGGTCTCTAGAATTAACGACCTGAATTCTGTTATGCCAAAACAAATTAATGAGCTACCGATAGTGTTCTCCTTGATGAATTGTTTGATGTTTTTGATTAACGACTTCAGTGTCCTAAACTCCAGATCGTGACAATTCAACACACTAACTATTATGCCAGACTCGAATGTGATAAAATGAGCTTAAACGGTTCCCATTGAACGACAACCATCTCACAAAAAACTACAAGATGTCATCCATAATTAGTTTTGGAAGAAAAAAAAATGGACTTTACTTCATTTCGTGCCTTCAATTAGTTTTCACTCCAAACCACGCCACAATTAAATAATTCTTGATACAAAAAACAGAACAGCCACCCACTCACCCACTACTCCAACATCAAAATAAACTCAACTCTATTCAATTATATCATCTTATCAACATGTTGATAGAGCAAGCAATTCCACTCCAACTTCCTTCCAGTCCAGCAACAAAACCAAATCAACACAAAAATTCATTCAAACAACATTCGTTTCTATCATTGTATATAAACTTTATAGTATTCTCATGAGGCCATTCGTTCCAAGCGCAACATGGCACCCTGACAAGCATTGTATACAATGCTGACAAGTAAAGGAATGTCGCTTTATAAGTTTCTATACAATGTTTCTATCGTTGAGTGAAAATGTAGAAGAACAAATTATGAGAGAGTAGAAACGTTTTTTCGATTGTATACAATATAACAGAAAAGCAGTGAAAATGTAGAAAAACAAATTATGAGAGAGTAGAAACGTTTTTTCGATTGTACTCGTATACAATATAACAGAAATCAATTTGCAGGCAGAAGATTTGTCTAGGCAATGATAAAAGACAACAACAAAATTGGGCGGGCAGAAAAGAACAAAAAAAAAGACTTGTGTGTATGATTTTTTTATATTGAGGGTGATGTTTTGTAGGTATATGGGAAATAAACTTATGTCGATTTCCTTTTACACTAGGGATTTTAGGGATTGCGAAAATAAAGCTATTTGTGTTTTTTTAATTTTGATTCTTAAAGCAATATTTTTCTATGGTAGGTATTGACTTGCGACTTATAGGTAAGGTATTATAAGTCAAGTTATGCATTCTGTTCGACTGGAGCCTAAACGGCTCGGCCGATTTTCTTTGTAGATTATTATTGTTAAATTTTTCCCTTCTCAGGTTTTTTCTGTTTCTTTTTTAGTAAGACCGAAAATAACGGTACCTACCATACCACTTTTTTCGAAATCTTATAAAATATTTTTCAAAACTGTTCGACAGATTTAAAAAAATATCTAAAAATTTCATTTAGTAAACCTACATAGGTAGGTAATGGGCGAAAAAAAATGTCCAGAAAAATGTTTATTAATGGTAAAATTGTTTTGTTTTTGATTTTGTCAAAAACGGTACCACCAATTTTGATCATTTCTTAAGCTCGCCGACAGATATTTTTGGAAATATTTGGCGGGATTCGCAATACTATTTTAGTACTATTAATTAAATATTTTATTTTTATCTATTTTTAAACAAATGGAAAGTATTTAAGGAACTGTTGGTTCGGAAAAATTCAATTCTTGTTAGAACTCCGAGGAGGTAAGCCTCCTCCATATTTAGAGAGATGATTTTCTATGTTTTGGCCAATTATTTTTGGACATTCGACCAAAATATTTTTGAACTTTTGCCAAAAATAATTTTGGGCATTTTGTCAAAAATATTTTTTTAACAAACTTTTTTTTAACAAATTTTTTTTCCCACAACATTTGTATTTTGAAGAAATTTTGATTTTTCATACATTTTTTTCTGCCCATTTTTTTTAATATGAAATAATTATTTTAAATCAAGAAATATGACAAAAATTTGCCACCCAAGGTACTTTCAAACGTGATTTCTGGCCAAACTATTCATCCTACAGAATTAAAAATTACATATTCGTGATCTAGGGAGAGCCACCTTTCAATCCACGTATCGCATGAAACGAAAAACGAATTTTTATCTTTAAACGTAATTTGCGGCTAAACGGAGCCTCGTAGACCCCTCAAAGTTGACATTTTCTAACGTAATTTCTGGCTAAACTAGGCATCTTAGCGAGTTAAAAATTGCATATTCGGGCTGTCAATTTAGTATTGAAACGGCGGAATTTTGTGAATCGGGATTTTGTGATGCGGTATTTCGTACCCAACCCGATTTAAAAGAAATAAGGCAATTTTTTTTCGAAACTCAATATTTTAAAAACCTAATGCTCGATTTTTCTTAAACTTGACCAATAAAAGTTTCTTAAAACCTTTTAAACATTTTTGTTTTAAATATTTTTCAGTTTTGAAATGCAATGTTTTTTAAACTTTATGTTTATAGAAGCTTCTCTCCAAAAAATTTCATTAAAAAGAAAAAAATTTAAGCAAAATTCTCGGAACTGTTTTCGAGAAAAATACAATATTCGAAAACCATTTTTTTAGATTTGTATTGAGGGTACCGTTATTTTTAGGTAAAATAATTTTTTTTTTCATATCTTGTTGATTATTCTAAGAAACTTTTTTTTTTATCAAGTTTTAAAAAAATCGAGCATGGGGTTTTTGAAATATTGAGTTTTCAAAAAAAAAATTTGAATTTTTTTAAATGCACGACTGGATCGCACGAACTTGCTCTTATGTAAAAGTACTTTGGAATTTTAAATAAATTTTATAAATATAAAAGGATGATTCCATTATAGCGGGTGCAACATTTATACTCATTTGAAGTACATTTAATAATAAAATAAGCAAAATATTTAATGACATTATTACTTCAAGGGATACATTTTCACCTATTTATTTTTAATGCATTTAGAATTCTAAAATTTCTCTTTCAATACATCTCTCCACAGTAAATTTAATTTCCATTTAACCATATATTTTTATATAAAAAAGAACAAATTTTATTATATTACATAATTAAAAAAATAACTTGAACAGTAGAAATTATTATTCAAAGCATATTTTATTAATGAAATATAATAAATCACGTTATAATGTTAGTAGTCAATAAGTTGCACCCGCGATCTTAATATTGCGATCGCAGGTGCAACCAATTTAAATCAACGTTTTCTGTCGTTCAACGTACAACATATTCCTAATAACGACTGATTTAATTTTAGTTTTGTTTTCTTCTTACTTTTTGAAAGTTTCAAAACGCTTGCACTTTATTTCTGCCAAAAAAATAAACTTTTATATCTTATATATCGCGGATGCAACAAACTTACAATGGCTATTTGCAATCAATAATGCTAAAAATATAATAAAAAATTCGTACATGTTTTTATGCAAACGATTAAATGGCATGTTGCTTCATACGTCTATTGAGTAAAGCATAACTTAAAACTGTCGGAAATAGCTATTTTGAGCTTATGTTACCAGTTACAATAATTGCAGTTCGTACCGACTCTTCGTATGATAATGTTGCCAAGCGCAAACAAAAATGTTCTCTATAAGTTAGGTCTCAGGTTTTGTTTTTATTATTAAATATAGTATCTCTACTTTGAATATTTATCAAAAAAAGTAAAAAATATTGTAATTCAAAAATTGGTGTCAAAAATCGTCTATAGTGAATCGCCCAAAACATGGATTTAAGGAGATAAAAATGTTAATGCATAGAATTGCCGTGTGATTTCCGGAAAAGTATGCATTTATAATGTCCATGTCCGTAATATTACATCTAATTTTTTTTATCAAAATCGTTAGAGCCATTTTCGAGACAAATAAGTGTATGTATTACAGGTGTATGGGGGTTACCGCTAGTTTTAGACCTAAGAAAAAAATTTCAATTTTTCCTCTAGGGAATTACCGAAGACTATTAAGTACCGAGTTTGAAGAAAATAGGACATACAGACAGACAGACGGAATTGTCGGACCCACTTTATTCGTCTTCGCTATCATCGTAATGCCAACTTTGATCAAAATCTCGAGTTCGATTTTTTTTCCAAATGCAGAACTTGCCCTAGTACCTACATAATATCGCAAGTAAAATGTGTGGAGAAAAAAATTAAAAATGATATCTACCAAGTTTAAAGAAAATCGGCCGAGTCGTTTAGGCTGTACTCAACAGACAGACAGAATTACGAGACCAACTTTTTTAGTCTTCGCCATCATTGTAATGTCAATTTTGATCAAAATCTCGAGTTCGGTATTTTTTCCGAATGCATAGATAACTTACCTTATTAAAGTACCTAGAAGTCGCAAGTAAAAAAAGTTTATGTTTACTTGCGACATATGTAGGTATAGCATTTATTCAATATGTAAATTAAGTTTTTAAACATCATCTAATAGTTTTTGGAGACAAATTTTCTATTTTCCTATTCTATTTTATGTCTTTATGGATAAAAACAATTTTTTGTTTTTATTATTTGAATAGGTAGGTACCTACCAAAATGTAGGTATCTTTTTAATTTTTATTATTATTTTTGTTCTTCAAAATGAAACCAATTGAAATTTTGAACAACAGAAATAATAATAATTATAATCAATAGGTATACCTATGTAGGTAAATTACAATATAAATACCTACAATATAAATTAGGTATATTGCAAGTTCAATAACTTTAACTGCCGATAATTGTACTCCTTAAATCCTAAATACCTACCTACCTATTTCAATTTTCCTACAGTAGTAAATAATCCTTTCATTTTTGTTTGTGTCTTATAATTGTAATAATTATAATCAATATAAATTACTTAATATATTAACACATGCATGCATGCACAATCGCACATCCATACCAATCAAAAAATCCTAATAAGAATCCATTTAAAAAAATGTTCCTACTGAATCTATCTATTTAAACTACAACGTTGTAATATCAAAATTGAGCAACGTTGCTTTGATATGACTATAATAGACAAAACACAAAACTCCAAAACCAATGCTGAAAAATGAAAAATAATAATGTACCTACATACATACATATTATGTGTGTGTATCAAAACAACACACGTCGATGGTGCACAAAAAAAAACAACAAAACTAAAGCGAAGATTTTGTAAACAAATTTCTGTATTCTGTTGGCTTATATGTAGTATAACAGTTCTCATGAGGAAAACAGCTGTATTTTACATCTCCCTTTGTCACCGTACTGATATATAAATCAAAAAGTAAACTTTTCATTCTAGTTACTCTTTAAAAATTATTTCACTCTCACTCTAATATCAAATCACTCAAATTTCTTCGCAACATTTTGGCGCTTCTGCAGCGATGGTAGCGATTCTAGTGAGCTGACAAGAAGATAAAAAAAAATGCCTCATGAGAATACTATAAAGTTTATATACAATGGTTTCTATCCGCTGCAAATGCTCAAACACAATCAGTTGTTCGTCATACGCCGGTCAGTAAGTTTGAAATTTACTGTTGCTCGTCTGCTAATCGCGATTCAAACAAAAAGCTAAATTTCATATAATAAATTTAACAATACATTCTTATTAATAATTAAAGTAAACAAATCAAGTGTTCAGTTAATCGTGCTTAGAAAAAAAATTCAAAAATCCACTCACAAGTCAAAGTGGTGTTTGTTGTTCGAGTGTTCTGCAAAACGAGTTCATTTTTGGTGCTACAAATTTTTGAGTGTAATTTAATCCATTTTTTCTAATTTATTTAAAATAGACAACAAATCTGCATGTTGCAACAAATGATTAACAAAAACGGGAACAAACGTCAAGAAGTCATTGATCTAAGATAGGCGCGATTAAAAAAATTAAGAAAAAAAAAAAAAAAAAACAGGCGCGGTAGCAAAGTGATAGCAAAATAGTTTGTTGTCTTGCATGTGTGTAGTGTGTTAGTTGCTGCTGCTGCTTCACTTAATAGAAGACGAAACAAACCCGCCTCAGCCCGTCCGCTTGCAGTTCGCTCCTTGTTTTTCTATTGTTGTTGTTGTTTCCATGGTTACTGTGCGTTTTTTCTGCAAACTAATTTGCATGTCTGTCTGTATCGGTTCACTCGTTAGTTTTTTTTTTTTTTTTATTTACAGTGACTGACCGACTGCTCGTTCTTGTTCTTTGGCAAAATATCTGTGAATGATTAGAGTGGCCGACGAACTGTCTGATGACAGCGACAACGACACTTTGACACCAGCACCGAGTGCGTGTGTTTTTAGTTTTTGCAATTTTTATAGCTAATTTCGGTGAGCGCAATTTACTGTACAAACAAACGAGTAAATGCTCGTGTCTCGGTTTTATTTTAATTGAGGACTGTCTGTCAACGGTATTTTGCTGTGGAGCAGGTATAGGTAGGCTAGGTAGTTTATTTTTAAATGCAAATCTGTTAATGTTGTTTTTTTGCTTTTGAATTGTGGAAAGGTAATTGCCAGGCAGGTTTGTAGGTAATTAGCTGTTTCGATTGAAAAAAAAATGGAAGGTAAATATATTAATACAACTTAGTAGGTATTTAGGTTTTAAGGCTGAAAAAGTGAAACTCAAATAAAAGAAAAGTAACACGCTACAAGTGTTGTTGGTTATAAGAAAGAATTATGATAGGAACTTTTAAAACTATTGCTTCATTTTATAATTGACGTGGGAGTATGACTACCCTTAAAGTGTTTTAACAAAGTGCGAGCGTTAAGAAAATAGAGGGAGAATTAAATAGGTATTGTCTGGATATTGAAAAGGGAATGAAAAACAGTGTTGGGTAAGGAATTCCACATTAGTGTGGTAAGGCTACAGAAGAAACTCGAAGTTAGGCTCGAGGGTGAACTGATGATTATTCCTACCAGATCGGGTATTAAAATAGAAAAGGCAGTATTCAGGGATGAATTTCGGGCTTATTGAATTTTTACCTAAAAACTACGAGTTTCCTGAGAGAATACTGACTTAATAAATGAATTGAAGTAGATTAAACGAATAACAGAAAATAAAACTTGACGAAGCCTTGGGGACCGAGTCCAAAAATTATCAGGTGGATGTATTTGGCGATAATCAGACTAATACTAACTTATGGTAATTTGGTATGGTGGAATGCAACTGAAAAAAGCACGAACTTCAAAACTCTGACAAAATTACAGAAACTTAAGTGCATTGGGATTACGGGGACAATAAGATCCACCAACAGCAGGGTTAGAGGCGAAACTTAACCTGAAGCCCCTAGATCTTTTCGTACAAGAATCCGGAGCATATAGCGCCTTAAGCCTAAGCCAGACTAATACCTGGAAAAATAGCACAATAGGACATGCTCAAATTCTTCAGATATATTTGGGTATCATTACAGATTATACAACACCCGAACTTGACTTTTATAAATCATTCCAAACTGCCTTTCCAAGCAGAGAAAAATGGTTGAACAACCAACCCTACGCCAGTGAATCAGCAATAGCAATCTATACTGATGACTACAAAATGGACACGGGTGTTAAAAACTAAATAAATTTGGTGGTGCAACAGCTCGAAGTGAACCAGGACCTAGTGACTTACCAGGAACGGAGGGGACCTACAATTTTCTGCCGATTCCGAACGGCTAATGAGCAGCACTTTCATGACAAGAGGATTTGTCAATTCCTCGCAAGAGGCAGCACACCCCTGAAAAAAAACTTTCTTGCAGCGGCTGAGAATCGAAATCGAGACCTTCCGCATGAGAGCCCAACGCACTATCCATTATACCAAGGGGTACTACAATGGGACACGGGTGTTGGTGCAGGCGTTTTTTCAGGAACCTCTTGAGCTAAACAACTCACTTAGGCTCTCAGATTATAGTAGTGTCTTCCAAGCGGAGGTCCTGGCAGTGACAAGGACAACAGCTGCTAGACAAGTATCAATGATGGCAATAACACGAGCTGATATCACCTTTTACACTGATAGCCAAGCGGCAATAAAAGCGATTCCTGCCACAGTGATAAAATCGCAGCTTGTTTCTTGCTGCCGCGAAAAGCTTAAGGTTCTTGGCACGCAGTGCAATATTAGAGACTCTGCTGGGTTCCGGGACACAGTGGTATACCAGGTAACAAAAATGCAGATGATTTGGCAAGACAGGGATCAACGCTTGACGCTAGTCAAGCAGAGCTGGTCAATATCCCACCATGCAACATTAAACAGAAAATTTCCAAAAATCCAATGAATACTACTAGGACGGACACGATTATGCAACTTAGTAAGAAGTCCCTTCGCTCTTTTATGAGCATAATCACCGGACATAATTTACTGAAATATCATAAATTTAAAATTAAACTCAGTACAGATGACCTATGCAGGGGATGTGGCGACGAAGAGGTTTATGAAGACACATCACACCTTTTCTGTTATTGCCCTTAACTATGCCACCAGATAAGGAAATGGCTTGGTAGTTACTTCTTTGATAATCTAGAACATCTTTCCAATATTTCAGGAATTCACACATTGAACTTCGTCAATCAGAAAAGAGTGATTACACTCACGGGTAGCACAATAGATCTACATTGATCTAAGTGTGACGATAACGATATCAATTGTCAGCCCCACAACCTAACCTAACCTAACTGATGAGCCCAATGTCGTACTTGGACTAAACGCATTTTGGAGTTGAGATCGCTTGAACTTTCAATTGAACAAAATGACAAATGTCATTAAGTAGGCTGAACTGAATAAAAAAAGGGTTCTTAATAAAACAATAATAAGAATAAGAGCGGGTAGATGTTGAAATGAAAATGGAATAAGACAAGCCGTGTAGAAGGTATGCCTATGTATGGAATATGACATTTCAAATGCTCCCTCTGGCTTCTTACGGTGGTGTCACGACCACAGTGGTCCAATTTTCAATGACTTTTCCAAGTAGATCCGGCGATGACCTGTGTTATGTTCACCTCGAGGGCATCTGTCGATTGTGGTGTACCTATTCGCATAGACCTGTGAAACACCACAAAAAAGTCTATTGGAGTCAAATAGCATGATCTTGGTGGCCAATTCACATCACCTCTGTGGAAGATAAACTTACCCTCAAATCGTTCATCCAGAATGTCAATTGTGACATCCGCTTTGTGGCACCTAGCGCCATCCTGAAGGACAACATGTCTTCAAAATCGAAATAGATCAATTTGGGCCTAAAAAAAAATGTTTTTTATCATTCTGCTATTGACCGTGACCAAAAACTTTGTTTTAAAAAAAACGGACCTATTACGCCCCCGGCCCAAAACTCCCACCAAACGGTAACTTTTTGAGGATACATTATCACCTGATGAACTTTGTATGGGTTGGTGGGGGTGGCGTACCATTTTGTTTGTTAACACAGCCGTCCATACAAAAATGCACCTTTTTGCTAGAGATGATTTGTTGGCCAAAATTGGAATCCTCTTCCAAACGCTCCGAAGTCCAGTTAGCGAACAAACGGCGTTATCTATGATGATGTATTTTGAGCTGCTGGGTCAGTTGGATCTTGTATGGGTGTAGGCCTAAGTCCTGAAGTAAAATTCGAATTTTTGTTCACGGCGAGGAATCGACTGCCTTGGGTTTTGCTGTACACTTTCACGAACCGCGGCGATGTTCTCCGTTCTTGGCTTATCTTCCGTTCCTTTGATATTTCAATTTTGGTTGATTGATTGCCATCTTAAATTTGGCCACCAAACGTTGAAGAGTTAAATGTGAAGGGTCACCACGTCTACCGTAAAATGGGCGCAACGTTTTCAAAACCGAACCTTCATTTTGACAATAAAGTTTTATTATTTGGACGTGCTCTTCATCATCATCATCATCATCGGCTCGACATCCGGGTTCCGGTCCTGGCCTCTTTCAATAAGTCTCTCCACCTATCCCGGTCTCAAGCCGACACTATCCAGTTGCGCACCCCAAGGCTTCGGGCGTCCTGGTTTACGCCATCTCTCCAGCGCAAGCATGGTCTACCACGCTGTCGTCTACCATAGAATATACCACAAAGAACTTTCCGAGCAAGTTCCTCTTCGCTCATGCGAGCTAGGTGCCCTGGCCACCGGAGTCTACCGAGCTTAATTTTTGTCACGATATCTGCTTCTAGGTAGATTGCGTACAGTTCATGATTGTACCGTCTCCGGAATCGTCGTTCCTCACATATGGGGCCAATAATTCTCCTTAAGACTTTTCTCTCGAACGCAGCTAAGAGGTCGGAGTGCCTTTTGCTAAGCACCCAAGTCTCGGATCCATATGTGAGTACTGGCAGGACCATGGTCCTGTACAGCAGCAGTTTTGAAGTTATGGTGAGATTTCTGGATTTGAAGAGCTTTGGCAGACTATAGTAGGCTCTGTTGGATTTGAGAAGCCGCCCGCTACTATTGACCCAAGGTATTTAAAGGATTGCACCTCTCATTAATTACGGAGTCAAATAATGACAGTTTGCAATTCAGCAAGTTTGATTAGTGTGCCTAGTCAAAGACACAACATAACACTCCACAACAGACCACTCTACACTAGACAAGTGTGTTCCAACGTCATCCGTCACACCGTCCGTCGGTCTGCACTCTGCACGTATGTTGAACAGTACAGACACTGTAGATTGTACATCAAGCAAGAGCCTAAACGGGTGTAAACATTTCCTTCAAAATTGTTACAAATTATTTTTATATAATTTGAAATTTTCTTAACTGCCATACGACAACGATGCAACGATTTTGATAAAACTTCGCTTACGTGTGATGTCCGAAATAGTTGTAATAGAACTGAGTCTATAACTTTTGACGAAAAATTCACATAACGGAAGTCTCCCGTTTGTTTCGTAAATAGCTGATCCATTTCTTACAACTTTCCAAAACGGTACATCTAAATCCGGCATTCGAAATTTTTGCAATATAACATACAATTCAGAGAGAATCATATTTTTAAAACTTTTGACTTTTTTCCAATGCAAAACCAAAAATGGCCACACTATAGCCTTGAGCTTCAAAAGCAAGGAAGCTTGAGCGACAAAGTCCTGCATATTCTATGTGTTTTCAATATCTTTTTGTAAGGATACCTTTTCAGAAAAAGATTTAGGTACCTAACAGTTTACCTTTGATTAAATGCTTTTGATAAATTTTCCCGTAGATAGGACACCTTAGAAAATAACGCACTCCACTTAGACTTACACGTCACTCCATCCATCCCGCACTAATCCTCGTGCTGGTTTTAGTTTCTAGTTGGTTGTGCGCGAATTTCAAAGCCAAATTTGGATTCTTCATTTCTGCCTCCCGTTGTCGTCGCCGCCGTTCGTCATCGTTTCTTTCGCAAGATGTGTATACCTACTGTACAGCAAGTTGAAGACTCTAACTGCACAAATTCATGACCATCAAGCCAACGCAATTGCCATCGCCATATCGCCTTCACCATCATCCATGACTCAGTCAGTCAGTCGAGTTAGTTCACTCGATCAAAAGGGGATTTGTTTTGATCGACTGTTTGATTTTCTATATCAATCTTTGCTCTGCACACCACACACACTCCTTGGTGCAAGGTTAGCAGAAGGATTAGGTACACGCGATCACCATCACCATCACCATTATAAACCTACCAATCCATCCAACAATTTTGCCGGTGCACTCGTATACCTCTCTCTCTATATCTTTGAAAAAGATCGTGTACCGTCCGCTGGTGAAGTTTTTTTTTTTTCCTTTTATCAACTAAGCCTATCAAACATAACTTGTTTTGATTTTGTTACCGATTTTGCTACAAATACCGTTTGTTGTTCTACTTGCTTTGAGTTAAAATAATATGATGAAGAAAAAAATAAAAACCAACTCACAACTCACACACGATCGCATAATATCTCCGGTTATCTATCATTTTATTTCGCTGTCGGATTTTCTATATTTTTTTTATTATTATCTTTGCAGTTTTACTCGTATCTGATTTTAATTCAACGTGTTTTATCGTCAACGTGAGTGACTAATATTTTTTCTTAGAGCCCGCAAAAAAATTTATAAATATTTTGATAAAAATTGATAAAAAAATATCTCCATATATACGAAGATATCTCTTGAGTGATTTAAGGCCAAACAGTGTGATAAGGAATTTAGTATGTTGTATTGTAGTATTGTATGTTTTTTGCAATTGAGTGAAAATCCAAATCAGCTATAATCTTAATAAACTCAGTGCCAAGGAAGCGCTCACTCTGGATAAAACAAATATAAATTGTTAAAATTGGTAAGTAAAAGAATGTATGATTTTTTTTTTAAAGCAGAATATCATCCCGAACACCCTTTATTTTTATAACCTCGCGAAACGCCATATAGCGGACAATCTGTTGGTGTTAATAACATTAACAAAAGCGATATTGGTTGCACAATTTCATCTGATAGTTGGCAGGAATTTCAAGTACTAAAACTGAAGCTCTCGGGAGGTTTCTAAAATGAACTGAAAGAAAATTCGGACTATCTTCGATCATGACCAATGACGATTCGCATCACAGTCATATCAAACTCATCGTTTGTGAAGATCAGTGATCACAACGCCCCCTGATTGTAAGAACTGGGTAACTTGATTTGTTTTAATTTTGCAGACAGCGCCCTTCTTATAAACTGAGCTCCCTGAGAACGTTCAATATTTTCATTTCTCTTTTTTAATCTTCATAAGTATAATTTATTTGGCTATAGAAAGAGTGGGGATAAAAATAACAGTTTGTACTTAATCCTAAAGCCACAACTTTTTGATTGAAATCCATGTTTTGTGTTTTGTTTACAAAATCCACTAAAAAAGTACAATGAATCTGGCTGAAAAGATGTGAAGATATAGCATTAAAAAAAGACGCGTTGTTTTAACTTACCCCGAGTGTATAGATAGTTTAAGACCAGGATAGAATTTAACTTGAATTATAATAAGATTTTTTTTTTTTGCAGAAAGTTACTTACTTAAGGTGGCGCTAAAGTCCACGGTGCACCATGGTCTAAAATAACAAGCTTCTCCAGTTCGATCGGTGCCTAGCTATAGCTGTCTCCAGTTTTGCAAGTCAAGTTGGTTGAGGTCCTTTCCACTTGTGTGTGCCACCTGAGTTGCGGTGTTCCTCTACTGCGTTCGTCCCTCCGGGTTGGATTCGAAGATTTTCCTGGTTAGAGCATTTGGGTCGATTTGCTCTACATGATCTAGCCATCTCAATTGTTGGACTTTGATTCGTTTCACTAGGTGGGTTTTTCTAGACAGTTCATGGACATATTTTCGCTTCCCCTTACTGCCTATGCAGATGAGAACAAAAGTATTCTCATTCTCATCCACTTTCCACAAGCTTCATTTCTCTGCAGCATATATAAGGACCGGGATAATGAGAGTGCTATAGAGGGAAACTTTTGTTGTTCTAGAGAAGACTTTGCTAATCAATTGCCTTCTTAGTCCAAAGAAGCAGGGATTGGGAAGAGCTAATCTGCATTTGATTTCAGCGCCGCGCCGATGTTATTATCTGAATTAATAGTGTCTTTCTAAGACGTCGATGTAATGTGTCTGCTTGCCCTCATTGAATGCTAAGCCCATCTTCTCGTTTCTGCCTCAATGCTCACAAACGCTCTACTGAAATCACGCTTTGTTCTTCCAATTAAGTCACTGTGATCGGCGTATCCAAGTAATTGGACGAACTTGTGAAAGATTATGCCTCTAGTGTTGACGCGTGAGTTTTACACAATTCTTTCAAGATCGATGTGTAAAAGTCGCACGACAGACTATCGCCTTGTCTGAAACCTTTTTTGACATCAAATGCATCGGTAAGATCTCTTCGGAACTTGATGGAGCAGTATGCGTTCTCCATCGCAATCCTACACAAAGGGACAAGTTTGTCATGGATGCCAAAACTAGACATTGCTCTATGTAGTCCGTCCCTTAAGATAATATCATACATCATACATGGCTTTGAAATCGACGAAAAGGTGGTAGGTCACGATTTGAAGATCCTGGTTTTTTTCCAAGATCTGCCGATATGTGAATATTTGATCGATGGTGGACTTTCCTGGTCTAAAGCCGCACTCATATGAGCCCATCAGGTTGTTGACAAAAGGCTTTAGATGTTCACATAATACCGCAGAAAGGATTTAACAAATGCAATGTTTAGGAGACTTGTGCCTGTGTAGTTGGCGCAGTTTAGAGGGTCTCCTTTCTTGAAGATCGGGCAGACAATAATGAGATTCTATTCATCCAACCATATTTTGCAGATGACCTGATGCACACTCCCAACCAAGTCATCGCCTAGCGCTTTGAACAGTTCGGTAGCGAGACCGTAAGCTGCAGCGGCTTATATCACATCTAACGTTATAGTCAAGATCAGTTCAATCAAGACAAAGATCAGTTTGAAAAAAATTAAAGGAGTAAGATTCAACATGTTACAACTTACCCCAAAAAAATGTTACAACTAACCCTGCTGTACTAACATGTACACCCAAACTAAACCAAAATTCAAGTGATATGCCCACAAAAAACAAGCGACACTGTATCTCTTTGGTGTGAGGAGGAGGAAGATAAAATAAAGTTTGGAAAAAAATTATTAACCAACTAATTTTTGGAAACTAACTTTGAACTTCGCACAATATAATCCAATTAACATTTAAATAGGATAAGTTGGTAGGTTTGGCGAAGATGAATATTTTTCTAAAAAAGTTTCCGTTTGGTGTGGATTTTGGGCCGTTAGCGTCAATGGCCCGTACTTTTTTTCCAAAACGACGTTGTTGAGGCGGTCACTATCGATGGCGAGCGCATCAAAATGGTGATAACCAATTTCTTAAGGCCCAAATTGGACGGTGGCGGCGCCACACCAAGATCATGTGATTATACCCCGCTTGACTTTTTCTTATGTGGTTTCCTGAAGTCGCAAGTCTATGTGAATGAAAGACAATTGACCGATTCCCTTAAGGCGACGCAGCCCAACACTCAAATTCACCCGGATTAATGCGGAAGAGTCATTGAAAATAGGACAACTCGTACCCGTGCCACCGTAAGAAGCCGAGGCGGGCATTAGAACGATGTCATATTCCATACATAGTGGAAAACTTGGGCTTTGCAAACAAAAAATCAATTTTATTAACATCTCACCAGGGTTGCAAAAGCTTAAGTCACTTTTTAGCTTAAGCTTGGCTTTAATTCACAAGCTAGTGGGTGACTTATGAATTAAGAAAAATGTAATTCAGCGGCTAGTTACTGACTTATGAATTAAAAAAAATTAATGCATAAGTCAGTTGTTGATTTATGAGTTAAAAAAATTTAAATCATAAGCTTCTTAGTGACTTTAAATTAAAAACAAAAAATAATTCAGAACCTACTAAGTGACTTATGAATTAAAAAAATTTAAGTCATGAGCAAGTAAGTACTTAAGAATTAAAAATATTTAATTCAAAAGTTACCTAGTGACTTATGAATTAAAAAAAAATTAATTCATAAGCTAATGGATAAATTCTGATTAAAAAATTATTAATTGGAAAATTTGTAAGCTAGCAAGATAATAATTTTATGACACACAAAAGCTTGAAATCTACCTTCGTTAATAATTAAATAATTATGTAGTCAAAAAAGCTTGATCATTTCCAATTTACTAACTAGCTTATGAATTAATTTTTTTTTAATTCATAAGTCACTTAGTAGCTTATGAATTAATTTTTTTATAAATTATAAGTCACTAACTAACTTATGAATTAAATGTTTTTAATTCACAGACTTATGACTTATGTTTTTTTTTAAATCAAAAATTCGCAACCCTGCATCTCACCCAGCTGTTTTATTCCATTTCATGAAATACCCTACCCTATTCAAAAACCATTTATAAAGCATTTATTGTATCTTTCGAGCACCGCTGCAATTTTTCCTGTTTATAATTATTTTATCGTTGTTTTTTTTTTTTTTAATTTAGTGAAACAGCAAGTTATGTTTCTCCCCATACAATTCAACCGTAAAAATCATGGTTCAGGAAATGGGTTACCCTAGAGCCCAACTGCGGACGTAGTGTTAAATTCAGAGGTTCTTTCTTTGCCGTACTGCACGAATGTGGAATGCATTACCCGGTCCAATATTTCTATGCCATTCCAAACCAGTGTTCATCGGTATCCCTTTTATATGCTCTCCATTTTAAATAATCGCTCAAACATTTGGAGAGTAGTTATAATCCCATTAGTGAGCGAAAAATTAAAAAAATATATAAAAATTGAGATTTTCTTGTCGAATTTCCAAGAATTTTTTTTTTCATATAAATCTTGACCACAGAAGCCTTACACTTGTATCGAAAATTCTTTAAAAAGATTACGTGCATTTTATAGGAATTTTGAAGTGGTCAGTGGCATGTATGTACATACGTTACCGTGGGGAAGACCCAAAAGAATTTCAAACATTCCCAAACATTCCCTGATATGCATCATCTACAAGCATCTACATTCTACAATGCGAAAGTTACTTCGGAAACTCAATGGTTATTGCCTGATTGTGACTTGAATGTAACCTTTTATGGTCAGTAAATTTGTTGATAAGTTCAACAAGAAACGCCCCCATTTGCACTGATATTTTATCTAAGTGCCATTAGCATTGTGTGAAACACAAAAAATCATGCAACATTTGAAGTTTTTGTTTGAGGTTCGTCTACGAATTTGAATTTTGTTTGATATTTACCTTAGATTGTACCGACGACGTTTATAGTTCTGTCTACTTATACTGTGATGATTTTTATTTGCAGAGATATATAATGTAACTGCCATAAAACATTTAATTTTTATTTATTCTTGCGTCTTTGTTGATTCAACGATCTTTGGCAATGACGAGTTATTATCGGACATGATGACAGTTATTGTTGGCTATGTTCTTGAAAGTGTAATTGATTTATTGGTCTATCAATGTTATCACTTAAAAATGAAGGTTTTCTTAAGTGGAAATAATAAAATCAGTTTTTTTTGTTTTCTTTATATATGGAATAAAATGGATGATTATTAATTCAAAGGGGGAGTTCTTATTTCCAAGGAATTTAAAATAATAATAAGAATAAAATTATTAAATTGGTGTTTGGTGATACCCTTTCAATTGACTGTTATGAAATAAAAAACAATTATTTTTAAGCACGATATGGGAAATACGTGTAATATGCTCAAGTCGCTTGAAATTCTACTTGTGACTTAGAATTAAATGCGTCAATTTAATATCAATGAGTCCTTCATTCGTTGGACCATTTCAATTTCGATTATGACCATTCAATGCGAGGTTGTTCTATGTTTTGAATGGGCTTAAGTCTGATATTCTAAAAAAAATTCTGGTGTGCCCCAAGGCTCCGTTTTGTCTCTAACACTCTTTTCTATCGTCATACATAATCTGATGTCTGAAACTTCTAATAAACTTTCATTATTTCGTTAATGACAAAACTCTCAGCTTTTCATATTCGTTTCCAGATTGAAAACCATGTCCTTCTCTTATTCAACTGATACGCATCTTGACATAACTCTTTACAGGAGATTCTGATCTTGATTTTGATAGCATTATAAAATTGGGTATTAAGAACAGCGTAGAGTTTATTTCTTCTAAGCCACAAAGTACGTGTCTGTTGCATTAAAGAAACCAAAAAGTTTTCTATTGTCAATATATGTTTGAACATCGAATGTAGCCAAACACCCAGCAAAATACTTAAGCTTCCTAGAAGATGCAAGAAAGATTGTCCCTTTCTGATCTGGCTACCATTTTTAATGCATAGGTACATCCGCCAAAAAAATCAAGTATAACTATCATATCTGGATGGTTGCCCTTTCTTACTAATCTGAACGTGTTAAATGGAATCCAGAACAGACCCCTAAGCTTATAGGAGTTACACCCATTACGAAAGTTTTATTTTTCTTGAATACCGTCGTCGTTGCTTTTTCTGGCTTTCAGTGTTTTATCACTTTTTCCATTAACAGTGCTCAAATGAAGTAGCCATTTGCCATCCTATCCTGAAACAACTTTGCTGTATTACTACGGTGACCATCCGTCCTCTTTTTGAGAGGACAGTCCTTTTTTTTGTATCGTGTCCTTTCTGTTTGCTTTTCTTAGAGAGAACATACATTTGTCCTCTCTTTTCTAAATTGTCCTTTCAAGGTCCTCCTTTTCTCTTTCAAACGACGATTTTACGATTAGCAGTACTGCTTTATGTTATTGAATTCTTTCACATATTTTTTGCAATTGTGAATGATTTTCAAATTTTCATCTCCATCCGCAAGTTAGTGACATTCACTTTGGCATTCATTCGGCTTTTTGAAGAAGAAGAATTATGTGAAATATGACAATATATTAAAGCTAATAGAGTTTTCACTTCCGGCTTCAAAGGCCACGACTGAAAAGGTATCTTCAATTTCCAATAACATTAAGACACCTGAGAAATCCCAATTAAAAGTTGATATGCTAGAGGCAACGCTAAAAACAAAGTGCAACTATGACTTCGATTGCGCAGAATTTAACACATTTTTAAGAAATCGGGAAAATATCTTAAAAAAATACATTTCGAAGAAAAATACCAACATTAAACATTTACATACATAGTTCCTTTGAATGACTTTTATTAATTATTTGTTAAACATTTTTAGGTTAATAAAAGACTGTCCTTTTTTTTGCTCCTGAAAAAATATTCACCGTATGCATTACTCGTTTATCTATACATGCTCATCAGTTTACCTTTAGGCCTAGGTACGGACGTCCTATCAAACATAGAGGTTCTTTCTTTAGTGGCACTACTCGAATGTCGAATACTTTGCTTTTCTTGCTTTTTCCCCATCATTGTGATGTATAAGCTTTGAAGCCTTATGTAGATCGACGTTGGCTATTAAAATATCTTTCTTTTACCTACATGCTCGCACTTTTGTACACCAATATATTACATATAAGGGTAGTCATAATGCCTTCAGTTTGTGCAAATTACTTAACAAAATTAAATATTTAAAAAATTAAGAAAATAAATTTTAATAAATAAAAATTTTGGTTAGTTTTTTTTTAGGTTTTAGGTAAGTTTTTGTTTTTAAATAAAATTACGAAATATTTAATTCTCAAAAAAAACTATTATTGACTTTTATATTAAAAAAAATCCCAAAAATATTTGTTTGGAATTTTTTTTTACACTATTTCAACTTTCTCGAAGCTTCAGCGTGCACCAATGTTCAAAATCTATTGAAAAGTTCTTTATAAAGCAGGTGCTCCAATAACCTACTTGAGTCTTTTGGGCAGAATCCAAAAAGGAGCTATAAAAATGATACTTGGTAAAACTATAACAGATACAATAAATTTTCTCGAGTACCGCCACAATGTTTGATGTCTTTTTTTTTATTTTATTAATATTTTTATTGATAATGTTCTACTGAAAGAGCCATTTGCATCCCTCCTCACTTTAAAAAAAATTCAACTGCAATACATGCTTATTAACCACAATTTCGTACGTACTTTTAAGTTCAGAGATTCCTTCTGCAGTAGTACAACACGAATGTGGAAGGTTTTGCAGGGCTCTGTCTTTTCCTGTCCATTTAAAAATATAGAACTTTAAAACCGTTGTACATTGGTATCTCTTCTTAAAGCATTTCTATTTGCCTAACGCTCCCATTGTGTTAAACATCTAAAGGGTAGTCAAAGCCCCTTTATTGCGCGTGCATTATAAGGAAAAAAAAGGTCATTGGATTTTTTTTCAATCCTTTCAAGAAGTATAATTTATGTAAGTTTTTATTCATAAAAATCCGTGAAATAGTTTTTGACAAGAGAAAATATTTTCATTATCTAATACGAGTATTTTAAATAAAATTCACGACTGAGAATTTCAATATTCAATGTTATTAGAGAAAACTGTTCTAAAGCATACAATTCATTTTTGACACTTTTTTGGTAGTTTGAGATTGTCATGTAATTTCTTAAACAAATATGAATTTGTGCAAGAATATATATTTAGGCGGTTTTTTTTTAAATAGGCTCTTATGTACAAAATTTTTAAAAGTTTTTACTAGTGTACGAATAAAAATTAAATTCCCAAACAAAATATTGAGCCGTTTTTGAGATATAGATTTTTTTTAATTAAAAAAATAATGTTTTGAAACGCAATGTTTTTTTTTTAACTTCCTAGAAGCTTCTCTATAAAAAATTTCATTAAAATCCGTTATGTCGATAATGAGAATTCAAAATTTAAAAAAAAATGCTTCTATGGGTACCTTCCAGTGATCAGTCATATCTCAATTTCAATTGATTAATTTTTTTTTAATCATAGCTCCTAAAAATTAATCGAAAGAAAAAAAATTATCAAAATTCTAGGAGCCTTTTTCGAGAAAAATACTATTTTCAAAAAAAAAAATTGGAAAATTGTTTTAAAAATCAAAAGAAATTGGCGCAGAATTTTAAACAGCCTATTATTAAGGTATTAGTACGATACTACTTAACAATTTTCTAACTTTATAGTAGCTTACTAACTCATTCTTAATTTTAAACATTTTCTAATTAGTATCGTATTAAAAGAATTTTCTTAATAAATTGCTTCTGAACACACCTAAAACAATGACATTTCGTGTAAAAAAGTATGTATATGAACCTTTTTTGATGTTTGCAAAAAAATGACAAAGAGTCATATGAAGATAGCACAATACTAAAATAAAATGAACGACTGGGTCGCATGAACTTGCTCCTATGTAAACGAATATGAATTTCAAAAATGAATGTTATTACAGAAAAACTGTTCATAAGAATAAAATTCATATTTTAATGGACTAAAACAACTCCCTAAGTAGTTGGAGCTAAAACCAGGATGCTATGTGATTCAAGCAAATATTAGCTTATGCAAGAACAAAAATTATAAGTATGTACTGGTTTCTTAAGAAAATAAGCTTTTATATACAACATTTTTAAAACGTTTATGAGAAAAAATTTTGGTACGCCAATTTAAAGTTTTTTATTATTTTTCAAATAAAAATTTAATTTACAAACAAAAATATTCTGAGATATCGAATTTTCCAAAAAAAAAAAAAAATAAATTTTTTTTTTTTCAAAAACCCAAAAATCATTTTTTTTAAGTTTTGAAATGCAATGTTTTTTAAACTTTTAAGAAGCTTCTCTATAAAAAATTTCATTAAAATCCATTTTGTCGATAATGAGAAATTCAAAATTTGAAAATATGGTTCTATGTTAGGTACAGTCAGTAATATCTCGATTTCAAATTTTGTTTTATTTGATAATAGATCGTAAAAATTAATCAAAAGAAAAAAAAATAGCTAAATTCTCGGAACCGTTTTCGAGAAAAATACGATTTTCGAAAACCAGTACCGTTATTTTTAGGTAAAATAATTTTTTTTCTTACATCTTATAACTTATATTAAAAAACTTTTATTTATCAAGTTTTAAAAAAATCGAGCATGGGGTTTTCTTAATATTGTCTTTTCAAAAAAAAAAATTTTAAACTTTTTAAAAAATCCAAAAAAAAAATTTTTGAATAAATTATTTGAATACACAATAACATTGAAATTGCTGGCGTGCCTTAACATAAAAAAATGATCAAAATCGGTAGTACCGTTTTTGAAAAAATCTCAAAAACAAAAAAAATGGTTCCAAGGGGGGTACCAAAAATAACCATTTTTTGGATATTTTTTTTCAACCATTACCTAGCTTTAACTAGCTTTAACTAAATGAAATTTTTTGAATTTTTTTTTTAATCTGTGGGACAGTTTTTGAGAAAAAAAAAATATTTATAAAATTGCAAAAAAAAATCGTATGGCAGGTACCGTTATTTTTGGTCTTAAAAAAAAGAAAAAAAAAACGTGTGGGAGGAAAAAATCAAAACAGATATTCACCAAGTTTGAAGAAAATCGCCCGAGCCGTTTAGCCTGTAGTCGAACCGACAGACAGACTGACAGAATTGCGAGACCCACTTTTTTGGTCTTCGCTATCATCGTAATGTCAACTTTGATCAAAATCTCGAGTTCGATTTTTTTTACGAATGCATAACTTGCCTTATAGTACCTAAGTCGCAAGTAAAAATAAAGTAGGTATTCGATGATTTTAACTTTAATAGAAGGGTAGAGAAAGTATGATGCTATATTCGATTAAAATTTTCAAGTTCGTTGTTTTAACCTAGTATCATACTAAAACAGCTTTAGCATGGTACTAATTCGATCAAAACTTTGCGTCATTGTTTTTAAAATTTTAATACACATCGGTTATACCGTTTTTGAGAAAATCAAAAACATACAAAATGGTTCTAGGGACGTTATCAATAATAACCATTTTTTTTTTATTAAATCTGGAACAGTTTTTGAGAAAAAAAATATTTTAAAAAATTTCAAAAAAAAATTTCGTATGGGAGGTGCCGTTATTTTAGGTATTAAAAAAAGAAAACACCATGTGGGGGAACAAATTTGCAAATGATATCTACCAAGTTTAAAGAAAATCGGCCAAGCCATTTGCGAGACTCACTTTTTCGTGTTCTCTATCATCGTGTAGTCAAGATTGATCAAAATAACTAGTTCGATTTTTTTCTCAAGATATTTGTTTTAAAAAATATCGCCTAAGGTATACTACTTATAGCCACGAATAGCTTACGTACCAATTCTCATTATAAGATTTGAGAACCAAAACCAAAATGTTTTATTTCCTCTAGCATGTTACTATGACTTCATGATTGTGTAAGACGTTGCAAAAACAAGAAGGGTTTTGAAATTACATCTGAAAATAATTTTGAAGTATGTATTATGTGAAAAAAATTATGAGGGCAAATATATATTGTCGGGTTTCATGTGTGCATATTTGCGTTGCATATTATAATATTTCAATTGCTAACCAATTTTCTAAAAATACCAAAACGATCTGTTAAGTACATAACACCTTGTTAAATGTGAGTCACTAAAAAAAATACAATGGAGTCTTTTTATTGCAGACTTTCGAAATCCATATCTTTCAAATTGATCCACATTTGAATAAATCAACAATCTACATATTTTTATATACATACATAAGTAAGGCACAAAATTCGTTCTATTTGCAAAAAAAAAAAACAATTATGTATATAGAATTTTGTTTATGTGGGACTTAAGTTATGGCTTTTCTAAAGAGTCTCAAAAGTAAACCGTTAGTTATGTTAATAAATTTTATCGAAGTAGAATAATAGGGTTTAATGCGATCATATAAAGAAATCCATTTGAATTTAATTTCTCCAATGTCTCGTCATTTAGCACGAATGACAATAGATTTAAAGTTCTTTTAACTATACACAACACCTTCTAAGTCATAAGGCAACAAAAAGCTGAGAAATATTGCAAATACACAAAAAAGTTTAATAAAATATTCCTACAACCAAATATAGCATTTAATTCAACTGTATAAACAAACCGAATTAGAAATGTTTATTTTTCATCACAGGGTCGGAATAAGCCAATTTAAGGCGCATCGGGAATAAAACTATCAAGATGGAGAGATGCTATGACATTTTAGCTAAGCTGAAAATTTAAATTTTTATTATTTTTAAAAGCTTAAGCTTGCTTTTTCAGCTTGGATTTCAATTTGGTTAAGCTTAAATATTACCTAAATAGGCTATGACGACTTTGTATTTTTAGAATTGTTCTATGTATTTATTTATAGTTGACAATTGCAGCATAACAAAGGTTTTTCGTTTCCCAATTGACAATAACATCGAGATCAGGGGCCAAATTACCGCATCAGTTATCGAGTAATACGTGACTGAATTATGTGAGTTTGGCATTACAGCTTACGTTATCGAGCAATAAATTACTCCAATTTGACATTTTCATTCGATCACTGATGGGACTCACTCACTCGTCACTGAAGCGGTAATTCGGCCCCAGAATTTAATGAGCTTATCACAAGCTGCCGTTCTAAATCCCCATCCGAATAACAAGGACGTGCATTTGGAAACGAATATGAGAAGCTGGTGAGCACTGTCGCCAGAAAAACAATTTAATGGCTTAGAAGTTTCAGGCAGATAGATGAATGTAGAAAAAGAGTGGGAAATAAAACGGAGCCCTGTGGCATGCCAGTATTTATTTTATAAATATCAAATTTTTTCATCAAAACCAAATGTATACATTTTCGATAAGAGATGTTATTGCTTAACTGTATCAAGCCCACAAAGCCATACTGCCGTTGATTGAGAAGCTTTAAATTTTTAAGATATTTCTTGAGGCGATACATAGTAAAGTAGTAGTTCTATTAGACGATAATGAAATTAAAATGAAAGTACGTAAGTGCTATTGGACGATAATAAGAAGGGGAAGAAGATTCGACTTTTTTGGGGAGCAGACAAATAACATTTTTCATCAATTCGGAAAGAGACAAGTAAAGTGAGACAAATGGAAAAGCTGACGAAGTAGTTTTGACAACGTTGAAGAACACTTCTTTAGACGAATGGAAGGGACACCATCTGGGCCCGAGGATTTGTGTATATGTTTGTATATCTAACTCTTCAAGAACACTTGCAACTGCTCAAGAAGATTCGTTCCATGCAATTCTTATCGCTCTTAACTATTGGTAGAGTTATAACACTTTCTGCCAGCTTCGGGTTGACAGAAAACAGAAAACTGTTATGAAAAGTATATCTAAAGCACGCAGTGAATTATTTTTTTGACTGAAATCTGAATTTAGCAATGGAAACATCTATTTCCTTTTGACTATACAGGCCTTGTTATCTGCTGACTGTAGGGAAACATTTGTGTTGTTCCATTTCACGTGCTGGAAAATTTGCTTCAAAGTTTTTTCAATTTGTTGCTGAGTCTTCGCAAAGCTCCGCTCTTCTCACTCTGAATGAAAACTTAGCTTAGAAGGACGCCTTTTTGCTTTATGGAGAATACGGCACTGATAACGAAAGACAAAAACTGTGATGCCACAAAACTTTGGTAGTAGGAACAGCAACAGCAACACAAAAAAAAAAAAACTTATAATCCATTTGTCATTGCAAGGTTGCTGTTTGTTGTATGTGTGTGTTTGTTTGTTTTTGTTTTGTTTTTTTTTTTTAGCTTTTTACCTTTTTTTGCAACCTCTACAGCTTTTAGTGTGAAACGATTTGATTGTTGTAAACGAGAACAAAAGACTCTCATTCTGGCTGGGTTCAATTTAATTCATTATGATGGCGTTGGCACGCATCTTCTCGTTTTTTTTTGTATTTGTTTACATTAATCTTATACTGTGATGGGAAATGAGATATACACGGAAATAAATGTTAATTTTAATGAACGCCTAGTTTATAGAATAAACAATGTAGGTAACTACTGAGCGGATGTTATTAAGTACATAATATAAATAATCAGTAAGAGACTTCCTTCGAAACATGGTAATTGTTGTGCATTACCATTCATTTTTTTTTAAATACAACAAATAAGTATAAGTAATGAGTTCAGTCATGACGTATTAAAGATCGGAAATATGTAGATTAATAAGGAAGATGTGATGAAACTGGTTAATATTGATAACTAGAGCTCGCTTCTGTGGTTAAGGTATTCGCCATATTGGAGTTTTTCAAACAAAAACAAACTGTTTTTTTGATTAGAAAGAAAATTGATCCAGTGATCACACAAACTAGGTGCTCACTATTTCAATTTTTTTAAACTATCGATTTTTTAACACTATGTTAAAGATTGTAAGAAAAATCTATTCTTTTATCTAAAAATAATGGTACCTACCTAATATTTAAATGTTAACAAATCCTTAAAGAAAATTGTATTTTTCTCGAAGAATGTGTCTGTGCGTAGTTTCAAATTAATGCGTAATCAACAGTACCCACGATTAAAGCATCATTCTTTTGGTTTTTGATTTTTCCAAAATTAACTGAAACTCTTAAAAAAAATTTTAAAAAAACATTGCACATACAAAACTAAAAAAAGAATATTTTTCAAAATTTTAAGCTATTTTTTTCTTAAAGTTTTTGAAATAAAATTTATATTAAAAAATATCATTTTTGATTAAGTTTGATATGCAATGTTTGTATAAGTTTCTTCTTCCGTTATGACAATAAAGAGAAAATCAAAATTCGAAAAATGGTTTTATTGTAAGAACAATCAGGAATATATTTATTTCAAAATTTTCTTATCAAATTTTAGTTTATAAGAATCATGCGAAAGAATATATTTTTACTGCTACATTTTTACTTGCAACTTACTACAATAAGGCAAGTTACGAGTATTCATTCGGAAAAAATATCAAACACGAGATTTTGATCTTCGATAATAGCGAAGACTAAAAAAGTGGGTCTCGATATTCTGTCTGTCTGTCTTTTCGACTACAGCCTAAACGGCTCGACCGATTTTCTTTAAACCTGGTAGATAGTATTTGTTATTTTTTGCCCCCACACGTTTTTTTTTCTTTTTTTTTTAACACCGAAAATAACGGTACCTGTCATACGTTTTTTTTTCGAAATTTTATAAATATTTTTTTTACTCAAAAACTGTCCCACAGATTTAAAAAAAAAATCAAAAAAAAATTCATTAAGTTAAAGCTAGAAAATTGTTGAAAAAAAAATTCAAAAAAATGGTTATTTCTGGTACCCCCTTGCAACCATTTTTTTTTGTTTCGGTACAACCGATTTTGATAATTTTTGTTATGCTAATTCTCCCCAGCAGTTTGAATATTATTGTGTTTCAAATTTTCCAAACATTTTCTTTTTCGAAAAATTTTTTTTCAAAACTTGAAATATTGATGCTCGTTTTTTTTTAAACTTGATCAATAAAAGTTTCTTAATATAAACTACAAGATGTAAGAAAAAAAGTATTGTACCTAAAAATTGCGGTACCCTCCATACAAATGTTAAAAAATGGGTTTCGAAAATCGTATTTTTCTCGAAAACGGTTCCGAGAATTTTTCTAAAATTATTTCCTTTTGATTAATTTTTACGGTCTTTAATAGTTCTTGGTGTCGAATGCAAAACTCTGACAGGTTGTCTTAGTCTTCGGTTCCGTAATTGGTATGTATATTGACTTATTATTTCTTTAGGCTCTTCAATAAAATGCACAACTGTGTCGCACGAACTTGCTTCTATGTAATAGACTAGGAATTTTAAAAACGAATGTTATTAAAGAAAACTGTTCATAAGGTTGAAATATTTTTTTAAATTCTTTTAGTAGTAAGAGATAAAAACAGAATGCTATATGCAAATATGAATTTATGCAAGAACAAAAATTATAAGTCGTTTTAGTGGTTTCTTAAAAAATAATCTTTTAATCTTTAAAAGATTTTTAAGAAAAGAATTTGGTACGCCAATTTAAAGTTTTTATTACTGTTCGAATAAAAATTAAATTTAAAAAAAAAAACATTGAGCTGTTTCTGAGATATCGAATTTTCAAAAAAAGAAAAAATAGATTTTTTTTTCCAAAAATTCAAAAAATATTAATTTTAAAGTTTTGAAATGCAATGTGTTTTAGACTTTTTAGAAACTTTTCTATAAGAAATTTCATTAAGAACCGTTATGTGGATAATGAGAAATTCAAAATTCGAAAAAATGGTTCTATGGTAGGTACAAGCTGTAATATTAATTTAAAATTTTGTTTAATAAATTAAAGATCATAAAAATTAATTGAAAGAAAAAAAAAAATGTATCAAAATTCTAGGCACCGTTTGGAAATATTGAGTTTTGAAAAAAAAAATTGAAGTTTTGTTTAAAAATCCAAAAAAATTTTTTTTGAAAATTTGAATACAGAATTTTATTTAAATTTTTGAAGAGCCTTCGCAAATAAGAAATGATCAAAATCGGTGATACCGTTCTTGAGAAAATCAAAAACAAAAAAAAAAAATGGTTCCATGGAGGTACCCTCAATAACCATATTTCGGAAATTTTTTTTCAACCATTACCTAGCTTTAATTAAACGGATTTTTTTTGTTTTTTTTATTTTTTAAATCTGTCCAACAGTTTTTGAGAAAAAAAAAATATTTATAAAATTTCGAAAAAAAATTCGTATGGCAGGTACCATTATTTTTGGTCTTAAAAAAAAAAGAAAAAAACGTGTGGGGGAAAAAAATCAAAACCCATATCTACCAAGTTTAAAAAAAATCGGCCGAGCCGTTTAGGCTGTAGTCAAACCGACAGAAAGACAGAATTGCCATATTCACTTTTTTAGTCTTCCCTATCATCGTAATGTCAACTTTGATCAAAATCTCGAGTTCGATTTTTTTTACGAATGCATAACTTGCCTAATAGTACCTATGAGTCGCAAGTAAAAATGTAGACACTATATTTCGGCTATGTTACTTTTACCCAAAAACGAGCCTTTAGTTCACAAAAATTGGCGTTTCCCTTAGGCGATTTCACATGGACTCATCAGTTGACTATGAGCTGTGAGGGCCTTATCAATATCTAAATTTTTATTTAATTCAGTTTATCTTACATCGATTTTTTAACAAGAAATTCAATGTGAACAATATTCAACCAAGATTAAAATTCTTATCATTAACGCTGGAAGATTTGGTCCATGGTCTAGCTTTGTTTCTATATAAGGTTTTTTTTTAATAAAAAATCTTTATATACTACTGTTAAAAATTCAGTCAAGTAGAAGACTTAGCACTATTATTGGATGGGACGAAACGCCAATTTTTGTAGACTAAAGGTGAAATAAACCTCCGTCAAAGCCCCCAGTCCGCTAGCTTGGGATCTAAAGAATCAAACGGAGGGCACGGCCCTCGTAGAAGTAACTGAAGTTCGTCCTAGAGCTAATATAATTGGTGAATTTGAAAACAGAGATCAATTCTTTGATCTTCATTTCCGAAAGTTCTTCAATGTCGTCAAAAAATGCCCTTCTTAATGATTGTGCTCTAAATTTGTCCAGAGACAGCAGAACTGTTTCCTTTTCCTGTTGGTCTCCACTAACTATACGAGTAGGTGGGCCCAATCGTTCTTGATATAGTGCACTTAGTTAAACTGCTTCACTTACGGTTTGATTCACAAAGACAAATTGAGAGACTATCACTCTTCATAACTCTGAGCGTAATGTGACTCTTTCACTAGTGATTTATGAAAGGCTGATCCTTGCCTGCCCAGCTCGTCCGCCGATTTCATTCCTGAGATTAATATTCGGGGTAGCAAGTTCATTCGGGCATTGCTAAACCAATTTAAATTAATGGCTTTAATAGCCGTCTGACTGTCTGTGATAATAGACGTAATGCAGTTCTGGAGCTTCTTTGAGTACCTTGCATGTTTCCCTGACAGTCAGTAATTCAGCTTGAGTACCATAAAAGACCTAGATATATTCAGAGTCTCAGCAAAGATTTCTGATCCAACACCATACTCAATTTTTGAGCCATAAGTAAAGATAGTTGTGTCGAAGATTTTCGTCTCGACGTCATCATCTCAGTTTTATCTTAAAATCTTTACTGATATTCATTTTAAGAGTGCTTTAGTCAGTGGGAGTCGAAAGAATCTTTATTGGGCTCAATTCCTAAATATTGCTGCGGCCATAAGGTTTGGAAATCCAAGAGTGTGATTCCTTTGGTCTTAATGCGGTGCAAGATACTGGATACTTAATTTGTAAATCAAGTGGAAAATGGTGCAGAAAAATGCTTTAGGCATCAGTTAAGCAAGATCTTAAGGTCCCTGTGGTGCCAAAGCTAGTTAATCGATGTTATAAGCTTTGGCAAGTGCGGGCCTCCATACAATCCCAACAAACTTCCCACGAAAATTCTGTCAACCTTTCCTACCATAGAATCAACCAAGATTTATTCTTGGCCTTCGAGTTAACCAACGACATAGACAGCTGCGTAACACCCGAATAAAAATACACTACAGTACCAAATATGAACCAATTCTTATAATTGGACAAAGACAAAACCGACAATTAAACTCTATCAAATTTACGAATTAAGCATCAATTAACGTCACATTTCTGCAGCAAACACGCCTATCCCGCCGTCTCTTGCAAAAAATTGAATTAATTAACTAAATTAATTGCGCAAAACAAAAAAAGAAACTCCTCTTCACACTTCTAGCAACATTTATCAATCCAAATTGCCACAATTAGCACGAAATTCGCAAACCGGCAACATAACCTTCTCACAATAATAAAACTGCCTTCCATCTTCATTTCGAAAATTTGCACGAGTTTGAGTTTGCTTGCTGAGCTGGAACTATAGCTGACCCTCGACTTGAGTACAAAAACAAAAGCACTTCCGCGGTCTGGCCTGACATTTCTATACACCAACGCGTGTTATGATACCGATGCCGATGATGATGGTTCTATTGACCTTCCTTGGCAGTGTCGTTTAATATTTATAAGTTCGTCTTGCGCTCCTCCTATTCCTACACTGACAAACCGACTAATTAAGAGATATAAATTGAAAATGGCAGCCGGAAAGATGGCTTCACCTTGTCGCAATCGCACACTCTGTTGACCATTCTTATTTCACGAGCAATGCGAGTTCGAGTATCAGCGATTCAATTAGGCGTAATTTTGATTTTCGCTCCTTATTGCGTCATTGCTCGGCGTGAAAAGTGTGTCATTGGCTGTTTCGGACGTGGTATGTGCTCCAGCTTAACTGCTTCATCAGAACAGTTCAGAAAACCCGTCCCAAAATAGATCGTGACTCTTTGGTGAGAACGTAGATCGACCAGACCGACAGCGACACCGACACACGGTCAAAGTTATTATTACCTTGGCGATCGGTGCTTGCTGGTGCAACTGGTTTGCTTGTGAGTTAAGTCTTGTTGTTGATTGAGAGTGTGTTTTTTGTTTTGCTGTCGTTTCATCTTTTTGAGGTTATTTAAAAAATAAAATTGTCATGAAATTCGCCGAAGAAGATGGTTGGAGTTGGAATTAACACCTCCGTATTTTATTTAAAGGCCAAGTAGAAGCTTTGTTGAACATATGGAAGGTGGGTTGCATAGGTGCAAGGAGTTACATTGTAAGTCCGTTGAACAAGTGCAAATATGTTTTTGTTGAGGCTCTTGAGAGTGTTTGGCCAAAGGCGTTGTTCAGCAACAATAATACTAGGCGAATCCAATTAAGGATGACAAATTGAATTTTGCAACAGGAAAAAGGAGGAAATTATGAGCGCCAAGAAATTGATTAGTGGGCGGAAGGTGTGTTGGCGAGGAGGCGAACTTGATCATGTCCTGATAAAGTGAAACAAAAAATTAAGGAGATAAACCTTAAACCTACTCAAGGATAGTATTTCTAATTTAGAAAAAATAAAACAACACAAAACATCATATGATTGGGCTGTACCACCTATACCGATACCTGTTCGTGGAGAATGGATAAATTGGGACTTAAAGGGGACTGCTGACCCAAGAATCGATCACCATTTATAATCGTTAGTTTTTAGTTAATTATTTTTTCTTGAAAATTCTATCGACAAACTCGTACAAAATGTCGATTGATCTTTTTAATAAATAGCCTAAGACCAGAGGTTTCTATGAAATACACCGTGGTTCAGGGATGTAGTTACTCTTAAATGACTAAGCAATGAAGTTATAAAGAATTAGTATTTTGATACAATTATTGTAATTTTAACATAGTTAAGGGATTTTTTAATTGCTCTTGTAAATAAAAATAAAATGCACGACTGGGTCGCACGAACTTGCTCTTATGTAATCGACTAGGAATTTTAAAAACGAATGTTACTAGAGAAACCTGTTCATAAGGATAAAATTATTTTTTAAATTCTTTTAGTAGTAACAGAATGCTATGCAAATATGAATTTATGCAAGAACAAAAATTATAAGTCCTTGTAGTGGTTTCTTTAAAAGAAGCTTTTATATACAAACTTTTTAAAAGCTTTTTAAGAAAAAATTTTGGTACGCTAATTTAAAGTTTTTATTATTGTTCGAATAAAAATTAAATTTACGAAAAAAAATATTGACCCGTTTCGGAGATATATCGAATTTTCAAAAAAAAAAAGAAAAAAATAGATTTTTTTTTTCAAAAATTCAAAAAATATTTATTTCAAAGTTTTGAAATGCAATGTCTTTTAGACTTTTTAGAAGCTTCTCTATAAAAATTTTCATTAAGATCCGTTATGTGGATAATGAGAAATTCAAAATTCGAAAAAATGGTTCTATGGTAGGTACAAGCTGTAATATCTTAATTTCAATTTTTTTTTATTAAATTAAAGATAGTAAAAATTAATTGCAAGACAAAAATTTTTATCAAAATTCTAGGTGCCGTTTTCGAGAAAAATACGATTTTTGAAAACCATTTTTTTTTTCAATTTTTAGCATTTGTATGGTAGGTACCTTTATTTTTAGGTAAAATAAAATTTTTTTCTCACATTTTGCAGATTATATTAAGAAAATTTTATTTATCAAGTTTAAAAAAAAAATCTAGCATGGGGTTTTCGAAATATTGAGTTTAAAAAAAAAAATTTGAAGTTTTTTTTAAGAATCCAAAAAAATTTATTTTGAAAATTTGAGTACACAATTCTATTTATGTTTTTGGGGAGCTTTAGCAAAAAAAAAGAGCAAATCAAAAACAAAAAAAGTGGTTCCATGGGGGGTACCCTCAATAACCATTTTTCGGAAAATTTTTTTCAACCATTACCTATCTTTAATTAAATAAAATTTTTCTGTATTTTTATTTTTAAAATCTGTCGAACAGTTTTTGAGAAAAAAAAATAATTATAAAATTTCGAAAAAATTCGTATGGCAGGTACCGTTATTTTTGGTCTTAAAAAAAAAGAAAAAAACATGTGGGGGAAAAAAATTAAAAATGATAGCTACCAAGTTTAAAGAAAATCGGCCCAGCCGTTTAGCCTGTAGTCAAACAGACAGACAGACAGACAGACAGACAGACAAACAGACAAACAGACAGAATCGCGAGACCCACTTTTGTAGTCTTCGCTATCATCGTAATGTCAACTTTGATCGAAATCTCGAGTTCGATTTTTTTTACGAATGCATAACTTGCCTTATAGTACCTATAAGTCGCAAGTAAAAATATGAAAGCTTGTTCGAAATCCCGATCTATTATAATCCCGCTTTTTAAAATCCCGCTAATCCCGTCTTTTAGAATTCGTAGCTAAAACTTGTTGATTTTATGTTGGTTATTTTCCAGGTTCTTTAAATCTTTTCATACACCTAACCTCACACCCCATACCCCAAATCCTATAGTGGGCCCAAGTAGGGGGCATACCTCACTGCCTACACGTCGTAATAAGAAAGGCGATTATAAAAAACGGGAATATAAGAGACGGGATTTAAAAAAACGGGATTATAAAAAGAGGGATATCATACCCAACCCTTTCTATTCATTCGATTACGATTGAGTTAGGCATAGATAACTCGTTGTGCAGATGACCTTGACTTAATTTCGAGGTCCTGTCTTTTTCTAAAACCTACTGCCTTGATTAACTCATACGCCTTAGATTTCCAAGTCTTCATATTATTACTATCTATAGACCGAGAGCCCACAGCAATTCTTGGGTGTGATTGATAACAAAAAATAATTAGCATAATTAGATAGGCCTTTTATAGTTATTTATAAATGTGAACGTTTTGCATACTCTAGTGGGCGCAATAGTGCATTATAGTGCATCAAGTATGCAGTTTTTTCCAAAGTCTACAAAATTGGGATACAAAATTTGCCATAACTTCAAAATGAAGAGCTAAGTGCCCTGATTGCAAATATCGAGGTCCAAGACGTTTTGAAGGTGGCCTTCTTAGTCCAAGAAGTAGCCTATTCTTATCGCGTCTGGCAGGCAGAAGACTGTCTGTAAAACGTCTTGGACCTTGCTATTTTCAATCAGGGGGCTTAACTCTACATTTTGGCAAAGTTGTTATCACAATTATTTGGACTTGGAAAGAACTGCATATACTTGATGCACTATTATGCACTATTGCTCCCACGAGAGTATGCAAGACTTTTACATTTGTAAATAACTATAAAAGGCCTATCTAATTATGCTAATTATTTTTTGTTATCAATTACACCCAAAAATTGATGTGGGCTCTTAGTCTACTAGGTCTATTATAGAATAGCTACTAGGGTGGGTCAAAAAAATCAAGTATTGTTTTTTTTGGATCCGACACATGAAAACTAGTTCCTAGGTACCTGTAGAAAGTACTTACCAAATATTAGCTCTTAATATTAACGGGAAGAATATGCTCATCATAGTTTTCCATTTTCAATTTAGTATCATATAAAAATGGTCATATCTTATCAACAATAGATCGTATAACCAATCGCATAGTCAATATTTGTAGGAAATTGAACGCTCTACAAAAATGGTCTTATATACTTTTTTCATTAATCCAACCATTTAAAAGATATTCAACGTCAAAGATTGAAGTATTTTAAGGAAAGTAACTTTTTCGTTTTTAATTTTGTAACTTCATAAAAAATAATTATTGTCAAATGAGTTTCAATTATTTCTATAGGAAATTGAACGCTCTACAAAAAAGATCTCTGTAGTTAATCGATTACTCAAGCCATTCAAAAGATATTCGCAGTAGAATTCCAATGCCCACTGATTTTAGTAGTTTTTCAATAAATATTCCCAATTTACCCAGTTAATTTTTGAATTTTAAGATAGTTCATGTTCTATTTCAGGAAAAGAAGGTTTTTATTTCAGAAATATAATTTAACATGTCAGCAGAAAAAAAATTCTATTTCACCATATGAAATTTTATAATTTAATACAGTATTGATACAAAATGATTCAAATTTGATTCAAATATAAGTCTTTAATTCGGTCATCGAGCACTTTTAAAGACTTTTGATCAACAATATTGAATAACATTTTGAGTTCATTATGAAATGTTGCTTCTATCTTTTTTTGTGCTGGCGATTTTTTACGCGTGCAGTTTTTTTATCCTTAAACCTTAACCATTTGTTATGACATCGAAGAATTCTTTTCACTACATTATCATTACTAGAAGTCGGAATATCATTTTTTCTCCATAGCTCTATAACCTGATCTGCTACATTTTTAGCACTTTGTTTCACAGAATATTTAAGGATATTAAGTTGATAAAAAAAATACACACATAACCTCTTTCACTGTTGGTAATTTCAGTTCAAGAATTTTCGACATCGGTATGCCAATTAAAGGGATTTCTTTATTCATATTAGATGATTAGAATCCAAATCGCATTAATCAATAATATATTAAAACTCAGCTGTTAGTTAATTGGTTTTAGTTATACACAAGAAGACAACTCAGAGCTCCAAAAACTATGTATGCAATGTAGAAATATAAGGGGAAACATAGAAATGACCTGAAACCACAGATGGCGCTAGTATGACAAGTACTGAGTAACAGAACTACCAACATTCGAAATTAAATTTTCAAATTCTCCAAATTCTGTGGAAAAAAGGAATTTAAATGACATTTTAAATAAACCCGTTGAAAAATATTAAATAACAATCCTAAACTGTAATAAAAGTTATAAAAAGAAAATATCGTTAAAAATTGATTCAAAAAAAATATATTCTAAAACAAAAGATAAGATATCGCTTGCAAACCTTCATTCTATCGAAATAAACTCAAATTCTCATGAATATTGTCAAAATTCATAAATTAACTGGGTAAATTGGGAATATTTATTGAAAAACTACTAAAATCAGTGGGCATTGGAATTCTACTGCGAATATCTTTTGAATGGCTTGAGTAATCGATTAACTACAGAGATCTTTTTTGTAGAGCGTTCAATTTCCTATAGAAATAATTGAAACTCATTTGACAATAATTATTTTTTATGAAGTTACAAAATTAAAAACGAAAAAGTTACTTTCCTTAAAATACTTCAATCTTTGACGTTGAATATCTTTTAAATGGTTGGATTAATGAAAAAAGTATATAAGACCATTTTTGTAGAGCGTTCAATTTCCTACAAATATTGACTATGCGATTGGTTATACGATCTATTGTTGATAAGATATGACCATTTTTATATGATACTAAATTGAAAATGGAAAACTATGATGAGCATATTCTTCCCGTTAATATTAAGAGCTAATATTTGGTAAGTACTTTCTACAGGTACCTAGGAACTAGTTTTTATGTGTCGGATCAAAAAAAAAACATACTTGATTTTTTTGACCCACCCTAATAGCTACAATATTCTGCCAATCTCTTCCACTGTGCATACCATGAAATTTATTTTCTTACTACCAGCATACCTATCTTTTTGGCAATCTTCTGTCGTCCATTTTAAGTGTTTTTATGGCATAGTCATCTTGCATTTTTAATGTTGCTAAGTTACCCAGTTTCAAGAATGAAGAATATGATTTGGCAACTTAAAAATTCTTTTTAAGAAGTTTTGTAAGAGTTGCTTCACTTCTTCAAATTCTATGTGGCCTCAACTTTGGGCAGTATAACACATTATGGCTTTTGCTGTTGCCTCAAAAACTCGATATTTTGATGGTGAATCGACATCTTTACTCGACATGATACTTCTCCATGTTGCATTTACAGCACTCTTTGCTTTTGCGAGTTTTCCTGCCATCTGACTTTTCAAATTAAGATTTCTCGTAATGAGAACACCAATTATACTCATTTAGAACTTCTACGTCATCATGGCTAGCAAACTTCCATTTCTCATTTTGACAGTTTCAACCTCCTGCATTACGAAAGATCATGCAGTGTCCATGTATCGCAATATTTGGCCAGCCTGTGCATCATAAGCTGAAGACCATGCTGTGTTTCAGCGAGTGCAACAATGTTATCAGCAAACATTAAATGTATTATTAAATGGTGTTTCAGACAGCTTTACTCCTTCGGTCCAAATCTTATTCATATCGTCAATAAACAGGGCAAACAAAAGTGCGCTTAGATTGCATCCTTGCTTAAGACCAATTTCAACTTCGAATTCCTCCAATATTTCGATTCCATTTACTATTACTGACGTTATACGTGCGTACAGATTTGGATTGGATCCATATGTTTAACCATTTGATCAGAAATTTTTGCCTCCCTTTTTGATGTGGATGTAATTTCTTAAGCCTCAATTCTTCCAAAGATTGAGTATAATTCCAATATTTGGGCAGGTAATCCATTAACGCACTTGTGTTTCTTGGCAAGAATCCAAAAAAGAGCTTCAAAAATGCTAGGTGATTGAAGTACATACCTTTAACTGAAACATTTGAATCTCTCGAGCACCACCGGAATGTTTCTTGTCTTTCATTATTTTACCGTTAATTTAACAAACACTATTCTAGTCCAAAGGCTAGTTTCATTCCTCCCCTCAAACAATTGTTCCGTAAGACCCTTGAGGCCAACTTCGGACGTGCAGTTAAATTCATATATTCCTACTTTAGCCGTACTACACGAATGTGGAATGCTTAATCCGGCTCAATATTTCTCTCCCTTATATCCACCATTTCTAAGGCTGATCGTTTGTGTTTTTGCCGTATTGAACCTTAGTCCCTCGATCTTACCTTTTATGTCGACCCTTGTTGTCAGTCGATGATCCTATGAGACAATAAGAATATGTCGTCCGCGCAGTCTAGATGTTTGAAGCAGAGTCTACTGAATCCCTCAATTTCCAGTTGACAAAGCCAAGAACACTGAAGTTTCTTTTTAGTTTACAGTGACCTGCGAGGAGTCCCGTTAATATTCGCAGATTGTTCCTACCTAAGCTGATACAGTTTTTGAAACGATCTTGGTTATAGTTCCCAAGGAGTTGTTTGGGCTGCCTTATTTTTGGGAGTTCTTTCCAGTTTTTGGATCTTCTGGCATCCTTCTCTGTTTGGATTTAGTTCTGAATCCTGTTTTCTCCTATTCCCCAGTAGGGCCGTGGCCCCATTCGAGCAATCCTTGTGCCTATATTTGGTAGGAAGTCTGCTTCCTCACTTCCCTAGACAACTAAATGTCCAAATACCCATGAAATGAGACTTTATTGTTCTTGCCCAGTTCGCTTAGCCTGCCTACACATTCTCACATCAACTAAGACGTGAGGGCGTATGAGTTTAGTGCTTTAATGCGGCTTGGCTATCTGACATAATGGCAATGTTTTGGTTTTGGTAATTTTGAGTTTTTAACCTGCACCTACCGTTATGGCATTCACTACCGTCTGGAAAACGCTAGTGGATTGTCTCATTGGTATCGAAAGTTTGGTTTTCGGCCCAAAAATTCCAGCACCCGTCCTTTATTTCGTTCTCGAACCACCCGTATAACACTTTTTGGCATTGGCTTTTAGTGTGTAGTTTTATGATTCGCCTACCGAATCTTTTTGGTAGCTTAACTCCTAAATAAAATTGTATTTTGTAACCTTTGCTTCCCTTGGAATTTCGATAAGGAACCCAGTCCTTTCCTTGGAAAATCTCATAATGGCACCCTTAGCAGCACTTCCAAATACTACGTGCAATTTAAGAAAGATGAAAAATATCCTCCATCGCTGCTGTAGGACAAGTTCTCATAGCTCCAATGCATAGACAAGCGAACCTTCAGACCTTTCCAAGCGAATTCCTAATAGTTTGTAACTTGGTTCTTTTGTGCCAAGCATTCCCACATCCACCAAAGGGTATTAGATTTGTACCCCCATGATTTACCTACCACCTGCAAGGCTCTTGCATATAATAAGGGCTTTTGTAGCTTTTCCGATGGTATATTCTACATGTTTATTCCAGAGGAGCTTCTACATATTTTACTTCTTTCTCTAATACTATTTCTTCACCAGCTAACCGAATAGGCTTTATGTGTGGCAGGAGTCTTTTCTTGGTAAATGGTATTATAGTCGTTTTTCTAGAGTTGATTGATAATCCTACAGATAGACACCATTTGCTTGTAAAAGTTAGTCCTCTCTGGATGTTATCACTGAGAGTTTCTTCAAACTTCCCTAGGTCTATGATAACGATAACATCAAAGAAACCGATGAAGCATATACCTTGAGAGGTGAGATTTTCTAGCAGTTCATCCTCTACAAGACTCCACAGCAAGAGTCATAGTAACCCTCTCTGCGGATAGCCCCGTGATATGTGATGATCCTCCCTATATATGGTCCTGCTATTGCCTCCGCTTTTCTAGTGCTCAGCATTTCACTAATCCATCTAATTTTGGTATTGGGTACTACTTCCTTAATAGGTCTTTATTTACTGCGATTAGAAACTACTATTAGACTTACGAGTATATGCATACTTTTTTTTAAATACACTACGAACTAATAGTTTTAACCAATTCCTGCATTTATCATCCGAATTGATACTAGCTCTTAGGCTTTCCACTCCATCGTCATTCAGCCTATGTTTTTATGATTCTCTAGAGTATATATTCGGCTTTCTAGAATGGGTTGTTTCCTCGAAAACTGCTCTTACGATTTTGATAAAATCTCTTGCCTGTAATTTCGAATGTATTTTTGATTCTAATAAAATTGTTTTTCAAGCTAAAAATTGCCACGAAGGAAATATTGAAATGATCAATATTTGTATTTTAAAGAGCCTAAGATGTAAAATTCCCAATCCATATACATACATATCTTTCGATTCAATATATTTCAATATGTAAAAAAGGTACAATTCAACACCTGAGCCGGGATATGTGTGGTTATGTGTTTGTTTGCTTATAAAATTCCATAAGAAAATTATTCTTGTAGTCTAAAACAAACAGAACTATTGTTTCCTAAACCAACAAAGTTACTAATTTAAAACAAGTTCTGTTAGAACACTTACGCCCACTTGATATACGACTTTTCTTCTGTCAATTAAAGCTTTCACTAGAAGCCTTGGCCTTTCACTTTCCATCTAGATATGAATAAAAAAAATAAACAAAATTGCCTAATAATATATCCAAGACTGAAACTTATTTGATTCCAACAATACAATAGCATCAACAATGAACAAAAAAAAAAAGAAACAAATCTCGAATAACTGGGCCAACACAATCGAATTTCAATTCCCTAACAAAAAGCACAATCAAACACCCACGACACAATCATCGCGACCGACTATGCATACATCTGGAAAAAACAAACCTTTACAATTCTGACCTCATAGGTCAAATCCCATGCCAGACACGACTGACTGAAACAGACAACAACAACAAAAAAAGAAAAAAAAAAAACTATAAGCACAGTCGAAGGATAGAATAACTCTAGCGAGAGTCACTGGCCCCAGAGCTCAATTAGCAGTCAACAACTAGCCAAGAGTTGAGTGGTCTGAGCAGGGTGTAAGTCGCCGAAGAGCATTTTTGAACCCTCGACAGACAGCACGACGAGGAGTATACACGCTCTACAAGTATATCCAGATCCACATGTGCATTTGAACGAGTGCATAAATAATCCAATTTAATTCGATTCGTCTGTGCGAACGAACATGTTTGCTCAACAACGCTTCAACAACACAAAAAAAAAAATCTGGTCTCCTGGTCTAGTAACCAATAATTTTCCGACTTGGCACAGCGCGGTCAGAATATGATGTGGAACTTCTAAATATTGGCCAGAATCTCGCCAATAAAGAGAAGATGCTGCGATATTAAACATTCACATAATTTCTGATTAAGAGCAACCGGTCGAGTTGTATTTGGCTCATGTTTAAGATGGGTACAGGTGAATCCAGGGCCGGATCAATCACTTCAGGTTAACTGTGTTAAAATTTCGTTTGCCAGATCAGAAAATATTGGCACTTCTTGGAAGCAAATTGTATTCTTCCCGAAACTCTGCGAGTTAATTACTCTGTTTTACAAAAATCAGTTTTGCAAGAATTTCACATTTGTCTTAAAACATTTCGTCGAAGGGTCATAAGTCCGCAATAGAATTTTGAACCGTTTGTTGAGTCGATTATGAGTACATAAGTCGACAAATCAATTGTGAACTATAAACTCGCTCTATGGAGGGCCACAAGTCCACATCAAATTCATGTAAAATTCTAATCCATCCATTGTAGGCTTAGGACCCTTTTATATGAAGAACACAATTCAGCAATGGTTAAGTTCGTTCATATTTTGTCTTGAAGCAAAAATTTTGTTTCACAAATACAGACAATTTTGAAAATATCTTAAATTACTTTGTAAATTTTTTTTGAAAAATTCTAATTTGGTATTTGAAAAAAGTTTAAAATTGCGCATTTTAAAAAATTTTAACTAAGTGATAACTTCAACATTTCGTGAGGTTATTTAAATTCTGACATGAAGAAGTTTAGTCAAATAGTTGATATAAAATAACAAACCGATCTGAGTGCAGAGTGCAGAGTCAGTTGTGGATCTTGAGTTGAAGCTGAATATCTTTGAAGCATCTATGAACACTGCTTCTTGTCCAAATAAATATACCTGCAAGACCCTTTCAGCATGGTATAATGAAGATCTTGCCAACCTCAGAAAAAAGTATCGGACAGTCTTCAAAATCTTCTACAAGCACAAGTCTCACCAATCCTCCTTCAAAGACTGTCTTCAAACCAAGCCAAGCGACGAAGTTGAAATAAATACTGCCAATCAATTTAAAACATCAAGGATTCCGCAAGGCTTACCAAAAGTTCTTTCGAAGGAATACAGTAATCCATATTTCTTGAAAAAGTTTGATAGATCCTGGTTGGTTTCTTCAGGTGAGTCTTTTGAATTACTATTGGCGGTGCACTTTCCCGGATGCGGAATTATCAGATTTTGTGACATACCTGGCTGTGTAGAGCATAATCAATACTGTTATAACCAAAAGAAATACATATTTCCTGGGAAATTAGTACTTTTTCTCTATATAAATGTCCAGGCCCGGACGGCTGCAAAAACTGCAAGATGTGGTAGTTCCTTGGCTGGAGATTATTTTCAAAGAATGTCTTTACATAAATCATGTACCCGAGCCATGGAAAAATGTTAGAATAATTTTTATCGCGAAGTGGTGGTGGTATCGCGAAGATCGGTAGTCTTTTCTTCATAAAACTATGGAGCGTATTCTAGGCATCCATCCTAGATGGTCGTCCTCTTTAAAGATTTTGACATGTGTATGATAAAGTTAAGTCCACGGAGACGGCCCTTTATGAGGTAGTACGTTCAATTGAGAAATCAATCCACTTAAAAAAATAGACCCTTGGTATTTTCTAAGACGTGTGGATTAAGAGTTTTCAATAACGTCCTTACCGAATCGATTCAAGTATCGCTCGTTGACTTTGGTGTAGACGACTTTATCATACAATGGATAATTTCCTGGTTCAGCGATAGAAGAATTCAAGCTACATTTGGTAATACAAACTCAACCAAACCCGTGAGTAGAGGAGCACCCCAGGGCGGTGTTTTGTGTCCTCTTCTATGGCTTTGAGTCATGAACAAAATTCTGATTAAGTTGGTGAGGTCTGGTGTGAAAACGATTGCACACGTGGATGACTTGGTACTCTACTGGTGTGGTGAAAGTTAACGCCCTGGTATTAATGAAATAGAGATGGCTTTGAGGTAAGTTAACAACTGGGCCAATAGCTGTGAACTAGGGGTTAACCAAGCTAGAACTGAACTGATGATCTTTTCTACTATAACTAAAACACCGCCCTTCACTCTACCTCGACTCAACGACCAAACCCTGTCCTTGATTTCCAGTGTAAAATATTTTGGAGTTATCTTCGACCCTAAATTAAACTCGAAATTTTGGAGAACAAGTTAGGATGGTCTGCGCAGCCTTCTTTGCCTGTAGTAAGGCATTTGGTAAACATTGGGGCCTGGTACGTCTTGTCTTACGAGTAGCGATTTCGTGGTGGTCTGCGCTCAACAAGGCGTATAACATTAATAAACTTAAGAAGGTTCAAGGAAGGCTAGCGTTGATGATACGAAGGCTTTACGTTCTGTCCAACAGATGCTTTAAGCGCTTTTCCTCACCGTTTACCACTCGACTTAGAAATCAAATATTTAGTATCTCCCAGAACATTAAAAACGATTAAATTCAGATTGTCAGCTTGCCAAACCGTAGGGACACATATATTAAAAGCATCATACATATTTTTTACAAACATTGACTACTGCATTCGTCCTACCGTGGGCATCCGTAAGGATTTTAAAGTTATCCTTTTATCTAGAAAAGACTGGGAGGATAATTTTCTAATAGGAGAATTCGATACAATCTTCTTTACTGATGGCTAAAAGATGAAGTGGGTTGTAGAATCGGGAATTTTCTCTAAAACTTTAAACGACTCTAGGTCTTCTTCTGGGTACCTGATGATTTTTCTTGTGTTTTTCAAGGTGAACTACTAGCAATAATTTGAGCATGCAAGATACTTAAACTTGATCCAAATCAAAACTGGAATTTCGCCAGGTGGCTGTTAACGCCATTGATTCGATTTTTTCATCCTCTAAATTGGTTCAGCAATACCGGGATGACCTTGCGAGCCTAAACATTAACCTAAATGTCACTCTTATCTGAGTTCCGGATAACAGTGGAATAGAGGGAACTGAATTTTCGTCGTTGTATGATATCAGTAGGGAGAAGAATGATTTTTTTTTTCATTTTCTATGTATGTACATTTTCTGCTCTTGCCAGAATGATATCCAAACTATTCGGAAAATTATTCCTTGATGACCCCAACCGACAGTCTGAACTAAAGATCAAAACTTGATCTCTTTCTTAACACGACGAAGTAGATCTGAGTAGAACATCGATAATTTCGGTAACGGGTGCACCTTAATCTTAAGAACGCAAGCTATTGAACTTCAGTTAGAGGGGAGCTCATGAAGCCCTCATCATATTCCCTTAAACACAGTTCAAACGAGTTTATGGTATCAAAAAGACGTACTCCATCACTATTTGGGTCACAGAGAAAGACCACTATTGGCCGCCATTTCTACTTGATAAAATTGCTATGCATAATTTTCAAAAATTAATAATGAAATTCTTAAATTAGTTTTTGAGAGTGTTATATGTATATCTCTTGTACTTTTTTCTTTCTTTAAATTCAATATTGTGAATTATGGCTTTTTAGTAGTACCCTTTGGCATAATGATTAGTGCATTGGACTGTCATGCAGAAGCTCTTGGGTTCGATTCTCAGCTGCTGCCGGTTTTTCCTCTTGCGAGGAATTGACAAGTCCTATTAGAGTATCTCTTGTAATGGAAAGTGCTGCTCAATAGTCATTCGGATTCGGCAGAAATTTGTACGTCCACATGAATAGTTGAGAGTTGTAAGTCACTTTGTTTAGGGTCTCTACCAGGCCTCCTATTTATTGTTCTGTGTGGCATATTTCAATGTGGATGTTCGGCCGAGCAATGTGGGTTATACATATGTAGACCAGTAAAGTACATCAGTCCTTCAATGTAAGGTACAAGGTACTAAATATTTGAAAATTCTTATTCCTCAAATCCTAATATTTATAACTCATTTATTCAACTCAATATTAACCAATTGTGAATATCCGAGATTATGGAAGATGGCTAAGATATTTCCAATACCTATAACATAAAACTCTGCTAGCCCTGACAACTGACCTATTGCTATCTTGACTTTCCTGTCAAAAGTTTTAAAAATTCGATTTTAAAATAAACCCTTTTAATAGCCTTTTAATTTAAGCAGAAGTTGCAAAACAGCTCTTTTTGTGGCGATGGACATTGGTTTGGTAAATTTTTGGTTTGGTAAATGGTTGCTAGACTTTGAGAAAGTGTTTGATACGTTTGATCACCTCACTTAAAAAAAAAAAAACTTTAGAATGATTTCGGCTTTTCTTCTTACGCAGAACTAGAGTAGGTTTTATAGTGAGCACCTGTCAGTTAAGACTTAATCTCCCAGGACATAGTCCCAGTTGCTTTTTTCTTTGGAAGAAAGGTAGCCACTTATTTCCAGCAGGTGCAGATCTTGATTCCTTGATAAAACAAACTCGACATCGCCGCCAATAAACAATGTCTCGTACAATAATGCCTCAGAGTACAAGTCAGCCTCCATACTGTTCCAAATTGCACTTCGTAGGCAGTACCACCCTTGGTCCGTGTTTTGTATTTAACTATTGTTGGTAACAATAGCCAACAGCGTGACTTAGTTGGTATAACCACAGCCACCTCGTGCTCTCTTGACAGAGGGCCTAACCAATTAATAAAGAGTCCAAGGTTTTTACACCCTAGGGGCTCTAATTAGCGGGGATAAAATCAAAATAAATATTTAAAATCAATAGATCTCATTATTCCCAAGGTGCCCAATTTGGGTTATTTTTTATAAATTAAAAAATAAATTTAAATTTTCAATATTATGAAGTTATTTTAAAAATATTTCCAATAATACATATAACATGCGCTTAAAGAATTAAGCAAAGATATGGAGTAAAACTCCGTGGTGCAGACCATAGCTGACCGAAGCCAACTATAATCTTCACCAATATTTCGGTTAGTCTTTTTCGCCCTACAACGAACTAACTATTACTAAGCAATCTTTCTTAATCTTCAGGTATCGGGTAGAGCCATCGATTATCAGGATTGCTGAAACCAAAACATCGAGCAAAAGAGAATAACTATCTCAGTGCTTTTCTTCATGTTATGGCAGTGACTCCCCTAATCACTTATTTGTCTTTATTCGCCTTACAGCAAACTAGAAACGATAGTCCTAATCTTCATTCACCTTATAGAGAACTAGGAACGATAATCCTAATCTTTATTTTTATTTATCTAGGAACGATAATCCTAATCTTTGTTCGCCTTACAACGAACTAGGAACGATAATCCTAAGGGTTTTCTTAGTTATATAAATCCCCAGCTAGGCTGTATAGCTGGAGAAATAGAATAAGCCTCCCCACCACGACAAGGTAAACCCCATCGGGGAGGTCTTACGCAAGACAGTAAAACTTTCACACTCTTACCTTACTAATCGTCAGCAATGCGTGGATGTGGCAAGTAATTTGTCTTCGTATCTTGATGTCGCTGCCGGGGTGCTGCAGGGTTCCATACTTGGGCCGCTATTGTGTCTGCTATACTTCAACGGAATTTCTCGCCTAGGTAGGATTTGCATCGTTTGCGAATGACGTACAATTACATTTTAGCTATTCTTTAGATTTCATAAGCAATGCTTTTAGCCATATTAATGAAGACCTTGAAATTTGTCTGCAGGAGGCTATTAAAAATAATCTCTTTCTCAATCCGGGGAAGTCAAAAACAATAGTTAGCTTTCAACCGTTTAGAATTGGTGTATCATTAATTCTTTAACTGGAAATGGTCATACAGCTTCTACGATAGGCAAGCCTTATAGTGCCTTGCGTCTGCTATGTTCATCTCAAAGGAATGTTCCTGTTAGAACTAAGGTGTTGCTCATCAAATCACTTCTACCCATTTTATTTTATGGATATGGTATGGCATTCCGCAATTTTGACTCCTTAACAAGGCGAAAACTTAATGTAAAATACAGCAACCCTACATGATTCCACTTCAATACAATACTCGTTGAGCCTTTTTCAAGATACTCTAAATAAATTATGGATCTGACTTTTGACAATCTCTTAAAATGTAGGTTTCTAGTGCAGTTGCCTGGTACTGATATTTTTACTTAAATACCACAGTACTTAAAACACAGTAATTTCAAATACATAACCATTATTTTTGAATCAAAGAACTGATCAAGAACGTAAAAGTACCGGTCAACTAATTAGAAGTATTTCTCAAGCACATTTAGTACTTAAATACACAATACTCGATACTTGCGATGAAGTACTTCAAAAAAACTGGTACTTGGCTTTTTTTTAAAGTATCAGTATCCGAGTTCTGAAGTCTCGGTATTGGTACATGTTCTTGGGTCATAAGATCATAGTTGATTTGTAAGCTCATAAACCTCCTTAGTTCATCAAAGGCCCATTTTGAGCTTTTGTGGTCTCCGAACTTATGAGTCTGCGCCACAAAATCTATTTTGTTATACCTAAATTATGAATACTTGAAAACTCTGTAAATTCCATATTCCCAAACTTAGTAAAAATATAAGAAAATCGTTTTGATAATGAAATTTTAGGATCCATTCTTGTGTGGACGAAATTTCATGTTTTACTTTATATGTGCTCTAAATCCAACAGTGCCGAAAATCGATTTCCAAAATTGTTAAGTCTTAACAATTTTTAAACGAAAATTTAATTCAATGTGTTTCGTTAGCTGATATAGGCTCCTTCATAGCTAAATCCGCCTCTGAATGAATCTGAAATGTATCTAACAAGTTTATTGGCGGCTCGACGTACCAAACAAAACTCAAGCTTTAGTGGTGGTCCGAACTTTTGAATTGTTCCTTCAAATTTGGCTTCATTCTGGGATGTTTTACTTTTGTATTTTACCCTTTTCTCACTCTCTTTTTCCGGACGCCTTCGTTTTTGAATCGTTTAGGAGCGAGTTGCAGGAAAAGTAGCTTTAGGACCTTTGTGCGGCTTATTATGGATTCAGTTCAAACGAAAAAAATCACCTAACTTAGGTATTTTAATTTATGTCCTTCATTGGACCACATCGAAGATGAGGATGAAGATGCTGCAGATTCGTCGTGTCGTCGTCGTCGTCGTCTGTATCGTTGTCGTCTTCCTTTTCGAACTTAATGTTCTTATTCAATAAGTGCTTTTGGATGCGATGAGATGTTTTTTTTATTTTTTCAATTCGAATGAGATTTTCGGGGAAACAGCGGTTCTTTTTGAAATTGAAATTTTTCTTCATTCTGTTGGCTTTGATTTTTTTTTTATTTTCAAACTTATTTGGCTTTTATTGGTTTCTCAGGTTCTCGTGTTACGGCACGATGCGACGCTCTTTAAGAACTGCAAGGAAATACGTTAACGCTATTGATGAAGGTGGAGCTGATTCAAGAGGATGCAGACTGAGCTGAGGACTCAGGAGATGTGTAATCTTATTTTTTTTTTCGTTTGAATTGATTGTTGTTGCCTTTGGTGTATCTTCGTATTAAATGCATCTTTCTGGATAAAATTCCTGGAATTGGATGAGTCCCTTTTTGTTTTTTTTTTGTTGCGGGATTTTTATATAGGTATACCTACATATTCTTTCCAATAAAGTTTTATACGAGATTTTTATTTTATTTTTTTACAAAGGAAAAAATAAAAACACAGAAACAGTGTGGATCATTGGAAATGGAGATAATTTGTTGAATTATATAAGACATTCGATTGGTCATTGCCCTCAAGGCGATTAGTGTTGTCTTTTTTTTTTATTATTTTGGTAATAAATTTAAAGATTTTAATACCTTGTGGAGGATTTTGCTTGTCAAAATGACCAGATGAGATTAATTTTTTTTTAGTTTGAATTTTAAGTTTATGTCTGAATCAGAGTGCTCTTTTTTTATTTTTGCCAAAAGAAATCCAATAAACAAAGGTGTCAGTTATTAGGTACATTAATTTTTTCAAAACTGATATGTTTAATAAGTGAGAATAAAGCAAGAGTAGAGCAGAGGAGGATACCCTTGAATTTTCGTATTACCTAACTGCCTTTTCTAAGGTGTGTTTTTTTAGTGGAAGAGCACGTTAAATTGGCAACACGGTGTTCTGTGACAGCGGATTTGAAAGTTCTCGATTATTTTGATGTAAGTTTGGTTTTTGCAATTCATCATGAATAAACTCACGGTGGAGCAACGTTTGCAAATTGTTCAAATTTATTTTGAACTAAATAGTTCAATTCGAGAAACATATCGGGCGTTTCGTGGGTTTCATGATGCTTAAGGGCGATCCGATAAGTACTTAGCCTCACCGCCCGATGGTGCCAGTATCGCAAGAGAGATTTAATATCTTCTAGTACATTCTCTTAGACGGCTACTTTCACTTGAGCCGGATCGGACTCGTAGTTTTGTTTTGACCACGTGTGGAAATCAGCCTGTCCGCGAATTTAAAAAAAAATATTGGTCGGTGATTCGATTCTTGTTTTTGGAAGCAAAATCGAAGAGCGCTTGGATGCTGTGTACGGTAACTCTTCTCCTTCGATGACGACCATCAAAAATTGATATAAAGAGTTTCAACGTGGTCGCACATCGGTTCTTGATGAGCCCCGTCCAGGTGCCCGGATAATGGCTACCACCATGGTGTCAAAAATCCACGATCTCGTATTGGCAGACCGCCGATTGAAGGTGCGCAAAATAGCTGAAACAGTATAGGCATCTCAAAAGACATGCGTGGGTCATCTCATATCCTCCATGAAATTCCACCGTATTCTCCAGATTTGGCTCCGTGCGAATTTTTTTGGTTGCAAACTTGAAAAAATCACTCGTCGGGCAGAAAATTGAGTCGAATGAGGAGGTCATCGCCGCCACGGAAGCCTACTCGTACCTCTAAAAAATCTCTTTTTTGGATGGGTTAAAGTTGGAGCATCGCTGGATCAAGTGTATCGAGCTTAAAGGAGACTATGTTGAGAAATAAATCGCCACTTTTCCAAAATTTTTGTAGGCTAAGTATTTATCGGACCGCCCTCGTATAATCGTCCATCAAAACGATAAATTCTAGAAATTATGAATCGTTTTCTCTACATGTTTAACCTAAACAAAAATACGCATTCCTTAAGACGTGCGTCGTACGTTACGAATAGAACAAGCGATTGCTGGTGTGCAGCGTAGTGTTGATGATGATCGAAATGTGTCAATTCGTCATTGTGCTCAACAATTAAACTTGTGCCCATCCACTTTGTGGACAATTTTACGCAAAGATCTTGTGTGAATATGTTAAAGAAAGAATCTCTAAATTTAACAGTATGTCTAAAGTTGGGCTCTGATTTGATTTGATTTGGTAAACTGATTCCCTGAAGCTCGAGTGTTACGGTTGAATTTTTAAAGGGCAAGAATGAGAACAAAGTTTAAAATCGATTTTTTTTTATTAAATGCATTTTTTCATAAAAAGTTCTTTAAAATTTTTACAAAAACAAAATTCTGAATTCTAAATTCAAAAAATATTTTTTTTGATAAAATTTCTAGACACTTCGGGATAAATAAGATTTTGCATAACGGCTGCAATGCAGGTACAGTTGGTCTTGGAGCTGAACAAATTTCAATTCGTCCTTTAGGGACTCACCGAAGAATCTTATTATGCCCGCAACCATTATGTTTGTCTGTCTGATTTACAGCCTAGATGAATGCATCTTTCTATTAACTTTGTAAAGTCTTAGGATCAGAAATAAAGATAACTGTCAAAAAAATTGTTGAAATAAAAAAAAATTGTTAACTTAAAATCAGTTCCACAGATTTAAAAAATAAATTGTCTTATGTAACGAACGGCTCGCTTCACTCTCCTCAACTCCTCATCGGCGTCGCTACTGACAGATGCTTTCAGTTCTCCGTTCTCCTGAAGAAGTGGCTGACATTATCATTACTGGAAATTCGAAAAAATCTGCAGGAAGTGATGAGATTTCTAATTACGTACTTAAAAGGTTACCAAATCTGTTCTTCTGCTGACTATAACTTTCAATAACTGTCTGAACAAGAGCTATTTCCCTGCAGCCTTAGGTTAGGTTAGGTTAAGGTGGCTGCTGACCGGTAAAGCCAACACACTTAGACCAATATTTGGTCCGTTGTGATACCACAGGATTTCAAAAATCACCCTTACTCGTTAAACCATTTTGAGCTAATAATGAAGCGTTTGAGACAGTGAATTTCGGAATTATTTAGATCACTAGGATCGTTATAGTAGAAGTCTCACAAGTGTATTCTATGTCTTTGTGTAAGGGCAGGACAGGAACATAGAAGGTGAGGAACTGACTCCTCTTCTTCTTCATCCATGCAGCTACTGCGAAAATCATTTGCAGGAACTCCTATTATTCAGTGTCCAGTAAGGACACCTATAACGGAGCTAATATGCAATCTACCATGAAATTAGTTGTTTTGAGCGTTTAGCATCAAACAATGGCCAAATTAGTTTCGTAGACTGGCAAGTTGGTATGCTGGTCCATCTATGGTTAGATTTCTTTATGGTATCATGTTTTAGCGTAAGTTTACAAGTAGCTAGGGGTATACCGATGTTAGATTTGCTATCCAATAAAGATAAGATTGTTCTGTTTTTTGCAAGTTCGTCGGCTTTACAATTTCATGGAATGTCTCTATGCCCCAGCACCCATATAATGTGAACGTTAAACTGTTTTCACATCTCCAGCAGAGATGATCAACAATTTAGGGCTGTTAGTGAGTAACTGCAGCCTTGAAAACAGAAAAATTCTTCACCGTCGCGAAGAAGAAGAACCACACAAATGTTGAAGGATATCGGCCAATTTCTTTGCTCAGCTGTATGAGCAAAACACTGAAGGCGTTAATATTGAAGAAACTCCATTTTTCTGCAGAGAAAGAGATGTCATACAGAAGTTCCAGTACGGCTTTCGAAATCACTCTAGCCTACATCCACTACTGGGATTTCATATTGATGTTACACTTGGACTCAACGAAAAGGAAATGGCTTAAGCGTGCTTACTGGACATCGAAAAAGCATTGGCCAGCGTTTGGATTCCTAATCAATCACTTAGCAAGAATAATCAAACATTTTCTAACCAATAGTATGTACACTGTACATTGTACATTGTACAGGTATCAAAAAACATATCATCAACCAAGGGAATCATACCATCAACCAAGGGAGTCCCTCAAGGATCAATACTTACACCACTGCTGTTCAACAATTATACTACATCTATAATTTCTATCACATTCTATCACATAAACCACCGCTTTTTCAGTAGAGAATGCTGACAGGAGAGTATAAGAGCACATTAAAAACCTATGGGACCTACTAATACAAATGGATACTGAAGATAAACAGTGAAAAGACTGAACTCATCTGCTTCTGAACACCAGTGACTGTCATTAGAACACGAGCGTTTGCAACACGCTGTTTGTCATCAGACTCAAGTTCCTAAACTTCACTGAAGTAACAGTCCAATCATCAACGACGTACTTGGGAATCAACTTTTCCAAAATTGATGTTGAAGAGAGCCAACTATTCTCTGCACTTGGTCCATCCGGTAATCAGTGGGAGAAATGAACTAAGTAAGACGAACTAAGGAAGAAGAAAAATGAATGCTACTGGACAACTATTTGTTGTAGATCTCCGGAAAAATTATCAGGAACCTGGAAGATCATCCCAACTCAGAAGTGCAGCATGAACTTTTACATCACATAATCTTGTTGGCCAATTAACTTCGTCTAAACGTAAGATAATAGAACCTCGGAACTTTTCACACAACACATTTATTGTAACACGAAAGTTACACCCGAATCAGGAGCGAAATCAGTCACTCCAATTTTCCAGGATCCTGAAAAATCTAATCGCAGCTCTAAGGCAGCCAATTGACATCGCCAAGACGGCTGATAACACGATTTGGGAATTTCGATCGATTGTGGCATGGGCTGTGGCATGGCACGCCTTCCTGCATGAACCAGAGGTCGTCCAAATCAATGCCTTCAATTTCAATAAAAAAAAAAGTTCGTTAGCACGGCTTTGTAACGCCCACCCTTGACCGAAACGTTGCTCACAGCCTCATTTTCGAAGAAAAATATTCCAATGACGTCACAACTCCACAATCCGCAAGAACCTGTCACTCTCTGTGGATGCATTGGCTATTGGCTTCTGGGCAATAACGTGTGGGTTTTCCGAGCCCTAGATGCGACAATTTTGTTTATTAACGTAGCCGCTGCCGAGATGAAAATCGCTGTCCAATTCAAGCTGCTCTAAGGCCCAAACTGCGATGCGGATAACGAAGCGGATGGTCAATTGCTGACTCAATTGGAACTTATAACGATTGATCCGAGATCTTTGTGCAGATTTCTCTAAGGCTATTGTGTGAAATGTTGAGCTGTTGAGATCGATGGCGAGTTAATGTTGGTCAATTTAGTCTCACGCCCTCGGTTCCATTAGCTACAATCTTGTCTGTGCGCACCGTACGACGACGGAGACCATGAGGTTTGTCCACTAGCATACCAGTCTCAAACAAACTTGCGAACAGCAGGCGCGGAGGGTTCTTCATTTCGTCCAAAACTTTTTTTAAAAAATCGCACTCTATGGGCTACACAGCACTTACTTTGGAAATAAGTTTCCCAAACTTATTTAAGCGTAAAGCGATTTATTTCGTTACGTGAAGGTATAATACCGACATTCTGTCAAAATTTCGAGCTAGAAACAGCTGTCAGTGTCAAAATAACTTATGATTTAAAAAGAAACCACTAGATGGCCCACCATTTAAAAGTTACTTTTTGGAGTGCAATAGTTAGCAGTGTATCATACGCAGCGATGTTGTTTGTTGACACATTCAGAGAATTGGAAGTTTGGCTCATCAGAGAAGAAAACTTTCGTTATCAAATCAGTATCAATTTTCTACTGCTCCAAACATCCAAACTGCGTTGGTTAAGGGTGTAAGGTAGTTATAAGGCCTTATGTCGAATTCGCCTATGGATCGGAAAGGACCAAACTCTTTGAACACCGTGGCACCGAATTGATTATTCTGGGACTTTTACACATTGTAACTTTCAACAACAATATTTTCCGTTGAACGACATATCTCCAATACTCCCAGTTTCATTGAATTTTGTTCACTATTGTCCAAATTGTTTACCCACTACCCAGTCGGAGTATTAAACGTACCATAAACTCCGAAACAGAGTTGTTAGAGAATTTTTAGTTCTGTAGAACAATTAAACAATTTTATACGTTGTGAGCTGTTGTTCATCGATCCATTCGCTAAATCAGTAGCTTAGAATTATCATTTGGTGCTTGAAACACTTTCCAATTTTGGTCAGCTGTCAAATCTCCAGTGCTGCCAATATAGAAACACGAATTCCGCTGCCCTTAACATAACCGCTGCGCTGCTAAACAAAAAGACAAATCTTTAACTTCCACCGATTAAAAGTTCGAAGATTAATGGTTTGGACCACTTGAAGGTCTAATCAATAACATTAAGATTATTGATGAATTGAAATTTGATGTTAATAAAAGAGTAGTTTTTACGCTAAATCAATCTAAGGTGTATTCTCTTAAATTTTTATCAGATCATTTTTGTAGTCACTTCATTGAGTTGATTAGTGTTTATTCCATCTACATAAATTACTTCCCAAACCTTTTGCCAAAAATACCCTTTCCCAGAATTGGAACCTATCAACCTATATTTTATTTGACACATTAATCTAAGAAAATAAATTAATAGTCATCATTTTATAGAGGAAAGCCTTCAAATCTGATTCCAAAATTTACATATACATACATACTCGTATTGTTTACGATGTTAATGATTGATTTTTTATTAACATATTCATTATGCAAATGTTTTAATTATTTTGTTTTTTAATTATCTATTTGTATACAATTTTATTTTTACTAATATTTTCCTTAATGTTTCTCTTTTCAGGTGAGTTCCTAAATTATACATACATACATCAAGCTTCAATTTCGGTAAGAGAGATTTGCATTTGTAATCATGTGAACGTAATTTGATTAAAAAAAAAAACGCTAAGTAATCTGTGGTCCAATTTCTCAACTTCGTAATCAGAATCTTTCGGATGTGATGATGACATAATTCCATTTACAATAATGACGACGAAGGCATTTTTTAGAATTTTCTTATCTTCGAGTTGCTTATGTTTACTTTAATTTTCAGCGAAAAAGATAAATCCTTGTCATTTGAGATATATATTCACGATCTGGTTACGTATTTTTTGTTGTTTGATCATTTTTTGTATCTGCATCTTTCGAAGGTCTATGAGTGATGGAATGCGCAAATTCTAGGGAGTTCACATAATTGTGTTGTGTGGCCTTTTTTTTGTTCATATTTATTTATGAATATTTTTATTTTGGAGATTGTTGCCCTGTGAGCTTGAACATGAATAACAATGAACCCTAAGCAATACAAGATGACGCATATAAGTTATAAAAGCGAATAAAATTCAGATATCAGGAAATTTTAAGAACCAAAAATCTTGTTGGGATTGTATATAGGAAGTAGTTCTAGCACACAAAAAACATTGTGAATCATTAAAATTGATACGAATCAAGCAGACTTATTTTATGACCCATAAATGTTTGGATAGTTTGCGATGACAAGTTAGCATTGAAGTTAACTCCTATTTTTAGCTTCAAAGCAAACATTTCAAGAAACAAAACTGATTGTCAAAGGAAATGCCATGACCAGTGAACATCCCCAGTAAAGGTTTAGTTCTTAATGTTATGAATTTATTTTATAAAAAAAGTAACGAATTTATTTTAACAAATTATAATTCACAAGATATGGAAAAAGCTATGGTAGAGATTTGTGAAGAAAAATCAAACTCAAGTTTCAAAAATAAAAGATTTAAAATAAAGAATTTGTGTTAAATTAAATTTATTCTGTTTTTGTTAATTTTTTAAATAAATTATTAAAATTTTTAGATATGAAATATTTATAGGTCAGTCATTGTTCATACTAAATCTGGTCTGATGAATTCAAGAGAGCCTTTTTTTGAAAAAGCCGAAAATCAGAAAAATTTTATACAGAGATCATTGACAATAAAAGTTCTTCTCAACTGTTCTATACTCTTTGTCGCAAAATCGTATAAGAGATGAACTAATGTCATATAACAGTTATGGCACCAATTACGGTTAAGAGCGCTTCAGATCCAACTTTGGTTAGATTTTTTTTGTTACCAAACAAGTGGTGATGTTGTTCCATAAAAGCTTTGTTTCTTTGATCGCTTCCTGGTTTTAGCATAAACTTACATGTAGTGACGAGTCTTCCAATTCAGTCCTATCTGTCCTAACATAGATTTTGCTGTTTGGCTTTCAGGGAGTTCATCGGCCTTATAGTTTCCTTGAATATCGCGGCATCCAACAAAGACGAATGTTGATCTTCTGCGCCAACTCATCGAGAGATGATCAGCAGTTAAGAATTGTTTTAGAGTTTGTAGAGACAGTGTCCAGAGATATGATAGCTGCTTGAGAAAATTGATTGATACTGATTTTATATCATATTTTCTTAACGCCAAGATAAGGCTTCTTTGAGCGCTAAAAGTTCCGCCTTTAATTCTCTAAAATGATTAGGAGACCTAAGTTTAGTCTTACAGAGAAGACGCTTTCAGCGGTTTTTGGTCGACCAGCGAGTAGGTAAACCATGGATAGCATTTCTGTGGTGTTGGGTAGAAATATGATAATTCCATAAAATGATTTGCGTTTTTACGTTCACTTAAAATGGGGCTAGGACTGAAACGGGTTGAATGATTTTCTTCAAATTTTGAAAACTTTTGAAAATATTCTTTGAAGAATTATGTTCCAAATTTTAAGAAAATCGGTTTACCCGTTTAGGTTCGAGCTCGATATGAAGTAAATGTAAAGATGCGAATAATTTTATGGAGTTATAATGTTTCTACCAAACACCACAGATTTATTTATAGACAAAATAGTTTTACGTAAGTACTACATACTATATTATATGGCAGAAGTCATGCATTGTTAAACAAATAAATTTGAATTCGAAATTTTGATCAGACGGGAAGTGGGCCTCGCAATTTTGTCTGTCTATCTGTTCGACTACAGCGACAGCCTAAACTGCTGGGCCGATTTTCTTTAAACTTGGAAGATATCATGTATAAATTTCCCCCACACGTTTTTTCTCCTTTTTTTTTGAATTGAAAATAACGGTACCTGCCATACGAGTTTTTTTTTCGTAATTTTATAATTTGTTTTTTTTTTCGAAAACTGTTCCACAAATAAAAAAAAATTCAAAAAAAGTTTTAGATTTTCTCAAAAAGGGTACAACTGATTTAGATCATTTTCTTATGCTAAAGCTTCCCAAAATTTTGAATAGTATTTTCTAATCAAGTTTTCCAAAAAATTCTTTTTAGATTTTAAAAATAATTTTCATTTTTTTTTTTTTTTTTCAAAACTCAATATTTCGTAGTCTCCATGCTTGATTTTTTTAAACTTGACAAATAAAAGTTTCTTAATATAAAATATGTGAGAAAAAGAAAATTATTTTACCTAAAAATAACGGTACCCACCATACAAATGTCAAAAAATGGTTTTCGAAAATCGTATTTTCCTCGAAAACGGCTAGAAATTTTATAACATTTTTTTCTTTCGATTAATTTTTAGGATTTCAAATTTAATAAAAAAAATTTGAAAGTAAAATATTACTGACTGTACCTACCTTAGAACCATTTTTCAAATTTTGAAATTCTCATTACAGCTTCTAAAAATTTTGAAACACATTGCGTTGCAAAACTTAAAAAAATAAAATGCACGACTGGGTCGCACGAAAATGCTCCTATGTAATAGACTAAGAATTTCAAAAATGAATGTTATTAGAGAAATACTGTTCATAAGCATACAAATTAATTTTTTAAACAACTAAAACAACTTCTTTAGTAGAATGCCATGTGATTCAAGCAAATACAGGTTCATGCAATAACAAAAATTATAAGTCTTTGTAGTGGTTTCTTAAAAAATAAGCTTTTATATACAAAATTTTTAAAAATTAAATTCACAAAAGAAATATTGAGACGTTTTAGAGATATTGAATTTTCAAAAAAAAAAACGATATTTTTTTCAAAATTCAAAAAAATATTTTTCTTAAAAAAAATTCATTAAAATCCGTTATGCTTATCGGCAAAATTCAAAATTTAAAAAAATCGCTCTATGGTAGGTACAGTCAGTAATATCTTGTTTTCAAAATTTTTTTCATTAAATTATAGATCTTAAAAATTAATTGAAATAAAAAAAAATTAAGTGAAATTCTCAGAATGGTTTTCGAGAAAAATACGATTTTCGAAAACAATTTTTTTTTTAAATCTTATAATTTATATCAAAAAACTTTTATTTATAATATTGAGAAATATTGAGTTTTCAAAAAAATATTTTGAATTTTTTTTTTTAAATCCAAAAAAAAAATTTGTTTGAAAATTTTAATTCACAATAATATTGAAACTGCTGGGGAGCATTAACATGAAAAATGATCAAAATCGGTGGTATTGTTTTAGAGAAAATCAAAAACAAAAAAAAATGGTTCCAAGAGGGGTACCAAAAATAACCATTTTTTGGAAAAATTTTTTGAACCATTACCTAGGTTTAACTTAAAGAAAATTTATGATTTTTGTTTTTTAAATCTGTGGGACAGTTTTTGAGAAAAAAAAATATTTATAAGATTTCGAAAAAAAATTCGTATGGCAGGTACCGTTATTTTTGGTCTTAAAAATTCAAATCAAAAAACATCCGGGGGGAAAAAATTAAAACCGATATCTACCAAGTTTGAAGAAAATCGGCCGAACTGTTTAGCTGCAATCGAACGGAAAGACAGACAGAATTGCGAGACCCACTTTTTTGGTCTTCGCTATCATAGTAGTGTCAACTTTGATCAAAATATCGAGTTCGATTTTTTTTCCGAATGCATAACTTGCCTTATAGTACCTATAAGTCGCAAGTAAAAAAACATTTTTAGGGAAATTCGATATCTCAAAAATGGCTCCATATTTTTTTTGGAAATTTATTTTTGTTTTCTTCAATTTGACTTACCAAAATATTTTGTTAAAAATGTTTTAAAAATTTTATATACAATAAAAGTTTATTTTTTTAAGGAACCACTACAACGACTTATAATTTCAAGATATTTCATTTAGTTAAAGCTAGATAATGTTTGAAAATTTTTTCCGAAAAATTGTTATTAATAGTACCCCACTAGAACCGTTTGTTATGTATTTGATTTAAAGGTATGGAGGGTAAGCAGATAGAAGAGACGAGGATTTCTTATGTTATGAAAGAGTTGGAATTGCAGAAAGTTGTGCAGTCAACAGTCTCTGAAAGTAGTCGATGAATAAAGTGAATATCATGTTAATTAACAGAATTCCGTCTCGATACAGAGGTAAAATAAAACAGTATTTCAAAAAAGACCAGGAAGCCAAACTCAGGAAACGACGTTGCCTGCTCTCGATTCTGGATATATGAATTCGTTGATAAGGTGACCATACGTGACAAGCGTATTAAAGAAGAGGGGCGAGGAAATATTGGGTCAGGTAGGGGTCAGAAAATTCTTTGGATCAACGTTTCACAAAGCCTAGTGTAGAGTTTGTTTTAAGTATAATCTCGTCGATATGTGTGAGGAAGTTGAGCTCTCTATCACATAAAACACCAAGGTCGTGAATTGACTCGGCAGTGGATATGAATTGATAATGCAGAAGATATCGACGAGGAGTAGATCGGATCGTTTTCGTGAAAAAGTGATTGATTGACATTTGGAAATATTAAGTTCTAAGCAATTTTTCAGGCACTGTTGAGATCAAGTTGTAGAAGAGTGGCATCATGTGAGGAAGAAATGGTATTGAAAAAGTTTGTATCGTTGGCGTAGAGTAAAATATGAAAATGTTAAATGACCATTTCAATATAGTTAATAGTAAGAATAAAGAGGAAAGGTCCTAAGTGGCTGCCTTTTGGAACCCCGGAGGTACTCGTAGCTAAGAAATCATCAGAGAAGGAAATCTGAATTCTAACTTTGTAGTAACTAGATTTCAGATTTTGAGATTATGTGAAAGTTTAGCAAGTGGACTTTAGTTTGTAACTGCACACTTTTATGTATTGTGGTTATGAAAGAGGGGGAAGAGAAAGTGTTGAAGAGCATTTTTTGAAAAATATGGCGGGATACCATCTGGGGCGGGCATATACTCATCAGGACGAACTTCGGTAAATAATTTAAATAATTACAATCAGTTATAAAGGAGTCGTCTGTAAACGTTTGTTTTAAGAAATAGCAAAACAGTTGGCGATTGCTTGTGGTTCGTTAGAAATTTCGTTATTAGTAGAGAGAGAGGGAAGATAACCATCGAATTTTCGTTTAAAGTTGACAAATTAGAATGACGATTTAGAATCTTTAATAAGATTGCTTTGGAATTGGATTAAATAGCGTAGATAGAGAGAGTTGTAAAATTCGGTAAAGTGAAGATAAGTACCAAGATAATTAGATTAGTCATTTGAAGATCGAGAACGAAGGAAAATTGACCAAAACTTATTCCTCTTTTTACGCAACAATCGTAACCTGTGATTTTACCAAGATGGGGAAAAACCGTTCAATCCATTTTTATTATTTTTTTTTATGCTAATGTTCCCCAATAGTTTAGTCAGTATTGTTTTGACAAATTTGTTTGTGATTTTTTAAAAATAAATCTGAATTTTAAAAAAGGGTTTTCAAAAATTTTATTTTTCTTAATAAAAAGGAAAAAAAAATGTCGGAGGGGAAAATTAAAAAAATAATATCTACCAAGTTTGAGGAAAATCGGCTTAGCTATTTAGGCAGTAGTCCACTTCCCTATCATCGTAATGTCAAATCCGTTCAAAATCTAGAGTTCGATTTTTTAACGAATGTATAATTTCACATTTTGTTATAACCTATGTACATATACATATGTATATAGAAATTAAAAAACGGCTTTAGGCAGTTAACCAAAATCTGAACTTTATCGTTCTCCTCACTCACATAGGGATTTTGCTTTGTGACAGGTACCTTTAATTTTTGGAGCTATGACTCTTGAGTAAATTTTTTTTTCCGTACATTAACGGGCCAATCAATTTGAAAATGCATGTTCCACCTGTTTTCCACAATTTTGCTAAGCCAGTCTTCATGGTGGTTAAGCTTAATCGCAGGCAGTACAAATTTTGCAATTAATCCAGGATTTAGAGATAAACCGCCAATAAACTACTCGAACTAAATTTAGTGTTTATATTTATAGAGCAAACAAAATAAAATAATTTCGTTTCATGTTTTTACCAAAAATTCGCTTAAGGAAATAGGGGCTTAGAGCTTTTTTATCTCATTTGTGGGTAATTCACGTATATTCTAGGAAGATATACCTGAATAACCCACAAATGAGACAACATTCCAGAAATACAGCTGTTCGATGGTCTTGAAATTGAATAATTACTTAATCTTAACGAAATTCCAGAATCATTTATAAAATGGACCCTGGAACGCTGGGCCTAAATTAATAATTTGATTTGGTCGCTCTTCAAACAATTATAGTTTCTCAAGTAAAAAAAAAAGTTTTTATTGAAGACATGCTTCACTGTAAGCTGATGATTGAAGCTTTAATATTTGTTTCAATAAGTTTCGATTTGCACTTCAAACTCATAAGAGCATTCTTCATTGCTCTTAATTTACATTAGGGTCTTCACAAGTACATCTATCAAACTATTTTAAAACCCACTTTAATCTCATCATCCAATGTAAACGCTGATCATTTCCAACAAACGACGACACTCTTGTATGGTTGCACTTGAAGCTGTGTCGGCATTTAAAATGCTCAAGACGTGAAAATTATGTTAAAAAAGACTCAGCAGCTAATATTTAAAGAACCATTAACTATTCCTCTTTAATGAAATAACCTAACTACATGCAATCTTCTGAAGCTACTTTGTTGCATCCATATAAAATGCGGCAAAAGTAGTTACTTTGATGATTGTGTTTGGTGTTCACTTAAACTCAAGCCCGCAATCTGATCAAGTGTGAGAGACAGAGCCAGAACAAACTGAACTTGAGGTTTTGCAAATAAACACGATCACCCCAAAGGCGAAAACTTACATCAAACAACGTAATCGATACTCAATATGTAATTGAGAAGCAACATTTTCGTAGATGCGAACTTCATAACACTAAGGTCTAGGTTACGGTTTATGGTGGCGGCGGTGGCGGCGATTGCGAGTCGAAGAGTTTATAATAATCTGCCTTTAGTTGAATTCGCAAAAATATAGATTTCCACATGAAGGTATCTCTCCGAACACAAGTGGATATACCTACTCGTATCTGAAGGGAGAATATAGCAAAGTCATTCAATCGATCAAAAAGTGCAGCAGCAGCTCTTTGATTGCATGATCGAATCAAAGAAGTGTTTGCAAATTTAATTTAATCTCAGGAAATAACAGTGGGGTCTACAAAAATAAGAAGATTGTTGTAGTTTCAAAAATGGCGGAGTGGTCTTTTAGCGTAAAGGTAAAGTGGAAATGATTTAATAAGATATGTCGATCCGCTCACCACACTGGAGAAGAGCAATCTAGAACGACTTTTAATTTCACATTCGAGTAGTACGGCCTAAGTAAGAGTCTCTATATTTGATGGGGCGTCGGAAAATCGGATCAAGGGCAAGGGGATGAGCATTTGTAGCTAGACGAGTATAACGGCGGAATTCTTTGAGAGCGAAATGCAATTGGATATTTCAGTTGGGCACTGTTTATAGAAAAAACCTTAAAAACAGTTTTTCAGAGGTTTTCTGCCTCTTGCGAGGTATTGGCAAATCCTCTAAGAGTATCTCTTGTCATGAGAAGTGCTGCTCGGAATTGGCAGAAAATTGTATGTTCGCTCCATTTCTGGTATCACGCGCACAGGAATGGTTGAGGATTATAATTCACTAGTCTTAGGATCTCAACAAGCGTTATGGGATCCTATTTATTTTTACTTGCGATAAAGATACTATAGGGCAAGTTCTGCATATTGCAAAAAAATCGAACTCAAGATTTTGATCAAAATTGAAATTACGATGATAGGGAACACGAAAAAGGGAGTCCGACAATTCCGTCTGTATGTCTGTAGGTCTCAGTTTAAAGTTAAAATTCATTAAAAATGACAACACTAGTGCTTTCTCAAATTATAATTAATTTTTAAAAATCGTAAAACATTAACTATTTTTGTTACATTTGTGGCACTTACCAACCGCGTAACACTTACCTTATACTCTAGTAAAAAAGTCAGCTGCATTCCTCCCCTTGAATAAATCAACCGTAATACTTGCAATTCTAGGAATACCCATCAGTTAACCCTTGAACCCAACTTCGGCCGTACTGTGAAGTACAAAGATTCTTTCTTTAGCCGTACTACGCGAATGTGGAATGCTTTACCACGCTCTGTATTTCTCTGTCATTCAAGAATTCAAAACCAATGTACACTGAAACCTCCTTTCTAACGCCTCCTTTTTTCCTTATGCTCACACCGTGTCTCTGGAATATTAAGAATATAAAAAAACCTTTCAGTGTGCGCTTATTATAAAAAAAAAGTATTCAGTTTGACCCCACTGTATTCAGAATCCTTTCACTTCGTCATGAGTGAATCATTTCCTTTTTCAAAAAAGACTGACTCCAATGAGCCCGGTCTTGTCTGGTCTGGTCATGTCTTTTGCAATCTGTTTTCCAAGTCTATAAGCAAGGGACAAAAGAAGATGCACTTAATGAATTGTTCTGGAACAACGTGTATATATGCATCCACACTACCACCACGACTGCCCTTACCACATTCTGCCTCATGGGCCATAATTTAATGAAACCAAAGAGCAACATCATCTTTTTTGCATGGAAACAACATCATTCCGCAGCATGCTGTGGTGGTCATCATTCATTAATGCAAAAACCACGAAAGGATGCAAATCATTATAGCGCAGCGGCACGGTTCGGCCGGCGCAGTAGTGGCGGTCTATAGTGATGGAAGAGCGGTTTGCTGAAAAGCACATTCACTCCATCAGACACGCGCAAACATGGTACTACGCCAAGTGGCATGGACATGGACACTAGACAGAACAGAAGAACACCCAACACTGGCAATATGAATGACTCTGGCTCGAAGCAATCACACATCATCCTGTCGGCTTGGCTATTATTAGGTAATTACCAATGTTTGTTTGAGGCAAGAAGAACCTTTGAAGGTACTACTATGCCTATAGAAATGAGCAGGCCAAAGAACCGAAAACAACTTGAAATGCAGAGCAGGCACGAGGCGGGGTAATTTCATTGAGTCATTGGCTTGGTTTTAAAACATTGTTCGAACGAAGAAGAGACATTATTTGAAGGTTTGGAGTTACTGCTGATGAGATGATGTGATGGTGTGGTTTTGGAAAAAGAAGATGTGAGTGACTCACTTTTCTAGATTTCTGATAAATATTTCTTCTGCAAGAATGAGTTTACTTCTTTCTGTAAGCCACAACTTCGTTCTTCATTTTGGTTTGGAGCTCGATAAGATGACACATATTTAAATACATATTTGCACTCTCAAATATCATCATCACACAGAGGTTACCTTCTGCTGTATCTCAAAAACAAAAGCCGAAAGATGTCTTTGTTGAAGATATTTCTGTGGTACTGTGGTACGTTTTTGAAAAAAATTCAAAACTCATATAAACTATGAAATCTGTCAAAGAGGTGTTTATAACTCGTTTTCATTGACTCGTTTTTCGTTTAAAAATTCGGAACACAGTTATTAACTATAGGAGTATCAAATTTTTTGAGTATATGATATGTATATCAATTTGGACCTTCGGAAAAGATATTGCCATATTTGTTCTATAGGTTAGGTGGCGTTGAAGTGGATCTGCCAAAAGAAATTATTGAATTTTTCCAGATGGTGCCTTCGTCTTTGGCATAGAAAGGTTTTCCCTTGCCATTTCAATTTGCAAACATTCAAGACCAATGTTCATCAAAATCTTGTTTATCCCCCCCCCCCCTAATTTTTCCATGGCTCTTGCTCTGCTTGTGTTGAACTTTATAAGGGTATTACAATAAAACGTTGACCGCGTGTGAATATTAAATAAAAAATAAAATTAGAAGCTTTTCGTGAGATATTACCTCTTGGTCTAATGGTAAGTCAGTTGAACTGTCACAGATTCTGTCTCTTGGAAAAAAAAAGACCTCCAACAGTATCTCTGAAAAGAAATTCTCATGCTATTCGTAACCAATAGAAAAGTGTAGCTCTCCTCTATTCCTATACACACAGGAATGGTTGCAAGTTATAAGTCACTGAGCCATGGCTTTCCTGTAAGCTATACTTCTTATATATTTTGCTAAGTTTGTAAAGATATCTTTTTTTTTGGAAGGTACTTCTGTGATCCTTTTTTGTATGATAACTTTTCAGCTTATCTTAACTTAAATTAAATTTAAAGAGGGTTTCCATGATGAATTTAAATTTTCCTTAGAATAGGGAAGACACATGTTTAAGGGTTGACTCGCAGTCCAAACCGATATAGCTTGTTTTAAGCGTTTAGTGAGCATTTGTTTTTTCAAAATATTGAGGTGCTTTTTTGATACGGAAATAGCAACATCATTTGCAATGAAAAATGCTCTATAATTCTGTCTGTCTGTCGGTTCGACTACAGCCTAAACGGCTCGGCCGAGTTTCTTCAAAGTTGATTGATATCATTTTTAATTTTTTCCACCCACAAGTTTTTTTCTTTTTTTTTAAGACTAAAAATAACGGTACCTACTTACTTACTTACTTAAGGTGGCTCTACAGTCCGGGGTGGACCAGGGCCTCAACCAACAAGCTTTTCCAGCTAGCTCGGTCTCTAGCTACCTGTCTCCAGTTTCGCACGCCAACTTGGTTGAGGTCCTCCCTCACTTGTGTGCGCCACCTGAGTCGCGGTCTTCCTCTACTTCGCCCTCCCTCGGGGTTTGATTCGAAGACTTTCCGGGCCGGAGCATTCGGGTCCATTCGCTCTACATGACTAAGCCATCTCAGTCGCTGGACTTTTATACGTTTGACTAGGTCAGTTTCACTGTACAGCCCGTACAGTTCGTGGTTAAATCTTCTCCTTCACTTCCCATCTATGCAGACGGGACCAAAGATCACACGAAGAATTTTCCTCTCGAAACATCCTAAAGCGCTCTCATCCACTTTCGACAAAGTCCATGTCTCTGCACCATAGACAAGGACCGGGACACTTTAGTTGCTCGAGAGGGGACTTTGCTACTCAATTGCCTTCTTAGTCCAAAGAAACAGCGATTGGCAAGAGTTATTCTCCGTTTGATTTCAGCATTGGTGTTGTTTTCAGAGTTTATAGCGGCGCCTAGGTACTCGTATATGAAGTGCTTCACTACCTCAAAGTTATAGCTGTCTATAATGACGTTTTGTTCAAGACGTCGATGTTGTGTGTCCTTTCTTGATGACAGCATATACTTGGTCTTGCCCTCATTTACCGCTAAACCCATTTTTTTCGCTTCCGTCTCAATGTTCACAAAAGCGCCACTGAAATCACGCTTTGTTCTTCCAATAATGTCTATGTCGTCGGCGTATCCGAGTAATTGGACGGACTTTTGAAAGATTGTGCCTCTTGTGTTGACGCGTGAGTTTTGCACTATTCTTTCAAGAACTATGTTGAAGAAGTCGCACGATAGAGCATCGCCTTGCCTAAAACCTTTTTTTTTTCTCCCTGTTCCCCGTTCTTGGAGTCATACTAAGGACCTGGCCCTCCAGGTTGGGGGTTGTGCTGTCGGGGTGACTTCCCGGCCACATAAAATACGACGTAGTTGCGAAGCAAAAACAATAACGGTACCTGCCATACGATTTTTTTCGAAATTTTGTAAATATTTTTTTTTTTCTCAAAAACTGATTTGGCAAATATAGGATAAACACTTGATATTAATTAGGCAGACACAACAATTTAGGTCCCATATCCTGTAATATAAAACAGGTAATTGAGAGCAAAATTCTAGCCACAACAAACAAGAGATGGAGCTCGCTCGATACCTATCTTATAACCAGAAAACTAAGGCTAGTTTCAACATACAAAAGACCGACGTTATTATCCAACTGAATAAAAATTCTATCTCTTCTTATCACATCCGGACACAACCAACTGGGTTACCAGAAGAAAAACATGAAACTCAGTATGGACGATTATGCAGATGAGATATATAAGGATACTTCTCACTACCTGTGTCAATCCGGTATAACATCTGAAAAACAGGCTCCCAGGGAAACACTTCTTCAACAACTTGGAGGAACTCTGTGACATTCCAAGTAAAAACCTGTTGAAGTTTATTAACATTACCAAATGGCTTGAAAATTCGTTAGCTCTATCAACCAGCTGACCACGAGATTGAAAATTGCCTCCAACTACAGTCAAAGGACATAAAAAGGTTGCAGGATGACAATCATAGAACGAACGAAAATGGCTCAACAACACATATGTTTCTTGAAGGAGCAGTAACAAACGAAAAATTGGCACCTCATGAATTCGTACGTCAGTGATTTTATGGGGCCACCTCTCCCTTAGTAATCAGTAATACTGACCAAACAAACGGACACCAACCACTGACCTCCAATCAGCCACATGCTACTCGTATTAGGGGTCTGTTGCAGGGGGATGATTTCTCAAGTGGTGGTAAATGAAAGGATCACGTCCTTGAAAGGCGTCTACCTCTCCTCAACCAGATGATTATGTAACGACAGAAATTTCTTCAATGACTTAGAAGAACCTTGCGACATTTCTGGCTATAGCCTGCTGAAACTCGTCAACACCCTTAACGGGCTTGAATATCATAAGTTTAATTGCAACATAGTTACAATCCCTAGGGTGTCACAACATATCTACATTGATCTAAGTGTGAGGGTAGTAAGATCAGGTCATCTTCCTAACCTATGTGCTAAATTATAATAGGTCTGTAAATTTTCAAGCTTAAATAGGAAATTTTGCCAGCCATGGATATAAATACAACCTTAACATCTCTCCATAACAGAGGAATGCGGAAAAGCTCGAAACAATATTAGACAGTATCTCCAGAATCAGAATTATATCTGAATTCACTTGGAATTCCGATGGTATTATAGTCTTGTTCAAAGAACTTGTAGTGTTTTTAAGCTGCTAATGGCTCATCCCAGCAGCTTGTTCTTGGTAATCAGACTTTGTGGATAAGTTAATTTTCTATTCGACCTCATTACTATGCAGAGTTCAGGAGCTATCTGTGAAATAAAAGTTGTTCGAGCGACCATTTTCTAGGCAACAAGGCATTTCTGGAGCCTAATTTCAACTCCCAAATTCCTCCAACTTTAACTTAAACTCTGCCTAGATTTCGACATAAGTTCTGCGTGGAAAATATGCCACAGAAAAAGAAAAATGTGAACAACTACGAGTATTTCGTTTGCCAAACACATAAGTGTTATACAGTTAGAAACAAAAAATTGATTTTTGTAGCTGAGGCTGCACTTCTTAACTAAAATTAAATTAAACGCGATCTGCGTGCTAGAGTTTATTTGAGTAGATTTTAATCTATATTCTACTGAAGTTTCTTCATTCTTGTCGCAGAAGATCTCCCCGGAAGATCGTTCAGATTTCTCTAATTCCTTTATGTATTTTTATGATTCCATATTTGTTCCTTGGATTTCAACATCTTGATAATGAGTTTGACTCTCGAATGTACCTTAATCGATAGAAAATATGAAAATAAACTTGTAAATCCGATTGAAATACCAGTTTTTCCTTCAATACTTCCCACAGATTTGTTCTTGGAGATCTGGCTCACATAAAAAGTTTTAGAACTTTAATTCACTTGATCAACATTTTCCCATCATGCAATTGCCTAAGCTAACTTGATTAAAACAAACTAAATAAACCTTCCGACTAATTGCAATATTTCTTATTAGAAAACCCTGCTCAAGGGTAATTCTATTCATTTCAAGTCACGCAAATGTTCAACCTCCACGCCATAAAGCATATTTTCTTAGCCTCAAGCTGTTATTAATGAAATAAATCTACCATTCAAGTCTTGTAGTTAGTAGTTAGTTATAAAGTCAGTAATTATAACTTAGCTCCCGTCTAGAAAAAAAACTTATCAAAATAGATACAAAACTTAAATTAGAAACAAAAAAAAAGAACACAGTCTCAATCGACAGAATAATAGCAAAAGTGAAACCTTTTCTGTCATCGTACGCTTCAATGAACTGTGGTGTGCCCCTCTCGTATAACCCCGGGCCACTGACTAAAAATCCAGCCATTTGAATACTGAGTCGCTCTTTCGGAGAATCAATATAAATACGAGTACATATAAAAAAAATCAACACCAGTGATTTACCCCGGCAAATGTTAAGTGGAATTGAATATTGAATCCATTGACGTACAATCTTAAATCAAGTGTTTTATTGTATAGCCGATGTGGGTATCGCTTTAGAAAAATATACCCAGTGCTGGATTGTCTTGAGAGAGGGCCTTTTCCATTAAGGGACAGAAAAAACGTAAGATTATAAAATAATTTACAAGGAGTTGTTATAAAGCTGGCAAAGAATTTTTAGGGAAACGCTTAAAGCCTTATAATCTTTTGAAAAAGAGGTGTGAGAATTAAAAAAAAAAAAAAGAGTGAACAAAATCACAAGTACTAGCAAAAACTGAAACTTTGAATAATTTTTTCATTAAGAAAATGACTTGAGCATATTAGAAACACCCTTTCCGAGAATTGTTACAAAATCGGTTTAGCTGTGAACGAGATATATCGATTAAACTAAAATTATGGTCAATAGCAAATAACCGATTTTTAGATAATTTTCTTAAAAACATCCTGAAATGGAGTTGCAAAAAATGCTTTTACATCTCAGGTATGAGAATAGCCGAGATCAGTAAAGCCCTTTTTTAAGAAAATTTGGTGTTGTTGATATGTTAGTCTGTAATCGAATTGGATTTAAGTCCTCTAGAGACATGACCCTATGTCAAAAATGATGGTTGGTATACAGAGAATTCAGCTTGAATTTTATTTTGTTCATAAGAGCTAAAACTTTCTTACGAAAATAAAGTTTCGCTAAAATGTTTATAAGAAATTTATAGAAGCAATTTTGTAAGTACTTTTATTTATTTCCACTTGATTAGACGTGGAGAATTGTATAATTCAATAGGCTCTGGTTCTCCTGACGAACTGTAAGGGCTGGCTTAGAATTCAACTCTTAGCAAAACATTCAATGCAAAATATTGCTTCTATAAGTAAGCTTTTATGTATCCTTTTGTTTCCATATTAACTGTGATGCACAGTTTTAAAATAGCTTTTCTAAAGCATACTACCTACAAGGCGGATGTATGTATATTCATAGGTCTACAAATTAACTCTTTATGAAAATTTATCGCCAGTTTTATCGTTTTGCAAGAATTTCCTAGTAAATCTCAACTTTTTTTCTAGAAACTTTTCGGTAAAGCTTCTATTATTACTATTATACTATTTTCACTCTTTTCATAAGTTTGATCAATAATAATCATTTCTTCTTGCAAGATTTACGAATCAACTGCAACTTTCATAAATTCTAAAAATAAATTTAGATTTTATTGATTAATAATAATCAAAAACTTCATAAAGTTTCTTTAAAATTTCCTTAACGCAACTGTCATTTCGAATCTTATTTAAAACAAGTAAAGTAGAAATGTATTATTTGTTTTGAAATGACTTTTTCAAAAGGACAGATAGATATTGAAATGGAATAAAACAAGTTGTGTGTGAGGTATTCACAATTTGTTTATCTTAAGGGCTCATATATGTTATGATATATGAAATATGACATCATTCAAATGCCGGCCTCGGTTTCTTATAGTGGCCCGGATCCGAGTGATCTGATTTTCAATGACTCTTCCGCATAGACCTGTGTTAAGTTCACCTTAAGGGAATTGATCAAATATAGTTTATTGAAATAGACCTGCGACTTCAACAAACCGCACAAGAAAAAGTTCAGTCTAGTCAAATCGAATGAACTTGGTGGCCAATTCATGTCTCCTCTGCGAGAGATAGCCTAAGCCTAAAGACGTTCATAAAGAATGCCAATCGTTGCATCCACTGTGTGGAAGGAATGGCAGTCCTGTTGGAAAAACATGTTATCTGGATTTATATGGTTCCATTTGGGCCTTCATTAATTGAGTATTATCATTCTTAAGCGCTCGCCATTGACCGTGACCTCCTCACTAACGTCGATTTCGAAAAAGCAGGAACCAGTGACGCCGCTGGCCCACAATCCACTTTAAATGATAATTTTTTGAGGATGCATTGTCGCCTGGTGAACCTCGTGTGGGTTGGTGTCATCCCATATACTGCAATTTCGCTTTTTAACACAGTCATTCATTCAAAAATGTGCCTCGTAATAGAGATTGTAGTTGGTCAAAATTGAAGTCTTCTCCAAATGGAAGATCAGTGAGCGAACAAACTCTGATATTTACAGTCATTAACTTTCAGATCCTGGGTAATTGGATCTTGTACGGTTGTAGGGCCAAGTCGTGACGCAAAATTAACCAAGTTGCAGTCTTCGAAAGGCCAAGTTTTTGTGCATGACGAGGAACCTCATGCCTCAGGTTATGCTGTACATTTTCACGAACCACGGCAAAGTTCTCGTTCGATCCTGTATTCTTTCCGATTTAGCCACCAAACGTTAAAGAGTCCTCTACGAAGGTCCACCACGTCTTCCGTAAAATGGGCGCAACGTTTGCTTTAACGAACACTTATTTTGATACAAAAGTTTTATCATTTGGTTGTGATTTGGCATCAGTAACTGAATAATAAACAAATAAATAAATAAATAAATAAACAAATTTGACAGATGTCACCAAAACAACATGGCCACCACAGATCTCAAAAATTAAGCCGTGACAATTGAAAATCCCCTGCTGTTCGAAGGGTAAAATTTATAATTATAGCGGATTATTTGGAGGACTCTCCAAACTCTTTTTTTCGCCCCGAATCAACTCCCCGAACTATTAATTGTTTGTGAAATAAAAAGCACGACTGGATCGCGCGTACTTGCTGTTATGTAAAAGTACTTTGGAATTTAAAAATTATATATAAATAAATATAAAACAAGGATTTACTGATGATGGATCATGCCGTCTGATTTCTAGAAAAGTAGGAATTTATGCCAGCAAGGTTTCAAAATTAAAATATTTCAAGAAATAAACTTAGAATGTCAATTTTAAGTATTTTGTAACATAGATTTAAGAAAATAATTTCGAAAAGTATTTGTTCTCATGTTTTGAAGATATTGTTTTTCTAAGAAAAAAATCGATTTTTTTTTTTCAAAAAACCCAAAAACTATTTTTTCGAATATTTTTATATACCATATTATTTTAAATTTTAGGGGGCTCCTGCATAAAAATTTTAATTAAAAACGTTAATGAGAAAGTCGAAAACCAAAAAGACTTTTCTATGCAGGTACCGTTAGTACAAATTTTTCCTGAATTTTTTTCGACAAAAACGTATTCCATGCCCACAATAGAACATCCAATTTTTTTTTATCAAAATCATTAGAGCAGTTTTCGAGATAAATAAGATTTTAAATTAAAGGTACATGGGGGTACCAATAATTTTGGAGCTAAACCAAAAAATTTCAATTTCCTATCTAGGGAATCACCGAGGACCCTTAAGTACCGAGTTTGAAAAAAAAACTCCAGTGGCTTAGGTTGTGAGGTACAGACATACAGTATTTCGTTATCATCGTAATGTCAGCTTTGATCAAAATCTTGAATTAGATTTTTTTTTTCGAAATGCAGAACTTGCCTTATAGAACCTATATCGCAAGTTAAAATACAAAGGAAGTAAATCTGGATGAATTGTTCAGATTACTGACTTTGAAAATTTATCGAAGGAATGCCAACACAGTTTAACTAGAATTCAGAAACTTCTACAATTTCAATAACAATATAATCGTAGTTATGTAAAATTAAATGATAAAATTTAAGTTGATCTTAGATAACACAGTATTATTTCAATATAAAATTCTTGTAAATAAGAAAGTATGACAAGATTTTGACATGATTGCAGCGTTATTTCTTACCACGTTGGGTTGATTTTAACATGGTTTCCCGTAAATTTCAATTTTAGTAAGCATCCTATTGACTTAAGGTTACATATAATTATTTTTACTATTGTTTATCTGATGAACTGAACCTAAATTTGAGCTAGACTTACGCAGTATCAGCTCACTTAAGCTAATGTTCTAAGTTAATGTTCTAAAATTGCATCTAAAATATTATTTTTTTGTAATTAACGCGCACCCAAGGGGGGTATTAGGAAAAGTGCAATCAAATCAGGAATATAAAAGATTATGTAACCTCAAAAAGGAATTAAACATTAAAAGATCAACTTTTAAGCTCGTGTAATGTAGGGATTCAAAATCATTTTGGAAAACCGTGCGGTTTTTGGGTGGACAGAATAGCAAGATGTCGTTTACAATCGATGAAAATTTACTCGCGACTTATTTTGAAACCCTCTTTTTGCCTGACCCCAACTCCTAATGTTATAATTACCGATTTGGACGAAACGTTTACCATTATGGAACTTTCGGTAGCACTCAGAAAAATGAACAATAATAAACCATCGGGCTCTGATGGAATCCCAGTAGAGTTTTATAAACAAGCCACCACTGAGTTTTTAGAGTAGATACATCTTAGATTTTTTTAAATAGAATTTTCAGTGAAGAGATAATTCCCGAAAACTTTCAGTTGTCCAAAAATTTAGCAAAAAGGTAACCGCGAATTTCCCGAAAACTATAGAGGTATCGCAGTTTTAAACTCTTTAAAAAAAATTTGTACACAAATACTCTATGCAAGACTACTAAACTGGGTCGACAAAATAATATCATTAGCTGTTTTCAAGCTGGTTTTTGAGCCAACCTCTCCATTATTGATCAAATTTTCGTATTAAGCATTTGCGCAAGACGTTTTATTGTTAAAAAAAAGTGTTTGTTCACCTTTTTCGTTAACTTGAAAGCGGCTTTCGATACGACCAATAGAAGTTCCCTGTTTTATAAACTCTCAGTAATGGGTCCGCAAACGAAATTTGTATGAGTCTACGGAAAAATCCTAGAAAACATGACTGCATCTGTACAAAACGGCTCCAAAAAGTCAAGGAAATTTAGATGTCACGCAGGTGTCTCTCAAGGTTGTATTTTAAGCCCTCTCATTTTTGCTTTATTTATTAACGACGTAGAAAACCACGTACCTGGAGGAATTCTCTTTGGAGATGTATCTCTCAAAGTTTTGCTCTACGCATATGATTTAGTGATTTTGTCAGACAGTCCGCTTACTCTACAGCTTCAGATTAACAAGTTAAATCAGTTCTGTAGTTTGTGGGATCTTAAGATAAATACTACCAAATCGAAATTGATGTATTTCAGGTCTAGAAAACCTGCAAAGGTATTTCTTTAAGCAAATTTTTATGTTACCTTCCAACACCCCTAATGACGCTATTCACCTGGAGTCAGGTTTACCCCAAACATTCCTTAAGAACTGAAGGTTAATGCGGATTATATTGTTAAGGTATTATAACTATCAGACCGAAACCTCCAGAAACGGATTCTTCTGATTAGTTTTAGATGCGGTTACAGTCCGATCAAAAACTGGTATGACCTTGCAATATTATTGACAGTAGACAATTTAGAAGAAGTAATAATAATACTTTCCCTGAGAGTAGTGTCTTCCTCAAAAAGTTTGTATTCGAGGTATCTCCATTCTGTGTTTTCAGAAAAAAATGCATAGACTTAAATGAGAATAAATGTTTATAAATAATTACTGAAATTATATTATATATACTTCGATGTAAATCCAAGAAGTAAATGTACTTGCCCAATGTACAATGTACTAATGAACTATGACTTTTGTAATCTTTGGTGCCGTCCATCATTTTGTAAAAGAAGTTTTCGGTTTTTGTCGAAAAAGTTCTACAAATTTTGATCTTCTTAAATTTCACTCTTATACCTTGTTTCCTTTGCCAACGATCTTATAGTTAAATTAATTTGGCAAAATGACGGTGTATGGAACATGCTCAATTTGCTTATCCCAGTTGACGATGTCACCATATTATAAAACGTAAAATATTCAGTCAACACCCATAAGTTTATATTAAACGTCACAAGAAAAAAAACTCCCAAAATGTAGACAATAAATTTGTCTTCGTTCAAGGCCCTTCATATACTTAGTCCAGCCCTGTGGATACTCACATGTGATTCAATAGATAGATTTGCATCGGTGATCGCACAAACAGCCGTATAGCAACCTTCCCCGTCCCTCTGTCCGGCCGGGGCAGCCGGTAAAGAAGAGAGAAAGTTGTTAGGAACTGTGCAGCTGTGAAGTTGCAGTTTCGTATCTTGCATCTATCAGCAACGAACTTTTATAAATATTCCTATGTTAGGTACTTAAAGATTTACCTTACCTCACACCAAGGCAATGAAAATGCTTTATTTGCAAATTTATGATCACTTTGGAAATTAATGTTAACTTTTATTCTTTTTTTTTGTTGAATTCCTTACCTACCGAAGAGGATAGTGTGCTTAGATTGGAAGTTGAAGTTACAGTAATGCCCTCCGTCTTCTAGAGTGTGGTCATCGTCTAGTTCGAGAATATATATCTGCATCTGATAATTAACCCTAAATTCTTTAGTTAATGAACGATGAAGAGGAATAACATGTTAGATATGAAGATTCTGTGACGACTTTGACTTTAAAGACGCAATGCCTTTAAAAGTGGTCCCGCTGAACGCGATCTACGATTCTTTTAATCTTGACTGCAATTGAGAAGCGACTTTGTGACCAGTCCGAGTATATACGGAGATGAGGCAAAATGGACTTGTGCGATCTTTGATGCACAGATGTGTCGTTTGATCGTTGTCGTTCTTAGACTTAGACGACCGACGACGACGACGATGGCGAGACGCACGTAGCCTTCTCCGAGATGAAATCAATTTTCTCTTTCCAAAGCGCGACTCGCAAAGAGATAGATGTCCACTTTATAGTTAGTCACATGTGTTTTGTGAGTGTGTTTGTGTGTGTGGAGCAAAGATATAAAACACAACAAGCCCGAGCCCGAGTCCGATCCCAGATCAGCGATCATTGATCTTATCCACACTTGACCAACTAATTACAGACTTTCTATTCAATCCGATGGCCGGCCATATGTCGTCGTCGTCGTGGTCGTCGTTGGGTGCATCAGTATCTTATTTCTTAATACGTACCACATAAGCTATAGACTGATGATGGTGCTGTTGACTTTTGTGTACAGTGGCACCTACTATTTAATTGTTTTTTTTTTTGTTTTGTATGTGTGTGAAAATAGACAACGAGGGGTATTCGTGTATAAGTGACAAATTGTGAACACTTGCTGCTAAGTAACTCTTATAAGCCTTTAAAAGATCCGGCTTCGAGGTTATTAATAATTGTTAGTTGTTGCTATTAAATAGAGCTTCTGTATTTTCATATCAATTATGTGGATCGTTTAGCATAAAGGTTAAAAATACATGGAGTAGCATTTAATGTAGAGAAACAGCGATTTGAGGCTTGGATACGGAAGAGAACGTAACACTGCAAATTTGATTTGAAGCAAAAGGCCTCAAAAATTTTTAACTAAACTTTTGTTTCAAATATATAATATTGAAACAATTGGGTTTTTGATAGTGAAAGTGGATGAACTTGAAAAAAGTTCTAAAAAAGACTTCTCGCGGTTCCAATTCAGTTTTATTGCATTTGTTCATTTATGTTAATTGAGACCAAATTTAAATTTTGAAAAAAGTATCACACCCGTAACAGGTCAGCATTTCAAAACATAATCTTTCTGCTTTTTACCTCATAAAAAATTCAGCTATTTCTAGGTGTGAAATTAAATGGACAAGGAAATGACTCGACTGAATTTTTCCTCGGGTTTTACAATAAAGGCTTCACAATTTTTTTTTACTAAATAAAACGCAAACCATTTGAGATACTCGTATCTCAAAAATGATATTATTGTTTGAAAAACAATTCGAAAATTCGACGACTTCATGTGTCGTATTTGGGCAGTCGATTGGTTAAACCCAATTTTCGGAAACTCTAGGCGCTCATCGAATTGAGTTTCCAATAGGTCAATTGTGACATCATGCGCGTGGCAGCGTCTTGTTGAAATCACATATCATTAATGTCAACTCCTTGCAATTGACCAAAGAAATAACGTTGCAACATGTCTTTTCATTGAATGTAATATGACAGTCATTTTTATCAACGAAGAAAAACGAGGTCACACCGCCATGAAAACCACACCAAATACTTATTTTTTGTGTGTATAAAGTGGTGTTTCTTGAAGCACATGAGGGTTTTCACTTGATCAATTACTCATATTCTGTTTTTTGACGAAGCCGTTTAGTCGAGAATTTATCATTGAATGTAATTTTGCGATGAATTTGATGTTCTACTTTCAACATTTCTAGAGCCCGATCCGATAATGACGTCAGTTCATATATGATTGAGTGGCTTTATTTCTTCAGAGAAATTCATTTTGTAAGGGCGCAGCCCAAGATTTTTTTGGTAAAGTTCGTCAAAATGTTGTCCATTAATGCCAAATCCTTGAGAACGCACCAATATTCTCAGCGCTTCGATCAACCCGTTGTATGATTGGTACGGGAACATCCATCAGCAAAAAATTAGACTATATTTTACTATTAGACTGTGAATTGCTTTTCTTCTAGGAAGAGAATTATGACCGACAATTTTTAAAGTTAGCGTCACCGGCTCGGAATTCAGGTAATAAATTTTAATTATTTGCAAACGTTCTTCGTTCATTAACATCGCCACGATGAAAACTGTGTTTCTCTTGCATGTTTCGACACTGACAGTTTAAACATTTGATTAAGCGTGCGTTCACAGTGAAAGTTCAAACTGTCAATTTTATAACGTAGTTGTTGCTGCTGTTATTGTTTCCTATTTGGCTTCTTCGATGCGAATTGTAAAGTAGGAATTCCAAATGAGTGAACAACGTTGGGTATTTAAAGAGAGCAGTGTTGATAAAACAAAAATTGATGGAGGATAACATCAACATTCCGATCAGGTCAAATAAATCTATGAATGAATTAATTATGTTTTGGAGGGCATTGCATTGCGCCCTAGAGATCTATTGTGCCCCCATTGCGAGCTTGCTCATCCTACAGTTCTTCCTCCAAATCTATTTCTCCTAGAAATTTTAGTATTTGGGGCACCTCCCTAAAAAATATGTCAGCCTCTTCTTACTCTTCTAACTGGTATTATCCGAGATGGTTTCTCCTTTAGTACATGAATGGACAACATTTTCCTAGTATGTGGTCTGGTGTTTCCTCATGTTGCAGAGTCTACATGTTATATTGCTTAGGTACTACACAAAGTAAACCTAGGTGCATTCTTAGTTTACAGTATCCAGTTAGGATACCTGGTATTATTCTAAGGTTGTTCCTACTTAAACTTAGGCAGTTTGTGAAACGTTCCTTGTTATAATTCCCACTAGTAGTTTCAACTGCCTTGTCTTTGAGAGTTCTTTCCAGTGTTCTTGGAACTACTTGCCTCCCCTTCTGATTTAATTTTGATTTTGATAAATATTTCTCCTATTCCGCAATATAGGGATCGGGCCCTGTTAAAGGGGCTAATGCGCCTATTTATGCTCCATGGGAATCTTTGTTTCCATAAACGCCCACGTGACCAGGTACCCAATGAAGCGAGTCTCTGTTCTTATGGTATTGAGTGCAGCTTGGCTATTTAACACAATTGCAATGTTCTGGCTACGATAGTTCCTTTCGAGATTTCGAGCCACGCATTTAACCATGGCGTAAACCTCCACTTAGAAGATGATGTTGAACTGCCTCATCGATATGGGAAATTTGGTTAGGCCAAAAGTTTCTTGCATCATTCCCTTTGCTATAGAGCTAAGAATGTCGGCACATTTTATCCATGAACAAGATCATCTAATTGTTTGAGATATACTGTAGAATAAAAACTGAATGAAAAATCATACAATAGTCAACTTTATAATTTAACAGGATGCTATTTGCTACTTGTGTCAGAATCCAAACACATTCTGTTAAATCAACTAAATGTTTTTAGGTTGAAGGTAGTTTCATTTCAAACTTCTAGTTTTTCATACACTGAGATACAAATTTAAAAGATGGTTTATTGTTTAAATTAAAAGAGACGTTAAGTTAACTCAATATCAGGTTAAGTTCAACAGGCAAAAAAATTCAAACATAACTATTTGAAAGCTTAAGTCAACAGGATAAGTGGTAAAATTGAAATGTACATGTTAAAAATTGCTCGAACTTGGGAAAAATTAACCCTGTAATCAGGTGAAAATGTTACCACTTTTACTTGCCCCTTTTCGGGAAATGTTAAAATTTTTGCAAATGGCGTCCTACGTCCATCATATTGAACATTTGTGAAGTAGACAGCTGCTGTATACAAATAGATAAACAATGGAACGCTATACTCCGCAAGAATGATTTCATAATCGTGTCGTGCCAATTAGGCAAACATTCCGGCGCTTAGCTACTCGACCGAACAGACTGGAACCACAGGAGATCATTCAGGATGTGGCCACCACCGGACTGGTCGTTCGGCCTAGAATATAGTGGCTATGGCTACCTATGTCGCTCAGAACGAAGAGACATTAACCAGGCGACGGGCCAATAAGCAAAATCTTCATTTCTGAGGTGGTTTTAACAAGTCGTTGCAACAGCACACTCAACATGAGCATCCTTTGTTGTTATAAATTTATATTGGCCAGCAAGATCGCCAAATCTAACTATACCAGACTTCTTTTGGGGCTACTTGAAGTCGCGGGCTTATGCTAAAAAGCCTCAGACCATCGAAGCCCTTAAGGAGAATATTCGACAGAAATCACTCAAAATCATTTTTTTTTATTTAGTAAAAAAGTAGTTCAAATACAAAGTTGGTTGACTAATTTTGCTCCACCTTGTATATCTATGGTAAGTTATGTATTCGTAAAAAAGCGAATTCGAGATTTTCATCAACTTTGATATTCCCAGGATAGAGAAAACTAAAAAGTGGGTCTCGCAATTTTGTCTCTAATGTTTGACTAGAGCCTAAACGACTTGGAAAATTTTCTTTAAACTTGGTAGACACAATTTTGTAAGTATAGAAAATAGCTAGTAAGCTTTAAAACAAAGATCATGTCCATTTTGGAATTCGCTATCTCGAGTAGTCTGGGACTTTTCCTATTTGCGCGGATGTGAAGATAAAATAATAATTTTACAGCGCGCAAGGTACGTGGTTTAACAGAAACGGTAATCGTAAATATGACACCAGTGAGTCCGACTTTAACTTAATTTATGATGCTTTATCACTATGCTGCGAATGACCTGACGAAACTTAGAAAATCTGAACTATTTATCTGTCTTATTCATCAAAATAACATTCCCAGCCCATTAACGTTCCCCTTAGACCATTTTCAATATAAAAGTTAAGGTATAACTTGTTTTAATTATAAAAGTCAACAAATAATCCATTTTTTTATTATTTAAGCCCCATTAATTGCAACAACATTGTCCCACTTGATATCACAGCCGCATAGAAATATCTAAAAACCAACTAAAGCCCTGAAATTAATGTGTAACCCGTTCAATTATCCCGCATTATAACTTCATAATCCCGCATCTTATGCCTTTACGACGACGAGTAGGTTTTCCATTCTTGAGGGTAACTTTTTGTATGCGACAATGAAAATTCGTTTTTATTGTCCCTTCTTCAAGAAATGGGTTCATAATCTTCTTCTTCTTTAAAAAAAAAAATCTTAAGATCGCTTTCACTGACATACAAGTCGGAAATCTTCTTTGATCTAGTCTATACCTTCATATATCCACTCCAGCGTTGGAGTCTTCTTCTTTTTTGTTGTCGTTGTCATTGCGGGCTATGAACCAGGTCAGGTTCATATAATACTGAATTGGAAATTAACCTCGGGTCATTGGCTGCTTTATTTAAGCCCAAACGTGATACACGACCATTTTCAAGGTAGGTAAGTTCAAGTTGACAATTTTGATTGTAGTTTTTTTTTCTTTGAAACTTTCATTAAGTTCGTCTGTTGATGGTTGGTATGGTTGGACCACAGTGGCCATTGTTATTCGAAAAAAGAAAGCCGGCTATAACAAACTGTGTCGTTGGTAGGCGATGGAAAAAAAAACACACCGTTTAACATTTTGAGCTCTATTGAAGCAGAATTCAAAATGAACAAATATAAAAAAATGAAAAAAAAAAATGAATCTCATTATGAATGCATACACTCGTTTAACATGATTTGAATATGTAAACTTATAGGTTTGATCAAGGGATTAGCTTAAGAAATGACAGTGTACGTTGACGGGTATGATGTCTTGTTTTATGATGAAGGCTTCCTGACAGCCGCAACTGAAGACGACATCTTCTTCATGCTTGATTTTGAATTAATAACCAATCCACAAAAAAAAAACTGAAGAAGAGTTATGGTAATTTTTAATTGAATGGTTAAACAATAAACATGCTAATCGTGTTTCCGGGAAAAACAAAATGTCAAACTATTCAATTTGGAAGTTTCTATAGACTGTCTGCATGGAAAATGTGACTAAAATAAATTACTATATGTAAGTAAACTTAATATTCTTCAAAAGTCTTCAAACTTATGAACAAATATTTTCATTGTGCAACTGTTATAAATGATAAAATCAGTTTTAGAAAAAGAACAGTTCTTAGATTTTTTGTTTGAGTATTGATTTTTTTTTGTATAAGAGGTGTTTTTGTCTTTATATATAGGTATTGTAGTCAGGTGGAAAAATAAATATATTAGTCTAACTTCGTATAAGCAAAGAATACAAATCCATATGTGGGAAATTTATACTGGTTAAATGAATTTATTACCCGTTCCTTAACCAATAAATAGTTCTAAAGACTCATTACATTAGGTACAAATACGAGGGTGGTCCTATAACTATTTAGCCTACAAAAGAAAAACAAAAATTTTGGAAAAGTGGCGATGTATTTCTCAACATAGTCTCCATTTAGCTAGATACACTTCATCCAGCGATGGTCCAACTTCTTTAACCCATCCGAAAAATAGTTTTTCTCAAGGTCTGCAAGGTAGGCCTCCGTGACGGCGGAGAAGAGTCACCGTACACAGTATTCAAGCGCTCTTTGATTTCGCTGCGCGATTTCCATTCCAAAAACAAGAATCCAATCACCGACTGATATTGCTCTTTTTTCATTTTTCTAAAATTCGCGTACAAGCTGGCTTCCACACGTGGTTCAAATTTGTACAGTACCCGTCTAAGAGAATGTACTAGAACTAGATGATAGTAAGTCTCTCTTGCGATACTGGCACCATCAGGCGGTGAGGCTAAGTACTTATCGGACCGCCCTCGTAAAGTGAACAGATAAGCAGTGTACCCATTACAATGTGTTGTTAGTTATTAAATGTAATGGATACAGATTCTTGTACTTGCTACATATTTGTTAGTCAAATCAATCTAAAATTGTTGCTGCATCAAAAGGCTAGGTACATCTTCGGCTAATCACTACATACTATATTTACTCTTTATTCTGAAAGATTACAAATTTATTTTATTTGAACGAAGTAATCTTATAACATACTTGGTTTTTTTCAGCAACCTGCGTTTTAAATGCCAATAATTTAGTAATTTTTGTCAATCAGTGATTGAGATCAGTGATCAAATGGAAAAATGTCAATTTAGTATTCAAAATTATAAATTATTATTGTTACTTAGACTTGTGCAGAGGATGAATACCCCACTTAAAAATTATTTTCAACCGATAAGTTGACTTTTTGCAGGAATTAAAGATTCCTCCGTATCCCTTATTTTCAAGTCTGGATCAAGAAATGAGTGAACAATTCTACTTGCAAAATATGGGTGATTTCAAAACCTTTTGAAAAATGTATTTATAAGCTAATTTTCGTTTTAAAACAAGTAATATCTCCTTTTCAACACCATTTAATTAGTGGAAGATCTACTAAAACTAATATTCCAATTTTTAGTAATTTTTTACGTATAGGCGTCGTTTTTTATGTACAGGCATTTATAAATTGTTCAAAACAAACTTTTAAATATATTATTATCATAAAATAAAATTCACTTCTACTATGATATACTTTCGGATGTATGTATTTTAAATTACATCAAGCGTTCTCCAAGGAACTCAGCTTGGACCTTTTTTTTTGTAATTTTTACTTCCGATAAAGGTACTCGTACTTTCCGTCTCTTTAATGTTCATTTTCATAAGCCAGTTGCATTCTCTCCTTAAACGACTCAAACGTTACACTCACGCTTTTCTACTATTAAAAACTAGAATGTGGAATTCTCTAGACAGCTCTGTTTTTGACAAAAATTTAAAACCATTTTCCTACTTTTTGCACTGTGTTGTCTTTTGTCATGTATCAAATTTTTAAAAATGAATATTATTAGAGAAAAATCTGAAGCATTTTTAAAAGAAAATCTTGGTTGAGCAATTTTAAGTTTTTGTTATAGTGCAAATCAAAAATTTGAATTTAAAAAAAAAAACAATCGTTTCTGAGATATCAGAAAAATTAGAAAAAAAAAAATTTGTTTTTAATTTTTGGTATACAATATTTCTTAAACTTTTTAGAACAAAATTTTATTCAAATTCGTTATGTCGATAATGAGAAAGTCACAATGTTTTGATGGTCTGTTTGACTGTTTGAAATTTGACTACAGATCGAAAAAGTTAAGTTAAACAGAAACAATTTTATCAAAGTTCCAGGTGCCGTTTTCGAGCAAAATACAATTTTATAAAACTATGGCAGTTGTGCTGGGTTATTTTTTTTTTTTTTTGAAAGAAAAAAAGATCAACTGTCAAATTTCAAATTTCAAAAACAAAAATTTTAAATATTTTAATAAACAAAACTATTGAAACCTCTTAAAAGCTTTAGCATACAAATATTTATCAAATCCAGATGTACCGTTTCTTAAGAAAATCCAGAATCAAAAAAATGGTTCTATGGGCGATACACTTGATAACTATTTTTTTGAAATTTGTTCAGCCATTAGCTAGCTTTTACTAAATAAATTTTGTTTTTAATAGTTTTCCACAGATTTAGTGGAACAAAATAAATAATAACTTTGAAAAGAAAAAATAGTAAATACCGTTGTTTAAGGTCTTAAAAAATGTCAAGTATAAGAAAATCGGCTAAAGTCGAACAAACAGAATTGCGACACCCACTTTTCTCGTGTTCTCCATATTCCTTAATTTAAGTCTCATCAGAACCAGGAGTTCGATTTTTTTTAGGAATGCCCAACTTGCTATAGAATAAATACTGTGATTGTGAAAAAAGGTCTACGTTTTCAATTGAGGCGAAAAAAAATTATAACTAGTACTTCGTATGCTTTCTTTTCGCCTACTAGCCTCTTTTTCAATTCCGCTGGAATTTTCTTTTTTTAGAATAACTCTAAATTCGACTCTACTTATGTTCCTGTTTCGGATCTCCTTATCCATATATTACTATAAATGTTTAATTGGTTTTAATGGACGAAGTTGCCAACTCCAAAAGATTAGGTTATGTTTTTAATAATCTTCTAAACCCCCCTTCAAAAATAACGTTAAGTCAGGGATGTATACCTAACCACAGTGTGGCCAATTAAGCATTTTTCCTGCTAAATCTAGCATGAAAAATTGTTTTTTAGCATTTTTTTTTTCAAATCATGCCGGCATATTTTTTAGCATGAAATCTGCTCTTAGCATGAAAATTTAGCAGAAATTTACACGAACCATGCAATTAAATTGAATTTATAAAAAGCTTAAACAAAACCTACGAAAGTGTGTGCTGACTTCAATGTAATTTTTATTGTAGGTATTGTTGAACGCAGCCACTTTTAAGTTTTAACGAATTCAGCAAACTAACATACTTTTCCTTGATGAACCACCATCTATCGGAAAGTTTTTAACGATTTATCTCGACTCATTTTATCTCTAATTAAAAAGATAGCTGTGTTTTCTGAAGATGAATTACAAGTAGATATGACTATCGACAAACTATTACCCAATTCTTACTTCGGCTTTCAGTGTGAAGAAAAATTACAAAAATTCAAGATACAAGATTTAATAACATGCGACGATGAAAATGAATTTAGAAAAAACTGTAAAAACTTTATTTTGAAGCTTATCAAAGAGCTTCAAAAAAGAACACCAGAAAATCTGAGAATTTTACAGCAAATACATTTTTTTCGGTTCAAAAGTGTTTGAAAATACACAAGCCACAATTAATTCCAAGCTAATATCTATAGAATAGAAACGCAGTGGAATAATTTACATTTAAATGCTTGAGAAAATGTGGAAAACACTGTGGAATTTTGGTGTGAAGTAAATAAATTCACTGACGCTTCTAATTAAAACCCATATAAAGACCTCTCAAACTTTGTCATTTCATATATGGTCTTACCGATATCCAATGCTGCTGTTGAAAGAGTTTTTATGTAACCCAGGAAGAAGAAGACGATATGCGTGATATTTTTGAAGAGGCTTTGAATGAGCTCAACATTTTCAATTTTTTTTTTAATAATTTAATATTTATATTTTAGTTCTAACCAGAGTGAATTATTTTTTAAAATGTTTTTTTTTTGTTCAATAAATTTGATTTATAAAGAAAAAAAACAAATTTCCGTTTGTTTTAGTTTAAGGCAAATTTTTTGGCAGGTTTCCAGTTAAAAAAAATATTTAGCATGATTTTTAGCATATTTAGTACGCAAAAAATCATGCTAAATTGCCGAATTTAGCATAAACTCAAATTTTGAATTGGCCACACTGCCTAACCACTTAAAAAATGTTTTTCAATTGTGATTTCCTCTTTCGAGTGAATGACAAATCCGTCAAGAGTTTGTCATGTCTTGTCATGAAAAGTGCTTCTCATGTTAGCCCGACTTGGGAGAAAATTGTAGGTTCCGTTTATTCCTGCTAATACGCACACAGGAATGGTTGAGAGTTGCAAGTCACTAGGTGTATGATCTTCACGAACCATTGGCTCTAATTTATTTACTAAAGGTTTTCCCTTAAACATTTAAAAAATTGAATTTTATGGTTCTGAAAATTCTTCTGTAATAACATCCATTTTTAAAATTCTATATGTCTCAAAGATATACGAGCAACGTCGTCGGTCGTGCAACGTACTGGTGCATTTTATGTTTTTGTGTTTTTCTATCCTTCGGGCTAGAAACCTTGTTTAAGAGTTTGATAAAATGAGTTTGATTTGGACTGCATTACCCATAAGAGGATGTAAGCATTTCATTATTTGTGGGAAATTCAACAAATTCGGATGCCATCTTGAGGGTCGGTAATTGTTCATAAAAAGTCAGTTAGCCTTAATAATTGGTCATCCAAAAACATTTTTCTTATATTATTTTTATAAGGACAAAATTCAAAGTCAACATTATACTATGTTGGTCCCTTATTTGTGGGATATTTAAAAAAAAGTGAGTAATTGATCATAAAATACAGTCAGTTATAGATATTCTATGATTTTTTAAAGTTTTTTAAGGTCACGATTAAAGCATGTTAGTACCGCATATGTGGGATATTCAAAAAATAGGATAGCATCTAAGAGGTCAGCAATTTATCACAAACGGTAGGTGAGTTTCAGCCACAGGCGGTTTTTGTATGTATTATGTATGTTTTTTTTTTGTTCTCACAGAGGATATTAGCACATGCGATATTCAATAAACTAGAATGTCATGTGAAAAATCAATTAGTTGCAGTATGTGGTCAACCAAGCAATAAGAAATGTCTAATGATTTTTTAAAGATCACCTTAAGAGGAGCTAAGAACCAAATTTGTGGGATATTCAAATAATTCATATTTGACTGTAAATATCAGTAATTTTGACTTAAAAGGTCAGTTATATTCAGTAATTGTTGGTCATATAAAATTTATTTTTTTTTTCAAAGTTACCATTACAGAATTTTAGTACCTCTTATGTGGGATATTCAATAAATTATTATTCCATCTGAAGGTTAGGTAATTGGTCAAAAACCTTTAGCTAGCTTAAGCAATTGCTCAGTCATTGGCGAGTTTTTTTTATACATTTTTAAAGTTTTCTTAAGATCACCAACTCGGGCATTTTTGTGGGATATTGAAAAAAAGAGTATTGTTTTGTCAGCTCAGGTATTTTCAGGAATTGTCCAATCCTAGCTGTTAAATTGTTGTTAAAGTTTTCAGGTTTTTTATAAAGTATGTTTTCATTTTTCCAAATATCCCATAACTGTATTAAATGCTAAGATCGCGGATCCTGTAATTTGAAGAGGAATTTTTGAAGAGCCGATTATAATCAATTATATTGAATCAATAAAAATCCATAGAAATCAACGTTCTTATTACCCAAAATTCACATTGCAATACTGTTTTTTTTTCCTTTTTGTCGAAAGTGGATTTTTGTCAACAAAAAAACATTGACAACTTTCAGTCTAAGTGGCAATAGAGGTTAGGCAAGCATTTGATTTCAAAACCGCTAATCGAGCATTGCACTTGCTGATTTCTATTACATACACTTATATTGAGCATCAATTAGCAATACCCTCATAGTTTTTCTTGCCTTGCGCATCCCCCATTTTTCTATTCTTATTTCCACGCCATATTTCACTCTCCATCGATTTATCACATTTTTTCGAGTCGAAGTAACGCAATTAACGCAAAATAAATTTTAAACTTTCTAATTTCACTTTTTAAACAAAAAAAAAAAACTCAAAAAGAACAACAACAAAAGCAACAAACCATAGAAGGAAAAATATTGGATTACCATAAACCTAACGAAGGTGGGCAATGTAGCTTGACTCCGCAGGCTGCCGCACCGCCGCCGCCACCGGCCGCCCGCCTACCTTTTTCAAGTCACTTCTTTTGGTGTCCAAGCCCACCATGACAAATAGCCGGTGACAGTTGTTGTAGAAAAGGTAGCTTAGCGCCAGTTTACACGATCAGGCCAACACCGATTTTCTGTAGCTTGTTGTCATTGTCGTCGTCGTCGTAGACGTTGGGGCGATAATTTATCGCCACAAGGTCAAATTTATGTCGCTTAGTGTAGCTGTTTGGGTGTATATACTTGCACCGTGCGAGGCTCTGCGAAAGTGTATCTACTTAATGTCCTCACTCCTTGGTGGTGGTGTTTCTGTCCGTCCGTGCTAAGGAAACTTATTTATCGCAAACAAATTATGTTCATGCTGTGGTGGAGCGCAACCAACAAGAGTAGAGTCGATCTAATGTGCGGCGCTCGGCTCTTCTTGAACAAGCTTTTGTTGGGACAGCGGCGACGACGACAACACGGATGGTTGTTGTTGTTCGCACGAAATCTTATTGGGCGCGTTTAATCTCGGATTACACTGCGCTAACAATGGCATTGCAGCTCATAGGAAATACTACTAGTGTGCATTTAAGTTTGCAAGACCAGACACACACATGGTGGTCAAGAATGGGTTCAAGTTGGCCAATGCGATGAAATTGGACAGCATAAAAGATTTTGCGCAAAGAGGGTTATGTCGGAAGTCTAGATCGTGAAAGAGATATCGAGGGACATTCTATAAATGTGGATAGTATGGATTATGGTTGCGAATTAAGTGCAGTTGATAAGCACATAATTTATGAAGACATTAATTGGTGTGCGGTGTTGTATAGGTTACTACATGTGAGATATTTTGCTTTTTTAGGGTCTTAAAAATCCTTGAAGATCACTGTTTAAAATGGGCAACAGACAATCCAGTGCATATTTCCCTTAAACTCTTTTTCACTTTTTTATTTTGCAAAGAATTATTTTATAACTCAGGGTTAAGAACAAACATCATAGTGTGATGTGCTTTTTGCTTTCCAGCCGAGGTTCTGCTCGCCGGTCTCGCCAGGGTCGTCCTGAAGAAAACACGAAACTTCCGAGTAAAAGGTCTTCAAACCTTATTAAATCTTTATTGGAAATAACTCTTAAATCTATAACATACAATGTTCTGCTACTAATATTTCACTTAATTCGGATAATGGAACGGTTCACGGGCAACAACTCTTCTGGCTTCTAGTCTAGCTGCCTCGCATCAGTTATACTGCTTGCTGATGATCTGGATCTGGTACTTGATTACGGGTATTCGGCTTCAAACGGGCCCTTTCATTCGGATGTCTGGTTCCTGACGGGATCCTCAGGTATAACGCCCATGGTGTCACTAAACAGCAGGCTAAACGCTCTGATAGATCAGCAGGTTCAAGGCCCCTGGTGGCACTAAACAGCAGGCTAAACGCTAAGACCCCTTACCGCTGGTGGGGGGAAGCCTTAATAAGAAATAGCTGGACAATCTCACCTACCTAACTTGTCTTCATACGAAACCCCTTACCACTGTTGGGGGGAAGCTCCGCAAAAAGCAAGGAAAGCTAAATGACCAACTCGTCTATAATTCTTGTCTACGAGTGAACTTCGGAAGATTTATGCAACCATTTTACTGTGCCGCCTGACTGTATGTATGAGCGAAGAGGTATTTTTTCGTTCACACAAGATGGTTTTTTTGATGGTTTTTCAGTAGAAACTGAATGTGAACTATGTATGTGGCGAACGAAAAATATTAATGTTGTTGATTTTCCTGTGACGTCACGTGTCCATGGTGCTTGTGAATCATATTTGGTCAATTACACTTTTACTTGTAATACCCAAAACAACGTGATGTGGAGAAGCATGGAACGCTTTGTTACAATAGCTATAATTATAGCTTGGCCAGACTATATGTAAACTATAAAAATATCACAACGTTAGTCTAAAGTCCATCCAGATTTCCAAACTTTTAGCTTACATAATTCAATGGACTCAGGTGAATCGACTTAATCTAGGGTGAAATATCGATCCAGGGAAATAGCTCGGAAGTTATATAAGCTCCAATTCTTGTTTTTCGGACTTATTCCCCACCGAAGGAGGGCATAAGACCCAAATAAAATATTGCTCGGAGATGGGACATAAATCCCAAATTGTTGGAAATATAATACAGAAAATATATTTCGATAAAACAAAATGGCCTTATGTCACTTTGAACAGCTTCTTCTGTATGTTCACTTTCCAGACTTCGCAGGTTCCAAGGATTTTAACTTCCCCTTTGGGACCCCATTATTCCTGACGCAATTCTGTTACCCCACTTGTGGTATGTTGCCTGAACAGAACCTTACCAGAACACCCAAAATGGGAGTTAAGATTCTGACAACACACAAAGATGGCGACCTAAGCTACTGTCGTCTAAAAAAAAACTGCTGATATTGACGCTTACCTCAGGGCTGAACATAAACTTTCTGAGCTCAAAATCGGATAAAAACTCAAATTTAAAAGTTTGAGACTTATACCCCAATTAGGTGAGACATAAGTCCGATAAATATTCTAAATATTATGCCACTAGGATCTATGTCGCTGCGCCGAAATTTTAGGGTAGCTAGAACACAGTTTTCATAAAGTGTTCCTGGTCAATAAGCTATCAACCAAATCAACCAAAAATTGGCCAGGCTAAGAAGACAAGATTTATCATCCAGGTTCCGCAAATGAACCCTGTCAAAAGAAGATGAGAAATATCAAGTCTTAAAAATAAAAATACACCGTTTGATTTTTGGTCACATCTGCATAGACGGAGAGTAAATGAGAAGACAACAAATCAAAAATGCAATGATTGAAGTCGCTTGCTCATTTTGAGTGAATGGAAACCATGGCTCCGGCCTTAAAGTCAATATTCCGGCCTCGTGGGACGGATCCGTACAGGAAAACACACAATAGACAATAGCAGACACACATGCTTTTCTACGTTTCAAGCTTCCCAATTGAAAGATCCTAGCGCTTGTGAAACTGCGTTGAAATAAGGTAGTTCATTAACAAATAAAATAAAAAGTACGGGGCCTTAATGGCTACCCTGTGGTATTCCAGAAATTACTTATTTGATTCGCAACCCTGGGAAAATATGTAGCGTGATCTTCTTAATAAATTAAGTTGAAGCCACATTACAACATGTTCGCTCAATCCTAGCTTCCCTAATTCGATGTGAGAGTTTGTCAAATGCCTTACTAAAGTCTATAGACTGTTAGAACCACAGAATTATCTTGACTTTTATTTTCAGATAAGTCGATACAATTTTTTGGGCTTTTTCGTCAAATATATCACAGGTGGAAAAGTTAAAAATATCACTGTTGTTATGTGTAGTATCACAATAGATGGCACTTTGAAATAAGTCAGCTAATAGATGTCTTAGAACCCTAGACCTAGAGTCATGACTTGAAATTTAATTTGACAAATTATTTCGACAAGACAAGTCTTCTTGTGATAACAGGGTTTTAAGTATGAGAATGTCCAAATATTTCATTAAAACTATTAATGAGTTCAGTTTTTCACCATCATCAATGGTAGTAAAGATTAAATCCAGTAGTTAACCATTAGAGACTTGGTGAAGTCCAAGAAAAGTTGAATGATCAATTAGTATTGAATCCTGTGATTTAAGATTTCCATTTGGCAATATAATATTTCAATCAGAGCAAATAACACCAAGCAACACTGGTAAGTGTACGAAAGTACAAGTATTACAAACTACGAACCAAAACTTGATGCTATGAATACAGGAATTCGACAATTCATCAAATATTGAAACTAAGTCGTTGAGTTTATATTTCCTTTGAAATTTTTTTATATATAAAAATCTTGACGTTATAATTTGGTCCTTCGAGCCGGATTTACCGATGTGGGTCTGAATATTGCTGGGTGGCGTTACCCGTATGCTATCGATAAGGGTGTGTTGGAGGTTTGATCAGTGCCCCTGGAATAATAACAATGGGACCTATTTTGGCATTGACATCTGTTAAGCAAATATTTTCATCCTAATAGTCTTCTAGTTCGTTTTCTTAACTTAAGTATTCGATAGCTTTTTCGTAGACATCATGTGGGCTCCCAGATTTTTAACCCTATAAATAAAGTTGGGGCTTTTGAGCTTCCGATTAGCTTGAATTTTGGGAAGGGTTAGATTTTGTTGAATAATTTTTATTAGAAATTCATTATTTTCTTATAAATTATTGTTCTTTTAAATAAATTTCATTAAATTGTTGCAATTTGGCGAAATTAATTAATTGGTGCGAAAACTTTTCTATATCAGTGTTAACCTTATATATTATAAACCAAGAAAATATAATAACCGCAAGAATATCGTGCCTTTGTAAAGAAAAAAATTCTCAAAAAGTCACGCATTTTGCATTTAATATCTTCAATAAGAGAGAAGGCAAATTGAAGATCATGAACATTGACAGGTCAACAATCAGTTTACGGACCGCTGACGTTTTGGTTTCGTTAAGTTTGCCTTTTTTTCATTAGGACTCTTCTTTCCTTCTATGCTGTTAACTACTCAGACAGAAGGTTCCGACAAGGAGACTCTTGCGTCCCCTTTTCCATGTTCCTTGACCATGACTCTAAAGATTGTACTCTCTTTCAATTTGCAAATGCTCTTAAAAGTGTCTTGCATCAGTAAAAGTTGAAGATCAAGTCTTAGGAAAGATGAGAGTGTTTATATAATGCAGGTGACTAAATGTTTCTAGCTAAAGGTCATGCATTGCAAGAAGAAAAACTGCAAAGAACTTATAAATAAACTTCAAGTCGTCATGCGATATAGGGAGCAAGTGGAAGAATATTCTGAAGGTATACGTTATAGTGTGGAAGTTCTGTAGCCATGCCACAAAAGTTATCCCCATTCAATGCTTAGGACTTGAGAGAACTATAAAACAAAGGTGTGAGCAAGGTTAATCAGATGGAAGAATTCGCTACAACTATAAGAAGAGGCGGCGGCGACTGTATAGCAGCGCCTTGGCATAGGCATCATCAGCTTCAGCTTCAGCACATCATGGGCTCTATTCCTCCTATATACATATACGGATGAAGAATTGAAGAACATGAGAATGCAAAGTGAAGTCTTACAAATATCATGGTTCTGCTATTAAAATTATTAACTTATCGCCAAGGAATCGTGTTCTTCATTAAGTTATAGGCCAAGTTGCTAAGGCTAGACAAGAGAACCCAATGATGCTGAAACAAAAACGAAAAACAAAATAGGTATAAAGACTGTTGTTCTACGTTTCGAAGGAAATATCTCATCGACACCAAGTCCAAGGTTATCTTTAGGCTTTCGGATTCAATGGTGATGGTGAGTGGTGTTGTTTGACTCACTGGGATGGCAAAATGAAAGGATCTGATTACCATGTACCAACTTGCGATGAGTAAGAGATGATTTCATATGGATTACTCTTGTTCTTTGTGATATGTATGTGCGAAGAAATGTTCTATGTTGTACCTAAATATATACACATATAGGAGCTATAGAGACATGGAAGAAATCAAAATAGGGTTATCTTGGGTTATAGGGTTTAGGTTTCTGTCCTGTGGTTGCACTTTGGTCTGCCAGAGTTTAGTTTCAATGAATTCAGTTCAATGTTCGAAATTTTTAATATGAAGGCCATTTTGCCGAGTTCTGAAAGTTGTAATGGTAAATTGGATTTAGAATGAAAATTACTGATGACTGGGTCTTTAACTGATCTTAAACAAATTAGAAAATGTGTTTCTTGCTTAAAAATCTCCACTTGTGCGCTGCGTTGTTCTATTATAACTGATTCCCTAAGACTTCAACAAGAAGTATTTTGAATATAGGGTGATCGATAACTTAAAAAAAATTAGCAACAAGCGAAAAAGCTACAAAAAAAATAAAAATATATCGATGCTATAAGTTCTGATATCTCGTCAACGTAAAAATTCAATTTTTCAAAAGACAAACACACTGAAGTTACGTTAATTGATTCCTCTTGATGTCTCATAATAAACTGAAAGTACAGGGTGCGATATCTCTTAGATAGGACTGTTTGGCGATGTAGCGACGTGGAGGTGTGGTCTGTCGGAGATATTGTACGATTCAATTGCACTTTATACGAAGAAAAGGAAATCTTCCTTGAAATTGCGCAAAAGTGATTCCACTGACCGCAAAATTTGTTCTTCCTTGGGTGTTGATCACCGGTATTAGGTGGATTTTTAAATGACCCGTGATCGACACCAAATGTTGAATTAACAATGTATAGCGTCACTATTTCGGCGCGGTTTTTGTGTATATCGATTCAAGGCTAAAATTATACTGTATTGACATTTCGGGAACATATCTTCTCAAGTCAATATCAAAGTTATTCAATTCAATTTTAAAGGTATTGTATTAAACGATTTACGGAATAGTTTCCTGGCATTGGAGGTATTTGTTTTACATAATTTGGATTTCAGATATTTAAGAGATTTTGTAATAAATGGGTTATGGAGGTACTTTCTTTGCGGAATGTACATTGGAAAGGCCTAGGTTATGAGATATTTCAGCAAAAATAACTTAGTTGTGGGATAGGAGGTATTATATTTTGTGACTGCAGCTATACAAATATTTTACTGAGGCTTTGTCCATTAGATCCACAATATTTTTTACAATAAAACTGCATCAACTCCAAAAAACAAAAACACTTTCTTCTAAGTTAGGAGGTATTGGATACATAGCAAAGGTATGAGACTGTATGGTTGCGGTCATGTATTCGTTGAGAAACATGCAATATTTATAAACGGTAGAGGGACGTCCATCGCTCTCCTTTAAATTATGTTCCCTTATCTTACTGTTTATATCAATAATGCTTGTAGAATCTAGAAGATGTACCCTTGGAACAAGTTCATGATCCTAACATCTGATATTTGGTATAAGAGAATATATCATCAATGTTTCTCTCACTGAATATAATGTAATGTAGGTACATATAGTCGTTTAAGCTATTACAGCAATATATCTTGAAAGATATGGTCCACTTTGCTGGGTATAATACACAGATCCAGGCATGAATATAGCCAGGGTCTTTTTGTGTAACCTATGCGACTAAAACGCTCTACAACGAACTCCAGTAACTGCTGTATATCATGCTCTCCGTCAAATTCCTAAGACGTCAAGCAAGCGGACGGTATATCATAGCACACTCTATGTAGGTGGGTAGGTAGAAATAGCGACCACCGGCAGTCTAGTCCTATGACCCAATTAGAAGTGCGCCATTTTGATACCATAACTCGTATGAACTTGTGAATGGAATTGATATGGGAAATTATGGACATTCTCCAGGAGTCATCCAGTTTGGATTAATTTAAAAAATATAGATCTAGTAGGTTTTTCTGTCTGTTTGCTTGTGTGTTTGATTTTGCATAATCATCCGAAAATTGGATCCCTCACTCATCCGGAATAACAAATTCATCCCACACCATCTATAGTGTTCCAAGCTAGGCAGCTTGTTGATTGAGTGATTTTTCGGCCCCTGGCACCATAAGATTCCGACAAAGCCTTCAGGAGTCAAACGAAGGGCACGACACGGAAGTAACCGAAGTTCATCCTAAGGCTATTTCGTCGTGTTGAGAAAAGAGATCAAGTCTCTGATCTTCATTTCGGAAAGTTTCGTCAAAAAACGCCCTTTCTAATGATTGTGCTCTAAATTTGGCCAGAGCAGGGCATTTGCAGAAGAAGTGGAGTTCTGTTTCCTTTTCCCGCTGGTATCCACAGCTTCGAAAGTGATTGCTGTGAGGAATACCTAGCTTCGCTGCATGCTCTTCTATTGGCCATTGTCCGCTACAGGTAGCTACGATCCTGGCTATCTTTCGCCTGATGGACTGTATATCAGATCAAGGGTTCGGGATATATTATGGATTTGCCAAATCATTCTAGACATAATGCAGTTAGTGAAACTGCTCCACCTACGCTTCGATTCGCTAAGAAAAATTGAGAAAATGCTGCCCTTCATTACTCTGAGCGGAATGCTGACTCTTTCCAAGTGAGTTATAAAGGGCGGATCCTTACCTAATCAGCTTGTCCCGAACCCAGATAAGAGTGATTTTGTGGTTAATATTGAGACTAATAAGTTCATCCCGGCATTGCTGGACCAATGCATAATTGTCAGTGATAATATCCGTATTCCGATTCTAAGCATACTCTACATGTTGTCAAATGCTGATGACGATCCAATTCTGTAAGTGTTCTAATATATACCTTCCTATAAGTTCTACCAAAGATACACCATACCACAACCATAACCCACATGAAATTAACCTTAAGAAGATGTGTGGTTATATGAGCAGATATTTGGAATTTTACATTCAAACCTGCAATTGAACCAAAAGCGACAAAGGCATTTTCACAAGAGTTTCAACCAAAGTTCTTACTCAAGAAATGGCAATCCGTTGATCTGCTGCTGCACGGCGGAGAACTTAACCGTTTCTGTAAAGAATGATTTAGTTACTTTTAGGATATCAACAATGGCTTCTTTTTGTATGTTGGGTCTGACCTGTCAAAACCCCTTTAGTACGCGCCTGTTGTGTGAGAAATGCTCTAGTTTTTTCTTCAGAAAACCTCATTTTAAGATAAGCAATAATTTCATGAATTTTGAAGAGGGCCAACGAAATTTAAAACTCCTTAAGATGGGAAATTCATTAGTTGTTTAGTTGTGTCTGCTGCTGACAACCATTTGACCACAAAATCTCGCTGTCCAAACGCTTTGAGTTAGGTGTATTAGAAGTTAGAACCGACTTCAGCATCAATTGTTTCTTTCATCCAACCTGTAGTATTTTCCAGCGACTTTTCCAAAATATTACCAGCCGCATTATATATCTTCTCAGAAACTGAACAACTCTCTTTTGATTAAAATCGCGTCTCAAGTCAAATGTACGAAGCTCAATCAAAATCGTTAAAACCGGTGTCTGAGAAAACTAAACAAAATTGTTGAACTGGAGCTATCCAATCTAGAAGAGCAAAACTGCTAATTTATTCTCCAGGGAATAAGTAAACTTGCTCATTACTAAAATTGAACCAAATTGGTCCACCCGTCTTGGCTTTAGCTCTATAAGCGGACTTTTATACTTCCAGAAGGCCAATATGCCCAAAACCTTCTCCGTCAACGTAGAGTTAAATTTGAGTGAACAGCTCAACATTTTGTTTGTATACTGAAAATAGTTTAGGAACTTTTCTTGAGCTTCTTTTCCAATCGAATCATTCAAGATTCCAATGAAAAAGAAAGAGGGCGACAAATTCTTCTTATTTAGACCTCAATGGTTGTTTTGGAAACCTTACCGTTCTCGATTCGCTTAGGCTAATCTGAGAGAGTCGGGCTTTTGAGAACAAATGTTTTAAACTGTAAGCTAAATATTTTTAGACTACGAATTTTTATCTTCGATAAGGGTAGCAGGTAGGAGATAATCAATTTATAATGCTGGGAAATAACTGAAGAGGGCGAGGGGCATACTAGTGAGAAGCCAGATTTAGTTGTTAAGTTTAAGACTTGGAAGAACACCAAAAACCAAATCCCAACTTGTGACAAGTTTTTACTGTGCAACTCTCATTTGTTGTTCAGTTCAGTTTGACAGTTCGTTCATACCGTTGATTCCTAGCACACAAAATGTGCTGTTTCCTATCATCTTAGCTTAAGCCTAAGTATCTTAAAAGTCAATGTATTATAGATACATATGTTTTAATTGTCTATAAAATTTAAATCTTGTGCTTATTTATAGAATACCAGAATTTGCTTTAAGTGAACCACAACACATGTGTTATGGAAGATCCACTTTAAATTTCAAACATGTCTGCCTGTTATCTTGGATCTGCTTTAGACGAACTCAAGCTCTCATCTAACCATCACGTCATCGAAGCAAATTATGCTCTTTCAGCGGATAGACCTATGATTTTTCGAAATCAGGAACAAAATCTAGAGTAGGAAGTCAACATGTTGACAGGCTCTTGACAAGTGCATCAACTACTCTCTAAAGCCACATAGTATTTAAATTTTTTATTTTTATTTCTGAAGAACAGTTCTTCAGATGGCCACAAAGTTCCCGACTGAATTTGAATTTTTCATTCTTTAATGAGATTCTAATCTTGCTGCCCAGGCAGTTCGAAGAAGATGAAGAACATTCCGTATCTTTTTTTACTACCTAATGTACTACGGTGGTATGTGTTTGAGGATAGACTTTAGAGCTGAATAGAAGTGGAACATTGCATGGGTATATCCCATCACATCATCAGCCGGTTATTGGTTACCTATAAAGAGATGAGATGACTGTGCGCCAGTGCACCTTTGATGATGTCATTGTAGTACAAGAGTAGGTGAAAACAAGAATAGATCTTGAATACAACTTGAAGAATCAAGTTAACAATATTAGGTATAACGGAAAATGTTTGCCAACGAAGTTTAACATTTTGTTCAATTCTTAACTCAGACTTCTTCGATTACACCTACATGCATCTGAAGATGGACTACAAGTAAGACCATAGAAAAATGACACTTGTCTCTTGTGTGCTTTGCGTCGTCGTCGGCTATTAACAAAGACTCAGGAACGCACGCGAGTATCACTTCAAAAGGTTTTGAGATGGATCGCCCACGCGCCATGCAATGTACAAGTTGTTTTTCTTTTTTGTTGTTGTGGGAAATAGATCAGAAATATGTGTACATAAATATGAAATTGTTTTGTATTTTAAAGCGCGATTCTAAACTTCAAAATAAACATGACAAGCACTATCTTATGGTTGCCAAGTAGGATTTTCGATCAAACTTCATGATTTTTTTTTTAATTTTTTATAAAATTTGAGACTAATGTATTTTTGTTCTGATATCGAAATTGTATACACAAATTATATAAAAAATTTCTAAATAATTTAGAAACCCAAGGTTCTTTACCCAATAAAACATTTTGATTGTAATCACATAGAGTGTTAAAAAACAGGAATTTATTCAAGTTTAATATGTTCGGCCCTAACTTACATTTTTTCGGTCGACTGGAAATACTTTAAAACTACTTACGAATTTGTGTATTACATCGTTTTTTGGTTATTTAACCTTACGCTGCTTAGAATTTTCTAACTTTTGGACATTTATATGTATTATACTCGTTTCAGGCTTAGTTAACCCAATAAATTAGCTTGTTCAACTCTGATAAATTGAACAGATATTTCTGACAGAAAAATTTTTTTTTCTTATTATATACACATTAAGATAAAGTAATCTTATAAATTAGTGCTAAGTTATAGTTAGTTTTTATTACAATGAAAACAATGTAGTAGACGGTTTTTATGCAATGTAGTTAAATTAAGGTTGCAAAAAAATAACTAAAATAAGAAATAAATTAATTTAATAAATATGCCTTGAGTTGGGTTTGGAAGAGAACGGTTAGCGGCTAAAATTCAAGCAAGTTATCAAATTTTAAATCACACACTATCTTTGAAAAATGACATATTCTATCAAACCTACGAAGGCCGAAGACGTATTTGATAGCGTTGTTAAAAGCAACATTAAGTTTTCTCTTACAGGAGTCTTCACACTTCCCATAAACTTCGCATCCGTAGGTCTAAATTGGAATAATGAGTGATTTTACGAGAATAATTGAATCGGTGATTGTTAAAACAACATAAGTAACACATTTTTCGAAATCACTTTTATTATGGTTTTGCACTGCTTGGGGGTAGAGCTATAGGTTGAGAGCAAAACTAGCATAATTTAATACCTGAAACACACAGAAATTCGAGCGCGAAATCAGCATTTAGTGTTAAAACAACATATCTGTTCTGCCATTTTGACAAATGAGTGCTAAAACACATTTAGTACATGCAATTAATTTCTTTTTACACCCAACGCTGGAAAAACGTAGTAGGCCAACTGTAGTTTTTACTTGCGATATAGGTACTATAGGGCAAGTTCTGCATTTGGAAAAAAAATCGAACTCGAGATTTTGATCAAAGTTGACATTACGATGATAGCGAAGACGAATAAAGTGGGTCCGGCAATTCCGTCTGCCTGTCTGTATGTCTGTCTGTCTGTATGTCTGTACCTCGATCTAGAGCCTAAGTCACTGGACCTATTTTCTTCAAACTCGGTAGTTATGGGTCTTCGGTGATTCCCTAGAGGGGAAATTGAAATTTTTTTTAGCTCTGAAACTACATAACGGTACCCCCCATACAACTGTAATGCAAAATCTTATTTATCTCCAAAACGGGTCTTAACGATTTTGATAAAAAAATTAGGTGTGATATAACGGACATGGACTACGTTTTGGTAAAAAAAAATTTGGGGCAAAATGTTATTAACGGTACCTGTCATAGAACCGTTTTTTTGATTTTCGACTTTCTCATTAACGGCTCTAACGATTTTAACCAAAAATTTTCAGCAGGAGTCCCCCTAAGTTTAAAATAATATTGTATATAAAAATATTCGAAAAATTATTTGTTGGGTTTTTTTGAAAAAAAAAAATTTTTTGAAAAATCAAAATCTTCAAAACCTATGAACGATTATTTTTTGAAATTATTTCCTAAAATTAATATTATTAAATACTTAAAATTCGCATCCCAAAATTTTTTCTTGAAAAATTTTAAGGAAATTTCTTATATAAAAAATTTAATTATTTAATAATAAAACGATTTTTTAAAGTTTGTTTGCATAAATTCATTTAAATATCATTTTAAAATAATGTTAAAATAGATTCTATATTTTTCATTATTTTGTATTTTAATGAATTTCTGGCTCTAAGCTGTGTTTTTGTTTATTTTTTGTACTTGTTTTTTTTTTTTTAATAAAATACTGAAATCTTAATAATGTGTTATTTTATATTGTATTTTATATTCAATTGATTTCGCTAAGACTAACGTGGCAAATTGAGTGTAAAAACAACATAACTTAATGTATTTGAGTTGTTTTGGCTCTCAACAAAACGTTGGGTGTTAAAACAACACAAAAACCAAAGTTAGTTTTTTAAAAATCTCCTTTACTAAAAAGATTTTTTTAAAACTTTTAACTGTTTACAACTCGCAGAACTACCACTAATCAGGTTTTAAAGTTAAAATTGTCAATGCGGCCGCGTACTCAAAAATATAAGGTTTTTTGTCTCTCCTGTAAAAAAACAAAAATGTCACTTATGTTGTTTTAGCAATCACCGATTCAATTCAAGTTTTTATTGGATTGTAGATTGTAGATTGAAGTACTGAGGTGTTCATGAGGGGCGAAGTACGCCATAAACTTTTCCTACGGCTTATTATTAAAAGTCATTCCAAGATTCTTTGCAGTAGAGACATATTTGATACGTGCATTATAAAATACAATTGGCGGAAAGTAAGAGCTGGACGCAAATTTTTGGTAATAACACACTTAGACTTAATAAATACTTACACTTAGACTTTTTCAAGTTATGTATGGAAACTTTTTTTGACTAGTTTTTTTTTTTTTTTTTTTTTTTTATAATTCACTCGCGCTCAAGGGTATGTTACGAGACCCTTATAATGTTTTAAACACAGCACGGACGAGGGGGAAATTAGGAGGGGAGAGAAAGGAGGTGTCGATGAATATTGGTTTTGAATGTTTGCAAATTGAAATGGCAAGGAAAAACTGTGCCGGGTAAGTTATTCCATAATCGTTTTGTGCGACTAAAAAACGAATCTCTATATTTGACGGTACGACCAAAATTAGTCTCAAGGGTGAACTTATAAGCATTCCTAGCGAAGCGGGTATCACGGGTGAATTGATAAAGGGGAGGAATGCAACTGGCTTCTTCGAGTGAGCATTGCTTGTGAAAGAAGCGATAAAACAAGGAAATACATGAAACATTCCGACGGTGCTCAAGAGATGGGAATGAATCCATGATAGCTCTGTTTCCAATCAGTTTTAACGCTCTGTTCTGAATTCTATCCAATAAATGGAGATAAGATTGAGCAGCGCCTGCCCAAAGGTGTTCTCAAGATTAAAATTAATTCAACTTACAGAATCTTCAATAAGTTCTAGAAGACAACTTATGTGTAATAGAGCTGTGTCGATCGCGATTGATTCGGTTTTTGTGACCCGTTCACCAAAAAGATTGATTGATTGCAATCAAAGTAGACCAAATCAATCAATCCTAATGTCAATCTCTTGCCATTGAAACCGATGAACGAAACGTACGAAAAAAAGTTATGTTTCGTTCATTCAACTTGTTCTCAATAATTTCACAATACCAAATAGAAATGGACATGAAACATAATGTATATTCCTCATTTTATATACTCGTACAATGGAAGATGGCGTGAATGAAGCAGCGACGTAGAAAAAAGCCAAACTTTCTTTCATTTTCACATTGTTTCGGTCTCGGTCTGAACGAAACGATTGGAAATAAAAAAAGAGGCTGGGTGCGACCCACACTGATAACTTCCCATTTGTGGTCTTGAAAACTTTATATTTAGTTTTTTTCAAATAACCAAATTTTCAGCGAAACAAACTTTAGCTGTAAAATTCAAACAAAAATTATTTTAAGATTGAAAAGCATTTTAATTATTTAAAGAGATTTGAAGAGATTTGCTGCACTCCTTGACATGTTCTCGGTTCCGCAATGTGTTTGTTGTTGCATTTTAACACCTCCATTGAAGAAGATGGTTTGGGTTACCTAATGTGGTTGTTGTTGCACATTTAACCCTTTGGTGAGCTCGTTAACTTGTTTCGGTCAGATACTGTATCTGTTGTGGTAATTGGTATGATATTTTGTATACATACTTCGATCATAGAGCAGTAGATGGAAGATCGAAGTAGATGGTTTCATAGTGTAATTGTTGTTGCGGTTTTTCCGGATTGAAAGGCTGTGATCTGCACTGGATATACAATGACTCCTGTTTTAAAAATCGATGATGCTTGTGGCATACTATGTTATTAGGAAATTTGCTTTGTTTTGTTGATGATGAGGATACTTAGTCGCTCATTTTACGTTTTTTTTACACAAAATGTGTTTAACTAATCTTAAACTTTTCTTTTTAAAATGTTAAATTTCTTGTAATAATTACGAAGGTTGGTAGGTACATATTATATACTGAATTATAGATTTCCGTGTTTTTTAATATATCTAAGAAAACCTTGAGTAGAATTTTACATCTTTTTCATGGACAAAAATATAAAAACATATTGTGACGTTTTCTTCAATTTTACCATAGCTATTAATGGAATTTGAATATGTGGGACTTGGGTACAACTGAACAACTTTATTCATATACGTATGTACAGTACATACATTCTTCTAAAAACTAAGTTGATAATAAAATTATAAAATTATGTATTATATTATAGAAATTACTTTATTATTTCGGTTCCAAACATTTTAATTGAAAAAAATTTAAAAACGAAATATTTTTGTTAAACCTGTCAATGCGATACTTGTCAAAATTTAACCATATGTTAATAATTGTATTATGTCGATACTTTCCCGTAAGAATATACTAAGCGACACTTTTTTCGAAAATGACTTTTTGATGAGGAAATATACTATATTGTCGGCTTTCTTTCAAAATCTCGTAAGTCGAAAATGGTAAATTTTCCAGGAGGCGCAAAAAACTGTTTTAAAAAATAAAAGAAGGAAACTGTGAAGGTTTTTTTCTTTAATAATATTTTATTTATCATTTGTAATACATTCTGTAAAACATTTTGTTATAAACTTTTGTGGAAACTGCATGAGATCAAATTTAAAGACTTACGAGGTCTTGAAAAATTAATTTCCAACTTTTTATGGGACATACGAGTTTTTTTTTTGTTCACCAGGAATAATTTCGAATAACAAATACGTAAGATGTTCGATTTTTCAGGCTTGAAATCGAAGCTTAGATCAACTGAATAATAATGAATCATAATATTCGTGGTACTTTTTGTGTAAAACAACCTTAAGTTGTTGCAAATGCAACCATTTAATGTTTCTATTTTTATTGAAAATCTATTTAATACTTATGTGGGCTTATCCGTGCAAATTTTAACTTTTGACATGCGTCGAAATATATAGACATTATTATCAAATATTCAGGAGTTTTAACTATTCAATTCATAAAATGAACCATCGAGATAGTGCGAAAGTGTTTGAAATCGAAAAAATCATCGAATATTGAGACTTTTGGCTGCGTGCGTGGATTATTAACGTTTTGTATTATTGCAAAAATAATGTTTAACATAAGATTACTTAGTAAAATTTTGTTTTTTTTTCAGATAAATGAAGGTCAAAATTAATTGAAATCATTCATTTTGAGTGCGTGCCTTCCTTATAAATAATCCTATATGATATAAATTTAAAAAAAAAAACTGCCATGCGTGATTTTTTGTAAATCTTTAATTGTCACAAATTTTCGTGTCTATTTTTTTAACATTGACCATGGGACATTTTTTTATGGTCTGCATCATTATTTAAGCTATCTAGAGTACAAAAAACTTTGGCTTCAATGCGTGCTTCATTATGTACAAATTTTATGAAGTTAACAAAACGAACGTAAAAAACGTAACTGTTTCAAAAAAGGCACATTTTTTACTAGCACAGCAAAGCATTGTTTGATTATACCCTTACAATGAGCGTAATTTAAACTGTAGAAACTATAAAAAAAATGGTAAAAGTGTTAAACAAATAAGTTTGAAAAAATAAGCTGTGAAGATTAAAAATCAAAACCAAATCAATTAACTCGGTTCTTAAAATAAATTATTTTAAATTCATTTTTCTATACTTTATACCTTTATACTCTTCAACAAACAATACATATGAGTTATTTTGAAGTTTTTTATTTATTCGTGGTCTATAATTGAAGAAAAACTCAAATTTACATGCGTGCCTTAATTTTTTTTTGTTTTTTTCTAACTCAAGAAGTTAAAATTTACAGGAATAAGCCCATGTACGTGAGCAATCAGTACCTAAAACGGATTCCAACATTTTCCAACCTCTAGTGTTTTTTGCAGTATCAAAAGAAAGCTTTCGGTTAGACGTATGTAACTAATATTTCTTTTAATAAACTCCGTTTTGACAAAAGAAAATTCCTGAACAGTTTTCTTTTACTCAGCCATACAAATTCATTTTAAATCGTTATCAATGCGACTTTGTTTTCACTTTACTGTCAAAAAATAACTCTTACTAGTCGCTTTAAAAACAGACATACTAGGTATTGTATATAAAGCGAGCTATAAGCGAATATCAAAACCTCGTAAGACAGACATACGAGTTTTTAAATGGACATTTATACGCCAATAGACTTAGGAGGTTTTAAAACTGGTTGATAGAGACAAAAGGAATCATGTTGGAGTTACGAGGTATTGATATTTAGATTCAGTGATTTTTTTTCATCAATATTGCATATAAATGTCATTTTTCATAATATTGGGACTTACGAGGTTTTGAAAGAAAGCCGACGATATGTTAAGGGCCACGTTTTGGCCTGGGTTTCGCCAACCTATGCATGAAAAGGAAACTAGAGTACAAATAATAAAATTTGTCAACTGCCATGTTTTCTCATTAAAATAATGTTGCCCCCTGAAATTTGTACTATCCGCCAAAAAAATTATGTTAAGCGACATTAATAAAGATCTCATTGTCGTGAGCAACAAAAATTTTGTTAGATGTCACTTAGTTTAACCAAAATTGTCTCTTAGCAAACTATGATTCAACTAGAACTTTTTTCGTTTTTTTCGTTTCCTGAACAATTTATAAAATGTCGCTTAGTATACATTCTTACGGGAAGGTATTGATGTACAAAACAACATACTTTAGAAGGCACTATCGGTGTTCATTCCCAATAAATTCTACTTGAAATACAATTTTAACTAGTTTTCAATAATAGAATTTTTAATAGTTTTTTTATTTAAAAAAAAAACTATTAATTCAATATTTGTCAACATTTTACCAATTGTACAAAATTATACTATGTATAAAATAAACTAAATTAGAAGTCAATATCACTACTAGTTCTCGAGAAATTTGAGTCGAAAAACAATTTTTACCAATTTTCAAAAGAATTTAATATAGTTTTTTATTTTTTGTAAAAAAACTGTAAGCTGATTTTTTTTGAAATTTTCACCAGTTGTCAAACACATTATTTTTCGTAAAATAAAATTAGTTTGAGTTTCAAATTGTTTTTCGTTCTAAGAATATCAGGGTTATGAAATTTTTTTTTTCAGTTTTTTTTTATTTAAAAAAATAACGGTATGTTCATTTTTTTCCAAATTCATACCAAGTCTATATGACCTTATAATGAGTACATTAAATTTTATTTGAAATCAATAGCATAATTTTTCCGGGAGATATTTTAAACAAACCAAAATTTTTACTTTTTTTTTAAACCGTTATAGTGAAAAAACTACTCACTGAATTTTAATAAACGCCCTTTCAGCCTTTTTCGAAGTTATTATCTATTAAACAAAATTGATTTGAAGTCGATATCTTTACTCGTTCTTGAGATATCGACGACGAAAAATGGTACCAGAACGTACGGACGTACGAACGTACGCACGTACGAACGTACGAACGTACGAACGTACGTACACACACACACACAGACATCTCTCTAAAAATGATTGATATAGCCTCTAGGGACCTTGAAAAGTCGAGAAATGTCAAAAATTCCAATTTGACAAATCGGACCGATTACAATAACTCCCTATGGGAAGTTAATATTTTAGTTGGTTGAATGAATGATTGAAAACATTTCGTTTCGGTCTATATGTCGTTCGGAACGAAACGGATGGATAAAAAATGATTGAATGAATGATTGATTGAAAAGACCGAATCCTTGAACCAATCAAACAATGATTGATTCGATCTTTAAAAATGAACGATTGGTGAATAGAGGAATCGGTAACAATAGATGGCAGTTCATTGAAATATATAGGGAAAACAGGATGGGCCCCAAGATAGAACCTTGAGGTACCCCAGAGAGTACAGCTATAAAATCTGAAAAAAACATTATATATGGAAACAGCTTGTTCTCGACCGACAAGATAAGAAAATAGAAGTTTGATATTAGTAAGTGACAAATTAAATTTATTAAAGATTTTGCAACAGAGAACAATATAATCGACGATATCAAATGCTCATGAAAAATCAAGTAGTAGGAGAAAGGTTATTTAGTTTTATCAATATTTTGTTTGATTTCATCAACACTTGCACTTGTATCAAAGAAACCGAAAAGCTCTCAGTACTCGGTATGTGTGTCAACGACTATCTTTGTCAGAATGACCACATTCCCGAAACCTTCAAAAATTATGCTAAATGCTGAGGATTTCTATTACGATGTAAGAAATTTTCAACCCTTCTTATCTGGCTACCATTGATAAGGCGCTTATACGTCCAAAATTCGAGTATAATTTACATCTTTGGGCAGCTACAGCATAAACTTCTATCATAAAATTCATTTCCATCTCTTGAACACCGTTGGAATGTTTCATGTATTTCCTTGTTTTATTGCTTCTTTCACAAGCAAAGTTTACTTAATCTATAAATACTGCACAATGCTAATAACCTCTTTTATAACTTGATAGTTGATAGTTTACGTTAATTTTTACTTGATCTACCTTTCTAAATTAAGACGTCAAAATATACAACCGCCTTAACAAAAAACCCTGCTTGTTTCGTAACTAGTTTCTCTTAGTAACGAACACCAAGTTCATTAGGGTTATTCTTCACTTGTACGTGCAATCTCAAATCGAGTATTTCTCTGCTGCGTAGAAAAATGGCTTCAATTCAAAAGCTTGTGAGAATATTAAAGCACAGTATAGTCCACATGCCATTTCAGCATCTTCTTTTTGACCAGTGGAAACACACACTTCTTCGATACACATTGAACCAAAAATCACTCCAAGAAGTTTCCTCTTAAAGGAGTTAAGCAAATTTTCGAAAATTTTTATTAATGTGCCTGCTACAATCGGCTTTTACTGAATTGAGTATTTCAACTATAGCTCTAAATAGCTGAGCGGAGATATAAAGAAATTCGCGGCCAGCAAAAGATATAGCAGTTTCTTGGGATTGGAGGTTCTCGACATCAAATATTTGTAAAGCATACGTTGTGTCGTCATGCTAATTACCACAAAGTAGTCCCACTCTATTTAAACTTCTCGGCATGTTCGGCAAATCAAATTATTAAGGGGTGATGAAAATTTGCCCCATCGAATGCTATCAGCCTAAATCCGTTACCGAAGTTGTTGCCGTATAGACTGTGTCCTTCGACTATTGAACGAAAGATGCTCTCCTTTCCGATTTCTTTGCGCACAAATAATACTTGTTCTCTTGAAGATCGAAGAATGTTTCCTAAGTTGAGTAATCTTTCCCTTTTGCATTTGTATTGAATATGCTTTTTATGCTAATTATGATTAGTCTCTCGCTTAAATTTTGAAGCTCAAGAGCCCTTGCCTATGTCTTCGTCTTGTTACTCGCCCAAATAGATATCATACAATTTCATTCCTCGTTAAACCTATCATTCCCATCACAATACCTCGAACGCTGTTAACGTTCAGGGTATTCAATAATAAATTGATCAACTTTTCTTATCTGTTTATGGGCCGAATATTCAACGTGTCGATTCCAAAATCATTATCAATGCTTAGTTTGTAGCGGTCAACATTTAAATCAGACATTTGCCTTTTTGCTTCTGAAACAAATATTTTCCATCGTAGAAAATTTATTCTAGTCAATGCTGTAAGTTGGTTGGATGTTGACGAAAAGGAGGAAGCTGAAGATAATCATCAAGTAATTCATCCTTAATGAAACTGGAGGCGCAACAAAATTGGTTTCATCGGCATTAGTCGCCTTAAACACCACCGATACGTTAAAGCTTACCATTTGGAATTAGATTTAATCCTCTACTGAAAAACTTTGAAAAGATTTCCATTATTTGACAAATTTCTCAAATAAAATATTTCGGAATACATATAAATTTCTTTTATTTGTAAGTGAACTAATGTGGCAACCGTATCAAAAAGTCATTGAACCAGAAATGGCGGCGAATTTACCTTTATTGCGTATGCATGTGCAAGTCTAAGCCGATTATTGAACTTTTATGATTTTACGAACAGCCCCCTACGCATTCAGGTTTTATTGTTTGATCAAGTAAATGGAGGTTGAGTGCCTGAACGGTTTTGAAGCTATAAATTGCAGTCAATGGCTGTCAAATCGATACAACTTTGTTGAAATCGCATTTGGATACATTTGTTAGCATGACCACAGTGTAGGAAAGAATAGCTACTATATAGTTTTTATTATTATTATTTGAGCTCTTCAAAGTTCTTGAACTTTTATTCATGAATGACTAAAGTCGACATAAAAATATAAAAGGTTTATTTTGTGTGCTTTGTTGGGGGTTTCTTTGCAATAAAGTTGAAGCGAAAATTCAATGGACCAAATTAATGTACCTACATAGGTGGGTAGGTGCCTACTGTTAGTTTTTGGCTACTAAGACCTTTATATAAGGGTTGCTGTTGGGTTATATTTAAACCCATTGCTAATACTTTTGACTGTTATGCACTCGCCTAACTTACTTAGAGGATAAAAGGTCTTATATGATTTCTAATCTGAATTTTATGAGCTGGGATACTGGCTTTTCAATAGGTTATGTTTAGAAAAGGGATGACAAAAATATCCCTCTACTTCTACTTGTTGCTTTGTAGAACAAGTCTTATGTATTCTGCTTGAATTTGTTTGCACCTCACTGTCCCCTTGGACATACATATATTTTTTGAATTGGGTGTGGGGTGGCCATGAAATCATGTTCTTAAGTCTCAATGGCGTCATATCTTGACTATCTATGTTTTCGTCCGCCAGCTTCAGCATGCTGATTAATCGATTTATGTCACACATGTCTCTAACCTGGACTTCATGAAGGGTCGTATTCATTTTGTATTTAAATTAATAACTGGTTCAAAGTTAGTAATTGAATTTTAAATTGAATCTAGCATTTTATCTGCGCTTAACCCAGAAGCCTTGCACCTCAAACAATGATTAAAATTGAAGCAGGAACAGTGACGTTTATTCGAAGGTACGCAGGTGTTCACCGCACACCCTACCAAAATCGTCACATAAGTCACATTCCATATTTCATGTTCTCCATGTTCTCCTTATTCAAGCACACCACGGCAATTCATTCAAATGCAATGGATGAAGAATACATTTTCAAGCAAAATAACGAAAATAGTACTCTAGCCTCTAGGGTGTTCTCCTCATGTAAACGCACCGACCGACCTCCGAAACCAAGGTAAAGCACATCCCCATCCACACAAAAAAAAAAATGCAAAGAAGAGACAAAATCCAAATTTCTATATTCCTTGGTGTTCACCTCAGGGTTCGGACTTCATAAATCGCAGATCGCAGTAAATAGGCCAAGAAATCGCAGTAAAACCAAAATTTTCGCAGTAGAAATACATATATTTTTTTTGACTAGGTAACAAAAAATTATAAGCAAGGAAACCAAGGTTAAATCACATTTAAATTATAGTTGCTTGTTAAAACAACATAAGTGATATTTTAATTTTTTACGGAAGAGAAAAAAACCATGTTAAAAAATCCTTAATGGCTTAAAAGTCGAAACACTCTTATAAGATGTTTGGGTTAGAAAAATGACAATGACTACACGTCCAAAAATGTATGATTTTTTGTATCTCATGTGAAAAAAAATAAAATTTTGAGTTATGTTGTCTAAGCAATCACCGATTCATTTACATAGAATGTGTGAACAAATATACTCTTACTCGATAATGAAAATGTATACGAGTAGTTTAAGCAAAAATATATGAAGCTAGGTAATCAAAATAAATTTACTACAAATTTGTACTTTTTGAAACAAGAACAAATTAAAGAGTATTAGAACTAAAAACGTATATAGCTGACAAGACTTGCACTAAAGAGACGAGAATCTTTTTAAATTTTGACATTTTGTTATGAGCACATTTATTTCTATGATCAGTGCTGCTATTCAAAAAAAATCTGAAAAATCGCAGTAGATTGTAGGAAAAGCGCAGTGGTGCAGTAGATTTAAAAAATAAGAAAAAAGTGCAGTAGATCTAGTGCTTTCGCAATAAAGTCCGAACGCTGGTTCACCTTCATCGAGCGCACCACGATCCTTCATCCGAATGGAAGAGAATTCATTCTCACGCTACAATGTTTTCTGTCAACGCACCGACGAAAGGCAAAGGCAACGCGACGAAAAGCAAATCAACATACAGAAACAACTCAAACATCAAACTACAGAAAAGAAGACAAATTGGTTTGGTGTATGGTGTTCAACTTCATTGAGCGTACCATACTCAATTCGGCATCGAGAGAGACAGTGAACTCTGATATGATTCATTTTCATTATGGAGTGCGAATTCATTGTATACCAGTTGTTGTTGTACACAAGGTCACAAGCAGGGTTGGCCGAATTAACTACACTACATTTTCTACATCATTAACTACGCGTAGTTATTTGAATAAACTATACATGCCTAATTTACTACAATTTGTTACGTCTGCTACATACGTAGTTAATTCATAAAAAATAAATAGAATAAAGGAAACAAAACAATTTTGCACTCTTATTTATGAAGGTTTGTAAAAAAACTGAAAATGTTTCATTTACCATAAGGATGAAGAATTGTAGGAATTTTGCATGATAGAGTTGAAGTTTATTTTTGGAGACAAACATTTTACTTTGGCAAAATCAAAGGATATGTATTATGAACCCATGATTTAAAGATATTTTTTAATGTTGGCTTTTATGTACATGGTACATACATACAAATATTTTCCATTCAGCTCACATCGCTTATTAAAAATGAATAACTGAACGTTTAATTTCAAAATTCAAATTTCAAATGTACAACTGACAGTAAAATGACAGCGATGACATTTTAAACTACGTCTGCTACAATTTGTTACATTAACTACATTTAAATACATTAACTACATAAATTACGTAGCAGACGTAACAAATGTAGTTATTTCTAAAAAGTGACATTTCGGCCAACCCTGGTCACAAGTGTACAACAGAACAACACGCAACACACAAGGCGCAGAGTTAGAGAGTTTTTGTTTACTTTACAGTGTTTCGCTCTCATTTCTCATGTCATAATATCATAATAATCAGACATGGGAAATTTGATACAGTTGTATCGAATTCGACTAAAAATCTGTGTCGTTTAACAGCCATATTTATAAACTCATTATAGTGAGTACATAAGGCTATGCAACCCTTATAATGCCTCTAAACGCAAAATCGTTATTTATAAAACTTATGTGACGTTGAATAGGGGCATTATAAGCTAAACGCGTTTGGAGGTTGAATAGTGCCTACATAAGGACATTTTAGTATTGAACTGTCACATTCACTTTGACATCACATTGAATTATAAAGATTATCAACAAAAAAAATGCCTTTGACTTAATATTGAAACTAAAACTTTGTGTTATTTTTATTTATTGAAACAAAAATGTTATACTATTAAAAACAAATTGAATTGAAAATTGTTTGTAATTAAATACTCGTAGATAAATATACTTGTTTGTGATGTCTCTCCACGCATCCTTCTTCATCCGGTGTGTTAGTGTTGTAATTATTATCTTGCATTATTGAATTGTATCCTCAAGAACTTGTCTGAGGAGTATTCCAGCTATAATGAAACGAATAACAATTTGATTTCCAGTATTGTGCTAGAGATAATAACATACTTTATCTGATGAATCAAAGTTAATTGTTGGAATTCTTTTAGCTTTTGGTAGTTTCCTTTTTGTTTATTAAATTCGATAGACAGACAAGATGTTTTTTTTTTGTTTTTTTGATAAACAGCTGAGTGTTATGAAGGCTAAATGTAATAGATTCTTACTTTTTGGTACTTTATTTGACACAAGCTCATTATAACTATGCAGGGTAGGCAAATGTTTTATAAATATGAATTTGCATAGTGTATGAATATGTCCTTATGCATTGCATAACTATTCACGCGTTTAGGGAATTCTAATAAATACGGCTGTAAATGTTTACTTTCTTGTTTTTTTTTTTTCGTTTTAATTGAGTTATTTGTTTATTTTTTTTTATTTTTTTTGTGTTATATGTATTTTTCATAATAAACGAAAACAAATGTATTTTATTGTTTTTATTTATGAAATTGGTTTTCAATACAACTGGTGCCAATTTAGTACAATTTCAAATTATTTTTCAGTACGATTTTCAAATGTCAATTTCCATCCCTGATAATGATTCACTGAGTGATGTGGATGTGGTGGTCCGGTCTCCGGTGCGCTATTTATAAGAGTACCTTTTGTTTTGATGAAATTCAAATTTATTTTCTCATTCTCATTCTGGTCTTTCCGTAAAAAAATTTGCTGAAAATAAAAAAAATTTCCCAACTGATGGCTTCGAATGGTCCGTTTTTTGATTTTGTGAAGCTTGAGAATGAACTTACTGTGTTTTTTTAAACTTACTCAGTCACAATTCAAAAATATTTCCATTAAGGACATTACAAAAATGCTCGATAATATGGAACTTAAAGACTTTTTTTTTGTAAATTTTTAAACTAAGCTCACTAATCTTGACGATTCCAGTATCAAGTAGCTCTGTCGAGCGATCTTTTTCTGCCCTTAAGCGCATAAAATCATTATGCCAGAAATAAAATGCTAGAGAACAGATTGTCAGAACCGGCAATTATTTCAATAGAAAAATCATTTCTTAGGGAAATTAAAGCAAAAAATATTTTTTATGATTATGTTCTACAAGTTTTTTTTGAAGAAATCCCGTCGAATCGACCTTTATATACAAGTAAATATCTGTTCGACTGCGTTAACTTTACTAAACTACTAAACAACACAAAAAAAAACACAAAAAAAAATAAATATACAAAAAAATATAAAAAATAAAAATAAAAACAAAAACAAAATAACAAAAAAATAAAAAAAGAAAAAAAAAATTAAATGCGATGGTTGTCTATTACGTCCTCGTCGTGATCCTGGATTAAAACTTAAAATAGATAAATGATTTGAATAAAAAGTTGTAGTGAACACCCTACTGAAACCACCACGGCACGTCACTGAGCAGGAAAGTCAATTTTTTGACGAAAAAATTAACCTTTGTTCGTAATTTTATCTCAAGATTGCTCTTTTTAAAAAATAATATTGTAGAAGATTCATTTAATGACATATTGTATTGGGCTTTTCTAAATCTTTAAAAAAATAATATTGAAAAGTTATTTTGTTGGTAGGCTTTATGAGCATCTTTATGTCCATTCTACTTTCCTACAAACCCACAAAACAATTTGTTTAATCATTTTTTTTTAATTTTCAGATTGCAGGTTTTGCTACTTGTATTTGCAACATCAGCTAATTGAAGCCATCGTTTTGCTTTGAGAACGTGAGAACTATACCTTTTGAAAAACAAAACAGAAACAAAAACAAAAATATGGGTGAGAGAAGAGGAACTAAAGCTTTGGAACTATGGTGCCGACGAATGACCGATGGTTATCCAGGTGTAAAGATCGATAATATGACCACATCATGGAGAGACGGTCTGGCATTTTGTGCGATGATCCATCACTTTAGGCCTGATTTGATGTAAGTAGAATTTTTATTATGATTGCCTTATTGTTTTTTTTTTTTTTGTAGTTGCTTCTGTTGAAAATATTGAACTAGATTCTAAGTTTACTAGGGCAGTAAGATATTAAAAAAAAACTATTATTAGAATTACAAGACCTCAACAAAAAAAATAATTAGCTTTACGTATATATTGAAGGTTTTGATGAAGAAGTGATTTAAATTTTTTGCATCACTCTGATAGTTCATACGTATAAATTGCATCATTATGTTATAACGTCATAGTACCCATGCCTTCTGAACTGTCTTTTGTATTCAAAAAATGCTAGAATAGGTCAAGTGAACTTACTCTGATTTAAAGTTACAGTGGGTTAGAATTCTTAAGATTTTGTATAACATTGATGTAAAAAAAACTACCTTGAATTTAATCCTTATACATTAGAAAAACAACTAATTAAATAGTTTTGAACAAATATACTTTATATGTAAATAACTTTTTTCAAAAAATTGAAAATCCTTGAAGCGTTTTTTTTCCTAAACATGTTTTTCTTTAACATTTTCAAAAAATATATTTCGTGTACCAATTTGAAGTGGTAACTAAAATTATTCATTAAGAATCTTAATTTATAAAAATTGATTCTCAAGAAAAGAAATTTTCAATTTTGCTTAAACCTAAAAAATATTATTTTCGAAATTTTTAATAGGTATGGGCACGAGTACGATAACTTGGCCGCCAAGATTTGATGACGGGTTTTTGTAGAGGGGTTAAAAATAAGCACTTTTTACTATGGGAGGGGGGGGTCTATCTCCCCCCGTTTAGGAGGTAGGGGCACTTTTAGAAAAAATGGTTTAAATTGAAAAAAAAAAATATTAAAAAACAACGGCAACACCTACAATAAAGTGCTATACTGCGTTTGAAAGCCAGAAGATTGTTCTATAATCCTGCATTTAAATTTAATTAATCATATCAATAGTTTTTGAGAAATTCGCATTTAAAGTCCAAATTTTGATAAAAAAACGTGAAAAAAAAAGTTTAGATCGGTTGTTTTCAAAATTGTGAAATGAAATTGTAAATTAGCTTATATGTGTTTCGTGTATCTATCAGTTTTTTATCGAACACAAAAAACAAAACCGCATGGTTCTATGTCTTCTGGTTTTTGAGAAAACCTCCGTTTAGGAGGTAAGGGCACTTTTAGAAAAAATGGTTTAAATTGAAAAAAAAAAATATATTAAAAAACAACGGCAACACTTACAATAAAGTGCTATACTGCGTTTGAAAGCCAGAAGATTGATCTATAATCCTGCATTTAAATTAAATTACTCATGTCAATGGTTTTTGAGAAATTCGCATTTAAAGTCCAAATTTTGATAAAATAACGTGAAAAAAAAAAGTTTAGACCGATTGTTTTCAAAATTGTGAAATGAAATTGTAAATTAACTTACATGTGTTTCATGTATCTATCAGTTCTTAATCGAACACAAAAAACCGCATGGTTCTATGTCTTCTGGTTTTTGAGAAAATCGAAAATAACTAAAACTACTTTCCTACAAAATGTTTGATATTTTTGGCTTCCTTACATAAATAAATCAGTGCTAGCTTCCAACATTACAATATATAAACAGTAAAGTATGTATGGGGGGGCATGCTGCCCCCCTGCAACCCCCCTGCTTGGACACACTATAGGATTTGGGGTAGGTGCGAGGTTGGGTGCATGCAAAGTTTCTTTTGCATTCACAGAATCTGTATTTAAAAAAATTCAAATTTATTCTATTTATCCAATGTCCACTAAATACATATAAAATACAATAAACGATCTTGAAAACCAAAACAAACTTCCGACCATGTTCACCAATACATGGCACTATTTTTCTATCGAAAATACTGCCTAGAAAGGAAATATAAGGACGACTGGGGTTCGCAAATAATAGAGTTTTCATCAGATGTAAAAAAAGTTTACCCTTGTTATACCGATGGTGATATATATGAGGGTTTACAGTTAAAAGACATCGATCCTCCCACCCTTCAGAGCGAAAATTTAGAAAGTGTTTTACCGCCAAAACATCCTCGGCTTCCCACCATAAAAGAGTAACTCAACAAACTCGACAGTTATAGTACGGACGATGGCTTTATTGACGAGACTTACACACCTTTTTAATACATTTTGACCATTTTTAACTAACTATGACTGACTAACTCCTGACTAACTGACAAAATAACTGACCCAGATGCAATTCTACCTCCTCATGGTGCATTCTGGGTAACGCTAAATGAATTGCGGTACTAAACTAACAAAGATTCATTATGTTTATTAACATTAATCCTTAAAATGGAATCACCGTCACCACCAAAAATCAAAAAAAGCAGTTTTGGTAATTTTCGATTTTCTCAAAAACTAGAAGACATAGAACCATGCGGTTTTTTGTGTTCGATTAAAAACTGATAGATACATGGAACACATATAAGCTAACTTACAATTTCATTTCACAATTTTAAAAACAATCGGTCTAAACTTTTTTTTCCACGTTATTTTATCAAAATTTGGACTTTAAATGCAAATTTCTCAAAAACCGTTGACATGATTAATTTAATTTAAATGCACGATTATAGAACAATCTTCTGGCTTTCAAACGCAGTATAGCACTTTATTGTAGGTATTGCCGTTGTTTTTTAATATTTTTTTTTTCAATTTAAACCATTTTTTCTAAAAGTGCCCCTACCTCCTAAACGGGGGGAGATAGACCCCCCCCTCCCGTAGTAAAAAGTGCTTGTTTTTGACCCCTCTACAAAAATCCGTCATCAAATCTTGGCGGCCAAGTTATCGTACTCTCCCCTAGGTATGCATATGCAATATTATTAAAAGTTATAGCTTCTATGTTAATATTTTGATCGAAATTAGGGTGGCGCAAAAGTAATGTCATTATGTTAATTGGCGACAATTTTGTATGAAATAGAAAAATCAGATCTGTTTTCATTAAAAAATTATTTAAAGATAAATAAAATGCACAACTGGATCGCACGTACTTGCTCTTATGTAAAAGTATTTTGAAAGTAATGTATGAATAAATATAAAACATAGATTTAATGAGATAAAAATGTTCAGATGCATGAAATTGCTGTCCGGTTTCTAGAAAAAAATGCATTAGCTCAAAAATCGTTTTATTATTAAATCATTATTTCTTTTTAAGAATTTTTTTTTAATTTTTTAAGAACAAAATTTGGGATGTCAATTATAAGTTTTTCGCAATATATATGTAGATTTGAGGAAATAATTTCAAAAAATAATCGTTCACGCGTTTTGAAGATATTGATTTTTCAAATAAAAAATTGTATTTTTTTCCTTTTCAAAAAACCCAAAAAATATTTTTTTCTCGAATATTTGTATATAAAATATTATTTTAAAATCAAGGGGGCTCCTGTATACAAATTTTGGTTGCAGTCGTTAGAGCCGTTAGAGCAATGAGAAAGTAGAAAATCAAAAAAAAAAAAAACGTTCTATGACGTTCCTATCATTTTTGACGTTAATAACATTTTTTTCTAAATTTGTGTTGACCAAAATTTAGTCCATGCCCCTAATAGTACACTTAATTTTTTTCTTCCGACTTATACATACATATGTAGGTACTATAAGGCAAGTTATGCATTCGGAAAAAAAATCGAACTCGAAATTTTGATCAAAGTTGACATTACGATGATAGCGAAGACTAAAAATATGGATCTCGCAATTCTGTCTGTATGTCTGTTCGACTACAGCCTAAACGGCTCGGCCGATTTTCTTTAAACTTGGTAGATATCATTTTTAATTTTTTCTTTTTTTTTAAGACCAAAAATACCGGTACCCGTCATACGAATTTATTTGGAAATTTTATAAATATTTTTTTTCTCAAAAACTGTTCGACAGATTTAAAAAATAAAAAGAGGCTGGGTGCGACCCACACTCATAACTTCCCATTTGTTTAAAAAAAAACTATTAATTCAATATTTGCCAACATTTTACCAATTGTACAAAATTATACTATGTATAAAATAAACTAAATTAGAAGTCAATATCACTACTAGTACTCGATAAATTTGAGTCGAAAAACAATTTTACCAATTTTCAATAGAATTTTATATAGTTTTTTATTTTTTGTAAAAAAACTGTAAACTGATTTTTTTTTGAAATTTTCACCAGTTGTCAAACACATTATTTTTCGTAAAATAAAATTATTTTGAGTTTCAAATTATTTTCCGTTCTTAGAATATCTGGGTTATGAAATTTTTTTTTCAGTTTTCTTATTTAAAAAAATAACGGTATGTTCATTTTTTTCCAAATTCATACCAAATCTGTATGACTTTATATCGAGTACACTTAATTTTATTTGAAATCAATAGCATTATTTTTTCGCGAGATATTTGAAACTAACCAAAATTTTTACTTTTTTTTTACTTTTTTTTTTAAACCGTTATAGTGAAAAAACTACTCACTGAATTTTAATAAACGCCCTTTCAGCCTCTTTCGAAGTTGTTATCTATTAAATAAAATTTATTTGAAGTCGATATCCTTACTCGTTCTTGAGATATCAACGACGAAAAATGGTACCAGAACGTACGGACGTACGAACGTACGAACGTACGTACACACACACACACAGACATCTCTCTAAAAATGATTGATATAGCCTCTAGGGACCTTTAAACGTCAAGAAATGTCAAAAATTCCAATTTGACAAATTGGACCGATTACAATAACTCCCTATGGGAAGTTAAAAATACAAAAAAAATGTATTTAATTAAAGCTCAGGTAATGGTTGAAAAAAAATTTCCGAAATATTGTTATTGAGGGTACCACCCATTTTTAAAAAAAAAATAATTTTTTTTTCTTTCAAATTCAGATTGTTTTCAAACTTGATAAATAAAAGTTTCTCAATATAATCTACAGCATGTGAGAAAAAAAAATTATTTTACCTAAAAATAAAGGTAGGTACCATACAAATGTTAAAAAATGATTTTCAAAAATCGTATTTTTCTCGAAAACGGCGCCTAGAATTTTGATAATTTTTTTTTCTTTCAATTAATTCTTATGATCTTTAATTTAATAAAAAAATTGAAATAAAGATATTACAGCTTGTACCTACTGTAGAACCATTTTGTCTAATTTTAAATTTCTTGCTATCGATATAACGGATTTTAATGAAATTTTTTATAGAGATGTTTCTAAACAGTTTAAAACGCAATGCATTTCAAAACTTTAAAAAAAAATATTTTTTTTTGAATTTTTGGAAAAAAAAGTACAATTTTTTTTTTTTGGAAAATACGATATTTCAAAAACGGCTTAATTTTTTTTTTGAAATTTAATTTTAGTTCGTACAATAATAATCAAAACTTTAAGTTGGCGTACCAAATTTTTTTTCTAATAATCTTTTAAAAATTTTGTATATTAAAGCTTATTTTTTTTAAGAAACCACTACAACGACCTATAATTTTTGTTCTTGCATAAATTCATATTTGCATAGCATTCTGTTTTTATCTCTTACTACTAAAAGAATTAAAGAAAACTAATTTTATCCTTATGAACAGTTTTCTTCAATGACATTCGTTTTTAAAATTCCTAGTCTATTACATAGGAGCAAGTTCGTGCGACTCAGTCGTGCATTTTATTTTTTATCAAAATCGTTAGAGCCGTTTTCGAGATAAATCAGATTTTGCATTATGTGTGTATGAGGGGTACTGTTAATTTTGGAGCTAAAAAAAATTTCAACTTTCCGCTAGGGACCGAAGTCTCTTAAGTACCGAGTTTGAAGCAAATATAGCTCCAGTGGCTTAAGCTGTAGATTGAGGTACAGACATACAGACAGATAGAATGAATGGCCGGACTCACTTTTTTTGTCCTCGCTATTATCGTAATGTCAACTTTGTTCAAAATCTCGAGTTCGATTTTTTTCCAAATGCTGAACTTGCCCTATATAGTAGCTTTATCGCAAGTAAAAAGAGTCTACTCCCGCTTTAAAAATAATTTTTATAGTCGAACTTTCATTTTCAAAACGACATAGAGTCGGTGTTAAATGTGACCCCAAAATATATTTTTATTCAAAGTATTTCATGTTTTTACAAAACAAAATGATAATTATAATTGGATTTCAAATGTTGAGTTCTTTTCATCTTCCTCATCCGTCTAAGCAAAGTCTCTCCAGAACAAATAGCTGCTTGTCTTCTTCAGTTAAAATGCACTCTTAACATTTTCACTAACTTATATAACAGCTTCTTCCTACTACATTGTGAGAAAAGGTGTGTAATAAAAACAGATCCATCTCTGTCCTTAATTAAATAATCACGACGGTATTTTTATGACTGAAAAATAACAAGCTTGTAACTGTAAAGAGACCATCATCAAAAAAAGAAGATTCAAAAATCAAAACAAAGCTTAATATGCAGCTGAAAATGCTAACCCTAATTATAATAAAAAGGTCAACAACTTTTACGGTTTGTTATGTTTTCAACAATATAATTATGTCAGAAAATTGAACGAACGTCGACGGTACGAAGACTCCTCAATTAAGCGACCCGACACGTGACGTCACTACTCAAGTCTGCTTGAGTAGTAGTTTTGATAACTTATAATGATGCCAAGCCCTCGAAGCTCGAATAGTTGTTGAGAAAATGAATACTATACACTCTGAATTGTAACACGAACTATGTAAGTGTCATTCTAGTTAATGAACGTATTTTTTTCTACAACACTATTAACATTGATTAAAGCTACAAGCACGCGAGTACCTACTATGGCATTGTGTAAGTCAAAATATAATGTCATCATCGATTTGATAGTGTGTGTGAAATTTGAATAAGCCTCTGGCGTATCAAGTGTCAAAATAAAAACCAATGAACTTGCTATTGAACCTGCGGCGGATATGTGCATTCATTGACCACGTTTGTTGACGTTTCATTGGCATTTCTTTTCTTTTGCTGTTTCCTCTCATTGATAGTATTTTTTGTTGTTGTTGTTTTTGTGTTTTTAATAACGGAATGATGAGTGTTTTGTTGGCATTGGATAAATTATGGGGCATTTTGATGGCCATCTGTCATTAGTAACTATTCAATTATATGTTTTATAAGCAAACATAGGCTGATGAACCGTTTTGACAATTACTGTCAGTCATACGAGTATGCTGTGATCATTAAGCACAGGAAGAAAATTTAAAAGTGTGATTGTTGGGTTTGTATTTTTTAGATAAGAAGCAACGTCATATTTAAAATCGATTAAGGTTATTGCTTACCTATATATACATATACATATATAGGTACCTAGTATATGATTTTTCTTAAGAAATAATCCGACTTCTCTATCAATTGAGCCCTTTTTAAATAGTTTTTTTTTTAAATGTTATGTATTGATGCAAAAAGCAAAGAGGTCATCATAAGAACTTTTTTTTATAGTTAAATCTTGAAAACAATTCAAAAAGTATAAAATTTCAAAACTCCTTTGGGTATGGCACTGTAACCAATAGATATATGTATAAAGTTTTTCTTTTTTTTTAATTATTAAGTCAACTAGGCAGACACAACAGAAAACATTAATTTGAATATGGTTCTAAGTTTTTTTTCCAAAATTATGATATAATCCACTAAGGGCAAAAATCCCCTTCTGTGGAATGATCACGTATTGGATTATGCCAGCAATACTGCTAAGTTCTAGGTTATGTTCGATGACGAAAAAAAATTGTTATACACCTTCTGATCTGGCTGTAATCTATGAAGCCCATATTAGCCCATAGGTTGACTACAATTCCTACGTCTGGGAAGGGGCTCCAAAAACTCCTTGTCTTTCATTTTTTAATAAAAAGTGAAATTGGCAGATGCATTCCTCTCCTTAAATTCAACAATTCAATCGTAATATTCGCGCTTCATGTGGACGTACTTTTAAGTTAAGAGATTCATTCTTTAGCCGGACTACACGAATGTAGAATGTTTTACCCGACCCAGTATTTCACACGTATTGCAATTTTCAGACATTCAAAACTATTGTGAATCGGTATCTTTTTTTTTTACATGTTCTCTAACTTTCCTAAACGCTAGCACTATGGTCAAATATTTTAAGGGTAGTCATTCATAATTCCTTTAGTGGTGCAAAATATAGAAAAAAACTCAACTTTTGGTTTTAACTTCAGCTCAACAATTAATTCGGTTTCAGAGCTCAATTAAAAGTTAAGCCTTGAACTGAGTTCATTCCATAGTTTAAGTTAAACCACAATATTCTGCAGTTCAAATTTCAGTGACATTTCAATTTGACAGCTATCGTTTGATCAGCCTTATTGTGAGTTTCGCCCGGAAAACATTTCCCCCGAAAAATGTTTGCTCCCCGAAAATTTTAAAAGCTATTATGAGTTTCGTCCGAATAAAAATTTGACTTCGAATCAAAAGTGACAGCATTGTATATAAACTTAAGTTTATAAGTTCGAAAAATAGGCACGTTCAGAAAAATGAGGCCCGCAATAAATTGTCACTCCACTGTGATGGAAACGGAGAATGAAATGCAACCTCCAAATTCTCTGTTAACTAAAATAGTGCTATGATTGAATTTGGGGCATCAGTTATTTGTCGAAATTACTTGCAATAGAGGTAAAATTGTGGCTACGCTAGTAGTGCCACTCATTGTGGCTCCCAATTTTTAATTGGATTATCTTAAACGAATAATTTGCATACCTATTTTTAAACAGCGGACTTTTCGCGTTCGGAAAATGAACAGACCGTTTTGTTAGTTTGAACAAACATATGTTTGTTTTGACAATTGTTAAAAAAGAGTTTCAGGATATAAAATTAAAAAAAAAAACATAAAACCTCTACAAATACAGAAGATACTGCTAGCAAGGGTATCTACAAGAGTATGGTTTATGTTCCCAAACTTGCTGAAAACTTCAAGGAAATTATCTTCAAAAAACCAAAAGACATTTAAATGGCATATAAATCACACAACACCCTCGCGCCACTCTTTACCCATTTAAAAGTTAAAACAGAAAAAAAAAATGTACCGATATGATTTATAAAAAATCAATTGTCTAAGAAACAAAGATGAGACGTGTGACCTTTGTTATGTAGGAACTACAAAACATTTCTTGAGACAAAGAATGGCAAATCACAAATCCGATTTAAACCGCGACAACTCCGAAAAAACAGCACTGGCTACACACAGCATTGAGAAAGGCCATAAACCAGATTTCGATGGCGTGAAAGTTCTTCAAAGAGAAAGCCACACTTCAAAACGCTACACTTTGGAAACCCTTCATATCTTGAAGACCGCTAACACGATGAATAGGAAACAGGACACTCAAAATATATCCGCCGTATACTCCTCTCTTGCTTGCTCCAAAAACGCCAAATAACGACAATACTTCAGCTTCAGTGCTTTTTTCTTTCTTTTAATTGTCTATTTATTTATAAATACTATACTCTGTCCAACAAAAATTATCAGTACAGGCCTTATGGGAGAGCTTTTTCTAAAGCAGTGGCGCCTGATGCATCCTCACTACAATGCGTTAGGAAAAATGCCACTAAAAAAAGAGCAAGCCACTGACTTTTCTTAAGGAGTTGTAATTCTTTGCAAAAAGTTGTACACCCTAACACGACCATCGTATCCCACTGCTGATGAGATTAGGGATGGGAAAAACCGGCCGGTTAAAACCGAAACCGGTTATTTTGTTTCAAATAACCGGTTTTCACCGGAGATATTTTTATCTCGGTTAAAACCGGTTGTTTTTCTAAAATCAAATAACCGGGAAACCGGTTATTTACTTTGGTACCACAGAAATAAAAAAGTTTAGAAAACGTTTTTAAAAAATAAGATCTTCTTGTCTCATAAAAACTGCACTTGTGTGCAACATCCGACGTTATTCACAACTTCCACCTTTTCTTTTATAGAGTAATTTAGTGTAGTGGTAGGAATGTGAAATCGTTTTAAACTACACACCTTCGCAAAATTGCATTGTATTGTCTTGTAGATTATTGTGTAAATGTAACTCTTTATTTTTTGCATTTTCAAATTAATTCATTGAGGTATTTGCCGACCAAGTTATGAAAGCCTTCTAAAGCAATAAAAGGAACATATTTATTATTTATTAATTTTCAAAATGAAATGTCGTCTATTTCCTCAGTTAAATAAAAAAAAATTCGAAAGAAAAATTAAATTTGGTGTTAACTAGATATGCTTTTTTTTGAAACTCATATTTTATTTCATTTCAATTAAAACAATAGTATGAAATAACACAACACTTTAACTAGAGGATTTTCTTTTCTGAAAAAGCGTATCTATGTACATATATACATATGTATGTACATGTTTATATGTAGATGTACATATAGTTTATTTGATATGAACGTATTTTAAGACTTCAAAAAATGTATATATAAAAAACCGAAAACCGGTTATTGAAAAAACCGGTTTTTTTGTCCGGTTATAACCGTCAGGTTAAATCGAGAGGGAAAATAACCGGAAAAACCGAAAACCGGTTAATTTTGAATAACCGCCATCCCTAGATGAGATACTGTCAAGAGTGTCAAGTGTCACTCAAAACTCAATACGATCGTGCGCGGTGTGCTTTTTATCTACATCAAAACAGAGTTACCATTATCATTCTCAATTGCAAGCAAGAAGCTTTTTCAGTGGTTTTTATTAAGGAGCTTTTGGGATTTGAAGCTTTTGAGAACACATTTTAAGAAGATGAGTATGTTGAGTATTGTCGTATTGCTTTTCAACTTAAAAAAAAAAACGCGCCTATTATCTTACCGCTTGGCGTTGTGGGAAAAGGTAAATTGAATATTGTTTTCAGTCGTTTTGAATCGGCAGACGGTAGCCCTACGCGTTTTTTACCCTCATTTGCAACGATTTATAATGTAAACTACGGAATCCCTGAGAGAGCTTTAAAAGGCGACACACTTATGCATGGCAATGCAACCAGAATGAGAGACAAACGTCCTATCTTCCATGTACTGACAATTTTTGTTGGACAGAGTATAATTTATATTCAACCTTTTGTTTTTTGTTTATTACAAAATATTAATGTTAATCTTAATTTTAACGTAAGTTATTCACCACTGAAATTGTTCTAATATATTTTCTGTTGCATACATGTTGAACATGTGGAACAAATCAATGTAACTTTGTTTCATTGCCATTTCCAGTGACCAAAAAGCCGAAGGAAGAGGAATATCTCATCCACCAACTAATAATAAAATTAAATTGTTTTTTTATAATAAAGAAAGGATAATTATCATAAATATAGCATAGTATAGCATATCTTGTCTGAAGAAGAACAAATGTTTGAGGAGCGAGCACTGCGAAGGAATTTGAGGGATCACTCTAATCCTTTGGAGATGCGTGAGTGTGAAAAGGAATTAATCCTTATTTTTTTTCCAGATTTCATCAGTACTATACACTATACAGGCAGAGGGTTTCTTTGCAGAGGGTGGGTACCAAAAAGGAGTTGGCAAAGACCACGATATTGGTTTGGCACAATCCTCTTTTAGCCTTATTCTTACTTTTTTCCACTCAAACTCACTCTTCACTTCTTCGAAAATTCGGCCACTTCCTCCCGATTTGCTTTAAGTGAAGCCATTGGCAATTTCAGGATTCTCCTGCATTTTATTAAGCAGGATATCGCTTTACTCTTTTTCTTTATTGTTTTGCTCCTGCATTTTAACAAAAAACATGAATTTTAAATTTTGTTATCTTAAAAAAATAAACAAACAACTTGCAATTTCCACCTTATCGTGCTCTCGTTCGCCTAATAAAAATAATTATGGCTGTCAATGATTGTTCACAATAAGGGGAATTTTTCGAACATGAATAATTTTTCGAGTGAAACTCACAATAGGCGAAAAGTGAAATGTCAATTTTTCCGGGTGGAATTTTGTTCGGGTGAAACTCACAATAAGGCTGATTATTTATCTACTAATCTACATAATGGATCGGATCTGGATTAATTTTTATGATGTATTACAAAAACATTTTGGGATCTTGTTCTCTATCTGAATCTATTTTAAAGATCTCTATCTGAATCTATTTCAAAGATCCAATAATTAGTTCTTACTCTGGTGGGTAGATAGGTTCCTATGGTAAGGTAGTGTAAACTGCAGTGTCAAAAAATAAGACAAGCAATATTCGAAAAAGAAGCCTCAAGACTCAGGAAAATTCTCTCAAAAAGTCCAACTATACCTAGTGCTTTAACGACAGATGCGGGCACATGGACTACCACAGATGAAGAATCTCTTAATCTGTTATTAGACACCCACTTTCCAGGTAGCTCTAATATACTTTACAACTCAACATCAGAGTCTCAAACCGCTACAAGCGACACAGTTGATCTAATAACGCGGGAAAAACTGCAATGGGCTGTAGACAGGTTTGATCCATATAAATCTCCAGGACCAGACGGAATCATTCCGGCCGAACTACAAAAATGCTCTGACATGATCATTCCACCATTGGAAATCATTCTGACGAGCTGCGTAAGGTTGAGATATATTCCTAAAGCCTGGAGAATGGCAAATGTAGTCTTCATTCCTAAAGCAGGGAAACCCTCTCACGTTAGCCCTAAAGATCTACGACCAATCAGCCTATCATTCTTCCTTCTTAAAACCTTGGAAAGATTGATTGAAATTCACATCAGACATAACTTAAAACCATGTCTCATTTCCACAGCTCAACATGCGTACTCTAAGGGAAAATCAGTAGAAACAGCACTTCATTCGCTGGTACGTGGTATTGAATATTCCCTCAAATACAAAGAATATAATCTAGTAGCTTTCCTAGATATCGAAGGAGCTTTCAACAACGTCAGCTACCAGGCGATCACAACAGCAATGAACAAGCTGGAATTAGAGAAACCACTCATTGATCTTATAAGTCTCATGCTCAAAAGCAGGACAATAACTTCCAGCATGAGAAGTTTTACTACCACCAGATCGGTGAATCGAGGTACCCCCCAAGGTGGGGTCCTTTCGCCTCTCTTATGGAACATGGTAGTAAACGAACTGCTAACATCAATGGAAGCAGAGGGTTTCAAGGTGATTGCCTATGCTGACGATGTTGCAATATCTGTATCTGGGAAACATCCCCAAGTTCTCTCAGAACTCCTACAAAATGCCTTAAACAGGCTAACAAAGTGGGCTAAGCAGTGTGGCTTGGACGTCAATCCACATAAAACAGAATTAGTACTCTTTACGAGAAGGTACAAAATTCCTCAGATTAACCCACCCAAGATTAAAGGAATACCATTAAGCTTTTCCGACCAAGCCAAATATTTAGGCCTCATTTTAGACAAAAAACTAAATTGGAAGGCAAATATTGATGAAAGAGTAAAAAAAGGCTACCGTAGCGCTTTTCACTTGTAAAAAGGCAATAGGATCGAAATGGGGCTTCTCCCCAAAAATAACCCATTGGCTATACACCTCGGTTATTAGACCGATACTCATTTATGGAGTTGTCGTATGGTGGACCGCACTGGACAAGATGGTAAATCTAAATAAACTCATCAAAGTCCAGCGGTCAGCAGGTATGTGCATCACAGGAGCACTTCGCTCGACACCAACTGCAGCCCTGGAAGTGCTTTTAAACCTAACACCTCTTGACATCTTCTCCAAAATGGTGGCAGCCAACTCATGCGTGAGACTTAGAGCCACCTCTCAATGGATCAGTAACAACACTGGTCATACAACCATCTTAGACAACTTCAGATCTATCCCAGATCGCTTAGACTATACCACCCCAAAAATGGTATTCGATAACAACTTCCTGGTTTCCATCCCTTCAAGATCGTCTTGGGAAGAAGAGAGACCCCTGGAAGACAATGCTGTACACTTCTATACAGACGGTTCTAAGACCGATTACGGCGTTGGAAGTGGCATCTATTCAAAACAACTTAATCTCAGTCTTTCATATAGACTTCCCAATCAATGTAGTGTATTCCAGGCAGAAGTTATGGCGATTAAAGAGGCACTATCCTGGCTCAAAGAAAACGTTATATCTTGCAAGGATATACGGATCTTCTCGGACAGCCAGGCCGCCCTCAAATCTCTCGCGTCTGTCTCCACAAACTCTCAATTGGTCCACGATTGTCGATCATCTCTGAATGAGATGACAGAACAGTTTAATATTCACCTTATTTGGGTGCCGGGCCACAGAGACATTCCGGGAAATTGCAAGGCCGATGAGCTCGCCAAAAACGGAACACTTCTGCCTGCTGTTAGACAAAAACATAACATAGGAACACCACTTGCTACATGCAAACATCTTCTCAAACAATATGCTCTAGAATCAACAAATGCTAGATGGTCACAGGGTACCACCTGCCTGGCAACTAAACAAATATGGCCAAGCATAGACCTAAAACGGTCAAAAGGTTTGATCTCCCTGGGCAGACAAAATATAAGCTCTACAATAGGAGTTATAACAGGACACTGCCTCATAGGTAGACATGCTTTGAGGCTAGGAGTCTACACAAATGACTTCTGTAGAAGCTGCATGGACGAGGAGGAAGAGGAGACAGTCCAACACCTTCTATGTACATGTCCAGCACTCTCCAATAGAAGGAATAATTATCTCGGTAACCCCTTCTTCGATAATACCAGTGAACTGGCAACAATCGACACAAAATGTCTCTCTAACTTTATTAAAAGCACGAAATGGTTTGTTTAAATTCATTACTCTCCCATGAGTAACTTCTTTAGTGGTATCACAACGGACCCTTGAGGTCTAAGTGAGTCAACAACAACTAGACAGCCACTCCAACCTAACCTAACCTAATATTCGAAAATCAACAAACTTAAGGATAAAAGAGATTTACATATAACACTGCATTCACTAAAGTCCATATCGTTTTATTTTCAACGGGTAATCTACTCGTATATGGATCAATGGCGATTTTATGTAATATTTAATAATTTACTTACAACTATTTGGCAACTAGAAATAATACTAATTTTACAAAATGAATGTAGAAACCGGAGTGACATTTAGTTCTCTTCTGCCAATGCGCCATCTGTGTATGGTTATTTTAATAATTAAAAAATATTCCTAGTAAACATCATAAGGGTGCTTTATTTGTAAAGGTGACTTCACTTGAATAAAAACACAAAATCAAACCGCTTCTTAAATGAATCATACCGGATGAAAACTAAATATAATTTGGATTATTGTATTGTGTTAAGGTTCCATCTTCCATAAATATAAAAATTTGAGAAGGTATTTTAGAATCAAACAAGTTTACGCTAAACAGGCAAGATTCATATAAATATCATATATATGTACGTATTTACTGTATACAAACTGGTTCCAATACAATTTTAAACCTTTGTTTCACATCGACCCACGCAGACTAACCAACAGTCCGTTCAAGACCGCACGTGTGATTTGTTGTTAGAAAATTAAATTAAAACAAAATAAATTGACCCATAATAAAGTCGCATTAGTGTAAAACCTAAGGTAATCAACAAACCAAAAAAGTCACAATATCTAACCGTAACCATTCATTAGAGCAACCTTGCAAGGTCGAACGGTTGGTTCTATGTTTTAAATTAGAATTAGCTTACCATTCACTATAATGTTATGGTCGATCGGTTGGTTGGTTTGAGTCCTGCGCTAGCATTGGGCTTGGGTGCACCAACTGCAAGAATCAATTAGACAAGATCTAGATCTAGTTACCACCACATTTGAATGCACAAAGACTCCGCTGTAGCACCACCATGGCCATTAGATATACAAAAGTACAAAAGTGACAACAAGTTTAACAAACTACACGCAATCGGTCCCATGGAGCAGGAAAGTCAAGAAATACGCTTCACTCGCCGAGCCCCGACGACGGCTCCGCCACCACCACCTTCATTTCAGCCAGCTCACAGTTCAATTTATTTGTCAGGGTAATGTTTTGCCAATTGAAAAATTGCCTCCAATCGAGTGTATTTGCTCAAATTTTCCACGGGAAACGAGTTCCATTTGTGAGCTTCTTTGAAAAGTTGAAAATTTCAATTTCAATTTACCACACTTAACTAATTATAAACATAAATAATTTATTTTCTAACGTTTGACACACATTTTGTTTTTTTGATTTTTTTTTGTCGTTGAACGGGGTTAACCAGTTTGCGGTTTGAAAAATTAACTGGTGTAACAGACTGAAATACATTAATCAATATGTTACCATATATATTTTAACATCAACAATTACATATGTCGTTTATTTAAATTTTTAATCTAATGTTATGAAATATGTTGATTTATTTATTGTTTAAAATTAAATTTGGTACATCAGTACACTTCATATAATTTATCTATACATAGTTTTGAGTCACTGTTACTGATCGAAGTAAGCTATTACATTCATTTTATTTTCGTTTTTTTCAATTATTTATATTATTAACTGTCAAATATTATTCTTTTCATTTATTGAAAATTTTAAGATTCATTCGATTGTAGACGTTCAACAAGAAAAGAAGTAAATATCTCTATATAAAAAAAAAACCCTACCGTCTTAATTTATTTCCCTACAAAAACAAGTTTTGTATTAAGACACCCGTAGACCTCAGGGGCTCTGGTGGCTAATCATTTTTTGTTTTGTTGGATTGCTTAGTATCGTGGACATTTGAAGACGCATTTATGCTGTCTCTTTTGACCCGATAGAACAAGAACATTTTCAAGAACTCAACTTTAATGAGTGAAGAAACTCTTCACTACAATTGGCGCCCAACGTAAAAAGGAAAATTAAATATTTATACCATCAGCATTGGTCATCGAATAATATTTATATTGATCTGCTTTGCTTTGCCGTGTGTTTTCCACGTGATCACGAATATCGCTCCCTGTTATTTTTTTTTGTTTAACGCTGCCGCTACTTTCGACAGTTGCTTTATAGCCGATTTTTGAGAAATTTCTGAAATTGGGGAATTGTGAAAAGATTATTAGTTGTAAAGAAATGCCACGAACTACTATGAATTCGCAATCCGCTGGTGCTGGGAATCTGCAACACTCGCCACCGCTGCCGCAGGATAAATCACATAGTAAAACTGGCCAAAATGAGTTTCCTATGAACGCTGCACAAGGTCAAGTAGGCAATACCCTAAATGAAAATCAGTTTTCTAATAATGCTGCACAAGTTCCAATAAGCATAAGTCTAACTGAAAGCCAATTTTCTAGTCTGTTAGGAAGCCTTAATATGCGAGAAGGTTCTAAAAGTACGTTTAGTTCCTGTAATGCAAGATTTAATGGTGGAAGCAACAATTCGAAGGTGGAAGATTTCATTGAAACCATAATCGTTTATAAAAACGCTGTGAGCATTTCTGATCAATTTGCTCTCACTAGTTTTCCTCTTCTGCTTGATGGCTACGCTTCATCCTGGTGGCAAGGGGTAAAACATGAAGCGAAAACATTTGATGAAGCTATTGAGTTGCTAAGAACTGCATTTGCTCCTCCAAGACCTGATTGGAGAATTTTTGCGGAAATTTTTCAAGATAAGCAAAAGGTAAGCGAAAATACGGATTCTTTTATCTGTCGAAAGAGAAGGTTGTTTTCTCAATTAAAAGGAAATCTGCCGGAGAAAACGATCATTGATATGCTGTTTTCTCAAATAAGCCTTAAAATAAGAGAAAGATTGTCTAGAGAAGACGTCCAAACATTCCAGAGCCTATTGAATAAGGCAAGAGAAATTGAACTGTCTCTCAATGAAAACCAAATAAGTACTAAAAATCATCCAGTTGATGTTCCCGAAAAATCCACTACTAGTATACGCTGTTCTTTTTGTAGAAAGAAGAATCATTCTGCAGAAGCTTGTTTTAAGAAGCTGGAAAAAGAAAAGAAAACAAATAGTTCTGAAAACACAAAACTGAACTGCTATGGATGTGGCACAGCTGGATTTTACCGATCAAATTGTCCCAATTGCAATAAGCATTTAAGGACAGACAGTCCAAAACAACTAGATTTTAATGCTATCTACACAACTCTTGTAGGCAGATGTGTCCCTACCGTAAACATTAATATCGATGGTTTAAATGGGCAAGCATATTTTGACACTGCGGCAAGAACTAGCGTAGCTGGCTATCAACTTTTCCAGAAACTCAAGGAAAAAAATAAGAATTTTCAAAAAGTGTTCGCAGACATCACACTTGCTGATGGAAAAACCAGAAAAGAACTAGTCTATTCGACAATAGCCTGCATCATCATTGGTAAACGCTTTAAGCAAATACGTTTTATTTGTCTACCAAATGCAAAAGATAATAGAACTCTTCTTGGCATAGATTTCCTAGAGCAATCGGGTATAGTTCTAGATTTAGCTCAGCGTACATGGCACTACAAAGACGAACCGAATAAGGTTTTTGAATTCAAATTGGAGGAATCAAAACTAAATAATGCTGTTTCCTTAAGTGAAGCTAAAATAGAAAAATTGACAAAGCCTGAGTCTCCTATAGAAGATTTCATCACTTGGTTTGAACAAAACAACCAGTCCGAAGTATTGAAAACACCAACGAAAACCCGTTTTCCTTCAAATGAATATTCGCCGGCAGGAATCAATAGAATTTTTGAAGACGTACTTCCCTTAAGTTACAGCACCCCAAAAGAAAGTAATTTGTTTCCGCCACTAAAGAAGTTAAAACAAAATGAAATAGATACAAACTTCATACCTATAAGCCTAAATTCGATTGATTTTGATATGAGAGATGATGAAGCAGTTCACCTTTCCGAGTTTGAAAAGAAAACATTAAGAAAATTGATAGAAGATGAGAAATGTCTGTTTGAAAACATTTTCACACCGATTCAAGGAGTTGAGCACACAATCAAAACAGTTACGCACGAACCGATTGCTACAACTCCCTACAGGTTATCACCCACAATGAAAAACAAACTACGCGAAGAGTTAAACGAAATGTTAAAAATTGGTATCATAGAAGAAACTACATCCGCTTGGGCTTCACCTGTAGTTTTAATACCGAAGAAAGATGGAAATATTCGTTTATGCGTTGACTATCGACGGCTAAATAAGATTACGGTTACAGATACATATCCATTGCCTCGAATAGATGACTTATTGCATGCTGCTAAATCAACACCGTTTATGACAACCTTAGATTTGAAATCTGGATACTGGCAAATCAAAATCGCTGATGTTGACAAGCCTAAAACAGCTTTTACGACACCTTTCGGAATATATGCCTTCAATCGTATGCCGTTCGGCTTAAAGAACGCGCCGGCAACGTTTCAACGGATTATCGATAAATTTCGAAATGGACTTCCAAATATCCTAATATTAGCATACCTAGATGATATAATTATCTGTTCCGAAAATTTTAAAACACACATTAAAGACTTACAACAAACATTTAATAGACTTAAGGCATTCGGCTTTCATCTCAACAGAGAAAAATGTTTTTTTTGCAAATCTGAAATTAAATATCTAGGACACATCTTAACAACTGAAGGTTTAAAGATCGATCCAGAGAAAACAGATGCTATTATGAAACGCCCAAGTCCAAAAAATTTGAAGCAGCTTATGTCTTTCCTGCAAACTTGTTCGTGGTTTCGTCGGTTTATACCAGACTTCGCGAAGGTGTCTAAGCCCTTGTCAAACCTTACTAAAAAGAACATACAATGGAAATGGTCCAAGGAAGAACAAACATCTTTTGAAAAACTAAAACAGCTTCTCAGTTCGCCACCTATCCTTCAACAGGTCAAAGAAGATATGCCGTTTTTCTTATGGACAGACGCAAGCAACTATGCGCTTGGAGCTGTTTTGCTCCAGGGGGAGAAATATTATAACCCAATCGAATATGCCAGCCGACTTCTTATTCCAGCTGAACGTAACTACTCGACGACAGAGCGTGAGGCTCTAGCTGTTGTTTGGGCAGTGCAAAAATTTCGTGGATACATTGAAGGAGCGGAAGTAACGATCTTAACTGACCATCAACCACTGAAATGGTTATTTAGTTTAAAATCACCAACTGGAAGACTTGCTCGATGGTCCTTGTTACTTCAAACGTACAATATAAAGTTAGAGTACACCCCAGGTAAACAAAACGTTGTGGCAGATACATTATCTCGTCCTACTTGCAAAGTAAACCATACTAGCATCGAATGTGAATGCATGTCATTTGAACTTGATTTTCCGACAAAAGGAGCTAAAGAAGTTCGTGACGCTCAGCTGGAAGATCCGGTCATTAAAAAAATCATTGATTCCTTTGAGGCAGATGATGAAAATGTTCAACTTCACACAGGTCGAGGATACATAATGGTCGATGGTATCCTATACCGGTATTGCTCGGAAGAAGATTCTGAAAACGGACAGCTGGTTGTACCGCCATCAATGCGAGAAAGGATATTATATAATTATCACGATGCTCCAACAGCAGGTCATTATGGTATTGACAAAACAATTAATCGAATTGCTCCGTTTTATTACTGGAAAGGTATGCGTGCAGACATAGCAAACTACGTAAGAGCATGTCCTGAATGTAAGAAATACAAACCAACTAACCTTAAACCTATTGGCTTAATGCAAACTGTATGCAGTAACCAGCGCTTCGAAGTAATTTCAGTGGACTTATTCGGTCCACTACCACGCTCAGACGAAGGACACCAGTGGATTCTTATAGTTGAGGATTTGTGCAGCCGGTGGATAGAACTTTTTGCACTGAAAGAAGCTTCTGCAGAGAATTGTGCCCTAAAACTGCTTGATGAAGTTATTCTCCGGTATGGCGTACCAAGACGAATGCACTCGGACAACGGTTCCCAATTTATATCGGCGTTAATGCAAAAACTTACCTTCTGTTTGTCTATAAGACAAACGTTTACACCGATTTATCATCCCGAAGCAAATCCAGTAGAAAGAAAAAATAGAGACCTCAAAACACAACTTTCTATATGTGTCGGACAGAATCATAGGGAATGGCATTTGAAATTAGCAGCAATTCGCTTTGCAATGAACACGACAAAATGCGCAAGTACAGGTTACTCAGCAGCATACCTCACGTTTGGAAGAGAGCTTCGAACACCTTTGGAAGCACACATGGACTTAAAGCAAGTTGTTCAATCAGAAAATTTCATTCCTCAAATCACACCTCATTTACTAAAGCTTGCAGATACGTTAAAAATGGCTGAAGAATCACAAGAGCTAATGCAAGATAAAAACAAGGCATATGTAGACCAAAAACGACGACCTCAACAAGCGTTTAAAGAAGGTGATCTGGTCCTGGTGGAAACACACGCGCAGAGTAAAGCAAAGCAAGGTATAACGTCAAAGTTTGTGCCAAGGCGTGATGGCCCCTACATAATTCTGAAGAAAAAAGGGTCGTCGTGTTATATTTTGTCAGCTACAGACAAACCAGACCAACCTATTGGTTCACATCACGTTTCATCGCTTACACCATACGAAGGTACAATCACTAATCCAATCTACCCTATTCGACCTCGAGGTCGACCTCGCAAATCAAAGCTGCCAGAAGAATCAAATAGTGGAATTCAAACCAATCAAAGCATCGATGTTCTAAGAAAAGACGAAGATACATTTCTATCAGTCCCGCAACAAGATACACAAAAGTTAAGAAGATCTTCAAGACCGAGACGTATACGAACAAATTCTCAATAGCCTGTCGCATCCTCGGGACGTTTTCAGCGACAGAGGGGGAGGTTGTAACAGACTGAAATACATTAATCAATATGTTACCATATATATTTTAACATCAACAATTACATATGTCGTTTATTTAAATTTTTAATCTAATGTTATGAAATATGTTGATTTATTTATTGTTTAAAATTAAATTTGGTACATCAGTACACTTCATATAATTTATCTATACATAGTTTTGAGTCACTGTTACTGATCGAAGTAAGCTATTACATTCATTTTATTTTCGTTTTTTTCAATTATTTATATTATTAACTGTCAAATATTATTCTTTTCATTTATTGAAAATTTTAAGATTCATTCGATTGTAGACGTTCAACAAGAAAAGAAGTAAATATCTCTATATAAAAAAAAAACCCTACCGTCTTAATTTATTTCCCTACAAAAACAAGTTTTGTATTAAGACACCCGTAGACCTCAGGGGCTCTGGTGGCTAATCATTTTTTGTTTTGTTGGATTGCTTAGTATCGTGGACATTTGAAGACGCATTTATGCTGTCTCTTTTGACCCGATAGAACAAGAACATTTTCAAGAACTCAACTTTAATGAGTGAAGAAACTCTTCACTACACTGGCACATTTTTGAAAGCCTCGTTTTGTATGCCAAAAAAAAGAATAAGCATTTACAAAAGTTATAGTTTAGATAATTTGTTACACTCTTCGCAACTATAGATGGAGCTGAATAAAGGTCGACAACTAATAAATAGTCATTCCACGATATTTTTTTGTTCCGCTAAATTTAATGTGCCCTTTTGGATGTTAAATTCAGGGCTGAAGTAAATTAGGCTTATGTGAAAATCATTGAAACAAAAATATAGAAAATAAATTAATTTATTGTATAACATTACTTAATATATACATATGTAGAGGTATTGATAAATTATTCTTATTTTAAACTCGTTGTATATCGTAAAAGTTGGTTGAATGTATGAAATTGGATCTCTTTGACTATCAAAATAAATTGGGTATTGTAACTGTCCGGCCTTCGAATGTTGTGGGCTTAACAAAATCTAAATCATTGTAAATATCGTTGGAACGATTTTTAGAAAAATAGTTTGTCATAGATTAAATAAGATAAGATTACAGATTGTAATTACAATTCAATGATTTAAAATTTTTGGAATAAATTATTAAGGTGTGATATATATCATATTCTAATAAATTTTTTAAAACATTTTTAAGAAAAAATATTGGTAGTCCAATTTTAAGTTTTCACTATTGTGCTTTTACACTAAATGCCCATATTTTTGGCTCATTAGATTTTAAAAGGGCTATTGAAATGTCATCAGATTATTATCTAGTGAATATATATAGCAGATGAATTTCTTGTTTTGTAACAATTTAGTTTTCAATTTTTGAAGACACAAACAAATTTCGACTTTGCATGTTAATAATAATATTTTATTTATTTGCTATTTATTTAGAATACAAAATTGATCGTCTTCATCCGACAGACAATAAAGAGCAACACATAGTTATTCGCCGAGAAAGGGTATTCCGGATTCACAGGAATCCATTCTCCGACTATGACGATATTAGCTGCGTTTTATTTGTGCTAATGATCCATATAGATCAACGCTTGAAAATAAAACTATACGGTTCATAGTGACAGTAGTGTTGTATGCTCGTCTCTCTTTTCCTTATATGTTTGTTGATTTTAAAATGTTTCTTGTCTTTTTTCTTTATATTGGAACTTACACTACCTTATCATAAAAAAACATCTACCCGCCAGACTAACAACTAATTTTTGGATCTTTGAAATAGATTCAGATAGAGAACAAGATCCCAAATTGTCTTTGTAATACGTATTAAAAATTAGTTCAGATCAAGATTTATATAGATCCGTAGATAATGGGGCCTATTGTGAATAAAATTTCTCTGGGAATTGTTCACAACTTTCAAAATTGTCATCTCGAATAATGTTGAAAGTTTCCCTTGGAATTTATTGATATTGGGAATTAAGTTTCATAGTGACTTTGCCTCTCATCTCATTTAAAAAGGCCATTCGCCAGCTTACAATGAACAGTGCAGAAGTATTGATCTTTCCAATTTTCGAATATGGGGAAAATCCCAAGGGAAATTTTGTTCACGATAGCTCCCAATAAAACGCAGCTATTGACTTCAAAATGAATTTCCGATTTTCCAAAGCACTTGTGGATAAGTTGCTGAACTTATTTGGTGGTCATTTGGAACTTAAAATTAACCGAAACAAACCCGTCAGTTTTTGCATTTCTTGGCATTTGTTTCAATACATAACGCTTTTTCATTTGTCTCATGATTAAAAAGAAAAAACCTATTTCTTTTTTAATTTTAACAAAAAATTCCCTAAAATTTCCCTTTTATAGATTGGTGAAACTACAAAGATTTAAGGGTTCTTTTAGTGTTAGTTTATGAATTTGGCCATAAGTCTTTGAAAATAAGGAGGAAGTATAACCTGTTGTGACCACAGAAAAAAAACTAAGGCAGAAACGCACAAATCGTATTTTCAAAGTTTATAATCTAGTCATTTGTAGAGAGTAGTATGGGGCCCATACAACATAAGCATAAGGGATGCCAAAAGAAACTTTAGGACGTATGGATCTTGAAACTCGCGCGAAAAATATTTAATAAATCCCAAAACCCCGCTAGCTGATCTAATGATATAATTAAAATGCTCATCAAAATGCGGTTTGATTATAACATTGTATACTTTAACAGATGCATTAAAATCTAGCTTGCTTTTAATTCTTCGAAAAAAATTCACTTTTTTAGATATTTTCTTAACTATAGACATAGTTTATATGTTTATCAAACTTTAAATTTTGGTCAATTATCACACCTAAATACTTTATTTGGTCTACTTGCTCTATGTTTTCATTGTCTATTATTAAGTTTATATTGCACTGCGTTTTAAATGCCATCGACTTTGTCTTTTGAACATTCGTCTTTAGTTTATTCGCTTTTAACCAAATTTTTAGGTCTTTGAGATCTTCTTGTAGTTGCTGAGTTATCATTGAAACATCCTTCACCACAATGTATATTAGGGAATCATCGGCATACAAAACTATTTTGCAATATTTTAAACTTTTGCATACGTCATGTCATTTATATACGGTAGAAACAAAACAGGCCCTAGTATCGAGCCTTGAGGCACTCCCAAGAAAGTCGATGTTTCCTCCGAACGTATTCCATTTACCGCAGTTTTTTGAGTTCTCTGATCAAGATATGATGTGTACCACTTCAACTCTTTGTCACGAATGACATATTGCTTCAATTTTTGTACTAATATTCCTCTATCTATAGTTTCAAATGCTCGCTTAAGGTCCAAGAATACAGCAATAATGGTAGACCCCTCTGCTAGATCTTCTTTCCAATTCAACAGGACATAATTTAAAGCAGTCTCACAGGAATGCTGACTTTAAAACCCGAACTGATTTATCGATGATGATATTTGATATTGAAATTGTCTATATAACTTTGTAGTTGTATTTCAACTATGTTTTCAATTGTTTTTTTGTACACTGGCAACGCGTTTATTGGTCGGTAGTCTTCACATCGTCTTGAGCCTAATACTTTTTATATTGGTGTTACCAACGATTCTTTCCATGAACTTGGAAAAAATCCCGAAAATAATGATTTATTCACAATCTCAGTAAGAACGTTCCCTATTTCTTCAAATGCATCTAAAAACATCTTTGGGTACATAAAATTAAAATCTTTCTTTTTTTTCATTTTTCGCATTACTTCATATCTATATGTATATCAGAGGGAGTTACATGACTGAATTTAAAATGTCCTGGGAGTTCATCGATTTGGTTAACATACTGAATAAAGTCAATTGATTGATTTATTTCATTCACACTACCGACAAAAAAATTGTTGAATTCGTCCGCAATAACTTTTGAGTTATTAGTTGTTACCCCATTAATTATAATGTTCTCATCGATGGTTATTTTTTTTGAACCTATCATATAGCTTTTTAAATTTTCCCACATACTTTTTTGGTCAGGTTGCCTAAGAATTTTGTTTTGCACGAAAAGACCCTTGCTTTTGACTAGTTCTTTTTTATACCGATTTCGCGACCGCTAATAATTCTGCCAATCACTTAATTCATCAGTTTGTAAAGATTTATTGTAATAAAACAATTTTTCTGATCTTAGATCTCTTAATGTATTTTTAAACCACTCTACGGAATTTCCGTTTACATTTTTGGTCTTAACGTAACAATTCACGAAAAAACACTGCTCAAAAAATTTAGATCAACAAGCGGAAAATTAATATTTATAAATTGAGACTGCCGGATAACATTTATAAAAGCATCTTTATCGTACTTTATGCACTGTCGTGTTTTTTTTTTGTCAATGTATCAACTACGTTATCTTTTGATTTTAATTTCACTATTATTGTTTCATGATCAGTTATTTTTAAATTATAAATATTGAAATCGACGTGATAACATGGGAGTAGATTTAAGTGTTAAATACAAATAGGTACCATAAAACAGCACTAATTAATACATACACTTTTTATTAAGTTTTCGACATGGATTTCCGTGTATTAAATTTTGACATATTGCAAATGACTAAACTGGAGATTAAATTCGTTATATGTATGCGGATTTTCTAAAATTTGGAGATTTTCTTTTAGCCTTAACACTAAATTTGATTATTAGTAAGACCCATGGACTTCCACTTGTTGATACGAGTATTCAAAAAGAGATGATTTATTTTGCACCATTCTAACAAGATCGTCATGTAAAAGTAAAGACATTCATTGGCAGACTTCATTCTTTTGTAAAGTAAAATGTCATTAGGGTAGATAAGAACAGAGGAATTCAGTATGATCGAAACCAAGTTATTTATAAATAAAATAAATATTATTGGGCTCAAATGGCTACCTTGAGGAATACATGAGTTCACTTAGAACTTTTTTTTTCTAAAAGAAATACTGTAACAACTAATTTCTAAATAAGACGATACTTACGTCCCTTCTTTCCAAAGTCATGGAATCGCTGATCAATCATTAGCTGAAGAAAGATCTCGAAGTCCGTAAGGTTCTAAATGACCACAAATAGGGCTTTCGCAGCAATCGTTCTACTGGTGATCTAATGAAAAATGAAACAGATCTTTACATTGTTTTCGAAAAAGTAAAATTATTGCCCTTGATATTTCAAGGGAATTTGATAGAGTTTGACATTAAGCTCTATTATCGAAAATGTGTCCGTTTGGTATCAACGAAACCCTTAATCTTTGGATTAAAATTACTTTCGGGATCAATACATAATGTATTGTACGATTTCAAGTCTGATCTTTACAAAATAATTGCTGGTGTTTCGCAGGGATCCTTATTTAAAAAAAAAATGATCTCCTGTCTGAAAATTTTAATCCACTTCATTTGTTTGCTGACTACTTAGTCACCAGCTTTTCATACTCGGTCCCAAATTCACGTCCATCCTTTTTGGAAGTGGAATTGCAACGGTACCGTATGATGCGTTGAATAAACTCCAATCTTATTAAAGGGGCTACACAAAATCGTGTGGAGTTTAATGCTTCTAAAACACTTACATCGAAGATTGCAAAAGCTCTCAGTACTTGGTATTTGTGTCAACAAGAATCTTCATTGGAGAGACATCACTCTCAAGATTTTCTTGCCCCCATCTCGCCTACTCAATATTTGTTTCTTTAAGTATGTTTTTTCACTTGAATAAAAAAAGAAGAGAACAAAAGTTTTGACATTTTGTTCACAATGATTGCAATTCTATAAGATTTCAATTGCCACATGAACAGGCCTATTGTTTCACATTATGTACTAATATCACAATTCGATTGGCGTACTAAATCGTTTCACTTCACTAATAGCTCCTGCGGTGTCCATTTTGTTCCCCATGGCCACCATAATCCATGTATTATGCAACCCAAGTTTATAATCGAATCAAAATTGCAACAACAACCATCCACAGTGTAAACCAATATCCGGTGATTATTTAGAAGCAGTTCACAGTAGAATATAACTAACATTTAAGTCGAAATGTCTAACATTTTACTTGTGGCCTACAGCGTGCCGGTGATCGATTGATCGATCTAATGAAATCATTATTTTACCATTGAGTTTCAGTATTGTTGAATGCACAAGAATTAAAAAAAACACGACTTCGGGTGCAATCGCGCCTTTATGCTGGCATTTCGTGCTGCTGAACAATAACACGGACAAGCGTGCAGTCCATCCAATCCAATAGTGCAAACTTACCTCACGAATAGTTTGAGACAAAAAAAATATCTTAAACTATGGGCTAGTTCCATTTTATTAGCCAAAGCAAAAAGTATGAGGCAATCGTCGTACGACACACACCGCGCACCAACCAATTCGATTTTACACAAATCAATAACATTGCGCCACAATCGATATTTTATGAATTTCTTCAAAAAAATGGCTGCGCCCCTTCTTTATGGCATCTTTTTTTGCCCAGACATCAGGCACTGTGAATGTCCTGAGTTATAACTTCATTAATGCGAATGTAATTTCATTTCTTTTTATTAAATTTATGTTTTTTTTTTCATAAATAAATGTATGTGCATGGCAGTTAATTTAAATAAATTACTTAATTTAAGCCTGAGTTCTTTGTACTACGGTGAATTTAATGTTTCTAAGGGCGAGTTATGGATTCTTTAAAAAGTTTGACCTACACACAGTATAAATTCAGATTTTCAAGCGCCAAGAAGTAACAGAATCTTCCGACTAAAATATCACGGACCTTCTTTAAACTTGATACATGAAACTTTTATGAAAACCGATAGAGTGGTTTTGAATTGATTTTTAAAATTTAATTCCCTGTTAAAATCTGATGGACGATATTTTAACACTTGCTGTGAAGGGCAAGTATTGGTTTGGTGTTCCACAAAGTAGTCTTGCTTTTAATGTTGTTCCTCAGTATATATATCGTCGTCGTTCTATGAAAACCCCCTAAGTCCATTTTTTGTTTTTTGAGATATTTGCATTTAAACTTGGAAATTAATATAAAAAAAATCCAAAAATTATCAGAATATCACGCTCTCAGGCTTCAACTGTAGAATGGGTTTGGCTTAGCCATTGTGCAATAAATTTGTTTGCAAATGGTTTATCCGAAATGAATTAAATAAGAATTGAATCACATTTTTTTTTAAAATGGACTTGGAGTTTTCATAGAACGACGACGATATGTACGTCGGTGAATCTATGCGTCCACTATACATCAGGCTAGAACCAAAACGGGTGGACCAATTCTCTTCAACTTCGGTACAAAGCACTCTTATGTGATTTCTCAAAAGAGAGCATTTCCAATTTTTGCTTTATGTAGCTCATTTAAACCAGTTTTTCTTTTTTTTTTTAATTTTCTTGAAAACAACTCAAACGATCTTGATAAAACTTCGTACCTGTAATATCTCAAATTGTTGTCATAAAATTGCGTTTTTAATTTTTAACGGATATAGGATTTTTGGGAATATTCTCGTATGATTCCAACTGGAAAAATTTTGTTCCAATTTCCCATGAAAGTATTTCTGAATACAAATAACATTGGGTTTCAAAATTTTAGACAAAAAAAACAAACTTATTCCAAGAAAAATTAAAAAATTATATTTTTAGTACTGTTTTAATACTAGCACTATAGATCTTATAGTATATGTATTTTTTTCTTTCAAACAAAACCTTAAGAACTGTTACGTGCGACCCGTCCATGGAGTTTATTTAATTATTCCCCATTTGTTGAAAACCATCATCATCATCGCATCGTCATGGCCAAGGTGCAAAATTGACATAAATCTTTTTAATTACAAACACCAAGTGAGGAGAAAGAGAAGCTAAAATAAAGTGTTATTTTTTTTTTTGTGCTCATTCCTTGCAATCTTGAATCTTTATTGGAATATTATAAATATTGTGTTGTGTTTAATTTAACAACGACGACAGATACGGGGACGTTTACAAGGAAACAATTAAGTGTTACAATGTTGCACAGGAAATTGACTTCAGCTTTGACCATAACTATGCCTCATAAGAAGTTGTGGAAGATGAATAATTAAGATAACTGGAGACAAGCAAACCAGGAGAGTGTTAATGGACAAAATCGATTACCAATAACACAAATTTGGCATCCAAGATGCATCGTGAGATGCAAGAGAGAAGGAGGTGTTTAGCGGTTAAAAATTATGGCATGACATTTTTATTTGTGACAAAGATGGAAAATATGGAAAACTATTTTTTGTTAACATACATCAATTAGGGTTGGAAGCTTACATTTTTATGACTGATGATTTTTTTTATAAATTTGTAGTTTGGGATTATGTCATTGAATAAGAGACTTTGGGTGTTTTCATAAACGTCTGCCAAACGAATAACTACTACATTTCTACCAATCACTTACTCGAAATTCAGTGGGATTTACCCACAATTTTCTTCAAATCTTGAAGATTCAATGTTTTACAAATCAAACTAAAGTATCTCGATGACTTTTCTTCATTTGACACAAATGAAACCTTTTATCTCACCCTTTTACTTCATTACTTTTTGTACGCTGAAAACAGCATATAAATTTCTTTAATCTAAACAGAGATTAATTTTCGATGGAAACATAGCATTAGAACTGTATTATCAATTTTCATTAAGTCAGATTTTCGATGGAACTAAAATATCTCAACTGCAGTAACTACATTCTGTTGATAAACGTCATTATGTCATCGTCTCGTCAGGTAGATTCCGCAAATCGGCAAATTATGCATTCGAAAAATATTGCTATGATAGGGAAGACTTAAAAATGGGTCTGGAAATTATGCCTGTATGTCTGTACCTCGATCTGCATACAGCCTAAGCTACTGAAGCTATTTTCTTCAAACTCTAAACTTAAGGGTCTTCGGTGATTTCCTAGAGGAGAAATTGAAATTTTTCTTTAGCTCCAAAACTTACGATTACCATACAGTCGTAATGCAAAATCTTATTTATCTCTAAAACGGCTCTAACAATTTTGATAAAAATAAAATGCACTACTGAGTCGCACGAACTTGCTACTATGTAATAGTCTATAGGAATTTTAAAAACGAATGTTATAAGAGAAAACTGTTCATAAGCATAAAATTCATTTTTTAAACTCTTTCAGTAGTAAGGGGTAAAAACAGAATGCTATGGAATAATGAATTATTGAGGAACAATAATTTTAAGTCTTTGTAGTGGTTTCTTAAAAAAATAAGCTTTTTTATATAACATTTTTAAAACATTTTTAAGAAAAAAATTTGATACGTCAACTTAAAGTTTTTATTATTGTTCGTAGAAAAGTTAAATTTCCAAAAAAATAATATTAATCCGTTTTTGAGAAGCACCTCTATAAAAGATGTCATTAAAATCCGTTATGTTGATAATGAGAAATTCAAAATTTGCAAATATGGTTCTATGGTAGATACAGTCAGTAATATCTTAATTTCAATTTTTTTATATTAAATTATAGATCGTAAGAATTTATCGAGAGAAGAAAAATTTTATCAAAATTCTAGGCGCCGTTTTCGAGAAAAATACGATTTTTGAAAATCATTTTTTAACATTTGTATGTTGCGTACCTTTATTTTTTGGTAAAATAAATTTTTTTCCTCACTTCTTCTAGACTACATGGAGAAACTTTCATTTGTAAAGTTTAAAAAAAAATCTAGCATAGGGTTTTTGAAATATGGAGTTTTGAAAAAAAAAAAATGATTTTTTTTTTAAATCCAAAACAAAATTTTTGGAAACTGAATACACATTTTTTTTTTAATCTAAAACAAAATTTTTGGAAAATTTGAATACACAATACTATTCAAATTTTTGGGTAGCTTTAGCATAATAAAAATGATCAAAATCGGTTATACCGTTTTAGAGAAAATCAAAAACAAAAAAAATGGTTCCATGGGGCTTGCCATTAATAAACATTTTTCGAAATTTTTTTTTTCAACCATTACCTGACTTTAACTAAATGAAATTCTTGGAACTTTTTTTTTAAATCTGTCAAACATTTTTTGAGAAACAAAATATTTATAAGATTTCGAAAAAAATTCGTATGGCAGGTACCGTTATTTTTAGTCTTAAAAAAGAAAGAAAAAAAACTTGTGGGGGAAAAAATTCAAAATCATATCTATGTAAGTTTAGAGAAAATCGGGTGAGCCGTTTAGGCTGTAGTCGAGCAGATAGACAGAATTGCGAGACCCACTTTTTTAGCCTTCCTTATCATCGTAATGTCAACTTTGATCAAAATCTCGAGTTCGATTTTTTTCCGAATGCATAACTTGCCTTTTAGTACCTATAAGTCGCAAGTAAAAATTAAGTGTGCATGGACTACTTTTTGGTCAACAAAGATTTTAAGACAAAATTTTATTAACGGTAGGTACCTGTCATAGATCCACTTTTTTGATTTTCCACTTTCTCTGTAACGGCTCTAACGGCTTTACCCAAAATTTTTGTACAGGACCTCCTTTAAATTCAAAATAATATTCTATATAAGAATACTCGACAGAAATGTTACATTCGACAAAAAATTCCAATTTATATTTTTAATAATCAATATCTTCGAAACGTCTGAACGATTATTTTTTGAAATTATTTCCTAAAATTTATATAACCAATTACATAAAATTGACATCCCAAATTTTTTTCTTGAAAAATTTAAAAACAAAATATAAAAAAAAATTATTTAAAAATAAAACGATTTTTAAACTTTGTTTGAATAAGATTATTCTTTTCTAGAAATCAGTCGGCAATTTTTTATATTTCTTTTTAAACAATTTTTAATTCTAAAATACTTTAACATAGGAGCAAGTAAGTCGGATCCAGTCGTGCATTTTTTTTTTTTTGAAAATTCGATATCTTATTTAAATTTTTTTTGTTTTATTATTAAACATTTTGAAAACGACTTATTTTTTAAACACTCTCCCAAAAATAGTGACAAATAAAAACTAATTTTACTCAAAAGCTACGATATTGCGATAAAAGTATTTATCTCTGCTGGAATGAGCACGATCTATCATAGATTTGAACAAAACTCTTAAAGCGGCTGGTTTAAGGTTGAAGTTTTATAGTATGGCTAAGATATTTTCCATTTTTCATAATAATTAAACGTTTTTACAGTGCACTTTTACGAACATTTAAATATTTTTTTTAAGACAGTGTTCTGATGAAGAATATTTTAATATTCTCTAGAAATGTTTCCAATAAAATAGTTATTATGAAAAGTTAGAAAATGCTAAAACCACGCATTTTTTTTTCTTAATTTCAATGATAATCTCAAAACCAAATCCGATCAAAAAAATTTAGTGCAAGATTCTAAAAATTCTTACATTAAGACATTACCATCATACTACCTAAAAAGTTCACTAAGGTAAGGCTATATGTTCATAAATTGATTCTGAACAGACATTTGTAACATTTGGAAATCAAATCATAAGCATTTAGTACAATATTAACAAGATAAAATAGGTATTCTACTTCAATAACATTTTAAAGAAAGAATGATGCTACATTCTATTGAAATTTGCACAATCGTATCGTAATAAAATCGTTTTAATTTCTTACTATTTTGTCTAAAATGTTTCGCCTTTATACATATTTAAAAAAAAATAATTTTCCAATAAATTTTGTTACTTTATCAAATTATTTTTTCTTTCAGTGAATTTGAAAAACTCAACAAAGGTGATATCTATTATAATAACGATTTGGCATTCCGCACAGCTGAAAGGCATTTGGGAATACCAGCGCTGTTAGATGCTGACGATATGGCTGCCTATGAAGTACCTGACAGATTATCAATTCTCACATATCTGTCACAATTCTATCAAGTATTCGCCGCACAAGGTAAGTCCGGTTTTATTTGTATTATTTGTAGTTGCAACCTTATAATAAATACGTATAACATAGAGAAAAGGGGAACAAATATTCCCTATTGTGTTATTTAGTTGGGTTAGGGTTTAGTTAGGGTGTTCATAAAAGAACTACAGAACCCTTCCAATTTGAGAACTCATTTACATAAATTTGTATTCAATTAGACTCCATTCCACCACAACGACGAAGCAACATCACTTAAGCGGAACTTTATCTACTCGCCGCACCGAATACCCCAAATATCTGCCACATAAGTAATCTGTAGGGTGAAAAACAGAACTACATACTATAAAATAGGAGTATTCGACCGGTTACTTCAGTTTTCGTGTTGTATTTACATTCCATGTCATTTGATTATGGCCTTATTTAATTAAAATAAAAAAAAAATAATTGTCACTATAGTATAAATACGAGAGCGAAAACCTTCAGCCCATTTTGTTTGGGTAAAAAGTTCGCGGAGGGGCATACATTATAATGTAATAATTAATAATAATAATAAACTAATAATAATAATCATATAATAAAACGGCAAACATGTTTTTTGTGGTACACTTTTCTTCAAAAGTATTTAACCGATTTCGATAAATTTTATATGGTTGGAAAGCCCCAGTTACGGAGATGTGCAAAATATACTTGAGACACGCATTTACACACTGTGGGTCATTTTTGTTTTTGCACTGTCGAACACTTTGCATATTACATAAAATAAAATTTAATTAAATAAATTTGCTTGAAAACACTGCCAATAATATAAATATATAATAAATAAATTGGCACTCGAATTTCGAGAGCTGTTTCGGCTAGTAATAATAATAATAATAATAATAATAAATTATAATGTAATAATTAATAATAATAAAATAATAATTATTATTATATGTATAGTTAGAAGATTTGTGTCGTAACGATGTTCAAAAGACAAAATAATATGTGTGTATCCGCTAGAGTAGGTTACGATTATTTGGGTTATGGCGTGACTTTCGACTTTTATCCTTTAAAGGGTTTTCAGTTCTGAAAATTCAAGAGAATTTATAACTTACTCATAACTGGAGAAATTAACAGTTACACAGTGCTTAAAGTTGTCAACTAATAACTCTTGAGGATTGATTTTGTCCTTTATTTAAGCGCAAGTAAAAAATAATCGGATATTTTGGTAAAGCGTTTAAAGTTTTGCCAACTAACTTTTACTAGCAAAAAGTGATGGAGTCCTTTTATGGAAATGTTTCACTATCGATATTATCAATGTTTTGTCGAAAAAGCAAACGAAATTATCGCTGGTTATTTTTTATTTTTTTTTTTCAATAATATCTACGAATTTGGTTTGGTATTTTCTCCACTTTATTTCAAAAAATATATAAATATTGAGATATCTATCAATTTCAAAAGACCCCGTCACGCTTTGAGGAATAAGTTTATTGAAATTTATAAAATTTATTATTTATTTATTTATTTATAAATTATGTATTTAATTTCACAATTTTGAGTATTTTACTTTTGAAATGGAATTTTAATACTTAACTGTTATCAAAACCATTGAAAGTGACGGAAAATTGTTAAATAAAACTAAGAACCCACAGAATTTCTATCGATCGATTGCGATTAAAATTATCGACGAAACAAAAACTATCTATAATGTTAATCAAATTTCAATGTTAACGCAACAACTTTTTTATCATCTTTATCACCCTCATTTCGCATATGAAAACGAAATATATTCTAAAATAAGAAAAAAATCTCACCGAGGGCGATTTTCGTGGGGTGACGAAAATGCGTTTAAAACTAGGTAGGTCTTGATTAAAAACTAAGTTGTGTATGATGCTAAAAGTAATGTAGTTAACTCGATTAAATATTATTTAAATGAAAAAAACATGTAAGAATGTTAGTTTAACTGAAAAAAAAACTTAGTTATATTAATCGAGAAACTAGCTATGATTTGCTATATCCAAGATTGTATACTTTAAACGAGTAACGTGTATAAATCAAATAACTAAACTTCCTGAATTTAACACATTTCTTATTAAATATTAAACAATCTACGTGGTTAGATTAACCTAATGGTTATATTGTTTAAAAATGAAACGAGTGTATAGGTTAAAACAATTAACCGATTACCAGGTAAACGGATTAAAACATCTAAGGCCAGATATACATGCAAGGAGAAGTGCAAGTGTATTAGTGAACAAATCGCACGTATAGATTGGATGTAGACTTGATGCAAAATCTTCTGATTTGCCTTCAATCAAGCGTACAGCATTTAAACCTCAACCAAAATTTACTAATAATTTCTCATTTGATTTAACCAAATAGTTATGTGTAAAACAGCACATCCAATTCCTCATTTCAACTCACTGAACAATTTTAAAATTAAACAAAAATGTGATTAAAACAATCAATCAGATTTATTTAATTAATTAACTGAGTTGACTCGTGTAATTTCAACCGGGAAGTTAGCAAGTTGTACAATTAATAGCATAGCAGTCACGCTTGTTTAACTTTACACGAGTTTTTGTGCTTGCATGTTTTATATTATCAAATAAAAAAGAAACTGTTATAAATAATTTTATGCGATTGATGCAATGTCAAAAACTATTTTTTTAAATGAACAAATAAATCAAATAGTAATTTACTAAATCAAATACTTAATACATTTGCTTACCAAATTTTTGTATGTAAATTTCGAATTGATTCTAATTTTGTGTACAAAAAAAATAAATAAACATGGTATTTGTTGACGGTGCGACAGCTCGTGGAAACCCAAGGCAAAGTGACTTACAACTCTCAATCATTCCCGATTGAGAGTTTGATTAGGGCCCGCTACAATTTTCTGAAGACGAAAGCACTTTTCAGGACTTGACAAAATCTACTAGGATTTGTCACTTCCTCGAAAGAGCCAATATCTCTTAAAAAAACATTCATGTTCTTAGGTGGTATATGCTGCGAATTGTTCGTTAAATCTCCAGCGTTAGAGTCTTGCATAAGTAAAAGCAAATAACATGTCTTCACGTTTTTTAATTAAAAATCATATCCTATTTTAATGTCTAGTGTTTGAAGAATTAAATTAAATCAAAGGCCATCCTCGTTTATAGAGAGCCCAAGGCCAGTGACTTACAACTCTTAACCATTCCTGCGTGCATGCTTGCAAGAATGGAGGGGACCTACAATTTTCTGCCAATCCCGAATGGTTAAGATAAAGAGCACATTTCATGACACAAGATACTCGTTGAGAATTTGTTACTTTCTCGCAAGAAATAGTACACCAAGATAGACCAAATCGAATCCAAGAATTTCTGCATAACATATATCAAGACTTTAATCATTATTCTAAAAGATTCATTGTCTTAGTAACAATATTTTTTCGATATCTAAACTGCGAAAAAATGCGTTTACGGCTCTTCTTTTGATTTTAGAACTGCGCATCCATTAACATTACTTAAGAGGATGCTTGTTACATTAAGTGTAAGGTATATTTTCATTAAGAAAAGTAAAGTGCTTACCAAAGCACAATTTTTTTTCTATTTTAAATAAATAAATTTAGTGAGCAACAGCTCGAAGTGAACCAGGACCTAGTGACTTACAACTCTCAACCATTCCTGTGTGCGTGTTATCAGGAACAGAGGGGACATATAATTTTCTGCCGATTCCGAATGGTTAATGAGCAGCACTTTCCAGGACAAGAGATATACTCTTGGAGGATTTGTCAATTCCTCGCAAGAGGCGGTACACCCTTGAAAGACGTTTTTGCAGCGGCTGAGAATCGAACTCGAGACCTTCCGACAACCCAACGCACTAACCATTAAGCCAAGGTGTACTACTTAAAAATTAGATTTTTCTATTTTATCTGATTTAAATACATGAACCTTAAAGATCTGACCATTAAAACTGATGTTGTTATAATTTTCAAAACATAACTATTTATAACGGCTTTATTTTTGTTGAGTTTTAAATATTTTGTTTTTAAATTAATATTATAATTTTTGAATGTATACACTTTTTATTACATCTCTCCTTCTGAATTTACCGCAATACGTTCTTGTAGAACATAGTACTATTTCATTTTACTGAAAGTATTGTTTTCCAAAATTTCTAATCCGCTTTTGCACAAAATTTGCTTTGTTTGACACTGCTTTCCAATATTTTTTTTGAAGCTAAATAAACTTGGCATAATTTTAAGACCATAAAATCGAATTATAACTTCAGTTATAAGGGCAGAAAAGTAAAGATAACGGTTCTCTCCGACTGGAGGTGGTTGGTTGACAAAGAACAACACTTATATTTGGTCTTACGTCACTTTCGTTTAGGCACTTCCAACCTTCCACCCTTAGCCTGATCTAGGAAGTTTTACTTCAAATAAAAGAAGTGAATAGGTATATGACCTCAATCAAATGATATGCAGTGTATAGATTTCTTATTTTCATTTTCATCCAACAACAATACAAACTACAATCTACTACTAACTTGTTTTATGTCTAGTTGATTATTACAAAAACATAATATAACACAACATTTGAAGTGCCGGGAGCATTGTTGTCGCAATTTTCTACCGACCGACCGACAATTTTTGCTGAATGAAATCTCGCCTTAAAAATCAGGAAAGCCAAAGCCCGACGTCATATTGTCTAGGTGGCATGCATATCTGATTTTGCATTGTTGTATTATTGTGTATTTTTTTTTTGTTAAACAAAATAAAAACTAAAGTCGCAAGCTCTTACTCTGAAGAGAAGTCGTTGGTGTCAGTTTAGGCAGTAAATTTGAATGGAAAAGATTGTCGGTGTAAACGAAAAACGACTTTTTATAAATACTATGGCGAAAATAAGTATGATATTAAAACTTTTTCAGTTTAAACAACAATTTTTTAAATTTTAATTAGATTTAGCACTATATGTTTTCTATTATTATATATTAAAAATAAAATCATCGAATATTTTTTTATTTTTTACCATCCTGCTTTCTTCACTTTGACACTTCTAAATATCAAAAAAGGTGTGTTTGTTTAGTTGCTTGCATGAACTGTCATTGTTTTAGGCGTGTTCAGAAGTAATTTATTAAAAAAAATATCCTGAGCACGATACCACCTTAAATTTGTTCAAAATTAAAAAAAGGCAATTTGAAATTTTGACCAATTTGATTTAAAAAAATAAGTTGGTGGGTTTTGCTTAAATCAATAAAATAAACAATATTTTTGGGTAAATCACTAAATAAAAAATGGTGTTGCTAAGCAAATATCCTAATGTTTATCAGAATGATACAAGGTCGATTTTTTTTTACAAATCCACAATTTACCCTTATGTTACCCATATTGCAATTCAAAAAGAATTGTGTAAGACAAACGGAAACGAAAGGGAAATGTTTTGTTTTGTTAAATAAAAAATAAAAAACAAAGAAATATAGTTAAAATTGTAGGTAGGTAGGTTGATTGTCTAAAATGTTTTATTGCTGAAAACAAACAAAATTACCAGTACTTACTACCTACCTACTTTTAACTTCAGAAGGGGATCAATGCACTCTAACATAAAGCTAATGAGATTCACTGGGATTTCATATTATAGGTCTATGTACGACTATGTAGATTTTTGTAATATATGCTCTTCCCCAGGGCAAAAAAGCAATGCAGCATTATTTAAAAGTGTTTGGCGCTTGAGGCTAATGTAACTGTAACTAGGTAACAAGGGGCTTTTGTTAAGCCCCAAAATAAAACAGGAAGTTGTATTCAATGCTTTGTGTATAGACGATGACGATGGTCTCGATAGTGCTCGTCGTAAAATTGATGGGTGTGGTGCTTGCTGCTGCTTTCGAAAATCAATGAATTGATAGTTCAAGCCCATTAAAAAGGGATCTAAATTATTACGAAAAGTTTCTAGTTCGATGGTCTGTGTCAAGTTTTTTTTGTTTCTGTTTGTATGTACCTAATGTCTCGTCAAAGCGGAAATGTTTGTGGAAGTAATGTTTTTATTGCTTTGATGATTATAATTGGGGTAAACCTTTTGATTTTTCGATAAAACCGGCATTTATGTTCAATGTTTTGAAATTAAGAGTTCTTCAAGTTTTTCAAACAAATAGAAATTACACTAAACAATTTTTTTAGAATCTTTGCTGGAGTTCTTGATGTTCTATTATGTATAGAAAAGTTAGCTGATATGCCAATAACCAAGAAACTGCTTACGAACGATTGAAAACCACAGTGACCCTGTGAACTTACATATAGCCGTAATACAGCTTTTAAACAAGCTTCCGAAGTTTGGGAAGTACTCGTATTTACCTTAGCATTCCTATAAATTGATTGAGGTGTGCTCTGAAGTTTAAGACACGGAAGATTGCTTCCGCCTTATCGACTGAAGTTTTGTAGCAATACATCCCCAAAATAAAAAAAAAAGTGACATTTCCGACATGTTACGCGACGACTACTGACATAAGACTTAATCTCTTGTAGGGACGATACACGTCTAATCAAAAACGAATTCCATTGATCAAGAAGAACTATGGGCTGTTCATTAATTTGTTTCAATACGAGTCCTTAATTCTAGCAACCCGAGTATGTTCGCAAAAATTCAGGGGAATGATTAAAACGATCTTCGGTATCTTAAACTACAGCTATTTAAAGAGAACATACACTAACTTCTGATATCAGACACAGATTCGGAGGACGCCTTCTTGGACGATGACATCTTTGTCAACGAAGAATCCCCGGAAAAAGTGGAGACTTTGACGGCTGCTTTGCACTAAGTATGCAAGGTGAATACTAGAAAGCGCCCAAATCATGTTCTGGAAAACAGAACCCACATTACTACTTCTAAGTTTGAGACGATAACACACATTGTTAATCGGAGAAAACCTGTTTCATTTTTTAATTGCGACTTATAGGTACTAAATATAAGGAAAGTTATGCATTGGGAAAAAAAATCGAACTCGAGATTTTGATCAAAGTTGACATTACGATGATAGCGAAGAGCAAGAAAGTAGGTATCCCAATTCTGTCTGTGTGTCTGTCTGTCGGTTCAACTACGGCCTAAACGGCTCGGCCAATTTTCTTCACACTTGGTAGATATGGGTTTTGATTTATCCCCCACACGTTTTTTTCTTTTTTTTTAAGACCAAAAATAACGTTACGGTAAATACGATTTTTTTTCGAAATTTTATAAATATTTTTTTTCTCAAAAACTGTCCCACAGATTAAAAAAAAAATCAAAAAAAAATTAAAAAAAAATTAGTAAAAGTAAAAAAAAATTTCCAAAAATATTTATTTTTGGTACCCCCCATGGAATCATTCTTTTACGGTACAACCGATTTTGATAATTTTTTTATGCAGCAGTTCTTATATTATTGTGTATTCAAATTTTCAAAAATTTTTTTTTTTGATTTTTTAAAAAAATTTCAAATTTTTTTTTTTTGAAAACTCAATATTTCGAAAACCCCATTCTCGATTTTTTTCAAAACTTGATAAAAAAAAGTTTTTTAATATAAATTACAAGATGTAAGAAAAAAAATTTTGTTTTACTTAGAAATAACGGTACCCTCCATACAAATGTTAAAAAATGGTTTTCGAAAATCGTATTTTTCTCGAAAACGGCTTCGAGAATTTTGCTAAGATTTTTTTTCTTTTGATTAATTTTTACGATCTATAATCAAATGAAAAACAAAAATTGCCATCAAGATATTACTGACTGTACCTACCATAGAACCATTTTTTCAAATTTAGAATTTCTCGTTATCGACGAAACGGATTTTAATGAAATTTTTTATAGAAAAGCTTCTAAATAGTTAAAAAACATTGCATTTCAAAACCTTAAAAAAAAATATTTTTTGAGTTTTTCAAAAAAACAATCTATTTTTTTTTGGAAAATTCGATATCTCAGAAACGGCTCAATATTTTTGTTTGTAAATTCAATTTTTCTTTGAAAAATAATAAAAACTTTAAATTAAAGTACCAGAATTTTTTCTCAAAAGCGTTGTAAAAATTTTGTATATAAAAGCTTATTTTTTTAAGAAACCACTACAAAGACTTATAATTTTTGTTCTTCCATAAACTATATTTGCTTGAATCACATGGCATCCTGTTTTTAGCTCCAACTACTAAAGGTGTTGTTTTAGTCTATCAAAAAATTAATTTTATGCTTATGAACAGTTTTTCTCTAATAACATTCATTTTTCAAGTATCAGAAATGTGTTTAAAAAAATTATTAATAGAGCTCAGGAAGAGTGATACATCTTTTCCGAAAGTGGGAAATCAAACAACTGCAATCCGACAAATCTTCGGTCGATGAGTCTTCTTCAGAGTGTCGGCTAAGTATTCGAAATAGTTATTTTTAGGTGTTCTGTCCAAATGGATGAAAGATAACAATATCATTCCGCATAATCGGGCCAGTTTTAAGGCGGGACATGACAGAATTCCTGCGCTTCTAAACTGGTCTCCGATATCCAATCAAACTGATCTATATAATAGTGCTTTGGGACCGGTATATTTGTTTAAAAGAAGGTATTGAAACTACCCTATAATAGACTAAAGGTCAAAAAAAGCTATTTTGAATCAATAATTCAACAGTCCAATAATAGTGCTAAGTCTTCGACTTGGCTGATTCATTTCGATGGTATATAGAGTTTGTATTATAGAAATCTTAAAATATAAATAAACAACTGTTATACAAGTTTATGTTTTGTGACATGCCCAATGGCAGGAAGTCTAATGTCAAAAGTGGCAAAGTTAATTCTACCGCAATTTTTGATATACAAAATAGTCTTCAGTCCAAGAGCTGTCAACTCGATGGTCCTATTCAGCATTTACACCAGCGTTAATCAGCTCAGATTTTTTTTAGTTTCAGCAGGATTTCGATAAGATTAATCGATATTGCAATGTTTGGAAGTTGAAAATCGTCTTTCAAAAATCAGAAATTATTATGTTCAGGACTCCGTTGCTTGAAGTCTCAAGGAATACGAGAAAGGACTGACGCAAGTAGCTAGTTATCAAAGGGCTATATGAAAATCGACTGGCTAGTGAAAGTGTAGCAAAGTACCTAGGCATTTGTTTAGATCCGTATTTGTATTTCGATAGACTAGAGTCCTGAAGAAACTGTTGTTTCGTAGCAGCAAGCTAGACAGTATGTTGATGATAATTTTCCACATGGCCATCAATTGACTTAGAGTTCCCGGTGTGGTTCAACGTTGCCTGATCTCAATCAGATAAGATTTGTTTGTTTGAGAGGCAGTGTTTTAGCTCTTGACTTGAATTAGAGAGAACACTAACACCAGCCTCGAAGTACAAAAGATATTAGTCCAACGATTTTCAACGTAGGGATAGCAGATAACTTTTTTTTAAAGATGATTCGGGGTCACATTACAAGAACGATTTCTTTGACAAATAACTTATTTTATAAGGCCTTCTTCTTCCGAAATGACGAATACTATCAGAGTCTAGGTGTAAGCGGCTTTATCCGGCTCGATACATTCCTCTACTCCGACATCGAACGGTGGTCCAGAATAGAATGTCGGTCCCCTACTCTACTGCGCCTGTTGTAGAACTATGCATTTATGTAACATCTGTGGGATCGAGCCATCCTCGCACAAGTCGGAGTAAATGAACTTCGGTTCACTAGGACTGTGTTCGAAACTTTTTCTAGCTTTAAAATTTGGGACAGTTCCAAATCCTATAGTTTAATAACAACATTAAGCCCTTGCAGTAAGGCAAGACCGGTACTCATTTCTATTCTCTTTTTAGGTATTAAAATGTATATTCTTTATGAGAAAAAAATTAGTTAATAAACCACGGTCTATACTCCAGTCTCCAGCGAAGTGGCCAAGTGTAATACCTACCTTCTCCAGTCTTGATTGCAAACCATTTTATGATGAAATCAATAAATATCTGATCTTTTTACGTATGAAGTATGGAATGAAATCCCCCGAAACTTCAAAAATCTAGTTCTACAATATCAAAGAAATATCGGTTCTTCTGACTGAATTGGGTTGAGTTAGGCTAACTTCTAACCTAGGCTTGTCGAGTTTGGCTACATCATTATAATCAAATGAAGTAATGTAACTTAACCTCCAATTGTTTTTCATCATTACATTCTAAGTTGCCCTTTTTGACATGTTCGGATGTTAAAACTGCACTTTAAACTTCAACTACCTTTACTCGAACCGACTGATATATAACTTAACACTAATTAACTCAATTCAAAGTCCATACACTCAGGGAAGTCAAATGAAATTTCTCATCATTAGTTCCACTTAAGGCAAGTTCTTCCTTAAAAAAAAAAAAAAATCAAAACTAATGAGGGGAAACGAATTCCGTTGGGAAAAATTAAGTAACAAAACTTGATACAGCAGCTTGCCATCTATCCTCTATTTTATTGGAGGAGTAGGCATCAGCTAGATAGGTGATGGGTACCTTACCTATGGCTTATTATGCATAATAGTAGCTCACGATTTTTCACGGCGAAAACCATTTTTAATTGCTATGCCCACTATAGTTAGTTGTTCCGTATAAATAGGAGGGTCTGTGCAGAAGCCTCTAAGACAGTCAGTAGCGAGATTAAACAAAAACGAAGTCTCACAGCGGATTCTTTCAAGGGCCATTCAGTTTTTCTAGTCGGAGGAGCATAATGTTTTTAGTGGCGCCGCCACCGACTGTATGGCGGTCGGTGTGCGCATCAATGCGCTGCTTCCTATGTGGCAAGTTGGATGTAGTAATTGGTGATGGTAATTAACTGCCTGCTAGTTGGTTGGTGGTAACTCATTGGATAATAAATTCCATAAGATTGGATTGCGCAATAGTTGAAGTTTATTTATTTTTTTTTGCGATGCTTTTGTAGGTAGTTATATTATCCGCGTGAAGCCACCATGTTATAATAGATGTGCTATGGGAATTTTGTAATTGTTTAAGGCCATTAAAAAGGTATGAGTGTGAAAAAGTTTATATTTCGAAGCTTGGTGTGGAACTAAATGTTATTGAATTAAACGTTATAAGGAACTAGAGAGATAGGTTAGGTATTTTTTTCTACTTCCAAAGAGTATCTAGAATTGGATGGTGATGTCTACGAAAAACACTCATTATCAATAAGGCATGAGATTACCTATATGTTTGGTCTCAATAGGGTAAGACACCCAGTGACCGACACCCTTAAGAGAAATTTTGAGTTTGCATATTCATAACTTTCCTTTCGCTAGATCGATTTTAATGATTTTTGTGTATTATTATAACTGTTAATAATTTCTTTTACAATATTAAAGAAATAAATATGTACGAAATTCCAAAAATAAATAAAACACAAAATCGTAAAAGCTTACCAGTTTTTTAGTTACGGACACCTTTTTTTCAGTAACCGACACCCGTCAAATACTAGTTACGGACACCCTTTTTCTGTAGCTTTTCACCCTAAACTGTAAGAGGAATTTTCGGCAACAAGTTTACATAAGCTCGTCAAACGTTAAAATCGAATAACTAAAAGTTTTAATTCGACATTTCAATTGTCAATTGGGAATATCATGAATCCTGACTCATAAAAACTTGTGGTTCGTCAAAAATGTAGGCGAAAACTTCTGTTTTAAATTTGTTTTTCACCAAAACTGACACCGAAATAAAAAGAGAATATATTTAACTTGGAAGGTTTTTCAAAGTACTATAATTTTTGTCTAATATATAAGATAAATAAATATTAATACGCACAAAAACAAAAAGATACAAGAAATCCATTTAATTACAAACCCTTAATGCGGGGATATTATACATTACATATGTATATAAAATCTTTTTATGCAGTAGGTAGGTACTTATAAAGTTATGAATAAAATGAAGATAAATTATTATTTAAATAAAAACAAGCAAAAAAAAATGTAAAGGCACATTAACTGTTTTCAACAAGTAATTGCAATTAAAAAAAATAATATAATTTGAATGTTAGTTATAGTTAGTTACTGAATTAAAAATATTTATATATGTAAATATTGTAATTAATCAATACGTTAATATCACTAGTAAAGTAATCTATATTAAAGATGGCAAAGAAAAGTGCTAATGTATTTTTCTGTTTTTGTACCATGGAAGTTTCCGAAAGTAAACGTTTTTTTAACTTGTATTTTAAAAATCTTCTTCTTAAACTAATTTTGCCCAGGCATTTTGTAATAAATTCCTGAAAAATGTGGCTTTATAGCAATATAAAAAGCAGTTTATAAATAATGAAAGGAAACAAGAAAGACAAAAACGATGGTGTCCGTAACTAACATCCTCAAAAACCTCTAATCGCGCCAGTAATAGACACCCCTGTCGGTCACTGAATTTATTGAACATTACATTTTAGTTATGAACACCCCACGTTAAATTAAGTTATTTTATTATTTTAATAAAAAAAAGTTAACAAATAGATCCACTAATTATTGTTTTGAAATAATATGCACTGTTCCATATACAAGAAACACAGATAAATTAATAAAATACTGATTTATACTCAAGTGTTTCTTAAAGAATTCACAAGTTTTCTTTGATTTACAGAGGTTCTCAACTTACATCTTTTATTACACGTCAACGATTAACTACAAAATATCAATTGAAGTCTTTTGTTATGACATTTGCACGTCTAAACACGTTAAAAATAGCCTCGGCAGTATCCAGCAACAAGAAACCTTAATAAAATGAAAAAACAGTGATAGGTGACCATTACTGAAAGGGGGTCGGTCACTAGGTAGTTTACCCTACTATAGGCAACAATGCAGGAACAATAATCAAAAGCCAACGATGATCCAAAAATTAAATAGAACATACATTTGTTTTTATCAGACATGCTAAAGAACTCTTAAAATCTTATCTTCCGCTTTCCAAAGGCATCTCACAACATGTCAACGCTATCGGTTGAGTGGTTTGGATTACTCTAAGACTCACTTTTACAAACTTGGGTGGGTAATAACAAAATACATTTGGTGGTACACTCTGCATGGTCTTGAATTCATAAAAATAAGTGCTCTAATTTCTTCAAGTTTGTATCTGTAATTCTTCCCGACTTTATTGATCAATAAGCGACTATTTTTGGGTTATAACTGCATTATCGTTTATGGGATAATATTTCGGAAATAGCTTCATATTTCTAGTAGTTTAATTAATATTACTTTCCAATCCTTTGACCCAGGAGAAGCTCCTTCCAAGCATCCAGATAAAGTGTTTGGAGTCCCCAATGACTTCGAACTTAAACGGGAGGATTGTTCTTCTTATCATCTTCAACTTCAGGCTGGGATTCGACTTGAGCACTGTTGTTCATTAGCTCGAAGGCCCAATCCAATGCAGCTAACATGTTTTAAATTCTTGCATACATTCAAATCTTGGTACAGTCAATAGATTTTGCGGTTGTATCTTCAATTTAGTCACTGATATACAAGACCAAAAACATCCCTTGAAGAATTTATCTTTCGGAAGAGTCCAATATCGCTCAACATTCTGAGCCTTAAAACCTTCGTCCAACGTGTGAGGAGTTTTCAACCTGTTTGTTTTCTCGAACCGAAGAAGCAGTGGTTTCCTAGGAAAGCTCTTCAATGGATTTCCGTAAAGGTGTCATTCGTAGAGTTAATCTTAATCTTGACGAGGCGACTTCTTGAACTATCTGAAACTTAAATTTGTATTGCCTTCACTTTCTTCAAGACCAACAAGTTTCGGCTGATCTTCAATCGCTATGAAGGAACATTGGGAAAGACCGATGATGTCGATATCGAACGCATACTTCCAAAATTTGGACAGATTTGTTAAATACATTGCTCTCTGTATGAATCCTGTCCTGCGCTCCATGACTTCAGAACGGGGTTAAAGAAATGACATGATAGCGCATCTACTTGTATCTTCGAAATAGTTCGGTAAAGCTATTCCCTAGTTGTTGAACATTGCAGCATGTACTTCCAAAATTTCATGCACAACAACTAAATCAAATTTTTCGGGATCTCGAGATCAGGCATCACATTAAAGAGCTCCTGACGAGCTATGCGACTTAAGCAGTCCTGAAAAAGATGAAGAGTCTTGACATGAATTTCATTCGTTTTTTCAATAGTCGATTTACCGGGCCATAAAAGCCAAACTGGTAATTGCCTCGATAGTTCTTCCAAGAAATACTTGCTTGATGATTTTAAGCATGCGCACATTACAAAAACCAAAACCTCCGTTTTTTAAGAAAGAACTTCTGGTAAGATATCAGATCCTACGACTCTTAAGCTTTCTTGATTGATTTTTCATTTACTGGAAGTTGGTTGTGTTCTTGCCTTGATGATGCCTATTTACCAATCTTTGGAGATATTGCTTGAATACATCTACTATTTCCAGTGCTTCGGTGACTAGTATACCTCCGTTATTTCGAGAAGTTACTCTTAAAATCCAGAAACCAATTGTTAGCTAGGCTTATTTCTAAAACCTCCGGGTTTTTTCGATAACAGATTCTTTGATCTCCTTAAACTGTGAGGCTTTGAATTACCTCTACTTTCTAGGCAGAATTTTCGTCTCCTTTCTTTTGCTTGCTCGTTACTCTTCTCTCGCTGTTCCTGTTCTGCGTCAGTGCAGCACATTAACATTTGGATCTTCTGTAACCTTTTACCAGCTTACGAACCTATCATCAAACAACGGGTTATTTCTCTGGGGTGGGTTGTTGGTAGTCTTTTGTAATTGTAATAAAAACCTCTTTAATGATATTGCTATAGAAGGTACAAAAACTCCTGAGTGTTTTGGGGTTGGTGTGTGTAGTATATTTAGATATATTCGAGCTTTCTTCATATTTTATTCCATTTACATGATTCGAAGGAGAAGAGCTTCCAACTGCATTTTGGGTGACAATAGGAGGCATGGTATTCGTTTCGGTGTTTAGGATTTCCTCCAAAACAGATAAATTATTAAACACCGTTACGCTTTCGGGTGTAGGATTTCTAGGTTCATCCAAGATGTTATAAATCTTCAGCCGCAATTCTCGTGAATTCAAGTTCAAGCGGCTCATGCCACGCTGAATTTCCATCGTCCGTTGACCATTGCTGCTAACATCGTATTCGATAGATATCAGTTCTGCAGAGAGTCTAGATAGCAAGAACTTATAAGTTTGAAGTTCATCACAAATCGCGATGAGCAAGGGTTGGTCCGGTGAAGAGAAAGGAGATACAGTTTTAAAGGAGTTACTGGGATTTAAACTTAGTAGATATGTTATTGTTTAGAAGTACAAACGAATCATATTTATAAACTCGAATCAATATCTAAAAACTCCAGTTTCATTCCACTAAGCGGACGAGCTCTGAACTTTTAGCAATGAGAGCAATGGTAAGAGACGTTGTTTACCGCACTCAAAATGTACCCACGTCTATGGAGTTGGGCAGATTAGCACATGATCCATTTGGGTATTGGTCCGACCGTTTCGAAGCACCAGATTTCTGTGTATATTCCTACTATTCGAAACCTACAGCTTCTTATCCTTGTATTATAAGCCACTTTAAAGGCTATTCACTGATTCGTGGACGCAGTGCTTTGCAACTTACTCCCTGAAGATATTACCTATCCGACTTCGGCATTGAAGTTGAAGTGAATAGCTTTGAAATCGTACTCAAGACAGACTAACTAGGCTCCGTCCCCAGAAGGTCTAAAAACTCCTTCTTGATTTTCAGTAATTTGTTAGTACTTCTTTAGCACATCAAAATCGAAAAGAAAAGCCATTAAGTAGGTTAGTACACAAAAACAGCTTGATCAATTTTGTTAAAAAATTTTCAACACCAAAGTTTAAGTAATATTGCATACCAACATTATTATTAGATTGAAAGTGGGTTTTACTGTAGGTAATATAAACATATATAAGTCTCTTTATAAAAACACCCTTATATGGTTGTACATTTAAACATTAACTTTAAGTTCAAAGTCCTCATTTGTTTTCTGCAACACTTGGCTGACTTGCAGTGCAGTTGACTGTTTTTAAACATGTCATAGCTGAAATGAATTCCCTCTGCCAAACATGCACTAGAAATAAAATTAGCGGAACGAACGGCAGGCGGCGCACTTTCATAAGTTAACATACAAATTCATTTTAACCTCACTCAAGGCTTATATTTTTTGTCTTACAAATTATAAAGGAAGACGCGAAAATTTCAGCTAATTGTACACCTGGTTAGTTCCCATGACATCCTCATTTAACCTTCGACAGTGTGGTTGACGACGATATTATTTGGTTGCATTTTACATCCCGACTCCCGACGGCGGACGTATAACTACTCAAACTTGTGTCATGTCCAGATCTTGGCTTCTTCTTCTTCGCCGATTCTTAACTCTTCTCATAGTGTACTCCAAGGAATAACAATTAATTTCCATTTCATTAAAATTACTCAAAGACTTTCAAGCATTTCGGTGTTCTTTTGTTTTAAGGCGCGTTTGTTTGTTAAAATATCAAAGGAGGCAAGAGGTCTCCATCGTTATTGCCCCGTAATCTTCCATGCAACGTAAACTACCGTCACGGCCATGCCATCATCATTGCGGCAAGTCTTCGTCATCGTCATTGTCATTACAGAGAAAGTAACGAGAATTTCAAATGTCACGACGACAACGACGCGACGTCGACTGTCAGATGGTAGACAGTTTGTTTGTCATAGAGTTAATAGTCTCGGAGTTAGTGCTGTATTTTGGAAAGTAAATCTACCCAACGGTTTTGCAGCAGAGTCTGAGTGACCTTAGAGAAGAGTGTGTTCAGAGATCTCTTAATTTACAAGAAACTGTCATACGATTTATATATTATCTGTTAGTTTTATAATTATTTTACCGTCTGCACCAGCGTAAAAACCATCATCCGATATTTAAATTGTTTTTGGATTTTTTATTTTCCATCAAGTGTCAGAAATGACGTGCAAAGGATTACACTCCTTCTGCTCTGTAATTTTAGTAGGAGCACATAGAGCGTTCTAAAAAAAACATAAGTTCGAACTTCTGAATGGCCTGAGCTTACAACGAAATAGGTACAAAATTTTGTTTTGACAGGTTACAGGTTCTGTTCTGAACTACAATTAAAAAATGCCTAGAAAATGCAAGTTCGAATTAAAATAGATTTAAGCATTCGAATTTGCCTTATTCCTAAATTTTAAACAATGCCAAAACTTTGGCCTTAAGTTCTTTCTTTGAGGAAAAATTAAGGTACCTACATAAAAATCTGGACTTAATTCACTGGCTTTATTGTGAATTCATTCCAATTTAATCAACTGAACCGCATTTAGATCAATTTGACAGAAATCGAACTGAAATACTTAAATCGAGCTTTCTGCATTGTTTGTTGAGAACAGTCCTACTTTCGATGTATAAATTCATTGGCAACAATACTCTCCGGATTACGAATACAATGGCTATAAGCTTGATGAAGACGATGAAGTTTTTGAAGAATACGACTATAACTATGGGTTAGTTATTTTGTTTAAAAAGACAGACATGCCTTGAACCTTTTATTGCTGAGACATTTGTTCGGTTTTGTTATCCATTCCGGAAGGCACGTTGCATCTTTCGGGTGTGGATTCCAGACGGAAAGTAAACGTGACCATGGAAAAGAAAGTAATTTATTCTTTTTTTTTTCTTTAATTTCTTTATAAGTTTTTTTTTCTTTGTTGGAAAGGGAAATGGTTTTTGTGCAAAAGGTAGTCGAACTTTATTTATTAGAACGTTAATCGTGATATGAAATCGGGAAGGTGATTGGGATCTCATAAATTATCGAATTTATTAGATGACTCAGTCGTGAGAAACTTTCGAAAGCTTGAATTCTATATGCATATATCATCGATCTAATCTGTCATTTAACAATTTTCTCATTAATTCCTAACACTACACCATCAGATCACGGATTGAGTGATCAAGATTTGGTTTCTTAATTAATTAAAAAAAAACACAGATATTTGATCAGATTATCACACTTTTGAATCTTCTGAATCGATATAATTATTTCTAAATATGTAGTTCTTATACCTTAATTACATTAGAGAGTTTCCTAAAAAAGTAAGAACAAGAATTTTTCAGTATAAATATTTTTATGGAAGCAGTATTTCACTTTTAATGAACTGAACCCATTGTGTCGTTTGGAAATAAGAGAACAGATTTAATAAAAGGATTTATCTTCACGTTGTTGGAAGGATAGGTGTTCTTAAATAATGGATTTAAATAACCTGACCTTCAAATTTGTTTTATAATAATATTTTTCAAATTTTGGAAATAAATAACATTGGGATGAGTTGTAAAAGCAAATAGCTACCTAGTTTTTTTTACTAAAAACAATAATCTAAGAGATTTAATATACGAGTTTACATCCAACCAAATAAGATTTTAAAAAATAGCCGATAGTCTCTGCAGCTAGGCTCTCAAATCCTTATATTACCCTGTAATGTAAATAACATGTTAATAAATTATAATTAAAAAAAAAACATACAATAATGTTGAACTTCAAACGAAGAATTTCGTGTAATTTTTTAATAACTATAAATTAATTATTTCACATTGAATTTCTTAGACCTTGATAAAAGTAAGTTATGGTTTCAACCGTTTTCATATTTTTTTTTTGTTTTTGGTATAACAAAATTAATTTAAAACACATCTGAACGCTATCAGCCATATTTATATAAGGCGCTTATTCCACGGTTTTACTAAACTATGGAATAGAAGTTAAGTCCCAGATTAAATTTTTTCACATTAAAAAAAAACGAAATGTTCTCGGAATAGTTAAGTGATCTTTATCAAAAATCCCTTAAAATAAATCTATTAAAATAAGTAAGCAAATTCTTTTTTTCTTGCGACTTATAGGTACTAAAAGGCAAGTTATGCATTCATAAGCAAAAATCGAATTCGAGATTTTGATCAAAGTTAGTTGACATTATGATGCGAAGAAAAAGATGAAGAGTCTTGACATGAATTTCGTTCGTCTTTTCAATAGTCGATTTACCGGACTATTAAAGTCAAGACTTTTTTATGAATGAATCTGATAGACAAGTCTCATGTATACTCCATTCCGTTTTTTAAGAAAGAGCTTCTGGTAAGACATCAGATCCTACGACTCTTAAGCTTCCTTATAGCTAAGACTACTTATTCTATAGCGGATGCTGGCATTGATTCTTCATTTACTGGATGTTGGTTGTGTTCTTGCCTTGATGATAACTATTTACCAACCTTTGGAGATGTTGCTTGAATACATCTAATATTTCCAGTGCTAAGGTTAGTCTTAAGACCCAAAAAACAATTGCTAGCTAGGCCTTTTTCTAAAACCTCCGGGTTTTTTCGATAGCAGAATCTTTGATCTACTTGAACTGTGAGGCTTTGAATTACCTCTACTTTCTAGGCAGAATTTTCGTCTCTTCTCTTCCTTCTGTTCCTTTTTTGCGTCAATGCAGCACATTAACATTTGGATCTTCTGTAACCATTTATCTACCAGCTTACGAACCTATCATCAAATCATCAAACAACGGTTTATTTCTCTGGGGTGGGTTGTTGGTAGTCTTTTGTAATTTCAAAAACCTCTTTAATGATATTGCTATAGGAGGTACAAGAACTCCTGAGTGTTGGTATTTGGTGTTGTTGACATTACCATGCTTGCGAAGACTAAGAAAGTGGGACTCGTAATTCTGTCTGTCTGTCTATCTGTATGTTCAATTACAGCCTAAACGGCTCGGCCGATTTCTTTTAAACGTGGTAGATATCATTTTTAATTTGTTCCCCTTTTTTCTAAGACCAAAAATAACGGTATCTGCCATACGATTTTTTTTCGAAATTTTAAATGTTTTTTTTTTTCCTCAAAAACTTTTGCACAGATTTTTTTAAGAAATATTCAAAAAAATTCATTTAATTAAAACACGGTAATGGTTGACCAAAAATTTCCCTTGGAACCACTTTTTTATTTTTGATTTTCTCAAAAACGGTATCACCGATTTTGATGCTTTTTGGATTTTTAAAAAAAATTTCAAAATTTTTGTTTGAAAACCCAATATTTCGAAAACCCCATGCTAGTTTTTTTTTAAAGCTTGACAAATAAAAGTTTTTCAATACAATCTAAATAAAAATAACGGTATTAAAAAATGGTTTTCGAAAATCGTGTCTTTCACGAAAACGGGGCTTAGAATTTTGATTACATTTTTTTTTTCAATTTTTACTTACGATCTATAATTCAAAAAAATTGTAAACTAAGATATTACTGACTATGAAAGATACAAGTTTTTTTGTTTGAGTTTCTCACTATAGGCATAACGCATTTTATTGAAAGTTTTTGTAGAAAAGAAAAAGGTCAGGTAAAACATTGCATTTCAAAATTTAAAAAAAAAAATATTTCTTGAATTAAAAAAAAAGAAAACAATTTTTTTTTTTGGAAAATTCGATATCTGAAAAACGACTCAATATTTTTTTGGAAATTTAATCTTTATTCGTAAAATAATAAAAAATGGCGTACCAAATTTTTTTTCTTAAAAATGTTTAAAAATATTTGTAAATAAGAGCTTATTTTTTTAAGAAACCACTACAACGATTTATAATTTTTGTTCTTGCATAAGATAATATTTGCATGGCACTACTAAAGGAGTTGTTTTAGTCATTTAAAAAATGAATTTTATGCTTATGAACAGTTTTTCTCTAATAACATTCATTTTTGAAATTCTTAGTCTTTTACATAAGATCATGTTCGTGCGACTCAGTTGAGCATTTTATTTTTTGTCGGTGAAAATCTTCAAAAGACACTTGATTGACACTTCGGTACCAAGTAGGGTAGGACTCTTACCGCACCAAAAACACCAGGATTAGAAATAATCTTTGAAAGATCGACAAATGATTTTTCATTCTTACCTATTTTAAAATCACTTTGTGGGAAGTTTAAACTTTTAGTACTTTCCGATAGCTTTTAGGGCATGAGGTCATGAGGCTTGGTTCTTCTAAGTCTACATTTATGACGGTTTCCATCTCGGAGTTGGTAGGACTTCGCAGTCGCTGATTATGTGATACAGTGTGTTTTTTAACTACTTCTGTTACAATTTCAATTTGAAGGTCACGAAGTAGATCGCTATTTCTTATGTACCAAGGGACATTTATTATTCCACGAAGGACTTTGTTTTGTAATTTTTGGATGGGTTCAGTATTTGTTTTCTTTGTACAACCCCATAGCTGGATATTATACGTCCAAACAGTGTTTTTTTGAGAAAAACAATATCTTATAAAATTTCGAAAAATATTCGAAGTAAAAAAAAGTGTATAGGAGAGATTTAAAAATGGTATCTATCATGTTTAAAGAAAATGGGCGCAGTCGTTTTATGTTGTACTCGTATGAACAGACAGAAAGATTTGTGGGACCCACTTTTTTCGTCTCCCCTATCATCGTTATGTCAAATCTGATCAAAATCTCGAGTTCGATTTGCTTACCTCGCCATATGTAGATTTCGCAAGTAAAAATCTTTTTTTTTATTCAATAGATCCTTACACAACGCTGTTAATTGAATTAACAAATTTGACGTCTTTATGAGTTTTGTCAAACAAACGTATCTTTAATAATATCAGCAGAAGCTAAAAATATTAACAAAAGCTTAACTCTAGACCCGACTACAATCAGATAAAAAAATCTTAATATTCATAGAACTAACAACTTTTTAAAATTTGAAGCAGAATTCACAATGTCACTTGAGTTTTCATATATTTTTTTATAAATAATTATAAATGCAAATAATTATTATTTGCGCAATCATTTCATCACCATCACCATCGAATATACTTTTCATATTGAACAAGTTTTTCCATAAAATAATAAATAAAATTAAACTCGTAATGAAGTCATTAATACATTCATTACATTAAAAACTAATCAAATGACTCGTATGAAGAATGCAATGCCATAAATTACAACAAAAAAAGAGTATAATACTAAAAAACGTATGTAAGTATTGCAGAAAAAAGCTGTAAGTTTTTTACTTCAATTTATAGACTTCATTTTATAAGTATTAACAGAATAATTAGTAGATTTATTTATGAACTTACTTTGACCTAAATTCACACATTCGCTCATAAATTGAACGAATAAATTCCTTGAGAAAATTAATTAAAATCAATTGGCCGATTCATTTCATCATCATCATCATCATAATCATAATCATCGTACGCACAATTTACTTTTGATGAATAACTTACATAAATTAAATAGGGGGACTGAATATGTCGCAACAACTGGCTTGAGTCTTGAACGCAGTAGCACACGAACACAGTAGCAGAAAAGGCTCGTCATGTTTATAACTCTTCGAGTAAACTGTATACCAAATTTGAGCTGTGTTGTCGAAGAACACGCTCACAATATCTCGACTTCATTGCAATATCCCGACTTCATTAAAATCAATTCTTCTTACACTTTTCAGATACTTTCGATTGTGTGTGCCTTATAGCCTAATAGAATACAAAAAAATGTTTCCAAGCCTCCTTGGCAAAAGTTTGTTGCATCTAAAAAATCTAAAAAATAAATCCTATGCAAAGTTTAAAGCATCAAAGAATTTTGGTGACTACATACAATTTTGTAAACTTCAAATTTACTTCTCAGTAATATAAATAAATTTGGTGGTGCAACACTCGAAGTGTCTTAATATCTCTCAATCATTCCTGTGTGCCTGTTACCAGGAATGGAATGGATGGGACCTACAATTTTCTGCCGAATCCGAACGACTAATTGGCAGCACTTTTCATGACAAGAGATACTCTAAGATGATTTGTCAATTCCTTGCAAGAGGCAGTACACCCCTGAAAAACTTTCTTGCAACGGATGAGAATCGAACCTATGACCTTCTGCATGACAGTTCAATGCACTAACCATTATGCCAAGGGGGTATACTTCTCAGTAAATTCTGCCACAGAATATCATGAATGTTGAGTTTAGCAAACCTAAACCAAATTCCAAGCCAGGTCTTGATGGTATTTCTGTCCGAATCTTAAAAGGATTTGCAAATTTGCCTTGCCTACCTCTGCTTATTATTTTCCATCTGTCATCCGGAGCATTTTTAAATGAATGGAAATCTTCTTTTTGAATCCCAATTTGCAACTCGGGGTCTAAAAACTATTTTGAAAATTATAGGAGAATTTGCAAGTTATCAGCTACATTTAAAAAGTTTATAAAAAAATAAACTTGATTTTCTTGTGAAAGAACACCCCGAGTGACATCGTTGGAGCTAAATGTTCTAATTAAGTTCACTTCAGGTGTACCTCAAGGCAGCCATCTTAGTCCGTTGCTTTTTATTTTATTTATTGATGATACGAGTATAATGAACTTCGTTGTTTTGAACCAATGTCTCATATAGAGCGGTGATACCTGCTTCAAACTATAAATGAATCTTGATGATTTATGTACCCATCTCTCTAGTGTAGATTAAATCACTTGAACGTTAGTGTTAAAAAATGCTTCGATACCTCTTTAGATATAACCTAGAATATGGAGATGTCATCTGGAAACCTTACAAAATAAAATGCACGACTGGGTCGCACGAACTTGCTCCTATGTAATAGACTAGGAATTTTAAAAACGAATGTTATTACAGAAAACTGTTCATAAGGATAAAATTAATTTCTTAAATTCTTTTAGTAGTAAGAGACAAAAACAGAATGCTATGCAAATATGAATTTATGCAAGAATAAAAGTTATAAGTCGTTGTAGTGGTTTCTTAAAAAAACGCTTTTATATACAAAATTAAAAAAAAAAATTGGTATGCCAACTTTAAGTTTTTATTACTGTACGAATGAAAATTAAATTTCAAAAAAAAAATATTAAGCCGTTTTTTAAATATCGATTTTTCCAAGAAAAAAAAAATGTTTTTTTTTTCAAAAATTTAAAAAAATATTTTTTTTTTAAGTTTTAAAATGCAATGGTTCTTAGACTTTTTAGAAGCATATCTACAAAAAAAATTAATTGAAATCCGATATGTCGATAATGAGTAATTCAAAATTTAAAAAAATGGTTCTATGGTAGCTACAAGCTGTAATATCTTAATTTCAAAATTTTTTTATTAAATTAAAGATCGTTAAAATTAATTGAAACAAAAAAATTTTATCAAAATTCTAGGCGCCGTTTTCGAGATAAAATACGATTTTTGAAAGTCATTTTTAGCATTTGTATGGTGGGTACCTTTATTTTAGGTAAAATAAAACATTTTTTCTTACATCTTGTAGATTATGTTGAGAAACTTTTATTTATCGAGTTTGAAAAAAATCTAGTAAAAGGTTTTCGAAATATTGAGTTTTGAAAAAAAATTCAAGTTTTTCTTAAAAATCCAAAAAAAAAAAATTTTTAATTTAAATACACAATTCTATTCAAATTTTTGGGAAGCTTTAGCAAAAAAAAAATTATCAAAATCGGTCATACCATTTTTGAGAAAATCAAAAGCAAAAAAATGGTTCCATGAAAGGTACCTACCCTCAATAACCATTTTTCGGAAAAATTTTTCCAACCATTACCTAGCTTTAACTAAATAAAATTTTCTTGTATCTTTTTTTTTAAATCTGTCGAACAGTTTTTGAGAAAAAAAAATATTTACAAAATTTCGAAAAAATTCGTATGGTAGGTACCGTTATTTTTGGTCTTAAAAAAAAAAGAAAAAAACCTGTGGGGGGGGGAAATTAAAAATGAAGTTTGAAGAAAATTGGCCGAGCCGTTTAGGCTATAGTCGAACCGACAGACAGACAGAATTGCGAGACCCACTTTTTTAGTCTTCGCTATCATCGTAATGTTTACTTTGATCAAAATCTCGAGTTAGATTTTTTTACGAATGCATAACTTGCCTTATAGTACCTATATGTAAGTCGCAAGTAAAAATGATTTCAGATAGAATCCCGAAGGTTCAGAATCGTTTTACGAGCTACGTTTTTTTTTTATAAAATTTTCCGAATTTTTTATTTAAATTCTATAGCCAGGTAAAAGCTTTTGGGTTTGCAGCCGCTCAACTCAAGTTTCAATCCAAAGGGAAAGCAATTAGTTTGAAGCTTTAAATGGTCTTTGAACACACTTTCTACCCTTATAACGTGTTTATGGTTTGAAATACGAGCTTATACCTACCTCCAAAGTCTATTTTTTCGTGGGTCCAAAACTTATACCTACTACAATGCAATTAAAACCAACAACAACAGAAAAAAACAAGAACTCCCTCAGCCATGTCGGTGCCGAATGTGCTTTGTTTAAATGCAGACACAAAACAGAACCCCAAAAGTTAAGTAATTTAAAAGTCGAGCGTTTATCTTCTCAAAGACGATACCATACAGAGAAGGGAAGATTAGTACAACAACATTTTAACATGCATCGGTCAGAGCTATAGACCGCATTTACTTTACTCGTCTGTCTGTGCGCTCGTCGAGGTCAACAGCACCTTTTGGGCACTGAATAAATCGACAATATTCCCATCATTGAATGGCGGGATTATGCAATTGGCCTCCCCGTCACATGGGACGATTTATTTATATCTTTGGATTGCATCCATACCGCAGCGCGCCGCCAACTGGTTCGTTCCCATGAAGCCAGATCTCAAGGCATCTTCGGTCAGCAGGCAGACCTTTCCATATAACGGGTGATTTTTTAAGAGCTTGAGAACTTTTTAAAAAAAAAAAACGCATAAAATTTGCAAAATCTCATCGATTCTTTATTTGAAACGTTAGATTGGTCCATGACATTTACTTTTTGAAGATAATTTCATTTAAATGTTGACCGCGGCTGCGTCTTAGGTTGTCCATTCGGAAAGTCCAATTTTGGGTAACTTTTTCGAGCATTTCGGCCGGAATAGCCCGAATTTCTTCGGAAATGTTGTCTTCCAAAGCTGGAATAGTTGCTGGCTTATTTGTGTAGACTTTAGACTTGACGTAGCCCCACAAAAAATAGTCTAAAGGCGTCAAATCGCATGATCTTGGTGGCCAACTTACCGGTCCATTCCTTGAGATGAATTGTTCTCCGAAGTTTTCCCTCAAAATGGCCATAGAATCGCGAGCTGTGTGGCATGTAGCGCCATCTTGTTGAAACCACATGTCAACCAAGTTCAGTTCTTCCATTTTTGGCAACAAAAAGTTTGTTAGCATTGAACGATAGCGATCGCCATTCACCGTAACGTTGCGTCCAACAGCATCTTTGAAAAAATACGGTCCAATGATTCCACCAGCGTACAAACCACACCAAACAGTGCATTTTTCGGGATGCATGGGCAGTTCTGGTTGCTCTTCACTCCAAATGCGGCAATTTTGCTTATTTACGTAGCCATTCAACCAGAAATGAGCCTCATCGCTGAACAAAATTTGTCGATAAAAAAGCGGATTTTCTGCCAACTTTTCTAGGGCCCATTCACTGAAAATTCGACGTTGTGGCAGATCGTTCGGCTTCAGTTCTTGCACGAGCTGTATTTTATACGGTTTTACACCAACACTCTCAGAAACAGACGCAATATTCTCTTCTGTACGCACTGTACGCATTCGTGTGGTTGGTTTAATGTCCAATAAAGTAAACTGAGTGCGAAACTTGGTCACAATCGCATTAATTGTTTGCTCACTTGGTCGATTATGTAGACCATAAATCGGACGTAAAGCGCGAAACACATTTCGAACCGAACACTGATTTTGGTAATAAAATTCAATGATTTGCAAGCGTTGCTCGTTAATAAGTCTATTCATGATGAAATGTCAAAGCATACTGAGCATCTTTCTCTTTGACACCATGTCTGAAATCCCGCGTGATCTGTCAAATACTAATGCATGAAAATCCTAACCTCAAAAAAATCACCCGTTACAAAACGAGTTTCTGCGCTAGTAGGTACTTCGTTGTTCTGACCAAACCACACATCATACATGACGTGTGTAGCATTTTCATTGCAGCCGAACATGCTGATGGCGAACAATTGCAGAAAGTGAAAGTCCTTATGCGCCATCCTGGCTACTATACCACCATTGACCAACTTCAACATCCAATTACCGCCAGCTGTGGCAGCCGCAGAGCAGCAATAGCAGAAACGGCAGCAACAACCAACTATGCATAGCTCCTCATGCAACCATTTGCTTTATTTATTACCGTAATCTGCAACTTTTATTTGCGAAAAGTATCTTTTTATCTGCGCACAGCAGTGGCAGTGGCAGAGGCAGAGGCAACGGCAGCAATAACAACTGGGTAACTGGTTCATTGTACTGCATTTTGCAGTGAATAATTATAAACCACAAAAAACAACTTGGCCGCAATCCAAAAAGTGGATTTTCGTATGTCTGCCGGCCAACAACTGGCGGCTGAGGTGGTGGCGGCGAGGCGATGACCAGTGTAGTGCCCAAAAACAAATCTATTTCACCGCTATTCACCTCTAGGGCGTTATCAATGGCGGGCTATCTGGGAATAATATTTCACTCTCCCATTTCTTATGCCCAATCTTGGTATGCTGGCCCAATCAAACCGGCAGCAATGGGTACGTAATAAAGAGTGCGGTTCTTTTTGTTCAACACCAGCTGTATTATACCTCCGAGTAGACTAAAGCTTTAGTAATAAATTCAATTTATTCGAATTCATCGACTCAAGAAGTATTTTTTTTTTATATTTTTGAAAGGTTTCCAAGTAAATACACTTCATCCACCACAGCAGTGCCGGATTGATGGGAGACAGGGTTCAAGTAATTCAATCGAATAGGGCGACCTTGTTAGTGGATCCCAAGTAGCTGTGTTTTTATGAAACTTTTAATAAGCGCAGCTATGAAAAGTGGATGAATTAATAGCTTATATGCTTACTTTAACATTCGCTCTTTTTTTAATATGAAAGTTGATGATCATGACATTCGATGATCTTTTTATTTGAAATATGCTTGCCTTTTCATAATTTCGGTAATCAAAGCCTGATCCTGGATGTATCGTCATCGTAGCACACTATAGGCAAAAGTGTTGTTGATTTGTTATAATTTCGTAGCCTAAAATGTAATAACTTATTTTTAGGTCAAGTGTATTAATATGTACATATTTCGGTCCCAAAATATGTGTCATTATTATGTTTCCGGGGGATATTGACTAAACCCCATCAACGCCATGTCCTTACTGAATTTTACTTATGACGTTAAATCCGGCTCGAACGACCAAATTTTATATTCTTTATTTTATTGCTTAAATATTAGTTGAATATAATTTTATTACTATAAGTTTTTCACTACAGTACTCCTTGGCATAATAGTTATTGCATTAAACTGCCATGCAGAGGGTTCGATTCGAAGGCTCTGTACGAGGGCGGTCCGATAAGTACTTACAAAAGAAAAACAAAAATTTTGAAAAGTGGCGATTTATTTCTGAACATAGTTTCCTTTTAGCTCGATAACCTTGATCCAGCAATGCTCCAACTTCTTTTACTCATCCGAAAATAGGTTTTCTAGAGGTCTGCAAAGTAGGCCTCCGTGGTGGCGACTCAAATTTCTGCCCGGCTAGTGATTTTTCAAGTTTGCAAAACAAAAAAAAATCGCACGGGGCCAAATCTGAAGAATACGGTGGATCGGGCAGCAGTTTGTAGTGCAATTGGACCAATTTTGACACTGCTCTGAAGTAGTCTCACGATTGCGCTTGTTGTCTGGAGTGCGCAAACGGGGCACCCATCGCGCCGACGCGACGGCTTTCTCATTCCCAAAATCTTATAGAAAATATGACTCACACTGTCTTTTGAGATGCCTACTGTTTCAGATATCCTTCAATACACCTTCACCTTCAATAGGCGGTCTGTCAGTATGAGATCGTGGATTTTTGACACATTATCCTCCGTGGTAGCCATTTTCCGGGCACCTGGGCGGGGCCCATCGAAAACCGATGTGCGACCACGTTGAAACTTGTTATACCAATCTTTGACCGTCGCCATCGAAGGAGATGAGTCACCGTACACAGCATCCAAGCGCTCTTTGATTTCGCTGCGCGATTTCCATTCCAAAAACAAGAATCGAATGACCGATTGATATTTTTCTTTTTTCATTTTTCTAAAATTCGCGGCCAAGCTGGCTTTCACTGAACTGATTCGGCTGAAATTTTGACAGTTGCCGTCAAAGAGAATGTACTAGACGACAGTAAATCTTTCTTGCGATACTGGCACCATTGGGTGGTGAGGCCAAGTACCTCGTAGAAATCATCTTCAGGGGTGTCGGGCGTACAACCTCTGTTGAGAAAGTTTCAAAACCTCCAAAAGTATCTTTCGTCATGAAAAGTACTGCTAATATTAGCCGTTCGGACCCAGCAGAAAATTCTAGGTACCCTCCACTGCTGGTAACACCTTCACAGGAATAGTTAATAGTTGTAAGTCACTTGCTCCTGATTTTCGAAGAGCTATTACATTACCTAATATGTACTATAAGTTTCTGCAGAGAAACTGACAAATTGGTTTTGTAAATTTTAATTGAGCAGAAAGGTGGCCACGTTTAGGTGAGAAAAAAAACGAATAATGTGAATAAAAATCTAAATCAACGGTTCGACTTTATCGCTATGTGATTGCGCCAGACAGGATGTGTATAACTCCAACTAGCACAGATATGTTCTAGAGGGAATGATGCACATAATTTGCATATTTCAAACCGGTAATGTACAATATTCATAAAACGTGCGCTATCGGGAATCTTGTGGGAGGTTTGCCCTAACGCTTATAACGTCTTTAATTATCTACGGATATACATAGTTTGGGACTATTTTTTTAACACGTAAAACTCGGTCTCCTGATCTATTTTAAGATTCAAAAATGTCTTCTTACTTTGGCAGGTAGATGGCTTTTATGGTAAGGTAGTGTAACCTGCATTAAAAGAAAGAAAAAAGACAAGAAATAACTGAGATTAAACAGAAGGAAAATAGAGAGAGCTAAACAGACACCTAGGGAGACACTTCTTCAACGATTTGAACTCTGACATTTTAGACATAATCATATCTGAGCTAAGCTCTGAAAATGGCCTAAAAATGGCCACCTCTCTTTAGTAGAAGATTGGTAGAATCCTCTGACATATCAAACTCATCTACCGGACGTTGCAATTAATCACATGCTCCTAGGGGTCTGGTGGAGGGATTATTATTCAAGTAGGAGTAAAGGAAATGATCACGTCCTTAAAAGGTGTCTACCTCTTCTTAACCAGGTGATTATATGGTGACAGACATTTCATCAATCACTTAGAAGTACCCTTCGATACTTCAGGCTATATCTTGTTAAAACTCATCAACACATAACATTGATTTATCATAAATGTGGATAACAACCCCTAGGCTATCACAACGGATCTACATTGATCTAAGTGTGAAGGTAACAAGATCAATTGTCAGCCTATTAACCTAATTTAATCTAAAATAGAGATGTGTATATATCACTGCTGTCATTATGATCCATTATTATTTCAAGGGATGATTTATTAGTACTTTGCATAAGTTACATTAGTACTAAGAAAACACTGTTAAAAGTTAATTTAATTCCTTCACATAATCAGATAAGCGGATCGAAATTGGACATAATCAAATAATATCGGTTATCCGAGAACCTGGTGGTACCATTATTTTGTTTCGAATGAACCAGTAATATTGTATGAGTTTCGAAAAGCTTGTACTTCAGATTTCTTGTCAGGAGCAGCGTTGCCTCCCTACTACAATTGTTGTGTTTTTACTACACTTTTTTTCAAAAGCACTCTCTACCTACGATCAAAAGAACTCTTGAAAGACTTAGAGGGAATTTTCGAGCCACCCGCAAAATTAATAAACTTTACACACAAATTCAATTACCACAATATAAGTCTATATAAAAAAATGTACCTTAAATGTATATTTTTGGTTTGTAAAGATGTAAATAGTTTATTTATTATCACAAACGAATTTTTTATGAGTTGTGTAGACAAATAGTTTTTTATACCTATGTATGTACATAATATATTTAAAGTAAATTAAAGGATTAAAAAATTTGTAAAATTATTTGGTTTATTTTTTACTACGTTTCTACTACACTTTTTTTTCCTAAACACTACACTTTCAATCAGTTGGTGGGCAACACTGGTCAGGAGTTTCAGCTAATTTATTTCGGTAAATCGAAGTGGAAGCTGTTTCCGAGATTAATTCTTTGTCGCATATCCACCAAAGCCTTAGTGGAGCTAATATTAAGTATGAGTAAATTGAACTTTTAAAATACTTTCAAGTTGTTGCTATTATTAGTGACGTTTTGTCTTAACCGGTGGCCAGTTATACGTTTGTGGATATCATGCACTAGATCTTGTCCTCCATTCCTTTAGGACCAACATGTTTGGCAAGTTCTTCAATTGTGAAAGACTATTGCGGAACATTGGGAACGGCGGAAATCAATACTGCCCGCATATCCCAATAAATAGACAGTTGTGTTGAAGAAATCACTATCATCCCCTCGTCAAAGCCCTACGTATGTCTGGAATAGTTCGAAGAAGCTTTTCCCTAGTTCCTCATTCCACCGCGTATTCTGGATCAGCTGGATCAATTTTCGCGGAACCGAGAGTTTGGCCACATCCATAAAGAGCTCCTGATAATGAATCCTATCGTATGCGATTTAGTACTCCTTCGCATAATGGTTAGTGCGTTTTACTGTCATGCAGAAGGTCTTGGGTTCGATTCTCAGCCGTTGCAAAAAAGTTTTTCAAGGGTGTACTGCCGCTTACGAGTTTCTATTGTCACGAAAAGTGCTGCTCATTCGCTATTCGGAATCGGCTGAAAATTGTAGGTCCCCTCCATTCCTGGCAAATACACACCCAGGAATGGTTGAGAGTTGTAAGTTACTAGGTCCTGGTTCTCTTCGAGCTGTTGCACCACCAAATTTATTTATATATTTATGTGACTTTGAAGTCGATTCAAAGATGATGATTCTCGCCTTCAAATTCGGTTATCCTTTCCAGTATCTGCCTCAGTTTGAATATTTGGTCTACGGTCGATCTGCTGGGTCCGATGCCACGATAGTTCTTGACGATTGCATTGCCAAACTGATTTAGAAGTTCATGTTGCACGTTGGGTAGGATCTTGAATGCACCAATAACCAGAGATATGCCTCGATAGATCTTACAAGGCATAAGATAGTGTTTTCAGTAACTCGGAGTTAACTGGTTTCTTCTTTCAGAATTCCTGCTGGCTTGGCGATTCTTAAAACTTTTTCAAACACCAGCAAATCTCTTCCCTTTCATCAGCAAAATGTTTGTCACGCAGAAAATTCATCCTCATTTTGACATTAAAGGAGAACATGGGCGCATCAAACTTGTTAGACGGCACTGCCCTCCATTACCTACCACTGAATTCTAAGAGCATTTTTTCGTATGCTTCTTTCATAATGGCCAAACTTGCTGTCAGTCTATAGGCTAAGTGGCAGTAGTTACGCGTGCTAGGCTCAGAGCGGGCATATTGCCAACAGCTCACATTTTTGATTTACCCGTTCATTTTTTTTTGGTGAATGCTTTTTTATTGGACCATGCCAAATGTTTTTATTGCCTCTTGTGTGCTGACAGCTGGGGGTGATGTGACATGTAAGTACCCACCATAACTCCGCAGTTACCCCCTTCTCATTCGTCATTTATTTAGGTGATTGGTATAAAATACTATTTATATGACAGATCTGTCCATGCAGCTCAATGAGTCCCAATGGAAATGTTAATTATTTACTATAACGAGTCGTTGATTGGTTAAGTGGTTGTTGGTTAGATTGACTTTCAAAATAAGGACTGGCCTTAAGTAGAATGACATTTTAAAATAAACTGTCATGAGTTCATAAATGGCTAAAGCAGGTTCATATTACGATGATAGTTTTTATTATTTAAAAGAGCTCGATGGTTTTGTTTTAGAAAGGTTTATATATGGAGTTCGAAGGCTAAGAAATTAGGACGAAGGAATTCTGCCAAAAAATGAGTTATTATTCGAACTTTCTAAGCTTTCCTTATCAAACGATCCTTGCTTTTTCTAAGTGATGTTCTACAATGTGTTGCCTCATGAGTATTATGTAAAAAGGAGTTACCTACGTTAAGGTGCTTCTTAGGTCTTTTCGTATTTATATTTACCTCACAGCTTTGGTTTTGGCACCTAACTCACGTGCCTCTGAAATAAATTATGCTTTCAGTTTGTACGAAACTACATAGTTCTATCTATTTTTTGTCTTTTTTTTTTTTTGAAAAAAAAAAAATACTTTGTCTTATAATGCGTAACTAATTCTAAGGGTACTCGCATTCTTTGAAATTATACTTAAGAATCTTATCACGTATTAAAGCAAATAAAATTCTTTTGTAGTAAATGACAAGTTTTACCTTTCAAATAAACAAATTCATCCCGTAAGGTATTTTAAATCTCAACCAAAAGTTGCCTATCTTCATCGAGGGGAAGGGAGAATTTGTGAAATATTTTCTAGTTTTTTTTTTTTCTTTTTTTATTTTGTTTATCGTTCGGGGCACTTGGTGATGTTTGTTCATTTAAATTCTTAAAGAGTGTTGCACAAGTGAGTCTAATGAACTCCAAAAGCAAATAAAGCCTACATAGAAACGCTATTAGCACTGCGACAATTTCTAAGAAATAACTCTTCTCGGTGCATAATAAGTGCTTGAGACTGCATTAAGAAATGCGTGCATACCTACTTGGAGTTTGGAGATACAACATGCATGCGTATTGTAGATACGGTGACCGTACGTCCTCTTTTTTTTTAAGGGCAGTCTTTCTTTTCTTTTGCAATTGTGTCTAATTCAAATTGAATTTCTGTTTATATTATTTTGTATCAATTTAATATTATATTTTAAATATAAGACGCACCCACCCACTTTTTTGTTTATAATGTGATGTTTAGACAATTTTTTGCTTTCTGAAGACGCGATAGAATAACTAAAGGCAACCATTAAAACGCTATGCTTGAGATTTAGTGACATGTAGGCTCGAATCGGTTGACATCGTGGGATGATTGAAAATCACATATTCTGCCTGACTAAATGTTATTTTTAGACTACCGAAAAGGATCTTAAATGAAATTTCTTCCTCATCCAATAATAATAGAGCATCAGGAAGGCAAACAAAAATTTTATATATGCTGCAAAGAAATGGTAAATGTAAGGTTCCAAGCCTTACATTTACCACTAAAGAAATTGAAATCTAATATAATAAAACTGGGGGAAATAGGAAAAAAGGATACTGTTGTGGTAGAGAAAAAAAAATCTGTTTCATTTTGCTTTGATATTTTAATTTAATGTCTAAGTTCATTAAGGTACAATTGTCAAGAGACTTCTCAAAGCAGTTTCTTCAGATTTATTAACCATTTCTGCTGATGAAGCATTAGTTTTAAGTATAGATTAAAAGTTATACACTCATCAATACGATATCATTCTTTTCATCAAAATAAATAGTAATGTTCCAAATTTACAAAAAGAATGTGACAGAATTGTTTACTGTATATGATCTACAGACTTTGTGCGTCTATGATTGGTTCAAAATTAAGTTTAAAGTTTCACTGAAGTCCTTAAGCCTTGTTCCAAGGAAGTATCGTTGCTATATAAGATGGTTTGTTATTGAGCTCAACAAAAGTCAATGAAACAAAAGCTTACTTCTGGAGATGGCTTTGATGAAAAGTTATTCAGTATTTACAAGTTGCACAAGCAAATGCATTTTTACAAAGCAGATCTAAGGAAAAATCCAGCTCAATCTTTAACAAGGTACTCTCGTCCTAAAACTAAAACAACAAACTAACTTAATAAGAGGAAAAGTTGATTTTTTTAATTGAAATTTATTTTTATTCCTACAACTTTTACAGGTGGTTTTTACATGCAAATAAAAATTAAGAAATTCTTTGTTTAAAAATACATTTAGTAAAAAAAAGTTTTAAACTTTTATTTGCAAACATTAGAAACTTAAATTCCAGAAATTGGTCTAGTTAAACAAATATTTTCAGAAATTTTTTGAAAAAAAATATTGCAGGCTATAAAAATAATTGTAGTTAAATTTCATTCCTTATAGTTCATAATTGACCATAAAAAAATGCAAAAACAATTTAAAGCTTAAGCGATATTAATTTAATTCCGCTAGATGAGAAATATCTCATACTGTGCTATGGGTGCTATGGCCCTCGCCAATTCCACCATATTGAAATATGCCAATTGATCTATAACTCCTAAGCTTTTGGTTGACTCGGCCGATTTTCTTTAACCCTAGAACCCTACCCGCAGTGTGCTGTATTTAATTGATAGTATTTTGATAGTATTTTTTAAACAAGTGGGAGCACAGGTTCGTTATTTTTTCTATTCTCTTTTAAGTTTCTATAAATTTTTATGATTTTCTATTTAATTATTTAATGAAGTGAATAACAATTTTTTTTTAAATGTTAAAAGACTTGTATTTAAAGAAATATCTCGAAATAAAAACCACGGCACCCATGGGTAGGAAAAGTTCACTACAAATATGGGTAGGGTTCTAGGGTTAAACTTGCCATACGATTTTTTTTCTTCGAAATTCTATAAATAATTTTCTTTCTAAAAAACTGTTCCACATATTTAAGAAAATCAAAAAAAATTCCTTTAGTTAAACTAGGTAATGCTTGAAAACAATCATTTCCGAAAAATGGTTATCAATGGTAACCCCCTTGGAAATTTTTTTTTTTTGTTTCTGGTTTTATCAAAAATGGTACAATCGCTTTTGATTATTTTTTCATGCGAAAACTCCCCAAATTTTAAACAGAATTGTTTATTCAAATTTTCAAAACACAATTTTTTGGATTTAAAAAAAAATCGAAATTGTTTTTTAAGAACTTAATACATATTTCGAAAACACAATTCTCGATTTTCTTAAAACTTGACAGTTAAAAGTTTTTTACTACAATCTAAAAGATGTGTGAAAAAAAATTGTACTTTTTCTACAAATAACGGGACCCATAATACAAATGTTAAAAAATCATTTTCTAAAGTCGTATTTTTCTCGAAAACCGCGCCTAGAATTTTGATAAAATTTGTGTTCTTTCGATTAACTTTTGCCATCTATAATTTAATAAGAAAAAAATAGAAATTAGGATATTACTGACTGTACCTACCATAGAACCATTTTTTCTAATTTTGAATTTCTGATTATAAACATAACAGTTTTCAATGAAATTTTTTATAGAGAAGCTTCTAAATATTTTTTTGAATTTTAGAAAGAAAAATCAATCGAAATCTATATATATATATATGCTTCTTTTTTTTAAGAAACCGATGCAACGACTTATAGTTTTTGTTCTTGGATAAACTAATATTTGCATATTGACATAGCATCCTGTTTAAAGCTTCATTTACTAAGGAAGTTAATTTAGCCAATTAAAAAATTAATTTTATGGTTATGAATATTTTTCTTGAGTAACATAATTTTTTTAAATTTCTAGTCTTTTAAATTTTTTCATTTGGTTTTTAGTTCTTTACTTTTGGCTCGTTCTCTAAGATGTTATCTTAAATTGTTCCCTTGATAGAAATTTTAGAGAACTGAATTTCATACATTTTGATATATTTCTGAAGTTAATATGATATTGCATTCCAAAGTTACAGCTCTGAAAAGGAAGTTGCGTAGTTCTAAAAAAATTTCAAGAACTAATCGTTCACTCGTCTTCAAGATATTGATTTAAAAAAGATTGATTTTTTTTTGTCAAAAACCCTAAAACTACTTTTTCAAAAAATTTTATATAAAATTATTCAATTTCATTTTCAATTTTTTCTTAAAATTTTGTTTGACCAATATGTAGTCCATGCCCGTAATAGTACACTTATTTTTTTTTTTCAAAATCGTTAAAGCCGTTTTCGAGAGAAATAAGATTTTACATAACGTAGATTCTAAAAGTTCTTATTTTGAATAAGAATTTGGTGAAGTATAATTTTTAGATTCTATGAATAATTTAAAATTTGGAATTCAAGTTCAAGAACAAGTATTTTTGCTAAAATGAGACTAATGATATTATAATTTCATTATTTCTTATATTCGAATCCCAAAACAAAGTGCCTTAATTTAAAATGATCCATAAAAGCTAACAAAAAAACAGATGATTTTTTAAAAGGCTTCAGAATCGGACTTTTTAGATTCTTTGTTTTAGATTTATTTATTTTTTCCTCCAATCACGTGTCCGGGATTTAACAAAGATATTAGTAACGCTTTAATATTTGTAAAAAATATTTAACTCCAAATCTTTTGTAATAGTGTACACAGTCAGTTGTATGCTTAATGTTTATACTTATCAAGTCCACTTTAAGAACAATCTACTATTTTACTTTTAATTTCTCTGATTTGAAAAAAAAAATCCTATTTGGTCACCGTGTGCTTTAGACGGCTATCTTCTTTAGATTGCAATATTGCTTGATCCACATAATGCAGTTTTTCGCTAGGATTTTCAATTCGATATGACTACACTTTAACAGTTGCCGAGTTGCCGCCACAACTGTCTAATAATTAATTGATAATGTTTTTGAATTGCAAATCGTGTTTAATTTAAAGATTAAGCGAACACAACGTTGACGAGTTTTTTTTTTTCATTTAATATTTACAGTTACTATACATCAAATAATTTTTTCTTATATAAAATTTTATGTACATACGAGTACCTACCTACTACAACTTGTACATATTGTATCTTGAACACAAATTTTCGTGTTTAATTTTAAATCTCAAACTGATGTGCAGCTTAATCTTAACCGACTACTTTTTGTGGTTTCTTGTACAGGAAATAAGTTGATAGAGACTTTGAGTGAGTGAGTGATTGATTGATTGAATGATGTATACTTCTTGTCTGACACAATCTTACAATGGTACAAAAGGTTTAAAACATCAAAACGAAAAACACTGTATTTTGCATTTCAAAACATTTGCCGATATGAAGTAATTTTTTTTTAAATTAAATGTTGAGTAGTTCAGCTCAAAAAGGGAATTTTAAAAGCTTTTAGCATTAATTAAATCCTATCAACAAAATTTACAAAGCTACAACTATTTACCTACATACACATTGGTATGGAAAGTTTGTTTTTAGGCCAAAAGATTCATGCACCAGTCTATGTACTCGTTCAAAGAAAAGATTTAAGTATTCATAATTATTACCTGACTGTGTATAAGCAAATCAAAAATGTGTGCATAATGAAGCTGCCCTATTTAAAATGAGTATGAATAAAGGTTTGCAAGGCTCTCATTTTGGTTTGGATTTGGTGATAGCTTTTTTCTGAATTCGTTAAAGTTTCCGATTACGATGGAATTCGTGATAGGACAGAATATTCATATGATTGGTATAAACATTAAACTGCTCTGCTGATTAAAAAGCTTCATTGGTACGAGTGTATACTACACGAATTATGAGTTGATAAGATGAAAATAAATGAAAAATTACTGGATGGTATAAATATAAACATTACTAATATTTTATATAGTAACTATTATTTCGATGCATAATTTTATTACAGTCACATTCTACGTAGCGATGTTAGTTTAGCGAATGCCCACCATTAGCCTGCAACATAAAATATTTTTTTTTATTTTGATTTGTATTAACTGTTCTCCTTACAAGGTGTATAAATAAACTTTTAAAACGCTCTTAATAATTATTTTAGTAGGAGCTTGATTGGAATAAACCGAACCAAAAAATGATGAAATACGCTGAAAAGATTTAAAAAATTAGTTATGTCTAACTGGTATAAACATTAAACCTAGCTATCTACAATTCTACATAATCAAACTGTTTTTGCATTTTTAGCGAAGATTTTTTATGGGTAAACATCATAGAAGGTACTTTTCAGCATAATATTTAAATATTTGATAGCTGATTGGTATAAACTGACCTTAAGTGCATAGTAATATATGTATTAAGTTCTGATATCAAGTTATTGTTATTTATTTATTCCTTTGTGTTTTTAATTTCACCTAATTCCGGCTACATCCAGCTTAGTCTTGATCTAGTCTTGCTAACATCGTGGAACGTGAGATCTTGAGCAATTATTTTTTTTAGAAATGTACTCTAATCTAATGAATTGGATTTGAGTTGTTTCATAAAAAATTAATTTGAACTTAATTAAATCAATTTCTTTTTGTATATTTTAGACTTCAATCTGTTGAATTTAATTTTCATTTCTAGAATCTTATATGTTAGAAATAATATTTTATTTATACATTTTACATTTCAGAATAACTTGAACAATAATTTCAATAGAATTATTTTCACAAACAGTGAAGTCTCTCTACGTTTTAATTAAAAGAACAAAAAGTGAATGCAGCCCGCTGCGATTAAATCGCACGAAGTTCGTTTGGTGGTTCCAGGTTGTAATGTGGCCCTTTCTTTACAAAACAGTTTTTTGTTATGCAGATTTGGAATCCAATATGCATTTTTTTTTAAATACATTTTACCCAATATCTCGAAAATAACTGAACTTACAGGAAATTTGTGAAAATCTTTGTATTAAAATATTAAATTATCTTTGTGTCTTAAACACAACATTCTAAAAAAGATTTATACTTTCAAGATGATACAACATACTTTTGGGAGATTTTGCTCTGAAATTAATATTTTGCTAAAAAATTTGTTCTACTAGATATCGGGATGATGTTTTTTGAAATGACGCCTGAAGCACTACACTTATAGCCGTGCCAAATTCTAGACTTCTGGCCAATTGAAGTTCATTTGCGTCCTTGGGCCAGTTAAATTAATCTTTTGATGCAGCTTTTATGGGGATAAAAGAATTTTAATATGAATCTTCTTTTATATATTTTTTTAGCACAAAATTTTATTTCAGTAGTTAGAAAAAACCGAAGTAAAATTGTTGGAGAGTGCCTTAGTTAGGTAGGTAGAAATGGCGGCCAACGGCAGTCTAGCCCTGTGGCTGAAGTGCGCCATTTTGATACCATAACTCGTATGAACCTGTGGATGAAATTGATATGGGAAATTTGGACATTCTCACGGAGTCATCCAGTTTTGATGTCTTTTATTCTGTGTTTTATTTTGCACAATCATTCGGAAATTGGATCGCGCACTCAACCGGACCACCACACTCATCCCACACTGTTTACACTGTGTCAAGCTAGTTAGCTTGTTCACTGGTACTGAAAAAGTGGCCAATTCGATTGAGGGATTATGCGGGCCCTCGCACTGTAGGCCACCATCAAAGCCTTCAGTCTGCTAGCTCGGGATCTAAGGAATCAAACGGTGGGCATGGCACAGAAGTAACCAAAAAGAAAAAAAGTCTTTGATCTTCATTTCCGAAAGTTCTTTAATATCGTCTAAAATGCCCTTCCTATCTTTAGGCTCTAAATTTGACCAGAGAATGGGATTAGCAGAGGAATTGAATGACTGTTTCCTTTTCCCGCTAGTAGACACAGCTATGATGGTGAGTATTGTGAGGAATGACTGGCTTCGATGCGTGCTCCTCTATCGGCTAGTGTCCGCTACCAGGTAGCTACTATCCTGGCTATTTCTTGCCTGGGTCTGCATAACAGATCAAGTATTCCTGATTTAGTGTAGGTGGGCAAAATCTTTCTAGATATAATGCAGTAAGTTAAACTGCTCTAGCTGCGGATTGATTCGCTAAGAAAAACTGAGAGAATTTTGCCCTTCATAACTCCGAGCAGAATGTCTTTTCGCAAGTGAGTTATGAAGGGCTGATACTTGCCTGGCCTTGCATGCTTTCCTAATAGCCAGTAATTCAGCTTGAAAAACACTAGCAAAGTCGGGTAGCCTAAATGAACCAACACCACACTCCTTCTTTGAGCTAGTAGTAAAGATAGTTGTGTCCAAGTCTTTCGTTACAGAGTCATCATTTCAGTCCTTTCTTGGCTGGAACATAACCTTAAAATTTTTACTAATGCCCGTTCTAGGGCTGCAGTAGTCAATAAGATCTCTATTGGAATCAACTCCTTAATATTGCTTTGTTTGGCAATTCAAGAGTTCGATTCATTTAGTCTTAACTTTAATTTGATCTTGTAAGAAACAGTATAGTGGATGAGAATGTGAAATTTTTTATTAAATCTACCCTAGGGCGTAGTTACGAATAATTCAAAACTATACCCCATTGTTAACTGGACCAATTTTTTGTATGCGAAGATGTATGGCGCTGTAAGCCATACTACAACGTATTTGTATTTTCTTCATTAATCTGAGAAAAATATTAAATCATTAAATCTCTATCTATTATCCAAAGAAAAATATGTGTCCGAAATGTATCAATTTAAAATATCTGTCTAGAATGAGAGATTTCACTGTATAGCCATATTAAAACACTTGCACCTGCTGCTATTCTATCTGTCTTAATTTTAATAAAATAACATTCCGCTTATTGAGTGTAGTTGGCTCACTCTATTCGCTGTCATTACAATTACTATATCCCGACATTACAACAACAAAACCAACGATATTATTATTGCCTATAATATCTGCTTCTGACCATTTGCCATTTCAGTAAATAAATAATCAAAGAGGATATTTAATTTGATTACCCCCCGAGTGTGTGTCTGTATATAGACCCAGAGCTGCAGATACAGATTCAATCATTTTATATGTTAGTTCTATTAAAAGTTAATTTTAAATTGCCCGGCCGCCAGTAGGCCATTTGGCATCGAGACTTGGTACAATAAAAATGCCATGCTATTACTATGACAGGGTATAGCAAAAATAGTGACCATCCGAATGTACGAAGAAAAAGTCAGAGACAACGGACGACACGAAGATGCAATTTTCGCTGAGTTGCTAAATTTAAATTGGCAGGTGCGTGTGCTCCTTCGTGGAATATACGGACACGTACATATATCTTCAAAATGGGGCGGGGATATTTTTGTGAGAAACGGAAACGGTGAATGAACAATAATTGCATTAAACTACTATGCGATTATCATTCACAATCACAACATAGTTCAGACGCTGCGCTGTATGTAAATGTTGGATTAGCCTCTTGGAGCCTCTTCTGGTGAGCTTCGGGCCTAAAGTTATTTTTCTCAATTTCTTTTTCCTCAACCAGTCCCAATCCAATGATGAGACAACACTTCATGCGTGTCAGTATGTTAGTATGAATCTTCGCCATTCTTCAAGTCAATTAAAGTCATCACTCAATCAAAATGCAATTTCCCCACAATTAAGCTGATTAATTTCATATAAGTAGAGCAAATCATTTATAACATGCTGTCTGTCTGTTATATGTAAGTGAAAAGTGATGGCGTTACGGGAAGGTTACTCGGTAAAAGGTGATTCGGTGGTGACGACTGGGGGGTTACGTACGTTTAATACCACATCTGGGTGGAGTTGTTTGCGCCACCCATTGAGGTGTGGAATTGCCCGCAAAATAGCTTCATTCACAATGAAAGATATCTTAAACATGCGGTAAATGTTGACGGTAGCGATGATCGAAGAATGAAACAAAAATGCAACAAAGTGAGCAAGGGAAATTCTTTTCGACAAACCTGACGGTTGTGATGGTGTAGTTAATTGCAGGATAAAAATGTTAAGATTCCTTTTTTGTTGCTGGGAGATCCATCACAGTTGATATACGTATCTATATTTAAAAAATAAAAACAAGGAACTTAACTTTCTTTTGAAATCCATCGCAGATGTGAAATTTGTAGGAGAAGTGATCATCGGTCTCTGAAGACTTATACCGACTTGCAAAAATGAATTGTAGGTATTCAATATTCGATAACTATTCAAGAATCATGAAAAAGCCGCTTAGAAGACTCATTCACTAAAATTCATTAAAATGCTCAATTTCAACTGGAGGTATTTAAAAGGAGTTTTAGAGAAATACCTTTTCCAGGTTTCCTTTAAATTTCCAATTTTTCACTTTGAGAAATACGAGTATTTGCGAAAAACTATTGAAGCATTCAGATTCACACAACAAAAAATTCGAAGAGATAAATTTCACTCTGCTAATGATTTTCAATCTTAGGCCATTTATCAATTTTCAAACTTCAGTCACTCCCTATATCTATAAAAAAAAACATCACTATCCCATAACTATGTGAAGAGGATTAGCATGACATCAACATCGCTTGTTAAAGGCAACCTTAATCCAAGAACATTAACGACTTCAAATAAATTTGTACGTGTGAAGTTTTGTTCGAAAAATTTGTCATTTCGAACTTACAATAAATGTGTCTTTTGTGAAGCTGACTTTTGCACGTGTTTGAGAAATGTTTGTAATTAATTGGCTGTTTCCGTTGGTTTTTGGCACAAGACTTTTTATGTAGAAAAGTACATGCAGGCCTATTTTTTTTTTAAATATTTCTAAGTTAGAACTAACTTGGTAACATCAAGGAACGTTCCTTTTTTTTTTATATAATCTACCCGCGCTCAAGGGATTATGATTAACCTTTAAATGTTTTAACACAGCGTGGGCGTGAAGTCAATGAAGAGAAAGAAGGATAGGAACTATGTGTGGCACGATGTTCTTAGACTATTGGTGGTTGTCTTAAATATTTTTATCTCCAGGGATGGCGGCTGAGCTAAAGCAGAAAAATGCCGTGTCTTATTTCTATGTCGCTTATAATTCACATTATTTTATTCGTGTTCATCCTTGTTGGGCATACTAGTTTAACTCAATTACATGTTGTTAGTGTTATACCTGAACAAAATGTAGTGAGTAAACCAGCAACCCATTGATGACAATTCTTAGAAGGTGTTTTTAATGGAATTAAAACGACATAGACGACGGCAGGGATCGAACCCCGTGATCATGAGGTTGACAGGCGAGCACACAACCATCGCGCCACGGCCACCCCCTATAGAGAAAATCTTATTAGATAGGTTAGGTTATGTAGGTTAGAAGTGGTGATAATACGGCAAAGCCTAGGCTGAACCGGCTCACTACGTTGAATATGAATCTGATACCTAGGAGGCATATCGTAGAAGGGGTCTTACAAAGGTAATATAAAGGGACTGGGTGACGTTTGGGATTTTAAAATTCTTCGGACCAGCGTTTGGAATTAGCTTTGTTGATAATACTGCTAATATGTTCACGAAAGTTAAGTTGACAGTGGCAAATAACACCAAGGTCATGGATGGAAGTGATACTGGAAATTAGTTGATTCAGGTAGTGACGTTGTGGCAAGGGCGTCCGCTTACGAGAGTATGTAATGGCTTGACGTTTGCGTACATTAAGCTCAAGAAAGTTCTGTTGACACCAGGTTAAGAAGTTATTAAGGTCTTCCTGTGGCGATTGAGCACCTGAAATGGAAACAAATTGTTTTGAGATGCCCACATCATCAGCGTAAATCTTAAGGACAGATCCTGTAAGAATAAGTTCAACATCATTAACAGTTAATAGAAAATTAAAGGCCCAAAGTGGTTTCCTTGTGGGACACCTGAATTTGAATATATAGGTTTGGAAGTGCATGAACTAGAAATGACCTTATATTGACGATTGTTGAGACACGACTGTATCTAGGATACAAAACAGGGGAGGAAAACCATATGCTTTTAGTTTAAAAACAATGGCGCAAAATTTTAGTTAAATTAGTACGATGTTAAAACTGTTTTAGTATGAAACTAGGTTAAAACAACGATTTTGCAAATTTTAATAGAATATAGCATCATATTTTCTCTACACTTTTATTAAAGTTAAAATCATCGAATACCTACTTTATTTTTTTAGTATCGTGCTAGCTTCATATAACTCTTTGACATTTGCAAACATCAAAAAAGGTTTGTGTGCTTACTTTTTTACACGAAATGTCATTGTTTTAGGTGTGTTCAGAAGCAATTTAATAAGAAAATTCTTTTACTACGATACTTGTTAGAAAATGTTTAAAATTAAGAATGAGTTAGTAAACTACTATAAAGTTAGCAAATTGTTAAGTAGTATCATACTAATAGTACCTTAATAATAGGCTGTTTAAAATTTTGCGCCAGTAATTTCATGGGAGATTTTATCGAATGCTTTGCTGAAATCCGTTGCAATTGCATCTACTTTATGGGCAGATTGCAGAGCACATAAAGTCTTGGAAACAAATTCTGTAAGATTTGTGATTGTTGATCTAACTCTTAGAAAACCATATTGTTTCGGAGAAAATAGTTGTTCACAAAGAAGAAGCTTATTTTGCTCCTATGGGTTTCCATTGCATTGTTGCCCGTTGGGACTCCAATTAAGATGGATAGTTGAGGCTTGCTTATCTTGAGCAAATATTCTGTTTTTTTTTCCTCGAAATATTCGGCCATAAGATTCCCCAGCTCAACAATCTATTAGGTTTGACTCAATAGTGATTGAAGAAATAACTTTAATGACATCGATATTTCTGTTCACTAATTCATAAGAGGCAAAATGTCTTACGGCTTCGCAAACTACAAGCAATTCCATTTGGAATACACTGCAAAAACTTGGAAGCTTTATTGATCTGTTATCTAAGTAGATACCTGACCATATCCCCTTCTATATCTTGAAAGCGTCCATAAAGACTGAAGTATGATTTGCATTAAAGAACTGGTTTTCATTCATAATTCCCTTGTTGGGTTAAAATATAAGTCTATTTGAATGACTTGGTTTTTTTTGGTTTGGCCGTAGTGCCCCCTCTTCCAATTATTACACTGTTAAAGTCTTAAAGCACTCAAACATATCGACCGGGGCTAGTGACATTGAAGTTTCCATGGCTAATGTTGTTCCAATACACGCATGTCCTTGAATTTTTGTAATGTTAATTTCGATTGGTTTTCTTATCTGTAAGGTGTAACGAACCCTACTCAGGTCTTGACCTCTCCTTCCCTTACCACCATTACAACCACTAGTTACAGGACCCAGAGGCTGATCCTGGCAGCAGGATGAAAAGGGTGTCCAGTCCACAGTAGCATGGCATGCTTGCATAAGCACGATCTAGCTCGCCGATGGGGGGGTTCTTGCTACCGCAGCACTGGACGGGGTTACGATTTCATGCCGAAATGTATGAAAAATCAACGGAAAAAAAAAATGGTGACCCGAATTTGTCCACGTATTTGGGAAGTGATTCCTATAGAGGGGGAGGGTCTTTGATGGAGGTGACCCTCGGAGGTTTTGCCCACCCTTGTATCCGACGGATACCACTATGGCTATTGCTACCTCCTGATTATGCAGTAGCCCCTAACCGGATAGATGTTCCAGCTTACCAGGTCGTAGTCTTCACCATCGTGTCACCCCACCTCTGACTCAGGTTTTAATGCTTCATGCTATTCTAAATAGAAACAAAAAGCCAAAAAAAAGAATTCTTCTTCCCATTAACTAATCCAAATTGACACTCAATCCATACCGCTCAATGGACGATAAAAAGAGGGAAGTTCATTTGAGGTACAAGTTTATTAAGGGCGAAAAATAACAATACTGTCATAGTGGGTCTAGTTTAAAAAAGTTAAAATTCAAAAATTGTAACACTTATTTGCATATTTTAAATTTAATTTGAAAACAAAAACTATTATTAAATTCGATAATAAGAATATGTATACTTTTTATTGTTGCCAGTTGGCAACCATGTAATGAAGTTTATATTAAAGGCTTTTTATTTTATTACTATGGTTATTAAATTTCATAAAAAAAAATTGTTCGATTAATGACCATATACAATTTAAGGTCTACATCAAATCGTTGGCAACCATGAAAGAGTTTTAAAAATGTTTTAATATTTTGTTCGTCTTTATTTTTGTATGTTTATTTGCTAATAACCGTGGCCAAAAAAAATACCAAGTTGAAAATTTGTCTTATATGTTTTATTTTGATTTTTTTTTTTTTGAAATATTATCCAAAGCATCTCTTTTTAAATACTGCTATTTAAATGAGATTTACTATTCAATTTCCTTTATTTTTTTTTCTCTTTTCTTTTATAAACCCCTTCCCCCAAATGTCACATCAAAACAAATTAAAATATTGATTTTGATATCAAATACAATTAATTGACTTACTTAGATTCCTTAAAGTTGCCGCCAATGTAGTGCACCACCTTGGTTTCCTTCCTTTTTTTTTTTTATTTATTATCACTGAGGAATAAACAAATTAAGAAAAAAACAAATATTTTGATAGGTTTTGATGACAGGGGTAATCACTTTCTTTTAATCTATTCATATTTATTTCCTTTTTTTTTTCTCGATTAATTTTAAAATTCTTTCAGGTAGGTACAATTAATTTTCAATCAATTTTTCTTTAATGATTATTCATAAGGCCCACACTATTTTTTTTTTATAATTTCCCTGTGTTTTTTTTTCTTTTTTACTATACAAAATCTTACAATTTACACGTATGCATCACATCAGACAAGGCAAGATACAAGGTACAATTAGGAAAAACGGGTAGGCACACAGAAATTCGAAAGGTAGGGAGGTGAGTATCACAAGGGAGAAATTTCACGGGGTTGTTCCGGTTGATGATCCTCCAGGTAAGTAAGTACAATGAAGATTCGAACGGAAGGGGGTCCTCATCGCAGGTAAGTACGTAGGTAGGTAGTGTTTTTTTTTTTTTTGTAATTTATTTTCAGATTTTTTTTTCTTTTGTCAGGTAAGTATCACTAACTCTTTTCTAATTTCTTTTTTTTTATTAATTTTTCCCTTTTTTTCCTTTTTTGAAGGTAAGTCAACGTTTTGTAATTTTGTTTTATTTTATTGATTTTTTATATTTTTCTTTTTGCAGGGTAGGTATTCATAAATTTATTATTTTAATGTTTAATTAGGTTGGTCTTTGAAACACTCTAAATGTATTATATTTTACTATTTTTGTTTTCTTTTAAAAAATTTATTTAGGTAATTTTTAATTAACTTTTTTTTTTCTTTTTAATTAATTTAATTAATAATTTAGGTAATTCATCATTTGTTTCGTTTTTTTTCTTTATTGACTTTAATAATAATCGCGTAATCCTCATATAACGAAGGGATTAACGAGAGGCCGAACCGCACTGCTTTATATTCCAAGATCAACTGACTATCTCTTAACTAATTATCCTAACTGCAGGTTCTAACTTTCTTCACTCTCACTCTTGCGGGATAATCGTACCACCTACGAAGCGGTCATTTCCTACAGTTCGAGGTCGTGGTATATAAATCGTGCCACCAAATCTATCAGTTAGACTGAGTTATGTACCTATATATATTATGTATCCTATTGTGTATCGTGTACATAATTTTTTTTTTGTCTCCTCTGTTAAGCGGCGGTTTGGTACAGAGACCAAAAAAAAAGAAATACTTATGTAATGAATTTAGGTGTTCATTATTATCATTGCATTATTTTGTGTTTGATATTTATTATTATAGTCTGGGCTATAAAGATCATTATTTTGTTTTGTTTATTTTATTCAGTTAAATATTATTAGAGATTATTATATTAAGGTATTCTTATATTAGTTACTATTTATTTATTATTATTATGGGTAAGATTGCCAAGTTATTAAATTATTTAGAAAATTATTTTTTTTTTATATATATTGAGGTGCAGTTTCCTACAAAGCTTGTCCTTTTCAGGAGAATTTCTTCAAGTGAAAAGGAGAAGGGAAGAAACAAACTACTGACAATTCTAGGTGACGTTAGATTAAGGATAAGTTCGAACAGATATTTAACTATTTATTTTCCCTGAGCCGAGTTCTCATGCACACACTGAAAGCCGGGCATGCGTGCGAATTACTTTTTCAAATCTTTGCAATGGTAAACTCCCGCCTTCCTGCCATTTATGTCTTCAAGCTCATATAGGTTGTTCCCAATAACTTTGCATACCTTCATTTTTACGAACTTGGGACTAAGTTTCGCACAGAACCTCTTCGAAGCATCACTGGGGGCAAAATTTCTCCGAAAGACGATGTCACCAACGTCAAACTTTATTGCCTTGCTACGCAGGTTATATATATTTTCATACTGAGTATGTGCTTTTGCCAGGGAATTTTTTATGTAGGAATGCATAACATTCATTTGTGCCGCTTTGGACACAATGTCCACGTTCGCATTGTTTAGACCATCAAGCTTTCGAAGCAGTTGGTAGTCTGATCCGTGTTCCACACAACTTTGCCCAAAGAGTGCTTCGTAAGGTGATACGTTTATCGCCGAGTGTACTGTGGTGCGAAGAGCACTGGCTATGGACTGTAAGTGGGTATCCCAGTTCCTCTGGTCAGGTTCGATGTAAGAGCGTATCGCTGCGAGTAGGGATCGATTTACCCTCTCGCTAGCATTCGCTTGCGGTGAGTAAAATGCGGTTTTGACATGTGTTACACCAAAAGACTTCAAATATTTTTCGAATTCCCGACTGGTAAATTGTTTACCATTGTCGGAGAGGATTGTCTCTGGTACTCCAAAGATACCGAAGACTTGCTCCTGCAGGAACTTCACCACAGCGTCCGTTGTTGCCTTCCGGAGTGCCTTTACCACCACAAACTTGGTCAACTGGTCCAGCGCAATCACAATATGAGTATTCCCATCTCGAGATCTAGGGTATGGACCAAGAAAGTCGATGTATAACATCTGAAAGGGTCTTTCTGCCAAAAACGCTTTACCCATTGCAGGCCTTAGTGTGGCATTTGGGGCTTTCGTGGTCTTACAGATGTCGCACCTCCCAATGAAATATTTTACCTGGGCTGCCATGTTAGGCCAGAAGAATCGACGCTGCAATCGGAACAGTGTTTTTGCGATACCGCCATGCGAAGCTCTAGGCGGCTGATGCGCAAGAGCGATCAAGCGCTCGGTTAGCGATTGAGGAACCCAAAGCTTCCAAATAAGGTCGTCCTCAACAGGATTCCCTGTGCAATGTTTAATCTTCTTGTAGACGAAATTTTCCGACACTTGAAGATCAGGTAGCTTATCTTTTTGTTCTTCGATGCTGTCTATGAGCTTTCGGTATTCCATAGATTTAAAGCTAGGATCCTCAAGATCAATATGCAACACATCGCAAGGATCTGTCAACATTGAAACTTCGGAAATCAGAGCATCGACTCCATGTACTCGCGAAAGCGCATCGGGTACGACATTCTGAGATCCTTTTCGGTGCTCGATGGTGAAATCAAATCCCTGTAGCTTCAAGCTCCATCTCGCCAAACGACCGCTTAGATCTTTCTGGTTCATCAGCCACTTCAAACTCGCATGATCGGTGACAATTTTAAACGCATGTCCCTCTACATACGCACGAAACTTCTGAACTCCCATGACAGCAGCAAGACATTCACGCTCGGTCACACTGTAATTGCGCTGGGCCGAATTGAGCTTCTGTGAGTGGTAGTAAATTGGTCGTTCGTTACCACATTCGTCCAACTGGCTCAGCACACATCCGATACCGGTATCGGAGGCATCGCAAAGAATGATGAACTGCTTTGAAAAGTCCGGGTTAACTAGAAGCGGTGCGGTGGTTAGAGCCGTTTTGAGGTTGTTGAAAGCTTCAACCGCCTCGTCGTTGAAGATAAATTTCTTCCCTTTCTTCAACGTATCGGTGATGGGAGCCGCTAGAGAAGAGAAGTCTCTAATGAACCGCCTATACCATCCTGCAAGTCCCAAGAATCGTCGCACTTGTTTAGCCGTAGTAGGCGTGGGAAAATCTGAAATGGCCGTCACCTTATCTGGATCCGTCTTTAAGCAACCATCTCCAACAATATATCCTAGGTATTTCAACTCCTTGAAACAGAATTTCGACTTCTGAACATTCATAGTAAGTCCTGCTTCCTTCAGCCGCCCTGCCAAAATCTTCAACAGTTCGATGTGTTCTTCAAATGTACTTGACACGACCAACAGATCATCGAGGTATGGAAAGATTTTCTCTCGCAGATTATGAGGTACCACTTTGTCCATTAATCTGACCATGCGTTGTGGCGCATTACAGAGACCAAAGGGCATGACTGTAAACTGCAACAGGGGCATACCGGGCACAGTAAACGCCGTCTTTTCCCGAGAAGATTTCTCCAGCGGTATCTGCCAAAAAGCATCTTTCAGATCCACACTTGAGATGAAATGAGTATCTGGAAGACGCGATAGCAATCCTTCTATATGAGAGAGTGGATACGCGTCTTTCTTCGTCTTGGCATTAACTTTCCTGTAGTCTAGGCATAAGCGATTCTTGCCGGGCTTTCGCACTAAGACCACAGGAGAGCTCCACGCACTTGTACTTTCCTCGATAACTCCGAGTGTAAGCATACGATCCAATTCCTCATATAGAAGTTTCTGTACCGCTGGTGATATCGGGTAATGACGCTGCTTAATGGGCTCAGCATCACCTGTGTCGATGGTATGTACCTCTAGCGTAGTTTTTCCTAAGCCATGTACAGCTGAAGAAGGGAACAGGCTAATGGCATCTTGCAACCGTTCTGATTGTTGTTCGGTCAGCACGTGAGCATTAGGGTCAGCCTTTATCGGACAAGGAACTGAAGAAATTTCGGAGATCAACTGAGGAGCAATGTCAAAATCTTTCCAGAAGTTGATACCCAGGTACAGTTTCTGCTGCAAAGATGGAACCAGATACAGGGGAATGGTTTTCGTCCTCCCTTTGTAGGTAATCTCCACACAGATTCTGCCTACTATAGCTTGTTGCTTACCGTCAGCAGTCTTTACTTCGGAAGAAAATTTCGAGAAGTCTTGGCCATGTTTTCGAAGGAATTCAAAGCCATCTGCACCTAAACAGCTTATGCTGGCTCCACTGTCGAGTAATCCCAACAGAGGTTCTCCAAAAATGTGGACCGTGGCATAAGGACGGGGATCGTCTGAACTGCATAGTGTAGTGCCTTCAATGGCTTTGAAAGATTCTTTCTTATCACGAAACTTCTTCCTAAGCTTAGCCACCTTTACGGAAACGATGGTGTTTTGACTTCCAAAAATCCTTTTTCGGACTTCGAGGTAGTTTTGAAGCCTTTCGTGCAAGGTTTTCAGCGGTTTTCTGGGAGTAACAGGTGGTATATTTTCAGTTACCGTTGAGGTTTTCGGTCTGGACATGATCCTGACGGCTGGGACTGGAGGGATTGGCGAACATTTAGGTGCGGAATCGGTGAGGCTAGAGTGAGAAGGGGGAGCAGAAGAGTGTTTTTTTAGGATTCCGGGTTCTTCTCCAGAGAGCAATTCCCCCGGGGCTTCAAACTGCTCTTCTGCTCGTTTCCCGAGCAACGAGGACATTGGGGCGAGGTGGTGTTGTCCCAACCACACTTAAAACAGAAGAGTGACCTCTGAGGGTTCGGGCATTCGAAGAATGAATGACCCTTAGCCTTACAATTCCAACACATGTAATTGCGAGAGTCTCTGTCTTTTTGGGGGTGGAATGCCTCGAGCTCAGGAGCAAAGACGTCTTCTTCTCTCTCTGCAACAACTAGCTCGGAAACTGCACTTCTTCGGGGCGGTGGAACAGTTCCAGGTCTTGGTCTCAGAGTTCCGGCTTCTCGATCGAGGAGATACTTTTCTACTTTCCGACAGACATAAACCATATGGGTCAAAGTACGAGTGTCGTAAGTTATTAAGAGCATTCCCATTTGCCTTTTGACATTTGTCTTCAGCACCTCAATAATTTCAGCATCTGATTTCGGAATTCTCAGCATGCTGTTGAGTTTTTGAATGTCCGCGAAAAACTCGTCAAAGGTCTCGTTCTGCCCCATATGCCGGTCGTAAAGCTTTCGTGACAGCTCGGAGTCTGACTCCAAGCTCCGGAACTGCTCGATTAATGCATCTCTGAGTGCCAACCATGGAACTTCCGGATTACCTTTCAGGTAAACCCAAAACCATGTCTCCGCCGGTCCAGTAACAAAGTGGTGGAAATTTAGGACAATTTCGTCCCATGTTGCTCGGTTACCGGACTTCAACCGCTCCAGTCTGAATAAAAATTCGTCGACCGTCATTTTTCTAGGGTCAAATTTTAGCCCCCACTTGTGGAAGTTGTGGTACCTAAAACCTGAGGAACGGGGTGGTGCTTGGGCTTGATCATTGGGGTCGCTCAATGTAAGGTCGTGTAACCGGCGCAGGAATTCATCCATGTGGGAAGTGTCCGCTGCTGGATTCCGTTGGAGAGGAGGCTGCATCCGTGGAGGATACCGGTTATGGGGAGGGGAGGAAGACACTTGGGGTGGTTCACGAGAAGTGGAAAAATGGCGGGGTGCTTCAACTGGGTTGGACTGATTTGGGGTCTTGGTACCTGGCGTTGGTGCTACCAGGGTTTCGCGAATTATGCTGGCCATTTCATCACGAAGAGCCGTTCTCGTTCGCTCCATCTCCCCAGAAAAGAATCGGAAGTCCTCTGCACGACTTGCTCCAACAGCAGCAGTGACCACTTCCTGGATGTAGCCGGAGAGTTCTTCTTCGTTCCCACCTAACGACACACGTGGCTTCGGATTGGGTATCAATGTGCGTGGCCTAGCCCCTGTCTCATGACTCTGAGCCAGTAAGGATGCGGCTCCGTCGATGTTGCCTGCCTCATCCGTTGAACTCTGAGGAGGGGGTTGAGGAGTGTCTTGCGGGACCCCTAAATCCGCAAAGGAATCCGTCAAAAATTGTGATCTTATTACCTGGCTTCGCAAGGCAGCCTTACCCTTAGATCTAGTAACTCGCTTGCGCATTTCAAAGAAAAATAATAATATAAGACAAAAAGAAAAAAAAAGAGCAAAAGATGAAGAATATGGAATGGAAGTTAATGATTATAAAAAGAAAGTTTTACCAACAATTTAACAAAGAGAAAAACCTAATATAGAACTAATTTTTAAAATTCCGAAAAATAATCTAAATTTAAAACTCAAAATGATTAAAAATTCAAAAATAATAGAAACTGAAAAAAATTTAAACTCGAGAAAAAAAATCCAAAACTCAAAGAAAAATCAAAACTCAAAAGATTTCGAAATCCAGTTAAACTATCAAAATTAGAAAAATTTCAAACTCAAAAATCTAAATATCCAAAATAAGCTATATAAATTCATATAATTGAAGAAAAACTAAATTCCAAAAATAAAAAAAATAAAAAAAGAATAACAAAAAATCAATAATATTCATTAAGGTTGAGGTGAAGATGACAGCAAAAGAAGCAAAACGATCAGCGATCTAGCAGGTTTGAGTAATCTGCCCTCTATGAAACCACATAAATCAAATCAAGTTACAAGCAATCATACTGCGTTTCCCATACTGTACCTTGGTCCTTAAATGTCCTGTATGGCAAGGTTAGTTCTTGCATTGATCATCTGGCTTATCCCGCCAAGCTGACAGACAAGAATCATAACCCTGCGCCAGCAAATCTCAAAAAAATAATTTCAAAAAATGTATTTCAAACAACTGAAGCTCGTCTTAAAAGAAATCGCAAAACTTAGGATTTGAAAAAGCCAAAATAAAAGAAATTTGGTGATAATCTGCTTCGGTAGGAAGCGCAACTGCCTTAGCAGGGGTGGATTACCCACTAAGCGGACGTTCCAACCATGCTAGAAAAAAAAAGTTACACACAAAATGTTTAAAGGATTTAATTACTACAGGAACATTATCAAGAAACCAAAATACAATATGCTCACGCGCAGCATAATCACTGAGTAAAAATCTTGATCGAACTTTCCCAAATTGGTGTAAAATTAATGGACAATTCGGGCCCCACGTTGGGCGCCACCTGTAACGAACCCTACTCAGGTCTTGACCTCTCCTTCCCTTACCACCATTACAACCACTAGTTACAGGACCCAGAGGCTGATCCTGGCAGCAGGATGAAAAGGGTGTCCAGTCCACAGTAGCATGGCATGCTTGCATAAGCACGATCTAGCTCGCCGATGGGGGGGTTCTTGCTACCGCAGCACTGGACGGGGTTACGATTTCATGCCGAAATGTATGAAAAATCAACGGAAAAAAAAAATGGTGACCCGAATTTGTCCACGTATTTGGGAAGTGATTCCTATAGAGGGGGAGGGTCTTTGATGGAGGTGACCCTCGGAGGTTTTGCCCACCCTTGTATCCGACGGATACCACTATGGCTATTGCTACCTCCTGATTATGCAGTAGCCCCTAACCGGATAGATGTTCCAGCTTACCAGGTCGTAGTCTTCACCATCGTGTCACCCCACCTCTGACTCAGGTTTTAATGCTTCATGCTATTCTAAATAGAAACAAAAAGCCAAAAAAAAGAATTCTTCTTCCCATTAACTAATCCAAATTGACACTCAATCTATACCGCTCAATGGACGATAAAAAGAGGGAAGTTCATTTGAGGTACAAGTTTATTAAGGGCGAAAAATAACAATACTGTCATAGTGGGTCTAGTTTAAAAAAGTTAAAATTCAAAAATTGTAACACTTATTTGCATATTTTAAATTTAATTTGAAAACAAAAACTATTATTAAATTCGATAATAAGAATATGTATACTTTTTATTGTTGCCAGTTGGCAACCATGTAATGAAGTTTATATTAAAGGCTTTTTATTTTATTACTATGGTTATTAAATTTCATAAAAAAAAATTGTTCGATTAATGACCATATACAATTTAAGGTCTACATCAAATCGTTGGCAACCATGAAAGAGTTTTAAAAATGTTTTAATATTTTGTTCGTCTTTATTTTTGTATGTTTATTTGCTAATAACCGTGGCCAAAAAAAATACCAAGTTGAAAATTTGTCTTATATGTTTTATTTTGATTTTTTTTTTTTTGAAATATTATCCAAAGCATCTCTTTTTAAATACTGCTATTTAAATGAGATTTACTATTCAATTTCCTTTATTTTTTTTTCTCTTTTCTTTTATAAACCCCTTCCCCCAAATGTCACATCAAAACAAATTAAAATATTGATTTTGATATCAAATACAATTAATTGACTTACTTAGATTCCTTAAAGTTGCCGCCAATGTAGTGCACCACCTTGGTTTCCTTCCTTTTTTTTTTTTATTTATTATCACTGAGGAATAAACAAATTAAGAAAAAAACAAATATTTTGATAGGTTTTGATGACAGGGGTAATCACTTTCTTTTAATCTATTCATATTTATTTCCTTTTTTTTTTCTCGATTAATTTTAAAATTCTTTCAGGTAGGTACAATTAATTTTCAATCAATTTTTCTTTAATGATTATTCATAAGGCCCACACTATTTTTTTTTTATAATTTCCCTGTGTTTTTTTTTCTTTTTTACTATACAAAATCTTACAATTTACACGTATGCATCACATCAGACAAGGCAAGATACAAGGTACAATTAGGAAAAAGGGGTAGGCACACAGAAATTCGAAAGGTAGGGAGGTGAGTATCACAAGGGAGAAATTTCACGGGGTTGTTCCGGTTGATGATCCTCCAGGTAAGTAAGTACAATGAAGATTCGAACGGAAGGGGGTCCTCATCGCAGGTAAGTACGTAGGTAGGTAGTGTTTTTTTTTTTTTTGTAATTTATTTTCAGATTTTTTTTTCTTTTGTCAGGTAAGTATCACTAACTCTTTTCTAATTTCTTTTTTTTTATTAATTTTTCCCTTTTTTTCCTTTTTTGAAGGTAAGTCAACGTTTTGTAATTTTGTTTTATTTTATTGATTTTTTATATTTTTCTTTTTGCAGGGTAGGTATTCATAAATTTATTATTTTAATGTTTAATTAGGTTGGTCTTTGAAACACTCTAAATGTATTATATTTTACTATTTTTGTTTTCTTTTAAAAAATTTATTTAGGTAATTTTTAATTAACTTTTTTTTTTCTTTTTAATTAATTTAATTAATAATTTAGGTAATTCATCATTTGTTTCGTTTTTTTTCTTTATTGACTTTAATAATAATCGCGTAATCCTCATATAACGAAGGGATTAACGAGAGGCCGAACCGCACTGCTTTATATTCCAAGATCAACTGACTATCTCTTAACTAATTATCCTAACTGCAGGTTCTAACTTTCTTCACTCTCACTCTTGCGGGATAATCGTACCACCTACGAAGCGGTCATTTCCTACAGTTCGAGGTCGTGGTATATAAATCGTGCCACCAAATCTATCAGTTAGACTGAGTTATGTACCTATATATATTATGTATCCTATTGTGTATCGTGTACATAATTTTTTTTTTGTCTCCTCTGTTAAGCGGCGGTTTGGTACAGAGACCAAAAAAAAAGAAATACTTATGTAATGAATTTAGGTGTTCATTATTATCATTGCATTATTTTGTGTTTGATATTTATTATTATAGTCTGGGCTATAAAGATCATTATTTTGTTTTGTTTATTTTATTCAGTTAAATATTATTAGAGATTATTATATTAAGGTATTCTTATATTAGTTACTATTTATTTATTATTATTATGGGTAAGATTGCCAAGTTATTAAATTATTTAGAAAATTATTTTTTTTTTATATATATTGAGGTGCAGTTTCCTACAAAGGCTAGCCACCAGACTAAGCATGCGTACATTAGAATTAGCCTTATTATAGATGGGTAAACTAAATGAATTATTCTGGAGCTGATGCCTTATCTTTTACCAAGAATTCTAGAGCAATGAGGCTTTTTTTCTCTCTTTTTTTAATATTTTCTTTCCAGTTTAGATAAAGTACAACGCCAAAATATTTGGCATTTTCCAAAACCACTTGTATAAGTTCGCATAAGATATGGACACATTTTTTTAGGGATTCTTCCTCTTGTGAGGAAGTGAGACATTTCCTAAGAGTATCTCTTGTCACATTTCTAAAATCCCGTTGTTGTTTTTAAATACTCAACACATTGAATTTGAATTTAAGATATAATGATAAAATCTTAAAAATTCGAAAATTTTCGTATTCTCAAAAAAAAAAAATCGAAAACTATTTTGTATCCTTTTTTCATTAATTCTGAAGTCCCGCGAAATCACCATTTTATGCAAATCTTTGCTTCTTTTTAGAAATCAAAATAGAAATGTTGTCATAGAATATGAATATCAGACAAGTTTTTCAAAATCATCAGTTTTATCCGATAAGGTCACACATATTTGCGACACAACAAACAATGAAAATATAATTATTGGAATCGTTGAAAATATTTCCCTGAACGATTCGATGTTCTAAAATTTTTGTTTCCTTCGTTGTCTGCTTAAAAAATATTCTAACGGAACGAAATTGAAGGTTTTTTGTCGTTGTGACTTTAAAAGTGACTCTATCCCAGTTTAAACACAGGAGCGTTTTAAGGCTAGGATAATTAATCAATCGCAAAAATAGAAGACATGAGACTAAATGTGGACAAAGTCACTAAATATCAAGATATTATACTAGCTTGCGATCGATCTATTTTAGTCGCAACGACAGGAAATGCCTCTACGTTCTTAGGCGTGAATATTTAGTTGCAAGAAAATAGATTATATAAGTTTAAATGTAAATGAATGCACATAATACCTATACATTTTACATTTTTCAATCGCAAAAGAATAAAATTGCAACTGCGATTAAAATACTCGTATCGTTGTCATGTTCTGTATTATCATGTACTTATTACGATAACACGAAACAAATATAACACGCCGCAATTGCATTCGCATTCAATGCTATTCTGTCTATTTCATTTTACGTCAAAAATTGCGAGCTCGGTTTCACAAACATTTCGTCGCTAAAAGGGTAACACATGAATTTCGATACAAAGGAACGAACGCGCATGCTACAAAGATTAGCTTGGCAGTTTCAATTTTATGTCGTTGCGATTAAAAACCTCGTGATTGTAGCGAAATTTGACTATGTACGCATTTGTAGTTTTCTGCCGCTTAAATATTATTATCTAATTCCTAAAGATAAAGCATACCGGTTTTAATTATAGTGTTTCAACTAGGTACTCATAACTAATAACGTATTCATTTTACTTTTATAAATATTTTCTTAACGGACTTACCGCGATGGTATTTTATTCAAAAAATTGAATTTAAATCCCGACGTTTCGACAAGGTTCCACTTGTTTTGCCTGTTCACAAGCTTACATTGATTCGCAACAATCACCATCTCAAATGCAAATGCCAACACAGTCAACACACCGGTACAATCTCCGCAAGAGAGAATAAAACAAAACAAAAAGAAACAACAACTACCACCCACAAGCCATCAGTCAACCCGTGACCACGACAAGTGGAACCTTGTCGAAACGTCGGGATTTAAATTCAATTTTTTGAATAAAATACCATCGCGGTAAGTCCGTTAAGAAAATATTTATAAAAGTAAAATGAATAGTTACAATCGCGATTATAAAAGTTTAAAATTTAAAACTAATAACGTAGTTGTCAATTATTATGCTTGGAACGCAAGTTTCATTTTCTGATGCAGCTATAAAAATAAAATCGAGATGGCAACAAATAAATGTCATCAACTCACTTGAAACCAAAGACAATAAGTCGCAAGTTCATAAAGCTATTTATTTTGCGACAAAAAATCTCAGATATGTACATATATCTTTTATTCGCATTTAAAATGATGTCTTTCATTTCTTGTCGCTATATGCTCAAAAACCACGATTATGTCCATTCGATTTATTGGAACTTGCGACAATTTCATCATCAAAAAATGACACAAATTTCAGCGATTTATTAATGATGACATTTACAATAGAATATGCCATGTTTCTTTAAATGAAAATACAGAACTGCGATTTTTTAATCAGACAAAAATTCTTTAATTGCGAAACAATATTTTAGTAATTTTTTTCAAATGATTTGCTCATATACATATGTACGTAGATTCCAGATTAGTTTTTGAACAAGCCGCACTTTGACCTCAAATATCAAAATGTCAAATGTCGTATACATATACGAAAAAAAAACCGATTTTTGATTTTGACAGATTGACATCTGAGGTCAAAGTGTGACTTGCTCAGAAACTAATCTGGAAAAATGTCTAAATATAAACAAATTTGATTGATTCATTTTTGACATTTCATTTATGTCATTAGTGTCAAAAATTAAACTTGTGATCAAATTTAACGCGATTTCAACCCGCGTTCTTTGTTTCTTAAACTCTACAATGGATTGCCGGAATTAATTAAATCATAGCTCTCAAAAACATTCTATAATAAATTTCTTTAGTTCTTTTAATTTTTCTTCTACTGTGGTTGTGGGCGGTAAAAAAGTTAGCTTCTTTCATAAACTGAACTTCAACTTTGGTTTGTTAACACATACATACACATGATAAGTTTCTATTCTCGAAAGAACATGAAAGTTGATATCACTTTCACTTCATCTTTTATGGATATTGACTTAAAGAACTATCAACTTAACATCTATTATGCATGTTAACCACTTAACATATATTATAAATAGAGGTGCCTTACTGTTAACATTCTCTCTTCGCTTATGGAATCGCTTTTCAAGATAAGTTGCTATTGCTGATGATAATGATGCCTATAAGGCGATCTTAATGTCGACACATAAAACTCACAACATCCATGCATCTTCATCACCATCATCAACAAAAACAACATTTTGCTGAGTAACTCTATATAGCCTCAACCTTACATGCACCTAGCTAGGTAGGTACGAGTATATCAAAAAGATTAAACTAAAGTGAAATGTAATTGATACACGTCTATTGCGCCCATAAAAATGATGATCATGGTTATGAGAGTATTATGGCCACCACGCTTTTGCCAGGGAGAAGATTCATTTAGAGCCGCATCTATATAATAGCTCAACTGAGTATTTATGTTGCTTGCGATGTACGAGTATGCATAAGAAGATGTCGCGCCAGTCTTCGTCGAAGACTCTACAAACGCTTGAAAGTCGGTCAGGCACATAAAATTTATATATAAACTTTCAGCAAAACTATCTTCTTTACCATAATAGTGAAAAAGTGATCCTCTAGAGCTCCAGCAGATGATGACGACGATCATTGCAAAGAAAATAACACTTTTACACCACACTCTTATGGGTGGATCGATTTTAATGTCACTCTTATGTCAAATGGAAGAACCCCAAATGGCTAATAGGGGGGAAATTAAATGCACATTGCAACTGGAGACTGACAACTGTGACAAGTGAGTTTGCTTGTGTCAAATTACCATATCTATCTGGAATGGTAGAAAGTCTTTCTGCATATTTTTTTGTTGTTGACAATTACTCGTATTATGGAAAACAAAACTTTTCTTTATTTGTTTTTTTTTTTTATGGAAAACACATTATGGATAGTTTGATATTTGAAAGAGAACAACATAAAAACAAACGTCAAACATTGTAGAAAGTTTTATGCTCACTTGTTCAACACAAAAACAAAACAAAATGAATGGTCAATCTTTTGTGATGTGTGGTGAAAAGGTGGAGTTCCCCCATACCTACACTGATGTATACAAATAACAAATGTCAGAGTAGCCATAATGACTGTTTCGATTGTTTGTGGTTGAACCGCTCAACGATAATAATACAAAGTAAAAGTTCAGGCTACTATAAGTACAACAACGGATCTTTTTTGTATGAACGATGTCTAATTATGGTCACATATGTGAGGTAAATTCACCTTTAGTAAGCTCAGGCCTTTCAACAATGGATACAATAGATTTTGCCATCAATGCAATGAATGATGTGTTCCGTCTTCCGTGTGAGATTGACATTGGGTCTTTGGGAGTGAAATGTTTTCATTCAGCTTTTGTAAATCGGTGGCTATTGTTTGGGAATTGAAGTCTCATGCCTCCTGTGTTTTTGTTGACTTCAGCAATGTATTTATGTTGTTTATAATATAATTGAGGTAAATCACCGGAGATTTTATGTATGATTTTCTGAATAATAATTTGCTGTGGGATTATTGACGGCATAGGAAGTCTATTTTATAGGAGCTTATAAGGGAATTTGCATACAATTATTATGTTATCTACCATTTATTAGCATAAGCCCTGTATTGAAATATGTATTTGAGGAAATTCAAATTCCACTTGACGAAGAGTAATTTACCTGTATTGTTACTTTGAAAATAATGAATTTCTTGTAAATATTTAAAAAATACCGAATGTTTGTATGAACATATATTTTCAACTTAGTAGACGATATTTGATACATTCCTAAATTTGATTTGTCTAAGGACCATAAGGCACATTGCACCACTGTACGAGTATCATAATTATCAACAAATTTGTCATAAAAAAAAGAAAAACTGGATATTTAATTCTTATGATATCATGTGGTTCACTTTATTTGTAGGTCATAAATAAAAAGGAGAAAAAGGGAAAATTTAAAAATAAGCAAATTGAAATCGATCTTAAAAATGAAAGAACTGGATCAATAACTTTTAAGTATACAGTGATCCACAAAAGTCTGCGTACAAGGAAGATATTTTTAAAAAATTGCTGTTATTCACAAATGTAAAGTGAATTATTTAAAAAAAAAGGTATTTTTCATTAAAAGAAATTTACCACGTTTTTATTTTCAACAAAAAAAAAATAAAAAAACAATATTCGTATCACAAAAAATTAATAAAAACAAAATAAACCTCTGAAATTCTTCCACAAAAGTCTGCGTACAGGTGAATATTTCTTGCATTACACTCTCTTTAAGTATCGATAAATTTGTTTTTGCATAATATGATTGTTTGTTTATTTTTAATCGTTCTAAACGCATATTGCAAATCATTGTCTTTGGTTTTTTTTTTTGTTTTTAAAGCAAAAAATGGCAAATAAAGAGTTAAGTTTGAGTGAGCGGCAGTTGATTTATTAATCTTTACGTTAAACAAAAAAAGTCGTATGGTGAAATATAAAAAATAACCTGAAGAGCTCGGTCAACGATACAGAGAACGGTAGATCGCTTTAGAAACGCAGGACAGATTAAATTGGAGACAAGATAAGGCCGACTATCGAAGCTCTCCGAAAGGCATAAGCGTGTGATCAAGCGAATGGTGGAGCAAGATCACTTTATAACGGCTAAGACGATAAGCACATGGCTCGAAATATATAACAACAATACAGTGCATCCAGAAACGGTAAGAAGAGCTATTGTTCAAGAGGGGTTTAAGTCACGCACACCCAGGAAAAAACCATTGGTCAGTAAAATACAGAGAAAGAAACGGCTAGCATTTGCAAAAGTGTATGTTAACAAGCCTCCGGACTTCTGGCGTAAGGTTATATTCTCCAGCGAATCAAAATACAACATTTTTGGTTCTGACGGTCTTTTGAGGGTGTGGCGACGACCAAACGATGCTCCTAATCCCAGATGCAGAATTTAGACTGCCAAGCACGGTGGTGGAGGTGTTATGGTTTGGGGCTGTATGGCGTCTTCAAAAGTCAGTAAGCTGGAAGTAATAAAAGGATCAATGGATCAATATGTATACATCGTTATCCTCAAAAGAAATTTGAAAACAAGTGTTGAAATTCTGGGTATATCCAATGACTATTACTTCTAGCAAGATAATGACCCCAAATATACCGCCCATAATCGCGCATGTGGCTGGCATATAACTCTCCCCACCTGCTACGAACCCCACCACAGAGTCCAGATATTAACCCTATCGAGCACTGCTGGGATAAATTGGAAAAAAAAAGATCCGAACCCACGATATCCGCAAAAAGGAGCAGTTAAAAGAAGCCTTGTTGCTTGAATGGAGTAAGATCAATAGTTCTTCTACAGAAAAACTGGTAGGGTCAATGCAAAACCGTTTGAAAGAAGTTATAAGGCTAAAAGTGTATCCGACAAAATATTAACAGCGAAAGTAGTACCAAAAAAATAATTATTTGTCTATATTAACTAACTTTTTTCAATTTCTGTTACAGCTGTACGCAGACTTTTGTGGAAGAATTTCAGAGGTTTATTTTGTTGTTATTAATTTCTTCTTGTCATGAATAATAGTTTTAATTTTTTTTGTTGAAAATAAAAACCTTGTACATTTCTTTATTAAAAAATATATTTTTTTTAAACAAATCACTTTAAATTTGTGAATAACAGCAGTTTTTAAAAATATTTCTTCCTTGTACGCAGACTTTTGTGGATCACTGTAGGTAAATGGAAAGATTTTTGTAAATAAAAATTAGTCTTTTATTTATTCTAAAACGGACTCAATTTTTTGTTTTAGACTTTAAGTGCTAGGAGACATAAGCGCCTAGAGGGCTAAGATAATCACTCGAAAGATGAACAAAAAAATAATTTTTTTGTCATTTTAAAAAAAAATTGGAGACTATCATACTTGGCCGGTTGTTTCCAAAAGTCATTGACAGTTACACTCCTGTCGTTAGCACGTAAGATAAAGAATATTTGCTTCCAACGCAGTCTTCTTACACAGTGATATGACTTCTCCTGTACCTGATGGCGTAGGGCCGCAAGAGTCTTTAAAGATCGTCAAGTGCGGAAATCGATTGTCCTAGATTGTACAGAATGAGCCATCTAGTGGTTTCTTTTTAAATCATAGGTTATTTTGATACTGACAGCTGTTTCCCGCTAGAAATCTTGACAGAAAGTCAGTTCATACCTCCGCGCAACGAAGTGAGTAGCTTTACGCTTGAACAACGTTGGCAAATATTGAAAAATTGTTAACGAAGTGAGTGCTGTGTAGCCCAAACTGTGCGTTTTTTGAAAAGAAGTTTTGGGCGAAATGAATTGCACCCAACGCGCCTGCTCTATCTACTCAAGTTTGTGGAAAAAGTTTGTGAGATTGGTATGCTAGTGGACATCATTCATGGTCCCCGTCGTCGTACGGTGCTCACAGATGAGAATGTGGCATGTGTAGCCAAGAGCGTGAGACTCAATTTACGAAAGTCAACTCGCAATCGATCTCAACACCTCAACATATCACGCACTAGCCTATAAGATCTAGGATTATTTGCTTACAATGTCCAATTGACTCAGCAGCTGAAGGCGCACAACCATCTGCTTGAATGATTATGTGTTCCGTAATTAATGGAAATGTTTGCTCTTACTATAATAAAGCCATAATACATAGAAAAAATTTAATTTTGGTCATTTTATTGCGTTTTTAAAAAGAAATTTGTATTTGGCTTTGTATTTCTGGAGAGGTCGTTCAAGCAAAATATATTACCCACACTATTATTCATGAACGGCACTTGCACCAAAAAGCTTTTGATTGTCAATATGTATATTAATGACCATCTCTTTTGGAATGATCATACATATATTCAATGAAGCCGAAACCGGGTTGATGCAAGAATTTTGTTTCCTCTTCTAATCTGGTTACCACATTTAAGGCATACATCCACCCAAAGCTTTAGTATAACTATCATATCTAGACAGATGCTCCCATTACTCCTTTGAATCTATGGCATAGTATCCAAAACACAACCTTTAAACTTATAGGAGACACATCTATTGAGAAAATTCCTTGAACTCGTCGAAAGTCTAATGTCTTTCATTTCATTGTTATATCACATTGTATTATTAGCAGCTCTGAAATGAAATAACCAGTTGCATTCTTCGCCTCAAACAATTCCGTCTTAATATTTTTCTAGCTAGGAATGCTTATTTTTTCTCTCTTGAGTTAAACTTTTTTACCTTTTCGATTTTCCCCATCATTGTAATGTATATGCTTTCAACACCAATGGGCAACGATAAATGTCCTATTAAATCTACACATTTTACCTAAACGCTCGCACTGTGTTACATCAATACATTATAAGGGTAGGTACTACCACAAATTATTACAAAAAAATAAGTTTAACTAAGTTCGCTGAAGTTTTCTTCTTTATATTTTTTTATCTCCTCCATTATATCATACGAGTACATAGTTGCCAAAAGTCGGTTTTTTTAAAAAAAAAAAGTGATGTATGGCGTATACTTAATTTTTCTCTTTGACATTATATTGGTCACAACAAAGAAATCGCATGCTTACCAATTTTTTTATGAAACTGTAGTTTAAATTTTTCTAACTTATTAAAGAAAAATGTGTAAATTTTATTTCAGGAATGTTTTAAATCTTCGTAAGCTTTGTAATTTCTGCGGAACTCAGAAGTAGTGCACGTTCAATGTATTCTAAAAAACATATATTGGTAATTTAAAACAATATAACACCATTTCTCTTTTTATCGAAGTAATAGCTACTAATAGTTGAAAGACAAACCCTAAAAGATCTTTTTATTTCTTTTTAAAATGGGGTTAGAGGTTCTTTTTTATTCTAGTCCAAAGTTTGTCTTTTATTTTAATTTGTTTGCCCGAAATGAAGTTTTAAAACTTACTTCAGGTAAGATCGGAACCTTTTTAATTTTTTTGATTTAAAACCCTGTTTTTGACCACATTGGCTGCAGGTGTTGTCATTCTCTTGCTTAAAAATCTAGTTTACATAATATGTACATACATAGTTGCTATAGACTTAAACGGAAATGGTTTCATTTTGTTTTTAAGAATATTAGGGTACCCAAGCTTCTTCCATCTTAATACAAACTAGCCGACCCAGCTCTCGAAATTCGAGTGCCAATTTATTTATTTAATTCATTATCATTCAATAAAAGACAGAGAATTCATGATTTTTTTAAATTGTTGAATGCAATGAGAAGTACCTACTAAGCACTCCATCCTGGAGTCAAAAGGAAAACAGTTAATGGTAAACAAAATTTCAAACCTATACACATTTCTGACACATTGCAGATTTTTGACACGTTGCAGATTGGTTGTTGATGTTGTAAGCCGCAAAAACAACTGTTGGGTTGAACTGATGTTATTTGATGTATCAGAATCCGGTATGTTTAATGTGGATTTTTGGACGTTTCTTAATCCATCGATATCGTAGCCATCCTTTGATGGAATTTGACAGTTTATGGCTTGACGAATAGAGGACGAAAGCCCTAAATTTGCTCTTTTCCGGAGCAAAAAATAAAATACATTTTTTTTTGGATATTTATAGACGTTTTTTAATATATTGAAATCTTAGCCATCCTTTGATGGAATTTGACAGTTTATGACTTGACGAATAGAGGTCAGATTCAGTTATGACGTACAATGTGTATATCGTACAAAATGTCAGCCGAAAACTTTTTTGACACTTTTAAATTCATGAACAAAGTAGCCATCATTCGATGTTATTTGGCAATTTATGGCTTACAACAATAGAGTATTTTGTGAGAACTATCAAAGCCATAAGTCAAACTTATCATCGAAATCGAAATTTAAATCGAATAGGAACAGTATTGAATCATTTCAGTGAAATGAAAATGATCGAATGATCGGTTGGTTGAAATAATCGGATCATTTTCTTAATCGATTGTTGAACGATTCAATCATTTGAAATGAACGATTTACTCAGCTCTAATTCGAATTTGATATTTTGTTTGTTTGTTAACGTATTTGAGAATATTAACGCATTCTTGTCAAACCAGGGGGTTATTTTATTTTCAGGGAAGATTTGAAAACAGTAACGCATAGAATAAAGCTAGAACTACATGCTTTCTTTTTCCAACTCATTTCAAATTTCTATCTTCCATCCATCTCGAAAAACGCAAAAAGTAAAAGTTGAAATGGTTCTAAATTTCACTTTTTGAAAACACTAAGGCTAGGCGCGTACATTCAATTTTCAGTTTCGCAACTGCTTGGTTCGACCAACTGAAAAGTTTGTGTTTTGACACAAACTAAACAATTGCCAAAAAAGAGTTCGCTATTTTGTGTAACGTATAATTATATGCACATGCACATGCGCGGACATTCAACCAAATAGTTCATATGTTTTTTATAAGCAACCAAGCAGTGATGTGCAACTAAAAATTGAATGTGCGCGCCTAGCCTAACACAGAAATTGCCCGATAGATGTAGTTAATACTTTAAGACTTAACTACATTCAACTTCAAAGAGTAAGAAAAGTGAACAAAATGTGCTGTATTTTTCCAAACAACAACAAAAGCAAAAGTTAAAATGGTTCTAACTTAAACTTCAACTGTATGACAGTATAGTGTAAATGTATGCTCTATTCAGCAACAGATGTCGTTAGTCGATTTGACATTTCTAAATGTTTTTGTTTTTGTTTTCCGGGCATTTTTTCGCAATTTTTATTTGTTGTTTTAAACAATTTCTGTGTAGTATATTTAAATAATTTTGGCATTTTGCACATCTATGCAAAAAATGCTTTCGTTTAATATGTATCTAATTTATGCCCCTTCGGTTTTTGTGGGCCCGAAAAGTGTACCACAAAAACATGTTTGCCGTTTTATTATGATTTAAGTTGGCGTACCGAAATTTGTTCTTAATAATGTTTTTAAAATTTCTTATTTAAAAGTTTAATTTTTTAAGAAATTTTTTTCCAATTTTATCACAGTCCTATGGTACGTTTCCACCGCAAAATGTTTATCTTAGTCTCGATAAGATAAATGTTATGTAGCTTTCATCACATAAAAATATAAAAACAAGTGATTTTTTCATTAGCTTTCAAAATGCAAATTTTGTTTAATTTGTTCTTATGAAGTAAAAGAGAGACTGAAAATTAGGATGTCAAAGGAATCAAACCAAATTGTTTTCCAATGAACGCTTTCAAGGCTATATGGGTTAATTTCTAAACAACTAGATTAACGGAATTAATTTTAGTGGTAAATATTCGATATCTGGAAAAGTTTAAATTTATATCTTACTAAATCAAGGTTTAGTGGTGAAAACTTGAGATTACTTCTTAAATATCACTTAAATATAACAAAATTTAAAACAAAACTAAATTTAAATACATATTTCGGTTCTTCTTTTTTCTTTTTAGACTCCCCCAATAGACTGAAACGTCCCTCAACAACGACGGAAAAATCTCAAATCACAAAATCCCAAGGACCCCCGGCAAAGGTAAGTGTCATTTTATAACCCACCCAATTTAAACCATATAATCATTTTTAATCTTCTATGTTATTCATAAAACTAACATTTAACGTTCATTTTAGTTTACATGAAAAATAAAAACAATTATGTATAAATAATAATCAATGGTATTAATCAAATGGCTCAACTAAATACTAAATACTTGCACATTATGAGTTTTTCTTACATCGAATCTAATCAAATTAAATTACTTACATTTTGTGCACTCTCTCCAGCGATGCATGCAAATCAAATTGATCATCATTTTGTTTATGGCACACCAATTTTTTGATCTAGAATATAAAACTAATCCTCATTGTTTATGTTTAATTAAATTTAATTACTGTTCAGTTGGGAGGAGGAAGGTTATTATATCTTCGACTCCACATCAACCATGATAGCAAAGTTGTAAATTGTAATTTGCTTGCCGATTAATAGCTCTCGTAAGCCTATCTACACATATTGTGGCTTAGAAATCTTTAGTTTTAAGACGAAGCTGGACCATGGGCATCGTAGTTTGCACCTCATCGCGGTGTGCTTAGCAAATTAAAGACAACGCATAGATTGGGAATTGGGTGCGGCCTCGAAATAGATAGAAATCTTAACTTGTTAACAAAAGAACTTCTCTATGGATAGGATAGCAAGAGGTTATAAAAAATTAGATAAAGAAAAGAAATTCTGTGCACGGAACACCTCTGTCTACTCAATCTCCAAGATCTTCTGTCGATTTAATTGGGAATTTGTTAAGATATATGGTCAAAGGAACGAGAACGGTATATTGCAGACCAGACTTCGGTGGTTTCAAATAAGTAACCTAAAAACTGCTCACGAATTCGATCATGATAAATATTTTTGTTGAAATAAGGATTTCTTTTGATCGATAAAGTTAGACATGAGGTCAATGATAGCACTTAAAATGGTCTAGGTATCGATTGTCTTCAATAAACTTAGGTATTTGTAGTTTTAGTTCTGTCATAAAAAAATACACTAGCCGATTATTAATAATAGATCGATATAAGCTCGCACAGTGTGTTTTCATAGTAAAATAAAAATTCACCACGATAATGATGAAAAAAATCGAGGCAATGTTTAAAAAAATCTAGTACGAAATTATTCTGAGCGATGAGTCCAATTTCCATGTATACCTACAATCCTACATACTCGTATTGTACATTAAAGAACAAAGTGTTGCATTGGGGGCTCCGTGTAATTGTGGAACAATCTTTAGCAAAAAGTGACAGTTTAGTGCTGTTTTTTTACTTTATTGACATAAAAGGTGGGCCAAATACAAGTTTCCTTTTAAAAATGCAATAAAACGAACAAAATTTAATTTCGTCCATGTACTCGTATTACGGTTTTATTAGTAAGAACAATCATTCCCATTAATTAGGGAACACAACGTCATTCAAGTAGCTTCGCAGTAACGCACTCTGTCACTCCAATTTTCCAAGACCTTGTTGATGGTTTTAGACTGTAGCTCATGGATTGCTTGGATGATATTGAGCTTAAGTGCTTGAATCGTTTCCGTATTGTTGGAATAACAACTGTTCTTCACGGTTCGCCACAAAAAAAAGTCACAAATCGCACCACTGAGGCGGCCAATTAACATCGCCAAGGCGGCTGATAACACGATTTGGGAATTTGGTGCGCAAAAATCGTTTGTGGCATGGCGGCCATCCTGCATAAATCACAGGTTGTCCAAATTAATGTCTTCAATTTCAGTAAAAAAAAAGTCGCCTCTGTAACGCTCACCGTTAACCGAAACGATGTTCCCAGCCTCATTTTCGAAGCAAAATGGTCCAATGATGCCAACACTCCACAATCCGCACCAAACTGTAATTTACTGTAAATGGATTGGCTTCTGGACAATATCGTGCGGGTTTTCCGAGCTCCAGATGCGCCGATTTTGGTTTTTGATAAAGTAGCCGCCGAGATGAAAATGCACCTCGTCAGAAAAGATGATTTTTCGCCTGAAATCGTTGTCCAATTTATGCTGCTCTAGCTCTGCTCTGTTCACTAGCATACCAGTCTCAGGAACTTTTTCCACAAACTTGGTACAGAAGGCGCAATGAGTTCTTCATTTCGGCCAAATCTTCTTTTAAAAAAAAAAACCACTGTTTGGGCTACAAGCAATTACTTTAGAAATAAGTTTTCAATATTTCCAAACCTTGTTCAAGCGCAAAGGGATTCATTTCGCTCTTGACTTCCGAATGAAGTCAAGGTTGCTTTTTAGTTATGGCAATAATGAGACGTTGCCCAGTCCGTCGAAAAATTATTCTCCGAGGGCATCTTTTTTTAGTTCTGGCTAGGCTGAGGCATTCACAAAGGAAGGTGCTGATACCCATTCTGCTCATGTGAGTTCCCATGGAGTTATGACCCGTAAGCATTGCAACCAATTGAGGTCTGCTAAGCTTCAGTGGATATTCTATTTTTTTCTTTTTTTCTTTGATATATCTGGCCAAAGATTCTATTCTCTGAAACCCGACAGGTGTCAATTGTCGACCATCTGTAATTTGCAGTCTTGGGAAAACTTTGGTAAATTCCATACTTTTCCTGTTCCGGTTGCATGAGTATACAGGATACCGTTTTTGACCAATTCATCAGCCATTTCATTTCCATAAATATCACAGTGTCCCGGGACCCATCGAAGGGTGACTGAATTTGTTTTGCTGAACAGTCTCAATTCACTACGGCAACGAGCAACCACTTTTAACTTCGTGACAAATGACGAAATGTCTATAATTGCCGCCTGGTTATCTATGAAGATATCAATGTTCTTGTTTGACAATTCACATGAGGAAAGATTTTTTTCGGTCTCGCAAACTGCAAAGCACGCTTGGAAAACACTGAAAAAAATTGGGTGCTTTAATGATCTATTTATGGGTGAGTTGCCTGAGAAGATACCTGATCCTATATCCCAGCTTCCATTTTGGAACCGTCTGTAAAGACCGATACATGATTTGCGTTTATCACCCGGTTTTCCATACACACCCTTGTTGGACAGGGTTAAAATCTTTGTACGGTGTTTTGAATGTCATTGACAGTGAATGGTTCCGTGACCACAGTGTGGCCCCTTTTCCAATTTGTACACTCTTTAAGTCCAGGACATTTTTGGACGCCAACTTCTTCGTGAATAGATCGAGCGGGGAAAGCAAATGAGAGGATAGTTTCTAGGGCTGTGGTTGGAGTGGTTCTTATGACACTTGTTTGTGGTGGCCACCAAACCAAACAGGCATACGTCAGGATAGGCCTTATAATGGCTGTGTACATCCAATGAATGGTTTTGCGGCTGGGTCCCCATCTCTTTCCAAAAATTCTACTGCAGGTGTAGAAGGCATCAGCATGAGTAGTGTTTTACAACCATCATTGACATTATTCATTTCCTAACAAAGAATAACATTTTAAAGAGTTGTCACTAATGGAGTTTTCCATTTTTATTTCAATGCAAAATTGATTTTTCTTGCGGCAAATGGAATGCTATTTCGAATTGTGTTTTTTCTATCGTGTGATGAGTATTAATTATTCTTGTATATGTCATTCACCCTTATTCCGATAGTGCTTTTACTAAAACGCCAGTAAAACAAAAATTTAAATTTTATTGAAACGACTATCGTTATAATGCTTAGAAAAGTGAAGAACATAGGGAACGCTGCCCTTTTAATATTATTTAAACAGCAAAGTGTGGTCACTGGAGCCTTGTCGTTTTAAAGGCGTCTTTTGAAAATGAATACCGGAATAAGTCTGATTATTTCAAGAAAATCTACATCCTAGATTTGCTTTCAGTAGAGATCCATTAACTAGATGAATTTACTAAATCATTTTTAAACTGCTCCATTTTTTATTTGAAATAATTGTATTCCTGTTTTGGACATAATTTTCACAATTAAAATAAATTAAACAAATCTAAACTGACAGCTGAAAGTTGCTTAGGAATTTAGTACAGGACAAAAATAAATGGCGCATAATTTTAGTTGAATTAGTACGATGTTAAAGCTGTTTTTAGTATGAAACTAGGTTAAAACGACGATTTTGCAAATTTTAATCAAATATACCATCATACATTCTTTAGCCTTTTAATAAAATTAAAATCATCAAACAGCTATTTTAGTTTTTTATGTTTGACATTTACAAACGTCATAAAAAGTCTGTTCACTTAGTATCTTGCAAGAACTGTCATTTTTTTAGGTGTGTTCAGAAGTAATTTATTAAGAAAATTTCTTTAGTACGATCCTCGTTAGAACTTTTTTTTTGCCCAATGGAAAGCAAAAATTGACAAAACGGACATTTAGACCGATTCCAATAAATAATTAATTGATAAGCTTATAAGGGATCTAGTAAAGTAAGTAAGCAAAACAAAATACAACAGCAAATGTCTCCTGTCTACGAATGAAAGTATCCAACTAATATATTATGTCCTTTGAGTTTATGGGATGTTCACACCAAATTGGTTGCGTTTAATGAAAATTTACAGCTTATTTTCTTACAGCCCTATTAATAAGCACAAAATAAAGACGAAACAACTTAATAATAAATGTGTGTTAGTCTTAAATGACGTTTGACAATGAGAGGATAATTTATCTCACCGATGTTGGTGATTAACGAGCGGATATCTTTAACTTGCTCGTCAAATTTGACAGAAACATTTTATTTAATAGTACACATTCCACCAAGTATCCAAGTAATGGCTGCCATACGCTATTGTGTTGACTAACCTTGTCGCCAGAACACCAATTTTCAGTCCATTTTTTTCTTTTCTGGTATATCCATTTTTTTATAAATTTATTTGAACTATGATACATAAATTCAATTACCGTTTAGAATTTCTTTGACAACAAAAAATATTTTGTATGACCGGCTTTCAATAATAGAAAATGTACTAGAATATTTAGTAGAATTGAAAGAAGTGCTGCCAATTTTTCCTTGTTATTCAGTGAATAGATACAATGAAGAAACGATAGTTTTATTAATATTTTAATTTATCAAAGGGATAATTTCATTATCCGTGTGTTGGAAAACACGTGTGCTAACGGCAAATTGTATGTTTTTATTAATACGGCTGTTAATGTTTTCATTATAGAAGTTTGAGGGTAGTTATTTTATAAAAGAAGTGAAGTAGGTTTGATTTTGTGGCAGTAAACTTTGTTTGTGGAGAATGTAGTAGTTCTTCTACAACCAGCATCTCCAACACCATTAAATTTGCTTCTTAGAAATTACTTAAAATCTTAATTCAACGCCAATGCGCCAACGACAATTTAAGGATCAAGTGACTCACAACTCTTAACCATTCCTGTGTGCGTGCTATCAGAAATGGAGGGGACCTATAATTTTCTGCCGATTCCGAATGGCTTGTGAGCAGCACTTTTCATGACAAAAGATATTCTAAAAAGATTTGTCACTTTCTCGCAAGAAGCAGTACACACCCCTGAAAAAAAGATTTCTTGCAGCGGCTGAGAATCGAACTCGAGACCCTGTGCATGATAGTTCATCAAACGAACCATTGTGCCAAGAGGTTCAAGTAAATCATTAAAAATTAAAAAAAATACATCCACAATTCCTCGAAAACGTTATACAAAATTTTATCAAAACAATAGCCATTTGTAGGCAGGACCAAGGGGTCATGCGACAGATATTGTATTCCATTCATTAATCGCATATAATAACCCTTAAACATATTAATCCTCTTTCCGCATTTTAGTCACTCCTATCACTTCTCCAAAATAAAATTTGAAAATATTATCCAAATCGTTAGAGTCGTTTTTGAGAAACGAAACCAAAAATTGTTTGCTTTAAGGCCGAAACCACACTTATCTCGTACAGTGTGGATTGGTGTGTATTGTGTTGAAATCCCTTGTGTTTTGATTACACAATACCAAGCTTTTTCAGTGCTTTATTCTTCTGTACGTGGGAAAGAAACAAAAAATAAAGAGAAACATCTCTTACTACGTTTATATGCAGTATCGAAGATCGAGTTCGATTGGGGTCGGATTTTCGACCCAGGTTTCTCGTCATTTGAGTTAAGAGGTCGATTTGGATTTGAGTTGAAATGGTGTTGAGTGATTCTGAAACAATTTTTTAAACCAGCTCCTCGACCCAGGTTTTTCATCTCACATTTCGACTCGACACCGCTGAGCGAGTGGAATCGAGTCGAACGAACCTCATTTCAACTCAATACAGGTATACAAAGGGTCGAAGCGAGCTTCAAGCTCGCTTTAACACCTCATATAAACGTAGTATCTGTTCACAACACAGCAAACTTGATTAGGGTCCAAAGTGGATGATATAATACACTACTCCATAACACACCACACAACATAACTGTGGTTCCAACTTAAGTAATTAGAATAATATTTAAGTAATAATATTTTAAAATGGTATAATTTCTGATTAATCCGAGACCGTCGGTCGCTAAGGTGGCCATTCAATCACTCAATGTAGAAAGTGATAGACGTTTTTAACCCAACATTTGATTTTACAGTATTGGAAAATTCTCCGTGCGGCTGCTCCTTGGTGAGGTCGATACCCGTCATGGTCATCATAATTTTGTAAGCTTAGAGGCCAGAGATGACTTCCTGCCACATTCGTGCGGTGACCCAAAAATGTTTATGGAATGTTAAGTTGCCGAAAAGCAATTTTGATTGATTTGCTATTTTTCTAAGTTTTAGTATTTTTGGCTTTTTTTTCTATTGGGTTATTGAGGAATTTTCTTAATTAACTTAATTCAGAAGTTCGCCACACGCAGAAATACTTCAAACGTAACCACGTAGCTCTTTTCCGAAAACGACCCAATTCTAATCAGTAGAGTAGATGAGAACATAACCAAAAGCACCAACATGAATAAATCTATAAATATCCACCTGAGTATGGCCCCTTGCAATGAACTCGTACCACGTGGGCTTAGTAACATATGTATATATTTCACCCCACTCGAAAAATTCTCATAAACACAACGTCCTCATCCTCATGTCAAAAATACCTGACACACTTACCTCCATCCTCGATTCCATCTCTGAAAATGTCACAACCAACCGTAAATGCGAGTATGCCAACAATTCCTCTATTCCATTACGACATCCTTTGTAGTTCGTTTGTGTTTCAAGCTCTTCCAATGGCATATCAACGAATTATAGTTTCCCAGTGACACACACTCGCTCGCTCGCCTCTTTTTTCAAATAGAATGCTGCTATGCTGCAACAAAAAAAAAACACACAATTCGCTATGGCAAGTCTGTGCTGTGCCTATAGACCTATACCAGCTTCTTCCTTGTAGCTCGACGGATGCCTTCTCTGCGCGCCATGTTATCTCGATTGGTTACCCCACTCAAGTGAAATATCTCAATTCTTGAACACACCAGCTATAGAGATACTTCTCTCCTCTGGTTCTAGGTCCCCGAGTGCCAAGTTGCTGCTATATACCTAATATATAGATATATGCGCAGTTAAACGACCTTGCATTCAAAGATTCTAGATACTTTGGTTTATTTTTGTGGTATCGTCGTCGTCGTCCTCTTCTTCTGTTGCACGATCCATGTTTGGCAAGTTCCGCACAGAGCCATGCCCCAGCCAACACACCGAAATGTGTTCCGCGTGTATCTACGGATGCATCTCAGTGAATGAAGCAGCTCGAGTATCTCTACCTACCTCAACAACTATAGAGTGTATCTTCCTTTTCTGGAGAAGGTGTTAGTTGGGTGGTATGGTCTATGCCTAGTCAGCCGGCTGGTGTAAACTTAGCCTCTTCATGAGCAATGCGCTAATCCGATAAATCTCCTCATTGCAGCACTTTATGGAGCACATGCTTCACGCTTTGACTTCATTCACGCAATCAGGTGATTAAAATCGCTCTTAAAAAAAAAACCAATCGAACCAGCAGCGAGTAGAGTGAATTTGGTGTTGGTGGTTATAATGGAGCTCCAGCTATATTGATCATCAGGTGGGCAGAGTTTGTCGGCGCAATGAGTTCCAGAGTTGTCTTAAATGGCATTAACAGGATGAATGAGCCTCCATTTTCATGCCCCGATCTTTCTGTTGCTGAATTCGTTTGTTATCATGGCCGCAATGTAAAGCGATAAATTCCGTCCAACACCTGTGATGATCAGAATCATCGGCGTTGCGGCGATCGTGATCGCGGTAAACTGCAAAGATCACTGATCAACTTCGTCGCCGTCTTCGGCATCGGCTTATAAATAGTAAGTCAAGAACGAGATCGGTACTTGGAAGGTAAACCTATGTATAAAGCAACTGGCATGTGTGTTCTTGAAAGTGGAGCACAACGGATGCCGATGATCATAGTGTTTAGCAAATTTAAATATACTTATAGGTATAGGAAGGCTGAACAAGGAAGGATGTCTTTGTGTGTGCGTTGTGTATAAAATTATCTGACATTTACGGGAATTCGCAACAAAGTTCTACAGTCTACACAGAGCAGTTACGGTAGGCACGGATTAATGAAAATACCGGGCTGACTGCAATGTGCGATTGTGTGTAAATTATCCATATTCACTGATTTCTGGAAGATAACTGAATGGTGTATGTGACTAGAAAGTCACACAGATGACAAAATGTCAGCTTAAGCTGCCATGGTTGTAGATCTTTTAGTAAAGTTAAATTACAAAATACCTCCTTTTGAGATTTAATGAGATTTATGTAGCTTCAAGAAGTCTTCCTTAAGCTTAATTGCAGTTTTTTTTTTGTAAAAAGGATGATTTAGGTTGTCAATGCCTCTTAAAGACTTAAAACTACATACCATAATCAATATGACTGAGAGGAAGACAAATGTTGTATGAGTTAAGCGCACAATATGAGATTCATACACATAGTTTAATTTGCAAACGTTGGAATGGATTTTGTAGGAACCGAGTCCGATTATATCGAAAACAAACTAGACATTTATCCATCGCTGTCCTGTTCAAATAGCTGTGATGCTTATGTATGTATGTAGCTATATACAAGCCCAGTTGAGCTCCGAGAACTTAAATTAAATGTTAAAGCTTTGAAGATTAATTTAGTCTTCGGATATTCGATTAATATTTCAATTATTTTAGATAACCGCAAAATGCGCTACCTTAATGACAATAGCGCAAATTTTTTAAACGATTTAGTGAAATTCTAAAGCCAATTTAGTAAGTTACTAAGTTAAAAAGAAGATTTTGCTAATTTTAAACGATTTTAGCATCTTACAATATCTTAACATTTTACTAAAGTTAAAATCACAAAATGGTTACTTTAACTTTTATTAACCTGCTAAATCCACATTTTCCTCGAAAAAAAATTCTTGGCAATTTTATTTGAAAGAGTTACATAAATTGTGTTTTTTTTTATGATTTGTGAGCTAATTTTTTTAAAAGTAAATTTAAAAAATAAAACTATAAGGGTATTCATGAAACGAGATAATTTTCCGCTTTGTAGAAAGATATACTTTTACGCAACATGTTTTCATGAACACCCCCTAAAAAATGTGGGATATATTTTGTAAAATGTCAAATTAAAAGTCAGTTTATCAGGGGACAAATTACCGCTTCAGTGACCGAGTGAGTGAGTCCCATCAGTGATGAAATAAAAATCACAAATTAGAGTAATCGATTGCTCGATGACATACATAAGCGGTAATGCCAAACTCACATAATTCAGTCACGTATTACTCGAAAACTGATGTGAAAATTTGGCCCCAGGTTTATTTTTCTACTTTTCGCATCAAATTCGTGAGATAATTTTATCAGATTTGTAGAAAGTTTTTCCCATACAAATTTTGACAGCTCGTTTCTGCAGAGATAAAATTATCTGGTTTCCGAGGTTTATCAGGTTTTTCCGAGTTTACATAAATACCTTTAATATGAAATGTTTTCGGAAGACGAACATTTCGATATGTTTGAAGACTCAGCTTTGTGCAGAAAATTGGGATGTTTTAAGTCCCGAGCAAATCCTTTTGAAGAGCTGGACGATGGACAATTTTACTCCAGTCAGTTCTTGGTTGAAAACTTAGACATCCAATACTGAATTACAAGCCGTGGGCTTCCAATTTCACCAAAAAGGCAAGTACTTACATTACACTTCTTCGGGAAAATTATCTATGATGCTGATGCTGGTAAGTTTACTTCATAATGAAACACAAAGGACATACCTATGTACAGCAATTATTCTTATCGAAGCATTACATGGAATGGTCTAGCCCACATTAGGGAAAATAATAAAAAACATTTCGAAAAAGGTTGTCACAAATAACCATTTAACAAAATAAATTGTACGTTGTTACTTTGACTTCTGAGTTTCGACATTTCAAATTATTAGGTCCGTTCCCCAGATTTAGTCTTGTTCGCTTTATTTTTTTTTACGAACTGTCATTGTTTAGACGTGTTCAGATGCACCGATTTTGAGAAAAGGGAATTAGTACTATACTATTCGAAGAGCTAGTAAATTAGTAACACCCATATTAATAAAAAACGCTTATTCCACCTATATTCCACGGTTTTACTAAACTATGGAATAGGAGTTAAGACCTGGCTTAAATATTTACATTAATAAAAAAAAAATCTTCGAGGAATAATTAAGTGACGTTTATCAAAAATCCTTTAAGAAAATCTACTATACAACAAGTAAGCCATCTCTTTTTTATATTCTGTGTCTGCCTAAATTGCTTGTGTATCTTATTGACGGTCTTTTATATATACGCAAATCATGCGTGCTTTCACGCCGCTGATAAACTATGCCCATATTTTTAAATTGACGTCACAAACTGTCTATGTACAGAGGATGAAAAGATAAGGAAGCAAAAGTAAAAACATGTTTGGATTTACATATAAATTTTTAGTAAGACTGCTTTTAAACGAAGCAATTATATCTTGCGATTTTTAAGACCGTTGGAGAGAGACGTGTGTGGTGGCGGGGGCACACAAAATTGCTGGGGTTGGAAAAATTGCAGAGTTATCGTTCATTCTTCTTTGTGTTTTTCCTTATTTATCGGGTATGTTTCATTTCTATTTGGCGTTCGGTGAGCGAACTTCGATTAACTAAGCAGAGTAAAGAGTGCGGAGACATGTCTCCTTTTCAATAGAACAAAGTTAACATTGATTAAAAATCGCTGTGTTTAAAAGCATCCATGCAATCGAAAGGGAGCCAAAAGAGAAACAAAGATTAAAAATCGCTTTCGTGTAAAAGCAGTCTAAGCTGTCTTTACTTGAACATTTAGGCCTATTCTGCAACATCTGTTATTCTGCTATGGATTTTTTGTTATGAATCGTAAAAGATTTCCATCTTAAAAGATCTTTTATAATTGGTATTCAGGGGCTCGAACTTTTATAAAAGTCTGTTATGCAACTGAACTAAATCTGCTATCATAATCAGCTGTGATTAAATAAAATAATTCATCTGACAAAATTAAAATGGATGACGAAGAAAAAAGTAATCTCTTCTCTTACACATTATTGGTGTCCTCTACTCTACTTACATATACATATGTTTATATAATACTCGTATGTGTGTAAATATATTTTCTTTCATTTGTCTCATTTTAAAAAGATTTCGTTGAGGAAATAAAAAATATATCGTCGTCGTTCTATGAAACGTCCATTCTTAACAAAAATGTAATTTAATTCCTATTTAATTCATTCCGGATCAGCCATATTTGCAAAATATTGTATTGCACAATGGTATATCAATTTTTCATTGATATACTCGTATCTGTGTATGTATTGAAATCTTTTATGATAAAAGTCACAAAAGTTTGTCTTTTATTCTTTTATGATTTTTAACAGATTTCATAACAGATTTTGGCATGCTGAATACCAAAAATGGGCACGAGTACGATAACTTGGCCGCCAAGATTTGATGACGGATTTTTGTAGAAGGGTCAAAAATAAGCACTTTTTACTATGGGAGGGGGGGGTCTATCTCCCCCCGTTTAGGAGGTAGGGGCACTTTTAGAAAAAATGGTTTAAATTGAAAAAAAAAAATATTAAAAAACAACGGCAACACCTACAATAAAGTGCTATACTGCGTTTGAAAGCCAGAAGATTGTTCTATAATCCTGCATTTAAATTAAATTACTCATATCAATAGTTTTTGAGAAATTCGCATTTAAAGTCCAAATTTTGATAAAAAAAACGTGAAAAAAAAGTTAAGACCGGTTGTTTTCAAAATTGTGAAATGAAATTGTAAATTAGCTTATATGTGTTTCATGTATCTATCAGTTCTTCATCGAACACAAAAAACCGCATGGTTCTATGTCTTCTGGTTTTTGAGAAAACCTCCGTTTAGGAGGTAGGGGCACTTTTAGAAAAAATGGTTTAAATTGAAAAAAAAATATATTAAAAAACAACGGCAACACTTACAATAAAGTGCTATACTGCGTTTGAAAGCCAGAAAATTGTTCTATAATTCTGCATTTAAATTAAATTACTCATGTCAATGGTTTTTGAGAAATTCGCATTTAAAGACCAAATTTTGATAAAATAACGTGAACAAAAAAGTTTAGACCGATCGTTTTCAAAATTGTGAAATGAAATTGTAAATTAGCTTACATGTGTTTCATGTATCTATCAGTTCTTAATCGAACACAAAAAACCGCATGGTTCTATGTCTTCTGGTTTTTGAGAAAATCGAAAATAAATAAAACTACTTTTCTACAAAATGTTTGATATTTTTTGCTTCCTTACATAAATAAATCAGTGCTAGCTTCCAACATTACAATATTATTATAAACAGTAAAGTATGTATGGGGGGGCATGCTGCCCCCCTGCAACCCCCCTGCTTGGGCACACTATAGGATTTGGGGTAGGTGCGAGGTTGGGTGCATGCAAAGTTTCTTTTGCATTCACAGAATCTGTATTTAAAAAAATTCAAATTTATTCTATTTATTCAATGTCCACTAAATACATATGAAATACAATAAACGATCTTGAAAACGAAAACAAACTTCCGACCATGTTCACCAATACATGGCACTATTTTTCTATCGAAAATACTGCCTAGAAAGGAAATATAAGGACGACTGGGGTTCGCAAATAATAGAGTTTTTATTAAAAAAAGTTTACCCTTGTTATACCGATGATGATATATGTGAGGGTTTACAGTTAAAAGACATCGATCCTCCCACCCTTCAGAGCGAAAATTTAGAAAGTGTTTTACCGCCAAAACATCCTCGGCTTCCCACCATAAAAGAGTAACTCAACGAACTCGACAGTTATAGTACGGACGATGGCTTTATTGACGAGACTTACACACCTTTTTAATACATTTTGACCTTTTTTAACTAACTATGACTGACTAACTCCTGACTAACTGACAAAATAACTGACCCAGATGCAATTCTACCACCTCATGGTGCATTCTGGGTAACGCTAAATGAATTGCGGTACTGAACTAACAAAGATTCATTATGTTTATTAACATTAATCCTTAAAATGGAATCACCGTCACCGCCAAAAATCAAAAAAAGCAGTTTTGGTAATTTTCGATTTTCTCAAAAATTAGAAGTCATAGAACCATGCGGTTTTTTGTGTTCGATTAAAAACTGATAGATACATGGAACACATATAAGCTAACTTACAATTTCATTTCACAATTTTGAAAACAATCGGTCTAAACTTTTTTTTTCACGTTATTTTATCAAAATTTGGACTTTAAATGCAAATTTCTCAAAAACCATTGACATGAGTAATTTAATTTAAATGCAGGATTATAGAACAATCTTCTGGCTTTCAAACGCAGTATAGCACTTTACTGTAAGTATTGCCGTTGTTTTTTAATATTTTTTTTTTCAATTTAAACCATTTTTTCTAAAAGTGCCCCTACCTCCTAAACGGGGGGAGATAGACCCCCCCCTCCCATAGTAAAAAGTGCTTGTTTTTGGCCCCTCTACAAAAACCCGTAATCAAATCTTGGCGGCCAAGTTATCGTACTCTCCCCCAAAAATGCTATTCGTAAAAGATTTTTTCTATGTTCGAACGTTTGACAGTTCATAAAAGTTTTCTTAGCAGATTTTATAACAGATTTTAGCGTGCTGAATACCAAAATTAAAATTCATAAAAGATTTGTTGACAGCTCAAACATTTGTATGGAAATTCATAGCAGAATAACAGAATAGAAGAATAAAAGATCTCGCCGAATAGGCCTAATTATTGAAGTAATATCCTCTCCTATTCACATATCATTAAACGCTTCCTCCTTCCAGTTTTTTTTTTCATCCTATGGGTGGTGTCAAATGCACATATGTCTAGTCGAAATTCACTTATGACCTTAAATTCTTTCGTAGTTCTCATTTTATTAAACTGCTCTGCTTTCAAAGCAAATGCTTGACAACTCGTGAAGACATTCACTTCGCACTTTTGTTTAATTTTTTTAATAAAACCAAACAAGTTTGACAATTCTATTTCTTATTCCTTCGCTAAACTACCTACTTCGGTGGTTTAGCTTAATCATAGTTAGTAAACGTCACTTAGCAGAAAATTTATTTTATTAATGAAATTTCGCACTTAGTCCAGGACTGAACGATGTACCTCCACTAAAGCATCTTTATTAATATCGGTGTAAGTGTTTAGAAAATTACTAACTAGTGACATGTTAAGCCCTTAACAATTGGTTGTTTAAAATTTTGCTCCGATAAGTTTTTTTTTTTTATACGTGTGGACCTACAGTGTGGACTTGTAATTCTTATCGATAAATGTTAAGATTAGCCCATGACATGTGAAAACGAACGGATATCTTTAATTCGCTGAATTCCGCACTCAATTAACCAATAACTTCCTGACACAGTCATTTGATTTGATAGAAAAAATGTCATATTTTAGTGCTTGTTTGTGACACATGTACTAGAATTTCACCACAATTCAATGAAGAGTTCACATTTTTTCCTTTGATGGAGACTAGAAAGCATATTATTTTTTTGTAAAGGGCTGATATAATTCACAGATTTGATTAATTTTTGAGATTCATTGGAATTTGACAATTGGAAGATATCACATGTCACAGGCTTTTACATATTTATTAATAAAAATAACAAGTTTACAGATGGATAAATGCTAAGTCGCTGTTGTTCCTCATTTATTAATAGGAAAGTTATTTGAATATATAATCAGAAATATCTAAAGATTTGAAACATTAACGCGTTTTCGCTTGACATTTTAATTTTTTGATACCAACTGTCAAATTTTGTTTCGGCGACCCTCAGTTTTTTTCTCTTTCTCTGCCATTTCTAGAAATAATTTGAAAAGTTTCACACTACCAAACAGATCTCTTTTTTCTATGTGAATATAAATCAAATATAGTACATCTTAATTGAAGTGTAGGGTACAATAGTGTAAAGTTGTGCGCCTATCGGCGGATAAAGAGTGGGCATATTAATTCATCAGGGTCGCGAAGAAAACGAATGTTCCTATTCATTTTCGGTTGAGAAATAAAATCCATTAGCATTTTCTATTAGTAGATATTTTTTATGACAAACACCAATAGTATTAGGATGGGAAACGCTCTAAAAGGTCAGTGCAGATTTGCTTGGTGGCACGTGTTCGGGAGTTTTAATTAATGATGGCATGAATCTGCATGAATTTCTAGGATAATATTTGATATGTTGTGTTTCAAAGCATCAATTGTGCTAAATCAAACGATTTCGGTGGACAGTTTATGTCATCAGGCGCCATGCAAGATAACTACGAGTATATTCTCAAATCGGCATTGAAGAATTTCCATACTGACATGAGCTTGGGGGAATGTCCGCTCTTCAAACGACATGTCATCGGTAAGAATTTGATTCAATTTACACTACATAAGTTACCTTTCATCGATCCTAAATGCGTGCTATTGAATTTAATGGTAATTTCAGTTGCATTTTGGAATAAGAACGAATTGTAATTCTGACAGACCAAAATCCGTATTATAGATCATGAACGCACTTTTTGTAATCTGTAGCAACACTGAAACAAATTTCCAAATTTAACATTTGTTATTTCCATTTCCATTTTTTTATAATTGCAAAGAAAAAGGAGAAACTAATAACAGCTGGCAGAATGAAATGACATTTGGTGAGCTATCAAACAAAATTGCTATCGTTTCTAAACCTTCAATTTTGCTTGTTTACACATTCTATCATCCGAAAATGGGCCTCGTTGCGTAAGACTTTCTTAACTTGATTGGCACCTCTTTTTTAAAGGAAACACTGATTTTGAAAATTAAATTTGATTATGTGCAGACTTTGTTCAACGCTGTGACCGTTCATATGTATTGTATATGTGCACAATTCACAAAAATTGAGAAATGTTTCTTAAACAAAATGGCTGATATATGTAGATAATCTAATGAATAACGTCTCACAAAGAGTCTCCATTTAAATTGGAGGTTATCCACCTTCAGCCCAATAATTATGTAGCTTTTGACCAGCCATTTTCAATTCGCTTATTAAAAAAACTAAACGTTTGATTTCAAAAGTCAAACTTCAAATGCACAGCTGACGCTTAAGTGACAGCTGAAAACCTGACTGACTTTTGAAACTACATCTGCTACAATTTGTTACATCAAGCCACATAAACTACGTACTACATATAATAGCAGACGTAACAAATGTAGTTATTTCTAAAAAGTGACAGTTCAGCCAACCCTGGTAACGAGCATCCCTACCCTATTGATGAATTACGACGAAACATACTACATATGCATGTGTATTATGTAGTAATTACATAATGTCGATGTAATGGTATTTTTATGTATCTATTACAATAATTCATATGACAGCTTATTTCAAACCTATGTGCGAAAAAGTGATTTGTTACCTAATCAAAGCACAATCTTAGCTAACAAAGCATTGACTTACTAGATATGGACTGCTAGTAGCCAACTTCACGATGGTTCCACTTTTAAGCTTTCTTCCTAGTGACAATGCGCCATCAAAAGATGTCACTTAAAAAAAGGAACTAATTATTGACAACAACCGCTGGTTGTTGGAACAACATGTTCAGTAGGCCTAATTGATAGAATTTGGACACGATAAAGTTTTACAAGATGCCACGATAACCATCGCCGGTAATCATTACAGCATTGCCTATGGCATCCTCTAAGAAATATGACCCAATGAAGCCAACGGCCCAAATAGCGCAACATACAGTTACTCTACGAGGATGATGTGTGGTCTTTGGTATATCAATCGATGGTTTTCAGTATCCCAACAGCGGCTAATCTGTTTGTTAACAAAGCCAGCCATGTCGAAATGTGCTTTGTCACGAAATTGGCTGTCATCTATAGCGAGCTGTAAAACTCGAGCAATTGAATTTTATACGGTTATAAATGCAAATCTTCTTTGAGACTTTTTAGCAAACATGACGGACACTTTGCAATTCTTGTGCACACCTTCGATAAGAGGTATTCTAACATTAAGCATCACTCTGCCTTACCGCATAAATCTTTTGGGACTTACTTAACGCCCAGTCTTTAGTTTACCTCCCAATAAAGGGTGGGCCAAACACAAGTTTCTTTTTAAAAATGCAACAAAATTAAATTTTGCCATTTTTTGGATTTATTAGTAAGAGCAAACATTTCCATTAATTATGGAACACAACGTCGTTCAAGTTGCTACCGTGGCTGGCGTATTCTGTCACTCCAATTTTCCAAGACCTTGTTAATAGTTTTGGGCTGTAGCTCACTGATGGCTTGGATGATATTGGCTTAAAGTGCTTGAATCGTTTCCGGATTATTGGCATAACATCGGTCGTTCACGGTATCCTACAAAAAAAGTCAAATCGCAGCTCCGAGGAGGCCAATTGACATCGCCAAGATGACGACAAGTCGGTAAACATTGCTTCGTAACGCCCACCGTTGACCGAAACGTTGTTACCAGCCTCATTTTCGAAGAAAAATAGTCCAATGATGCCACAACTCCACAATCCGCAAGAAACTGTCACTTTCTGTGGATGGATTGGCTTCTGGGCAATAACGTGCGGGTTTTCAGAGCCCCAGATGCGGCGATTTTGTATGTTAACTTAGCCGCCGAGATGAAAATCGCTGCCCAATTCAAGCTGTTTTAAGGCTCAAACTGCGAAGCTACAACAAAGCCAATGTTCAGGCGCCTTCAATGGCTGAGTCACATGGGCCTTCTAATCGAATAATCCGAGATCCTTGTACAGAATTCTTAGGCTAGTCCGTGAAATGTTGAGCTGTTTTGTTGAGATCGATGGCGAGTTGATGTTCGTGAATTGAGTCTCACACTCTCGTCTGTGCACACCGTACGACGACGGGGACCATAAATGCTGTCCACTAGCATATCAATCTCACGAACTTTTTGCACAAGCTTGCGTACAGCACGCGCTGTATCGGTGCTTCATTTCGGCAAAAACTTATTTTCAAAGAACTTACTGTTCGGTCTACATAACACTCACTTTGAAAATAAATTTTCAATATTTCCCAAAGTTGGGAAATACATATTGCGTATTTACAACTGAACAATTAATTAAATCAAATGTTTTAATAATTTCAATAAGTTCTTGCTTCGTTAAATGCTCCATATTAAATAATTGTTATCGGTCATTCCCTACGACCGTCAAATATGCCAACTTCCCAACTTCATTCACACAAATGTCCCAAGTCAAAAGTAAGCAACTGTCTTAATACCGCTAGTTTTAAATAACCAAATTCAAAATAATTCCCTTCTAACGACCATAAAACATAGAATTCCCTTTTTATTCAGAGAATTTTTCCCACCAAAATTTCCCTTAAGTTGAGTTCCCAACTAAACCGATTCAGTTATTCCGCATCAAATACACCAACCACCTAACCGATTGTTTTATTTCCGTCCAAGCGGCCATTTTACTTAGCTCACTTTTGACAGTACAGTTGCGCAAATCTCCAACAAAACAACACAACAAAACAGATTCCCAAATGAAAAGAAAAATTTACAACTCTTCGATAGATATAAATATCTTTTTGTCTCATTTCCACTCAGCATTAGCCATAGCCATCGAAGATTCCCTTCCAGCGAGCCAACGAAAAACTGTGCTTGTTTGTGCTGCTGGCTGAGTATTATTTTGTGCTGCGTCTGTAATCTTCTCCGTTGAGTTGAGTTGTGTTCGTGTTTTTCTTCTTAATTTTTTCTTATTTAAAAAAACGAAGTGATTTCGCACAATTCAAAAGAACAAACAAATCTGTACAAATTCCAAAGTTCTTGGTTAACTCTTTGCAACAAGTTTTCCATTTGCATTTTAACTAATCGTTTTGAAGAAGTTAAAGAAAATCTCGAATTATCGTCGTCGTGTAACCAAAACCAAACCACATTTCCATTCCACATTAATTTTACTTTACCCTGTGACATTTAGCAATTTTGTTGTTTCGTCGTCGTCGCTCTGTGCAATGAGATTTGCACTTTGTGCTTTTGGCTATATTTTGCAATCGATGTCTGTTTTTTGTTAGTTCTTCTAATTTTCTTGTGAAAATTGAAATTTTGAAGTGGAATTTCTCAACAAAATGCAGTCAACTGATGAATTCTAATTGGAAGGAAGGATACAACAACTGAGCACTAACAAGGAAGGTAAGTCACAAGACAAGAACTAGATCTTAAGAGCAAGTTCCCAAATTACAATTGATTATCCAGCGCAAAAGGGGTGCTTCAACTTAAAAAGTCTGACTCATAGATTTGCTGCTTGGCATTGCAGAGAAGCGAAAGGAAACACGTCATCCTTTGCGGTCTGCTCCAGCCAGAATTGTTTTTGTACACGTTCATTGTAGTTTATTCTATCTAAATAGCTTGACCGAAAAATTCAAATGAAAACCGTATCAAATTCTCGAAGAAACTTGTGTCGTGGAGAAAAAAAATCAATGGAATTCCAGATTTCACTTTCAGTAGTTGTGGCATCAGCGAAAACGAAGAACGACAACGACAACAATAAAAGGACTGAGTGAATTCTGGAATTCCGGTCCGCTACTCGTTTTGTGTTTATTTTTAAAAGTGCATTTAAGTTTTATATAAATAGAACCAGAATTATGTTTATATAGTTCTTGGAACGGAAATGTATTAAGGTATCTCATTTCAGATGAGGGGAGGGGCCGTTCTTTCCTCCAAACTTCCTCTATTGTTAATAATTATCTATTATTTATGTTGCAACCTTGTTGCCTCCTCTTCGGCTGGGTTTTCCGGTTTTACATTAAGTTTTCTGTGTGTGGTTCTCTAAATCATCGTTGGATTCCTGGTTTACTTTTTCATTTAGAGATTTTACCCATGACATTGGGGTCAACGTTTGCGTTAATCGCTTCAACATGTAAAATAAATACTACGAACGATGGTTTGGTTTGGATTCATTGTGGCTCTCGTCAAGTTAATTGATTGTTGTTTTTTTTCTTAGATAAAAGTTTTGGTTTAGTTTCATTCTTCGCTCTGCCTCTGCGCCGGTTGGACTTTGAAAGATGTGAGATCTTTAGAAAGTCAAACTACCTATCTAGAACCTACTTTGAACTGTAAATATTTGTTTGGTTCTTCTTTACATAGTTCTTAAAAATGCAAATATATAATAATTTGTACAACAGTTAAGATAGGCATATTAACGGAATTCCAAAAAATTAAATACCTTTGCAAATCTGATAGATAAAAAAAAATATGAAAGAAAAACTCATCGTCGTTAAATGGACACTCGTTTCGTGTTTATTTTTTATTTGAGATTGGCAGAAAATTTTTTAATGTTTGAAAGTCCTCATATACCTACCGGACATCTTCAATGATACTCTTTTTGTCAACTCACAAGAAAAACCCAGTTTGATTGCTGCAGAGTTTTCTGTTAACTTAACCCTCCCAGGAAGTGTCATGACTTCTTAAGTACTCGAGAACGTAATCGATCTTTTTTGCATTCGTATAGTTGCAAGGATATTGGCATGTCGTTATATTCATTATATTATATTATCGCTTCTAGGCACATCAGGCGAATTTCTCGTGTCTAAAAACCTCTGTTAATGAAAAAAAAAAACCCAAGAGAACCGTTTGGCAATACGAGAAAGCCAACTGGGATGGTCTCAATTATTTCTTCAGTAACTTTAACTGGTCACTATGCTTCCTCAACGAGTGACGTGGACTCCAGTGCAGATATGATTACAAATTTAATTCTCATCGGAATGAGAGATTATATCCCGCATAGGGAAATATCTATCAAACCGAAAGAGAATTCATGGTTTGATTTGAGCTGTAAAGAGGTTATCAGGGTCAGAGAAGTAAGTTTCCGATGTTATAAGGCCAACCCTACTGAGGAAAACCGGAATAAGTTCAAACAAGCTAGAAAGACCTGCAATGATCATATTCGACAGACCAAGTTCTTACATGACCAACAAATTAGGCAAAAAATACTACAATGTCCCAAGGGTAGTAAAAATTTCTGGTCATTTGTAAGAAACATTCGAAATACTACTTCGTCCTCGGTCCCAACGCTCGTTATCAATGACACTCCCTATGTCAGCTCTATTGATAAAGCCAATTTGCTTGCAGCACACTTTGCTGCTAATTCGACGCTGCCAGAGAGTGTTATGACTCTTCCTGTACTTGAGAACACAAATTTTTCCATGGGACGAATCTTCTTTCGTACTCGTACAGTTGCAAGAGTCCTGAAAGATCTTGACATATGTACATAAATCCGCTGGCCCGGATAGTATCCCTCCCTTTGTTCTGAAGAGGTGTTCTTCAACGCTGGCAAAACCACTGCGTAAACTTTTCTATCTATCCTATTCCTCTGGACTCTTTCCGAGTAGATGGAAGACAGCATTTGTCCAGCCTGTCCCTAAAAAAGGTGAATCTTCTCCCCCCCTCCTCTAACTATCGACCAATTGCACTTACGCCCCTTCTTTCCAAGGTCATGGAAACACTGATAAAAAAACCAGCTCAAGGAATATCTCGAAGAACGAAAGTTTCTTAATGACCGGCAGTATGGCTTTCGTAGCAATAGGTGGTCCACTAGTGATCTTATACCATCTCACCGAACAGTGGCACAAATCTACATCGTTTTGGAGAAAGTAAGATTATTGCACTTGATATTTCAAAAACATTTGATAGAGTTTGGCATCAAGCTCTCTTATCGAAAAAACGTGCTTTTGGTATCGATGAATCTCTTCTTCGATGGATTAGAAATTATCTTTCAGGCCGCTCAATACAAGTTGTATTGGATAGCCTTAAGTCTGAAATTCATAAAATAAATGCTGGTGTACCCCAGGGCTCCGTTTTGTCTCCGACTCTCTTCCTCATGTTTATCAACGATCTCCTATCTGAAACTTCTAATCCACTAAATTGTTTTGCTTTTGTTCAGATTTTCATATTTCCTTGTTCTTCGGAAGTGGAATTTGAACGGCAGCGTATGAAAAGCTCATTAAATTCTGAATTGTCATTTGACATTGCATTGTCCAATGGGGAATAAAAAACCGTGTTCTGTGTTGAATTGGAAACTACATTTCCAACCGCCCAATAAAAATTGTTTTGGTCGGGTTTGAAATTTTTAATTCATAAAATAAATGCTATTGTACCACAGGTCTTCATTTTGTCGCCGGTTCTCCTTCTCTGAAGAAAGTACTCTCAGCTTCTATTTGTCGTTTCCAGATCCACGCCTTTGTCCTTTGGATGTGTATCATAAACTCAATAAATTCTGATCTCAGTAGCATTGTCAAGAGGGGAACTATAAACCGCGTGAAATTTAATGCTTCGAAAAAGCAATGCTGCCTTCTGTCGTTACAGCGTAACCCACCCCCCATGCCGCTATCCATAAGCGGCACTTGCATTGGGGAAACCAAACAGCTCTTAGTTTGTGGTATATGCTTCACAGACCATCTGGTGTGCAATGAACACATATCCGACTTCGCCAAAAATACTGATGTGCTTAGGCTTTATTCGATGTTGAAAGAAATTTGTAACCCATTCTGGTCTGGCGGTAATCTATAAGGTTAATATTTGTCAAAATCTCGATTACAATTCCCATATTTGGGCAGATGCTGAAATAACACAATTGAGTCTATTAGATAGAACAAAAAAAGCTTTAAAAGTAAAAGGTGTTAGAACTATAGCACCGCCGCAATGTTTTTTGTCTTCAAATATTTTACTTTTATTTTTATAAACAATATTCTAGTGAAATAGCCAGTTGCATTATTTCCTTAAATGCTTATCGGTTTACCCTTGAGCCCAACTTCCGACGTAGTGTAAAATTCAGAGATTGTTTTCTTAGTCGCACTATAAGGAATGCTTTACCTGACACAATATCTTACTGTTCCCGTGGTAATATTGGGAAATCAAAAAGTGATTTAAAGGATTAGAAGCACAGAGACACAATTATAAATTCGTGCCAAAGAAGAATCATTCTCCTGTCTCCTTCCACACCGGCCATCTTCCTAGAAAATATAGCTCATCTTCTATTTATGTCATTCAAAATTAGAACATCACCAGAATCCACCCAAGTTATACAAAATGTTTTTAGACCATTAATAAATCATCTCACCATTTTTGATATTTATTAATAATTAATTGATGAACCTATAAAAAGCTAGGTATTTTATTCATATTTACGATGATCATAGTAGGTACCTGTTTCCGAAACCAATGAAAAATTAATCATCCACAGTTTTTGTTCACGATGATAAAAGTCGACCGATATGAATTTTCTTTTTCTAAATTCGTGTTAAAAGGAAGAACATGTTTAATCAGCTTAATACTGTCTATTCCAGAAAAATCGACGGATTTTTATGAAAGCAATATCTCTAAATTTGCGTTATTTCCGAAAGTGAACATTGTTTTTTATTTTCCTGATATATTCATGTTCTTACTTCAAAAAAGTCTTTTGAGATACCAAAAAGTCTACCATTGGAAGCAATCAGATTTGAATAACTAAATTATTGTTGACTTATAAATCGGGAAGAAAGACAGAACCCGAATCAATAACAAAAATCTTATGTGGCTTATAAAAGTAGTACACCTTGGCATAATGATTAGTGCATTGGACTGCCATGCAGGGGTTCTTGGGTTCGATTCTCAGTCGTTGCCAAAAAAAAATTCCAGCGGTGTACTAGCTTTTGCGAGGAATTGAAAAATACTGCAAGTATCCCTTGTCATGAAAAGTGCTGCTTATTAGCCGTTCGGAATCGGCAGAAAATTTCTCCAAACATGTATACAGAAATGGTTGAGAGTTGTAAGTGACTAGATTTAGGTTCTCTATGAGCCGTCATGGCCTCTAATTTATTTATTTTTGATACAAAATTTTATTCGGATAATAATGCACCTGATAAACAATAAAAACTAATATAGATAGTATCCAAGTCTATTTTAACTAAAATATTTTTTTAAGACACGTGTTTCTTATCTCTCGTTCGGATTCGGTAGAAATATGATGGTACCCTCCGTTTCTGCCGACTTACAACACGCACTCAGGAATGGCTAAGAGTGTAAGTCACTGGTGTCGGTTCTCCATGAGCTATCATCGTGCCATCAATTAATTTCTTTTTGCTTTTCGTGTCTTCGGTATCGCGATGCGAAGGGCGTTGATTCTGAACTGCTTGGCATCCATTCAAATCCTATGAGTGATGGAAAAACATAATCAATTAAAATGAATATACCATAGTAACACAAAAGTGATCGTAATGAATCGCAAATTGTTGATAATTAAAACCATGGCGCGAAATTTAAAATTAAATCTCTTGCTGGAAGACACTTAAAAAAAAAAACCGGTATTTTGATCTAATTTGTGTAAACATTTCTTTAATATATTCATGCGAAGTATTTTATCTTTGGTGCATTAATATTTTTGAACTTATCTTTTCAATTTATTATGGTGAATAAGCAGATATGATGTAGATAACAAACAGGCAATGGATTTGGCCTATTACTTCCAAGACAAGGTCTATCTCTTTCCCAGCGGAATACCTTCAATCACAAAAAGAATTCAAAATCTTGGGAACATTATTCTTTGGCTACTCCAGTAAACTAACCTTTATCTTAGCTTTTTCTCAGTCGTTAATGATCATCCGTTCATACATCCTCGTAACTCTGGGTGTTAATAAAATGCATTTCAAAATAATTTACATGCATACATAAATATATCAACATATGATATTTTTCTCATTATAATATTGAATTGCATTTGTGATTATAAACTTCTTCGTACTGACTCATACATTCTTAACGTAATCCCAGTTATGACTTCATATCTCCTAACCAGCTGGCCTCAGTCAACAAGATTTATTTTTATCGCTTGACAGACTGAATAAACTTTAACTACGATAAACATCTTCGTGAATATTCTGAGACAACAAAAAAATCCGTAACTTGAAAAACCCACTACTCAGTTATTTGACATTGATTGGCATTTATTAAGTAATTGTATTCATAATATAGTCAAAAGAAAATCTGACTTTGAAAATGTATGACTCCCCCTCCCCAAAGTCTTGCATAATTTTCATTTTTTTTTTCAAGGTGCATACTCGTCAAAACCTGATTTGTTTAAAATATCACCCACATCACTCTTCACTAGCTTCAATTGAATTGTTCACAACACAGCAAGCAATCTATGACTTCACACCAAAGAAACAATCGTCTTTTCATCGTTATTGATTCAAATGAAATGTAAAAATAATAAACAATTTTGCTTTCATAACGAGACATTTCAAAGCACACACAACCCCGCGACCTTCCAACTGGTTCACATACACATCAATCATCTTCGAGGTTTAAATTACTCACAATAACAACGTTAGTGTTCGTAACAGTTATCAGGGCTGGTTTAAAGAAATGGAAATGTTTCGCGAACTTACACTCTCGGACAATAGTCCATAACAGTATCTATTAATTTCAAAGTTCAACTTGCGTGTCAATAAGGACTTTAATATAAATTTGACTATAAAACAAGCTATAACAACTTTTTTATATATGTATATTAATATTATTGCATGACCGGAAGTCGTCTTAACATATATGTATGTACCAACGTCCATACCCTGCCGAATGAGAGGCAATTAGTTAAAAGTGATTAGTGTGTTTTTGATAAAATTAGGTCATGTCTAAGCCCAACCCAAACCAGAAAAAAAAAAGCATTCTCCTTTTTTTTTAATTTTGCGATTAAATGGAATGGAAAAAAAAATTAGATACACAAAATCAGAGAAAAAAAAATAAGATTGAATGATTAACTAAATTCATTGAAGCTGATGAAACGCATGAGTACGTGTGCCGTTAATGGTGCTCCACTGTTACTGCGAATTGGCGCATAAAACCAAATCACGATCACTACCAACCAAATGTTCGACCACCACATCATCGTTAAGCCATGAATCAGAACTGTGTGACGGTGTGGAAGATAATGAATTTAACCGAGTGCTTAATAGGTTTATATATTTTTTGTTAGAGGTGGATTAGGTTTGCTTATAGATCAACCAACTAGAAATCGAAACTTTAATTTAAGTCAAAAAATAAAAAGCGGCCTTTATCATGGCGAATTTGTCACCATTTTAAGCTTGTGGCTATAAATGTTTTTTTTTTTTTTCTATTTATTGTTATTTTTAATAATCATTATAAATGACTTTTGATAAATCGAATAGGGATAAAAACGTTTAAATGGTGACTCAATAGCGTAACGATTACTTGCTTTTAATTATTGGCGCATTAGAAGAAAAATAAACTTTAGAGTTGTTGAATAACATACAACTTGTTTTGTCAACATGGATGGCTTTAAGTATGAAGGAGAAATTCATTAGCAGGTACGAATTCCAAAAGGAATATCTTAGCATAAACGGAGTTGTTCTTCTTGAATTGGGACAGAATTACATTAGTGAAACTGAAATCCCATCTTATACATTTCGATCATTTGAAAAATGTTGAAGTCGAAGATTTTGGAATGAATGGGGTAAAGTACACTAAAAGGCGCGTAAAATCTATTGTGCTCCCATTCTGAGCTGATTGATATTGTTCACCTAACAGTTCTTCCTCCAAATCAGGTCTTTTTTTAAGAAACTTTCGAATTGAAGATATTTCAGAGGGGATAGCACCAGACTGGTCCGGTGTTCCTCCTGAACATGGAAGAATCAGTACTGTTAATCTGTTGCACTGCTCACCAGCCCAAGAATACTGATATGCCTTCTCAGCTCACAGTGGCCAGTTAGGAGATCTGTTATTATTCTTTCGATTGTAGGTCCCAAGAAGTTATTGAGTTTGTGTCAGCTTTTTGAGTTCTACCCATTATTTGTGTTATTATGGCCTCCTCTTCTGTTTTGATTACGTAACTCATCAAATTTGCTTCTAACGTATTATAGGGGGACTGGGACCGGCAAATGTGTAAGTCACAGAAAAGGGGACTGCCTTTTAAAAACAACAGTAACTAACCTTATCGACATTCCTAGGGATTGGCTGATTACAAAATTAAAAATTTTTAAAACAGAGTCAAGTTGCAAAAAAAAGTGGGTAGGTGAAACAGAAAACTACAAACTCAAAGTCAATGCCACTATGTGGTACACGGATGGTTCGAGAACGACAAAAGGGACTGGTGCTGGAATTTTTGAGCCCATAAATCTTTTCAGCCGAATGGGATAATTCATTATCATTTTCCATTCTGAATTCAATGCCATACTGGAATGTGCAGGTCGAAATCTCGAACAGAATAACCGAAACCAAAACATTGCCATTATGTCAGATATCAAAACCGCGCTCAAAAATCCTAAGCTCATACGCCATCACATTTAAGTTTTTGTGGGAATGTGAAGGCAGGCTAAAAGAACTTAGCAAGAACAATAATGAATCACTTCATTGGGTACCTGGAGATGTAGTTGTCCAGCAAAATTAGGCGCAAGGACTCCTTTCATGGGGAATAGTAGAAAAAAGAATTAAAAGCGAAAATAGAAGGAGGAGGCCAAAAGATAAAAAAACTGGAAAGAACTCTCAAATCTGAGGCAGGCCAAAATACTTCTTGAGGGAACTATAATCCAGATCGTTGCATGAACTGTATCAGCTTAAGTACGAGTAGGAACAATCTACGAATAGTAAAGGGTCTCATGGGTCACTGTAAACTATAAGAAGACAATTTAATATTCTTGGCCTAGAAAACAGCCCCACATGCAGATTCTGCAATACTTATAAAGAAGCACGGGAACACACACTAGGCAGGTCCGAAACACTAATGCATCAAAGAAACAAGCATATGAGGCGCTATCTGGTTGGATTTGATAGTAAAATTATAAAGATAAACAATTTGATTTTAGCTCTAAAATATGAAGCGAGTGATTTATCCTCTCTGAAGGTACTCCAAATAATCAAACGCATCAAAGGGATAAACTTGAAGGATGAGCTGTAGGGTTAGTAACCCATCTAGCTCTGGATGGGGGAACAATAGATCTTTAGGTCTCAGTGCAAATCCCCTCAATATTCATTCTTTTATAACCTGTTATAGGACTCAGGAACAGTTATGGTTATCGTTGTTCCTTTTTCATTAAAGGGTTTATCTTTTCGTTCCACAAGGTAGGTTGCTCGGTATTCAATGAAGTATGATATTAGCTGTCAGCAAATTTAAACATGCAAACTACAACAAAATAAAAATTCGCGTTTCGTCCGGGTGATCTCACATGGACTCATCAGTTGACTTGTGAGGACCTTGTCAATACGCAATTTTTGTTAAGTTCAGTTCATCTTACATGAATTTTTTGACAAAAATCCAATGTGAACTATATCCAACAAAGATTAGGATTGTAAAATTGCGTATTGACAAGGTCCTTACAAGTCAACTGATGAGTCCATGTGAGATCACCCGGACGAAACGCCAATTTTTGTGGACTAAAGGCCAAAAAAGCTAATTTGAATCAATAATTCAACAAGTCCAATAATAGTGCTAAGTCTTCTACTTGGCTGATTTATTTCAGTAGTATATAGAGTTTGTATTATAAAAACCTTCAACAAAATAAAGTGAATACAATTTAAGCCAGCAATCAGAGTGAAACTAAAGTGAAGTGAAGAAGTTTGAGCTTAATTTAATTGCAGAAAAATGTGAAATGTGATTTTGATGTCGAATGTCATTGAATTTATCACGATCACCAACTTTGAAATAAAAAAAAGAGTGAATATAAAAGTCAGCATAAGATTTTTATTCACTTAATTGCTTAGTTGCTAAATTACTGCGTAGGTTATAAGTTTAACCAAAACACGCCTATTGTTATTTTCGTTTTTCCTAAAGTACTTTGCATGGTAACAATACACAGCTTTGATATTTGTATGTAGCTCAGAGACTTGATAGTATGTTTTTAGCTAGATAGCAATCTGGTTTAATTGAGATCATGAAAATCTGTATAAGAAATCAAAAGAAAAAAATTTAAATATTTAAAAATATGAAAGATGTGACTTAATACTTATTCTGTTAAAAAAAAAGTATTCCGCGAGTAAATATACATTTTTGGACCTTGGCTTTCATACAATACTTTATAAATATATGTACATAGGTTAAATGCAAAATTTTGGGGTTTCTTTTAACAAAGTAATGTTCCGATATAAAAATGACGAACCCTAATAAGACTGGGTACTGTGTCTACTTTTGTTTTTAGTCAACTCGGTGAGACATATATTGCTTGTTATTTTTAAATTCTAAATAGAAACAACTCTCGGGAAGAAGAAGATTACTGTTTTCAATACCCATTTGCTTGTATTTTGGATTCAAGATGTTTATTTGTCTATTTAGACACCATAAATGTAATAAAACTAAAAAGATTCCCGTTTTAATTGGAATATTTATTCGATCTTCCTTATACGAGGTTGTTCCATATTCCAAAAATACTTCTGGACTCGTCCCAAAGATCCCTGGCTAAGTTTATGCAAATGCAAATCCGAACGCATGATCGAATATTAAATGAATTATTTTCTTTTCAAGTGGAGTTGTGCGTCTGTGGACTTCGACGTCGTCGTTGTCGTCGTCTTATTTTATTTTATTTTATTTTATTTAACATTTTGATTCATATTCGAAATAAATGAAGGGCTTCCAAGATACGCTTTTATTCAAGAATTTCAATGAGGTAATAATTATCAAATTATATTTATCGGACATAACCTCGGGTAATCAATAATTTAGGTCATTCAAGTATTGACTGATAACGAGTCAACTACAACAGCTTGTTATTAGTTAAAATATAAACAATACTCAACTAAAGCTGATAACAGTTTCGCCAATTGCGTATATATATACAAAACAATGCTTAATTTTTTACTTACGAAATATATGTCAATAGATATGTAGGTTCTATTATGGCAAGTTATACATTCTTACAAAAATCCAACTAAACATTTTGATCGAAATTTTACATTACGATTAAGTGAGCGGATATTGATCTTGACGTTCTATCTGTGTGCCGGTTTTCTTAAACCATTTGAGAAAGAATTTCTTGATTTTTTTTTCAAGACCATAAATCAACGGTAACAAAAAATATATAAATATAATTAATAAGGCGTTGTAGTGGTTTCTTAAAAAATAAGCTTTTATATACAAAAAGGCAAAAATTAAAACAACCTATTATTAAGGGCTTAGCATTTTACTAGTTAGCAATTTGATAAACTTTTAGTAACTTACTAGCTGTTCGAAAATTTTAAACCTTTTTTTTTCGTTTTACTAACTAGTAAAATACCAATTCCCTTTTATTAAACACGATGCATCTGAACACGTTTAAATTATGAAAGTTCGTGAAAATTAACAAAACAAACAAACTAAATCTGGGGAACGGACCTAATAATTTGAAATGTCGGAAACTCAAAAGTCAAAAGGACAACCTACAATTTATTTTGTTATTTGTTTATTTGTGGCAACCTTAGGTTAGGTTAGGTTAGGTTAAAGTGGCTGCTGACCGGAAAAGGTCAGCACACTTAGACCAATATTTGGTCCGTTGTGATACCACAAGGATTTCAAAAATCCCCCTTACTCGTTAAACCATTTTGAGCTAATAATGAAGCGTTTGAGACAGTGAATGTCGGAATTATTTAGATCACTAGGATCGTTAAAGAAGTAGTCTCCCAAGTGGAGTCTACTTCTTTGTGCTAGGGCAGGACAAGAACATAGAAGGTGAGGAACTAACTCCTCTTCTTCTTCATCCATGCAGCTCCTGCAAAAATCATTTGCAGGAACTCCAAGACGAAAAGCATGTCTTCCTATTAGGCAGTGCCCAGTAAGGACACCTATAATGGAGCTAATATGCAATCTACCAATAGAAATTAGTTGTTTTGAGCGTTTAGCATCAAACAATGGCCAAATCAGTTTAGTAGACCGGCAAGTTGGGGTGCTGGTCCACCTGTGGTTAGCTTTCTTTATGGTATCTTGCTTTAGCATAAGTTTACAAGTAGCTAGGGGTATACCGATGCTAGATTTACTATCCAACAAAGGTAATATTGTTCCGTTTTTTGCAAGTTCGTCAACTTTACAATTTCCTGGAATGTCTCTATGCCCCGGCACCCATGTAAGGTGAATGTTAAACTGTTTTGACATCTCCACCAGAGATGATCGACAATTTTGGGCTGTTTGTGAGTTAATGGAGACAGAGTCCAGTGACTTTAAGGCAGCTTGACTGTCTGAGAAGATACGTATATCGGTTGTCGATATAACGTTTTCTTTTAGCCAAGAGAGGACTTCTTTTATTGCTAAAAGCTCTGCCTGGAACACGCTACAGTGATTGGGAAGACGAAAAGATAGACAAAGATTTAATTTTTCGAAGTATACGCCTCCACCGACCCCGTCATCGGTTTTAGATCCATCTGTATAGAAATGAATTGTTTCGTCTATCAAAAACGACTCATTTTCCCAAGAAGACCTGGAAGGGATGGATACTTGAAAATTTTTATCAAATTTTGGATGAGGGGTGGTGTAATCGACGTTACTAGGTAGACTACTGAACGAGTTCAGTATAGTAGAGTGACCAATATCATTATTGATCCACTGCGAGGAGGCTTTAAGTCGAATGGCTGTGTTAGCGGCCGATTGTTTGCTAAAAATATCTAGCGGTATGAGATGAAAAAGAACATCAAGTGCAGCAGAAGGAGTTGAGCGGAGAGCTCCACCCATGATTAAACAGGCTGTTCGTTGGACTTTGCTGAGCTTATCGCGGTTTGTTGCTGTTTCCAGCGCAGTCCACCATACTGTCACTCCATATGTAAGTATCGGTCTAATGACTGAGATGTATAGCCAGTGTGTTATATGAGTTTGTAGACCCCATTTGTTACCTACGGCTTTTTTGCAAGAGAAAAGAGCAAAAAAAAGAAAAAAAGAGAAAAGAACCTTATTTCGAAATGTTTTTTAATATTTTCCCACTATGGACTGGACCATTCTATGTAATGCTCCTATAATATTAATTGGTGTACATAGATATATCGTTTGTGTTCCATTAGGAAGTAAACTTACCAGTATCATCCTCATGGATAATTTTCCCAAAGAAATGTAATATAAATAGTATATGTAGGTACTTGAAATGGTGAAATCGGAATCCCACGGCTTATAATTCGGTCTTGGACGTTTAGGTTTTCAACCAAAAACCGAACTGCTATCTTGTCAAACCTATTCCTGGAGTAATATTCTCCATGGTCTAGCTCTTCAATAGGATTTGCTCGGGACTTAAAAGATCGCACAAAGCTGAGTCTTCAAACATACAAACAACATACATATGTACATACAAAATGCAAAATCTTATTTATCTCGAAAACGGCTCTAACGATTTTTATAAAAAAAAAATTAAGTGTGGACTACAGTTTGGTAAAAAAAAAAATTTAAGAAATTATGTTATAAACGCTACCTGTCATAGAACCTTCTTTTTGTTTTCCGATTTATGCAGGAGCTCCTTTGAATTTGAAAAAATAATGTTTATAAAATTTTTCGAAAAATTTGTTTTTGGAAATTTGAAGAAAAAAAAATCAATTCAGAACGTGTGAACGATTATTTTTTAAAATCATTTCCTAAAATCTATATTACCAAATAGGTGCTTAAAATTGGCATCCCAAAATCTTTTTTGTTAGAAAATTTTAAAGGAATTTGCTATATATAAAACATTTATTTAATAAAAAACGCTTTTTAAACTTTGTTTGCGTAAATTCATACTTTTCTAGAAATCAGATGCAATTTGTATCTCATTTAATCTATGCGTTATATTTATTTATAAACATTTTTTAAATTCCAAATAATAATAATATTAATTCCACATAAGAGCAAGTACGTGGGATTTTTTATTCAAGGCAAGTTATGCATTCGGAAAAAAAATCGAACTCGAAATTTTGATCAAAGTTTACGAAAATAACGAAGATCAAAAAAGTGGGTCTCGCAATTCTGTCTGTCTGTCTGTCTGTTCTACTACAGCTAAACGGCTCGGCCGATTTTCTTTAAACTTGGTAGATATGGGTTTTATCCCCCCCCCGGATGTTTTTTGATTTGATTTTTTAAGACCAAATATAACGGTACCTGCCATACGATTTTTTTTTTCGAAATTTTATAAATATTTATTTTTTCTCAAAAACTGTCCCACAGATTTAAAAAAAAATTCATAAAATTTCATTTAGTTAAACTTAGGTAATGAATGAAAAAAAAATTCCAAAAAATTATTGTTTTTGGTACCCCCCTTGGAACCCTTTTTTTGTTTTTGATTTTCTCAAAAACAGTACAACCGATTTTGATCATTTTTTTTATGTTAAGGCTCCCCAGCAGTGTCAATATTATTGTCTATTCAAATTTTCAAAATCAAATTTTTTGGATTTTAAAAAAAAATTTTAATTTTTTTTCAAAACTTAATATCTCGATTTTTTTAAAACTTGATGAATAAAAGTGTCTTAAAATAATCTACAAGATATGAGAAAAAAAATTATTTTACCTAAAATTAACGGTACTTTCCATACAAATGTTAAAAAATGGTTTTCGAAAATCGTATTTTTCTCGAAAACGGTTCCGAGAATTTTGCTTAAATATTTAGTCTTTCGATTAATTTTTAAGATCTATAATTTAGTACGAAAAGTTTTGAAAACAAGGCATTATTGACTGTACCTACCTACCATGGAACGATTTTTAAAAATTTTGAATTTCTCATTATCGACATAAGGATTTTAATGAAATTTTTTATAGATATGCTTCTAAAAACTTTAAGAAACATTGCATTTCAAAACTTTAAATAAAAATATTTTTTGAATTTTTGAAAAAAGAAATCATTTTTTTTTTGGAAAATTCGATATCTCAAAAATGGGTCAAAATTTTTTTGGAAATTTAATTTCCATTCGTACAATAATAAAAACTTAAGGTTGGCGTACCAAATGTTTTTCTTAAAAATCTTTTAAAAATTTTTTACATAAAAGCTTATTTTATTAAGAAACCACTACAACGGCTTATAATTTTTGTTCTTGCATAAATTCATATTTACATAGCATTCTGTTTTTGTCTCTTACAACTAAAAGAATTTAAAAAATGATGATAATTTTATCCTTATGAACAGTTTTTTCTAATAACATTCGTTTTTAAAATTCCAAGTCTATTAGATAGGAGCAAGTTCGTGCGACCCAGTCGTGCATTTTATTTTATTATAGATCGTAAAAATTATTAAAAAACAAATTTCAAGTGCCGTTTTCGAGGAAAATACCATTTTTTAACATTTGTAGGGTGGGTGGGTTGTGTACCGTTATTTTTAGATTCTTTTCAAAAACTTTTAACTGTCAAATTTTAAAACAATCGATCATCAAGGTTATCGAAATATTGAGTTTTGAAAAAAAAAATTGAAGTTGGTGGTAAATACCATAATAATTTTTCGGATTTTTTTTTTCAAGCATTACCTTGCTTTAACTAAATGAAAGTTACTGATTTTTTTCTTAAACCAATCTGTGAAAAAGTTTTTGAGAAAAAAAAAACATAAACTGTAAAAATCTTCCAGTCTCTACTGGTTGTAACTAAAGTTAATATTATACCAAAGATATGAAATAGGTAGGGTGGTTTTAATTTTTCATAAATTCTAAAGGAAAGTATTTTTAGTGCCAAATTGAAATACAATTTTCGAAATAGTGTTTTTTTACTTACTTACTAAAATAGTTTTAACCTAGAACTGATTCCAAATAAACTTCTACCCCCCCAGATTCAAAGATATAAATGTTAAAATCAAGCTATCAATAATAAATATATACTCGTACAATTACAAATGCAAAATACAAGAATTGCTTCTATTAACGGGTATATTAAATGACAATCAGGATGATGCAAAAAAAAATAAAAACAAAACTCTTAATTAAAAATGAATAAATGTTGATTTTGCGAATTTTTCCTCATCCGCCCGTACAAACATCAAACGAGTTGTTTTGATTTGTTCAATTTTATTGATTTGCTTCCAAAATTAATATTTGTCTATTTGCCAATGTTTCCTCTTTTCGCATTTGATGTCAATATTGTGACATTTGTACATAAATGTATTTATTTGTTGGCCTTGAATTTGCTAAAATATTTTGTAGATAAATTAATATGTGTACTAAATTATTTTTTGTATGCATTCAATTCAAGAACATTTAATTACCCTAATTATTTTAACTTGTACTCGTATAATTTTGTTTTGAAAATGAAAAAAATATTGACATTTTTAATGACTCGGAAACATATTTAGGGCCCTCATTATGAATGAAGGTGAACTAAAAACTTTGCGAATTCGATAAATTCTTATTATAAATAGCGATTCGCTTAAATTAAGTTTGCCCCCAAATGTCAGAACCTTAGCGAATTTGTTTAGCCTGGGATTACAAATAGCGAATGTTCGCTAATCACTTTAAGTATGAAATCAAATCGAATCAAATAATTTTTATTTTCTAGCAATTGTTATTGTTTATTTTGGAAGTAATGAGCAATAAACGAAAAAGGTATAGTTGGAAATAAATATAAAAAAGAAAAGAAAATAACAGTTTAATATTTTAAGACCTAATGCGAATCAGTTTCCGAAGCTTACAACTCTCAACGATTTCTGTGTGCGTGTTGCCAGGAATGGAGGGGACCTATAATTTTCTGCCTATTCCGAACGGCTAATGAGCAGCACTTTTCATGACAAAAGATACTCTTAGAAGATTTATCAATTCCTCGTAAGAGGCTGTACACCACTGAAAAATTTGTAGAGACCGAGAATAAAACCCAAGACCTTCTGCATGACAGTCCAACGCACTAACCATTATGCCAAGAGATACTTCTTATCAGCGTATTGGGAACAAATTTCAATATAACTGAATTTTCTTGGTCCTTTGTCAAAATAAATGAAAACACAGGCTTCATAATTTTAGTAGTTGCAATTTTATAAAAGTTTTTTTTTGTTTAGTTGGACTACAAGCTTAAACTTAAGCACACTTTCGACGAACAAAAAAATATAACAGCTACTGGTGGAGGACCATACTGCCGAATAACTTTAGGTTCGTTCGTTCAACTTTATCCAGGTTTGACGCAGGTTTTCTGAGTTGTCAGAAAAAAACTGTCACATGAAATCTCATGTGACTTTTAACAGATCGGTCTTTACCTGAACTCGCCACAGCAAAATACCTACTCGTAGATCTACTTCATGTCGACTCCAGGGCTCAAAAAACACAGAACTTTTTCACCAGAGTAAGTTCAGAGCTCAACGAACAAACATTTTGTCTCCTTTCGAGCAATCCGTAAGCGATCTGCAAAGTTTGAACCAGGCTATTAATCCACTTTCCAATTGCTTGAATGTTAACATACAAAGTACGCTTTCTACGAGTCGAAACGGCAATTAAATGAAATGTTTCGCTGTTTGACATACAGTACAATTGTTTATGTATCTTCTTATTAATTCCCTTAATTTTGGAAAATAGAATTCATTTTTAATTTCAAGATATGTTTCTTGTATTCCTCGGTGATTATATTGTTCATGAATCTTTTCAATGAGATTTTGGGAGCGAATGTCTCAAGAAGGTCTGAAGAATCTAAATGTACCGAAGAGCGAACATGTCCATTACCATAATTTAATAAAAAAAATCACAACCGAAGAACACAAAACACAATCTGAAAGAATACAATTTTACAATGCTAAATGCAATTTTCCATTGTTTGACGTTTAACATGTCGCTCATTTGCTACAAGAATTTTGAGTTATGACGCTCTTGTATCAAATTAGGTAGCGATGTGTCATTTTAATGAAATCCATTTTGGCAGCATTGCGAATGTGGAAGCTCGCTAACCATAATACCGCGATAAAGAAAATCCGCTAGCTTTAGTCGAACGTTCGATTCCCATAATGTTTTTTGCCCCATGAATGTATTATGAAAACGATTACCTATTTTGAATTAAGGTTGAAAAAATCTTCATAATTACCTATAACAATTTTCAAAGCTTGCTCTAATCGTAATTGAGGCAAATGACTTGATTGACGCTCTGTTGACTTGATTGCTATTATTTATATTGGCCTTTATTTTCGCTAATTATTTTGATTTTATAAAACAGTTAAAAATAAGTGACTCTCTTCCTGTTATTTTCAAGCTGATGAGTGATGACAGTGTAGAATTAAATTTTGTTTTTCTTCAAAATGTTGTTGAAAAAAAAAAAAAAACTCAATTTGATGTTGTTATCAACATGCAATAAACGTGATGGAAAGAAGTCACGAATTTGAAAGTTACCCTTTTCCTTTCTTTAATACATTTGTGGAGAAACAAAAAAATAATCTTAAATTTGAGGTACATAGATGTACCATGTTCCTACGTACCTTTCCTTTTGTTTTTATAAAAAAGGGAAAGGAACCTATTTCAAAAAAAATTATGTAAAAAGTCTAGGAAAAAGTTCTCTCAAAGGCTTTTCATGGTTATTCGAATTGAATATCATTTTGTATTTGTTGTAAAAAGTGAGAATTGAATTTAAATGAATAGTGAGATGCACTTAGAATTATTTTGTAAAGCAGATGTGCACAACATGATGTAATGTGTTATTTTTATAGGGATTTAGCACAAGAATACGTAGATAACATCAAACTTCCCAAGTATATAGGAGCCAAACTAATTACGTTCAATTTGATGCATTTTACGATACGATGGCGCTGCTCACCGAGAGAGAGAGAGAGAGAGGAGAATAATTATACAAAATCCATTATAAGAGATCAATTTACTATGCATCAAATCAAGCGGATATAGATTGCTCAATATAGTGGATGTAATGTGACATTGACATGAAAAAATTTTAATACACTCGTCGTTCTTAATTTAAGAGTGAGGATTTTTTTATAGGCCGACATTTGGTTCCAGATTGAATATTTTTTTTTGTATTTAAAAGCTTGAATTTTCTGAAGTCAATAATATTTCCTTGAAAACTTACATATTTTCTCCAGAGCACGAGTATCTCTTAATTGGAAACGTGTAATTTTCTACCTGAATTGGTGTAAAGAGCCGAAGCTTGACACTGAAAACATTTCAAAACCATTTATGAACTTCCACCGTTCCTGACTGTAGAGAATATGTAAAGGGTGGGCCATCAAGTGGTTTCTTTTTAAATCAAAGCTTAATTTGATACTTGCCAGCTGTTTCCCGCTCGAAATCTTGACAGAAAGTCAGTATCATCCTTCCGCGAAACGAAATTAGTCGCCTTACTTTTGAACAAGACGTTGGGAAATATTGAAAACTTATTTCCAAAGTGATTGTTGGGTAGCCCGAACAGTGCGTTTTTTGAAAAGAAGTTTTGGCCGAAATGAAGCACCCACAGCGCCTGCAGTACGCAAGTTTGTGCAATAAGTTCGTGAGACTAGTTTGCTAGTGGAAAACACTCATGGTCCTTGTCATCGTACGGTGCGCACAGAAGAGAATGTGGCTGCTGTAGCCGGGAATTGAAATGTTTGCTATTTTGTTCATTTTATTGCATTTTTAAAAAGAAACTTGTATTTGGCCCACCCTTTACAGTTCTCATTTTGGAATTTTTAGAATCTTACTGCCAATAACCGAAAAACAACACAAACAAGTAAACGTAAAATGTCATTTACCCCGGTTACAAGAGTAGATTGAGGAATCGAAACCGAATTGAGATTTCGATCCAGGTATATGGCGGCACTGGATCGAGAGATCGAATTGAAATGGAATCGAAATGACAATCTGTTGTTGTACACACACTCGATTCTTCGATTCAGGTATACAAGCATATTTTCGATTCGATTCAGCTCGTTTAGTGTAATCGGATCGAGAAATCCTATCGCAATCCGATCCAGGTATACACGGAGCTAAATCCTAAATCAATTCCGATTCAATTCTCCATATAAACGTAGTATATGACAGTTAATTTGACATTTCAGCCACGGTTTGAGCAATTTTGAGAGATTCAAATCATTTCATTCTGAAATATGCGATTATACATATATTTAGTTTATTTCGTGAAGCAAATTATTGGAGACTTCGTTACGATAATCGTTTTTAAAATTTAGGAATGACTCCCTTCTATTGTCGGTAATCATGATTTGATTTCAAGTTTATGTGGAAATACAGGTGTATTTGTATCATCAATTCTTTCCAAGGTCATGAAATCATCAGCTCAAAAAATATCTCCAAGATCGAAAGCTTTTAAATCACCGGGAATACGGCTTCCGCAGAAATCGTTCCACAGGTGATCTGATGGCGGATCAATATCACCGAAGAGTTGAACAGATCTTTACATTGTTTTACAAGGTTATTACGCATGATATTTTGAACGCATTTGAAAGAGTTTGGCACCAGGTTCTCTTATCGACAATGCTTCCGTTTGGTATCAACTAAACCCTTATTCTTTGGATTAGAAATTACCTTCTAGATAATTCAATACATGTTGTATTGGACGGTTTCAAGTCTGATTTTCACAAAATAAATGCAGGTGTTTCTTATAGTCTCCGACAGTCTTCCTCACTCTTATAAATGATCACTTGTCTGAAACTTCTAATCCACTTCATTGTTTTACCGACGACTTTGCCTTCAGTTTTTCATACTCGATCTCAAATTCACTTCCACCTTCTTCGGCAGTGGGATTGGAACGGTACTATATGATTAGATCATCTTTACAGCTTTGTGGAGTTAAACGCTCCCTTTTTTATTGAAGCAAAATGTACCCTCTATGGCATTGTCCTTGAATAGCCCTTACATCGAAAAAGCCGAAAAGATCTCAGTACTCGGTATAAGTTTCAACGACCATGTCCTTCAAAAACGCTGCTAAATGTTTAGGATTTCTATATCGAAGTAAGAAATTTGTCACGCCTTTTGTCTGATATATGGTGTTTATAGCTCAAACTTCTCTTCAATTATTGGATAGAATCCAAGCAATTCCGACTCGAAGTATCAATTTGGATTCCTACCATCAATCAGTTCACCCGTGATAACCGTTTCATTAGGAATACTCATCTATTTTTTACTATTTTACTCAACCATTTTTTACTATTTTGAATAGTGGTCCCCATTTTAACTATGAAAATAGTTTAAAAAATGGTTAAAAATAATTATTTTTTTCTCTGAGTGCAGTTGACCCTCAAGTCAGATCTTGGACGCACCGTCAAATACAATTTTGCAAATTTTAATTGAGTTTATCATCATACTATCTCTAGCTTTTTGTTAAATTTAAAATCATCAGATAGATATTTTATTTTTCTAGTAAGGTGCCAACTTCACGTGAACCGTTGACATTTACAAATGTCAAAAAAGGTCTGTTTGCTTAGTTTTCTGCACGAACTGTTGTTGCTTTAGGAATGTTCAGAAGCAATTTATTACTTTAGTACGATACTATAGTTAGAAAATGTTTAAAATTAAGCACGAGTTAGTAAACTACTTTAAAGTAAGCAAATTTTAAAGTAGTATCATAATAATAACTTAACAATAGGCTGCTTAAAATTAAGCGCTAATTTGTTTTAATAATTAGTTAAATTGTATTAATCAAGAACTTTTCTTAAATGTGCTACTGAGTGTCGTTTGTTCATGTTCATCTAATTTTAATTCATTTATGTTTTAAAACCCAAGGTTTCTTCCCACACACATATTTACAATTTCTGAAAATATTTGATTGGTAGTAGACCAAAAATAATTATTGTTTTCTCTAAATTAGTATTTTATAATGTTGGCAACATATGTATTCTTAAGCAAGATTTCATATTTTGTACTCACTTCTTACTCAAACCAAAATGTGCAAGTACATTTTTAACTGGAGATAAAGGTTTTATACATTAAATTTTTAGAAATACCACACTTTTTTTTTCATATATTCACCATCTTTTGTAACTAACAACTACTTTTCCCTATCCGCTCTCTAAGTAAAAGCAGCCGCACTAATTTTCCACTAATCAAATACTAAAGTTGTTTAACTTTATGTTAGTTTTTGTTTTGTACAAAAAACCGCAACACAAAATTTTTACTTTTTATTTTTCTTTCTTTTTTTACGCAGGATGAAAAAAGCTTGGACATAATGGGTCAATATAAGCCAGAAATTTTCTGTTAAAGAAAATTAAAACAAATGAAACAGAAATTACAAAAAAAATAAAGACAAATCTCATTTGATTTAAAACAAAATTAAAATCAAAGATCAAATAAATATAAATTAAAAAAAATATTACAAATAAAATTAAACGATTAATTCTCACATACAAAATAATCACAAAGAAACAAACATTTTAAAACAAAAAATAAGCGAACAAAAAACATCATCACATCATCATTTATTATTATTTAATTAATTCGTTTATATTTGTTTATATATTAATTTATATATATATAAAACAAAAAACAAAGCAAAATATACACGCATTCATCACTTAGCATGTAAATTTAAAAAAAAAAAAAAACAAAAAGAAAAAAGTCTGCTTACATCATTTGTACAATCGATTGTCCTTAAGTACTCCGCAGTATTAAATGTTTTGTATTTGAAAACACCAGAATTGAAAAAAGACCAAGCAAATATAACGGAGTGTAAGGATAAGCGATAGGAGCTTTCCTACTTCCAGTAATTTTCATCAGGTAAGGAATAATAAATCATAAAACCAAAAATTACATAAATGTCTTGCTTGTATTTCTATTGTATTGTATCTATTGTATTTCTATTTAAGTTAGTATTCTTTGTGTATGTTTTTTTTAATTGCTTTCTGCTTAAGTAATTTTATTGCTTATTGCTATATTATATCATTATTCATTTTTATATTTAAAACACTTCAACAAAATGTGTTTCTTCTTTCTTCAGAGAACCTTATCCAACTAATTAAATTACAACAATTTTAAGAACATATTTTCTAATATTTTTTATAACCCTTTATTGAAAACTTAAATTGTTCTAGCCCTTTGTAATCCTCCCCTAAAAAATTTCAACTGTTATACTCGTGCATCAGTTTAACCCAAATTCGGACGTACTGTTAAGGCCAGAGAGTATTTCTTTAGCCACACTAAATGAATGTGGGATGCTTTACGCGGTGCAATATTTCCCTTCCATTGTTCATCGGTATCTCATTTCACATCCTCTAAAATATCATTAATGCTCGCACTGACCTCAAACTTATTAAGGGTAGTCTTAACCCCTTTAGTCGGGTAAACAAAAATGAGTTTAGAATATGACATCGTTCAAGTGTCCGCCATGACATAGCAGGGTGGCGCTCTTTTGTGAGGTCCAATTTTCGACAACTGGTGCTCAAATTTAGAAGCGATAGCATCGGTTATCCGCGGCTTACTGCTATAGACATACCCACACAAAAAAAAGTCTAATTGAATCGCACTTCTGCGAGACCAGATCATGGCGCTCCTACGTGAACTAAACATGATCTCAAATCGCCCTCCACAATATCCATTGTGGAATGTAGCGCCGTACCGTCTTATTGGAACCATTTGTCGTTAATCCATATTATACATTTTGAACCAAAACCATATCATCGGTAGCGCTCTCTGTTAATGGTGATGGTCCGGGGACCCACAATCAACACAAGATTTTGGTTTTCTGCGGATGCATTGACACTTGTTGAACCCCATGCGGATTGGCATGGTCATAAATCCGGCAATTATATTTTTTTATGTAGCAAAAATGGACCTCATCGCTGAAGATAGATTTTTATTCTGTAATAATCCAACTTTTATCCTTTGCACATCGTTGGTAAGAAAAGGTAAGGCAAGCGTGTCTTCTAGCGTGTTTACTTGACACACTTAGGCCATAAGCTTGTCCATTGTGATACCACATTAATCTCCCTACTTGTTGAATCACTTAGACCTCTGTATGAAGCTTGCGAAACTGCTGAAGTCTACATTTTCCAGATCGCTAGGATCGTTAAAGTAGAATTCACCTACTAGATGTAATCTACTTCTTTGAAATAGGGCAGAACATGTACAGAGAAAATGAGGAATCGATTCTTCCTCTTGCTCGTCCATTCCAGTTTCTGCAAATATCGTTTGAGAATACTTATAGTCTCTCGGAATCGTTGCATGTTTACCTACTAGACAGTGATCGGTTATGATACCTATTACGGGACCGATCTGTAATCTGCTCAAAAATAACAAACACTTGGGAGCGCTTCAGATCCAGCTGCGTCCAGATTTGTTTTGTCGTCAGACAAGTGGTACTGTTGTTCCATCTATTGTTTCCACTTTTGGCGAGTCCGGTTGCTTTACAATTATTTGGAATGTCTCTGTGGCCCGGCACCAACATAGGTGAATGTAGAACTGCTGTGCAATCTTCTTGAGAGCTGATTTGCAATTAAGGGCTGTTAGAGAGTTTGTAGAGACAAAGTCCATAGATTTGGCTATCTGAGAGTATTCGGATATATCTACTTGATATCACATTTTCTTTTATTCAAGACAGGACTTCTATGTTTTATCTGTAAAAGTCCCGCCTGGACAGCTACAGTGATTAGGAAGCAGAAAGGAGAGATTTAAGCTTGGTCTGTCTGAGTACAATCTACACCAACCCTATACAAATGGATCGATTCGTTGTCCAGGAATGTAATCTGAAAAGTTTTTATCGAACTGTAATTTTGGAATGCTGTAGTCTATGTTGCTTGGTAGTAGAACATGTAACATGCCGTAAACTTTAAGTGTCTGAAAAAGAAAAACAGGAAAATTAACAACATGGCCGCCATGAACCCTCAAAATTTTGCCCATCTGTATTGGAAAACCCTGTAAGAAATGCAACCGAACTACTCTCTCAAAAACTACACCGCCAGCAAATAGAAAATTTGGTCTCTGTAGCTCAAGCTCGGATTTAGTCTGCGACCTCAGGGTCAAATAGAAAAATTCTTTCTTCTTTTATTTAAAGTATCTGCCGACGTTTCCTGAATTTCTATTTCATATAAAACAAAACTTGCATGCTACAGGTTGATGACTATCATTTTCTATAGAAAAAAAGCCAAAAAAGTTAGTGCTTCGTTTCAACTTCAAAGTTAAACATTTCTTAGGGCCAATTTGTCATTGGTTTAGGAGTTAAACCCGAAACCAAATTCGAAGCTCGTATCATCTCATACTGAAGAAACGGGACTAACATTTTATTAATATTTCTCTGGACTCAGTATTTTGAATTTTTGGTTTTTAAATTGTTTCCGAAACGTATCAGAAAATCTATATCAACTTGCTCATGTTTGACAAGCTGTTGTATGATTTTCTGAAAAACTCTAATCTCTTACTTATGATGTCTTTTGCTAAAGTCTAAGATTTATGGGCCCATCGTTCATAAATATATACAAGCAATCTTATATCATCGAGAAGTAACTAATAAAGATTCAATAACTTGATTTACTTCATCACAGAAAATGTGTTGATTTTCCAACAAGATTAAAGTAAAACCTTTGTCTTTGTAAATCTTCCCATTTTTTTATATTTTTTCAATTAACAATTACTCGAATGATCTGCTATTTCTAACGTAATAGGTACCGAATACTTAAAAATAACCGTAGAATTGATTTTGTTATGCCTTTTCTAACGACTAGACCCCCGACTTTGATGATTTTTTTCTCAAACTTAAACAAAAAAAAATATTATTTCTCATTATTTGTATTTATTTTTTTCAGATGGCTCATGTTGTTGGTGTGCCCAAACGTGATCCATGTCAGAAATGTGGTCTTCCTGTATTTCTTGCCGAGCGTTTGACGGTCGGCAAAAGAGTGTACCATCGAACGTGTCTGAAATGTGCCCGGTGTAGCTTTCAACTTACGCCGGGTAGTTTCTATGAAACAGAAGTTGATGGAGAATACTGCTGTGAGACATGTCCGGACGAAGAGACCAGCCTAGAAGTCGAAACAAAAGATATGCTAAGAAATCCATCAGCAGCCGGCGATAGTAATATCGCGGCTAGACCAAAAAGTCAAATTGCCGATCGGTTAGCATTTTTTGAGAGGAGCAAGGCAGAAGAGTCAGCTAGTAGTAGTAGTAGTAAAGTTCTGCAAAAGAGTCTCAGTGACGAAGAAAAAAGCAAGAGTTTGAAGAAAATTATTGGTGAAACATCGTCGCCTTATAAAATGAATGCTGCACTCAGTAGTTTCATGAATTCGACTCTTGATGATGAGATCGATGCAGGAGAAGTGGAGACAAACGACAACAGTCTCAATTCAGGACAAATGGATACATCTGAAAGCATCGAGATCAGCAGTGATTCTGAAGATGATGAGTCTGAGGAGAAACCACCTAAGCTCCCAACATCACTTCCGCCACAAGAAATCAAGTCGTCGACCTTATCGAGAGAGCAGGTCTCTGAACTTGATCAAAAACCAACACTTAAATCTGAAATGAAGATACAACTAATGCAGAAGCAGGAAGAACCATTTACTATGACAAATGAGATCACAAGTGACACCACAATTAAGAACACCCAACGCAATGAGGAAATCAAAGACGATCATCATGATTTTGCAGAAGTAGCTGAATCCCTATCCAGTACATCAATCAAATTTACAAAGCCAGCAGATGATCTTAATCTAAGTAAATCTAATTTTGTTACCAAAGATAATACCGAACCTGATGAGCAGATGAGAATAACAAATGCGACAATAGTTGTAAAACAAGCCACATTGCCGCCGCCAAACGAACCAAAAGAATCTGTTGCAGGTCCAGCAGAAGTTGAAGTCGAAGAAGAGCAAATTCAAATTGAGAAAGAAGAAAAGTCAATTTTGCGCCAACGACCAATGACACTGGACATCAAAACCAATTGCAATAGTGATATGACGGCTGCACATGAGGATGAAGAGACAGCAAATCGCTTAAGTGTGGTGCGTGCTCGTCTACATCAATTCGAAGTAATTGCAAATAATAAAACCCCTAATGATAATCTTATGAATAAAACCCCAGAGAACACCTCTAGAATTAACAGTAGTAGTATTAAGTCAGATAGCATTAAGTCAATTGTCTCAGAACATCATAAGGATGAGGACGAAATGGCCGAAGAGACTACTTCAACCATACCAGAAGCCAGTTCCTCAGTAGTTGAAGAAGTTCAAAATATGGAATCAGATGAAGTGCCTAAAAATGATGAAAAAGCTAAAGAAATTGAAGAAGAAAATAAAATAGCTAGTTTGTCAACTGAAGAAATTAATGAAAAGCAAGAAAAGAATGAGGATGATGCTGTGACACCAGCTAAAATCGAGACCACTATCGAGGCGAGCCCTGAAGATTCCCAGGGAAGTCTCAAAAAGATTATACCAGTTGGAATAGAAATAGACAGTGAAGAAGCTGACAAAATAAAGCAAACGAATAAAATAAAAGAAACTGCTGCAATGGAAGCCAAAAAATCTAATCAAGAACAAGAGCAAGAAAAACCCAAACCATTTACATCTCCGGCCAAAGTCAATCTTGAATTATATCCCGAAGAATTGAATCCATTTAAAAGTGACGATGAAGACGAAGATATTGCTCCCTTGCCTGTTGTTACCCCAGTGAAACCTGTAACACCGTTGCCTAGAAAATCGTTGCAACAATCCCCAGCAACAAGTGCGAAAAAGGAAGACAAAGATCGAAGTCTGAATCCGTTTGATAGTTCAGATGATGAAGTTGAGATGGAGAAAAAAGTCAAACCACCACGTCCACCACCACCAAAGATCTCTAAGAATCCCTTTGGTAGTGAGTCTGATGATGTTGGCGATGAAAATTGCAGCAAAACAGGAAATATTGACAAACAACAACAACCCGTCCCGAAACCTCGGACGAATGTGTGAGTATTAATTTGATTAGTTTCGAAATCTAAGGTGTAAATGGAGTTTTTAAATGTGCGATTAATTCAATTTTGATTTAAATTATTTCATTATTTTAGATTTTGGCAAATCAATTGCATTACGCCATTTGGTATGTCTACAGTTATTAAGTTTAGTTGTTTTGATGAGTTTGGATAGTCTTCGAATATTTAGTAGACTAAGATTTAAGACATATAAAGGTTCTCCTTCATTCCTATTAGCTTTAATGTTGAATATATGTACATAATAATTTTTTTCATAAACTATAAGAACCATTTGGAATATATTGTTATTGGATAGAACCATTAAACACTGTATACAAAAGTTTTAGAAAATATTTGATTTTGAAGATGTATTAGTTACGTTAGGATAAAATTTAATTTATATTGACTTAGCATATCAATATATGCAAATTCTTTTATGTCTTACAGTTTTGCATCAATAAACAGCATTACGAAATAAATTATTAATAGATGCCATAAAAGTCATTTAAAGTAATGTTATCTGATTAAATAAATTGAACTAATCCAGTTAAATAGAGCCTAACAGCCCGATTCTCCCCTTGTGAGGAGTCACAAGTCACAAGCTCTTGTGACTATTCCTTGTGAGGATTGTTGTGACTCGATAACATTTTGGTATTCTCCCCCTAATCGTCACAACAAAACTCACAACAAAACTCACCACAGCATGGTGAACTTTTTAAGTGTCAATATTTGAACAGCTGACTATTCAAAACGAAGAAATTACAAAATGCAAGGAAACATAATTATATTTTATTATTTTATTATCCAAGCATAAAGTTTACAGAAAGTGAAAAAACTTTATAAATGTATTGTTTTAGAGAGCGAATGGATCATTTGTATCTCACAAAGTTTTTAAAAGCCGTCGACGCTGCTAACTTCTTGATACGATTAGTTTCTTAAAAAAATGTTGTTTGTTTAAAAATGTTACTTTTCATTTTTGTGGGAAAAATCAGCAATAATATTCACTAGAACAAAGTCTACTTTCACTAGTTAAATTTTCTTACAAAGTATACTGAATGCCAATCCAAAAAACTTTGAAAATTATGAGTTGTGACCTGCTCTGAAGGAGATCACAGTTTCGATTGTTTTTGTGACTCTCACAAGTTGTGACTGAGCGGCAGAATTCGAAAAAGTCACAAAGTCAATTTCACCTCTTCTTGTGACTTGTGAGTCATCACTGACTTTGGGGAGAATCGGGCTGTAAGTCTTCAACGTTTCTGTTTATATTTCAGAAGTGTATAGAAATTGTATTATAAATAAAACCTTGGACAGCATTTTCCACTTTTAATGATAACTAAGAATTGAATATGGTTCACATAAGATTATTTAAAAAAATAAATATGATTAAGTGAACCTAATTACCAATAGGTTCAAGTAATATCTTCTGGACGAAACACCAATTTTAGTGGACTTAACGTCATTTAATGTTGTTTTGAATCAAAAGCTTTTTTGTTTCGCAATTTGAAGGCAAGATAGTAATTTAGCAGGAATTAAATGTACGAGTAGTTTGTCATTGAACCTTCCTACCAATTAAATTCTCTGTCTTCATATATATACTAAAACATTGCCCCTCTTATGCCAGATACATGAATGTTAAAATTATATATTTTTGAGGTGATTATTTGTTTGAATTTTTTTTTTCGGTATTTAATGTCGTTACAATACTGTTTATGTTTTGATATCGATGAAAACATAATATTTTAAAATAACAGTTTATTGATTATGATGTTGTTTTATGGGCTGTAGGTCAATTAAAAAAAAAAGAATATTTTTACTTAGATGCAGTATTTTTCTTGTGTTTATAGAAATAAATACCTGGTGATGTTCATCATCACGAACGAAAAGTCGTTTTAAACAAAAGTTTGTGTTTCATTTAATTTATAATATGAAGCAACCAACAAAATACTCCTAGTTAAAAAGGTAAACAAAAAATACAAATATTTAGTTCATTAGGTAATTGAAGACCGTGTTCTCATCTAGAAGAACGATTTTGTAGAAATCATGATTCTGGCATAAGGCGGTCGATATGTTACATAATTCAAATAAATAATTGAATGAAAAGTGTTGATTGACAGTTTTTGATAATTGCCTTTTTGTAACCGATAAAAAGGTCTTAAGCAAGAACTTAAATGTTGGTCTTATTAGCGTTTCTCTGCACATTTATTTTCAATCTTTTTTAAGTCAAGAAGGTGTTAAGTTCACTTAATATCATTTTGTTCTCTTCACGAGATCTGGTTTAGTTTTAATTTTATATTTTGTATTGCAGATATGTGATAACTGCATACTAATCACATTTATAAAATTAAAATCGAAAATAAAATACATTTTTTTGAAACACAAAATTTTAGTTAAAAGCTTTAAACATTTTACAAAATTTAAACAAAACAAACATTTTTTTTTTTATAAAAAGAGTTAGATAACCTTTCTTGTCCACGATTTCAACCTAATGGGGTTTTCCAGTGGTAAATTTGAATTTCTAAAAATTGATTTTTTTCAAATTGGTTTTGGTTGGTCATGTTATTTGTTAAATCTTATTGCATTTATGTTAAATTGATTTGCTATTTGGTTAAATAAATTTTGCGAATTGTATTGCATACATACAGTGTTGGACAAAACTGAAGCACTAAAAAATATCACATTGGAAACATACGAATAAAAAGTGAAAACACTCGTGATACTTTTATATTTTTTATTTTTTCTTAATCACAATATATTATTCTATATTTTACAGCTTTTAATTTGATTTTAAATCTTAACATATTTCTAAAAAATAAAAATAGTACAAAACTCATTAAAAAGTAGCGCGACAAAAGTAAAGCACATGTACCATATTTCTGTGTACAGTTATCGAATTTTACGAATTTTGTCAAGCATGTTCTAGGCAAAACAAAAAAAGTTATTCGCGGATCTTTGCACCATGCTAACGGTCAAAGCTAATGAACAATTTAAAATTAAAATTAAAATTGTTAAAATGGCGCGGAATAAATATTCCAATAAATTAAAAGAAAAAATAGCGTCCGACTTCCAAAGCGGTGAATCAATTACATTTATTGGCAATAAATATGGTATAAGCCATACGGTTATTTCTCGGATAATAGCTCGATTTCGTGCTCAGGTAGTGTTCAAACAGTGCACAATGGTGGCAGACCTCGAAAAACCACGTCCCATTGCGATAAAAGAATAATGAGGTTAATCAAAAAGGATCCTTATATTACCCCTAAAACATAAAAAAAAGAACTAGACTTATAAATCTCTTGCAGAACGCTCCGGCGAAGAGCGATTGATAGCGGCTGGAAAGCTCGTCGTGCTGTAAAAAAGCCATTTATTTCCCTTAAAAATAGACGTGCAAAACTAAAATTTTCCAAAACGCACCTTAGCTGGACTGGGGGAAAATGGAAGACGGTTCTATTCTCTGATGAATCGAAATTTAATTGAAAAGGATCGGACAGATTTCGTACGGTACGAAGGCCGAAAGTTGAACGCCTCAATCCTCGGTTAACCAAGGCAACTTTGAAGCACTGTGGGGGAACATTATTGTCTTGGGATGTTTTTCCAGTCAAGGGATCGGGCCACTTCATAAGATAAGTGGTATAATGGATAGTTTCATGTACCAGGAAAGCCTTCAAAACGTCATGGTTCCATATGCGGAGGAGAATATGCCGTTGCGATGGATTTTCCAACAAGACAGCGATTCGAAACATACCGCTAAATTGGTGAAAGATTGGCTTAATGAAGGTAATATTATGGTTATAAAGTGGCCAGCGCAATCCCCTGATCTCAACCCCAGAGAGAATGTATGGGAAATGGTAGATCAGAGGATTGATCGAACAAAATGTAACAATTTTGTAACAAAATTGCATCCATGCCTCGTCGATGTGATGCAATTATCAAAAATAATGTTTACGACACCAAATAGTAACATTAAAACTTTTTTTTTATTTATTTTGTATATGAAATCAAAAATGTGCTTTAGTTTTGTGGCGCTACTTTCTAATGAGTTTTGAACTATTTTTATTTTTTAGAAATATGTTAAGATTTAAAATGAAATTAAAAGCTGTAAAATATAGAATAATATGTTGTGATTAAGAAAAAATAAAAATTATAAAAGTATCACCAGTGTTTTCACTTTTTATTCGTATGTTTCCAATGTGATATTTTTTCGTGCTTTAGTTTTGTCCAACACTGTATATTCAAAACTTTTGATTAAATAATATTCAATCGCTCAAAATTATTTTATATCATCGTTCATCTTCGTTATAACAAATGATACGAGTAACCTATAAATCTAAAATTTTAAGATTTTACTTGCGACAGGGTAGACCAAATACAAGTTTCTTTTGAAAAATGCAATACAATGAACAAAATTTCATTTTTCTCATGTATTATAGGTTTATTAGTAAGAGCAAACATTACCATTAATTATGGAACACAACGTCGTTCAAGTGGCAGACTCAGCTGGTCGTGCGCCTTCCAACCAAAAATCGAACTCGAGGGTCTTGCAATTCTGTTTTCTGTTCGACTTTAGCCTAAACGGCTTGGCCGATTTTCTTTAAACTTGATAGATACAATTTTTAAATGTTCCCCCCACACATTTTTCTCTTTTTTTGTAAGACTTTAAATAACGGTACTAGCCATACAATTTTATATTTCGAATTTTAATAATAATTTTTTTTAAATATTCCACAGATTTAAAAAATCAAAAAAGTCATCTATTAAAACCTAGCTATAATGGTTTTCGATTTTCTCAAAACTAATTTTTAAACTATTCGAGAAAAATTATGGTTTGAGTATGTATATTCTTTTACAAAAGTGCAGCATTTTTAAACAATAAATTTAGATAAACAGAAATAAAAAGAAGAGCTAAGTAGGAATGACGTTTGGTTAATTTAACCAAATCATTTCCGATACAAATTTTGACAGTTCATTAACTTAAACTAATCTATAGCTTTACATCGTTGCATGAATATCCCTGTTGTGTATTCAAATTTAGATTTTTTTTTGACTAATTTCGAAAATCTCATGTTTTTTATTTTTTGAATCTGGACATTTAAAAGTTTTAATTCTATCTACAAGATGTATGAAAACAAATTATATCTTATCTGAAAGCAACGGTACCGAGCTCCCAAATGTAAAAAATTGATTTTGAAAAACGACACCGTGGACTTTCCTTTAAGGTAGCACGCGTATAATATTGATTTTTTTTTCTTATACATAGTTAGCTAGCTAGTGGTCTCAATAGAACAGATTTAAAATATTAAAGTGAGAAAACACAGTTAGATCGTAAACAAAATGTTTTATTTTTCAGTTTTAACCTCACTTTTTTTTATATATTTTTTGACTAACAGTTCTGAAAGTATCCAGTTTTCGGTATCTAAAGTCACCAGGCAGGCGTCTATATCAACAGTTTTTTAGCTAAACGATACTGTGGCTGGCCCGCTTCGCGTGTTCTCAGGATTTGAACTTCCTTTTCGGGGGCCACGCCCGCTCACGCAACTTCGTTGCTCGGCTTAGGGTATGTAAAGTCACCAGTAAAGTGTGTACAGTTTTTTAACTTAAAAATACTGTGGGTTCAGAAACTTCGCTCTAATCAACAAATAATTCCCTTACAAATTTAACAAAAAAGGAAAAATTTCCTTTAATGTCCCAAAAATAAACCGACTCTGGTAATATTTAGGGGAGAGTGGGGCACATTTGAACACGAGGCACATTTGAACAATGCTTATAAAATTTTATTTTATTACTTTTTTCAAAAGTAATTTAAAATTTTAACCTGTCAATACCATATCCATAAACGTCATTGGCTTTCCTTGGTTCTCTCAGTTGTCTCTCGGACTTAGAGGTGAAAGGTCCTTTTGCTAGTGGAAGTGTTTTGTTTTCGTTTTTTAGTTGTAAGAGTTTAAAAAAAAAATTACTGCGCGATTTTAAAACAGGAACAAATTTTTTTGGAGGAAAAATAAATTTTAAACTTAATTACTGTAAGTTTTTTACTGGATATATTTCATATATAAGACCTAGTTAAAGGTTTCTAGGTCGAAAAAATCTTGAAATTTTTGTAGCTTTAACTACATATAATATTCTAATTTAAGCTATTTTTATTTACACAAATTGAAGCTTAAGCTTGGAAAACAAGCTAAAACTAAATGAATTTAGCGTTGGCTACTAAAATTGCTATTACTAGAAAACATCTTTAACTTGCTAGCTTAAGCTTATTCTTATTCACTAAAAATCCAGCTTTTACTTAAAAATCCAAGTTTTAGCTTAGCTTTTTTTATTCACAAGGCCCAAAATTCAAGCTCAATTATTAGCATTTGATGATTTGGATTAATTTTAAGTTTGAAATATTTTCTAATAATCTTTGTGGATTTTTGTTTTCTTTCTACAAATACATGAATATGATATAACAAAAGTATTCATTTTGAGTTTTATTGATCAGTTGTTATTAAAAAATTAATATAAAAATAAAATTTTAAAGTTTTTTTATTCAATAAAAAAATTATAGCACTGTTCAAAAGTGCCGCTTCCAAGTTCAAAACTTTTGAACATAAGAACCTATATTGGTTGTAGATAAAAATTCAATATTAATGTTTCGTTAAATGGACCAAATATTTTTCTAAATTGAAGCTCAATACCGCTGTTCAATGTGAGTTAAATATCAGGCCAATTGCTCGAATATTTTAGGTTTTATCAGTCTGTAAAGCAAAAAGTGTTCGAATGTGCCCCACTCTCCCCTACACAAAGAAATGTCAAAATAAACAAAAAAAGTGCATTTTGTATGCAAATTGAGGAACTTTAAAAATTTATTAAAAATAGTTATAAATATTTCCTCACTCTAAAATTGTTGTAGGTTTTTGTTAATAAAATATGCTAATCTACCAAATAAAACTATCCGCGTGTAAAAACTCGTGCTATCTTAAAAGAAAGTTAAATCAAATTTTGTTTCGTTTAATTTTAACGATCTATAATTTGATACAAAAAATAAACTAAGATATTATTGTACCTATTATACTACCATTTGTTGCCATTTTGCCTTCCTCATTATCGACATAAGGAATTTTAATTAAATTTTGTAGACAGAAGTTGAATACCGAAAATTAAAAAAAAAAATATTTAATTTTATTGTCGAAAAAAAGCAAACATTTTTTTTTGAAAATTCATCTCATAAAATTGGTTAATATTGTTTTGAAATTTAAATAATAAAAACTTTAAGTTGGCGTACCAAACTTTTTTCTTAAAAATTATATGTATAAAAACAGTTTTTTCTAAGAAACTGCTGAAACGATTTATAATTTTTGTTCTTGCATAAATTAATTTTGGATGGCCATATGGATAACCAGACCTCGTATAACCTTCTGGTTTTGACTCGTAAATAGCTCTTAAAAAGTTGACCAGGGATTTTGTTTGATTTCTTAAACAAACAAACATGACATTCTGTTCTTAAAAATAATGTTTGTCCTTAAGTGGGCTAAAGGTCAATTTTTGGTTATTATTTCTTATTTTGTATTTTGTGACGTTTCGGATGTGATTACACATCATTACACGGACAAAGTAAACATTTATTCTGTTTTGAACTCCAACTACTAAAAAGGGTGTTTTAGCCTTTTAAAAATGAATTTTATACTTATGAAAATTTTTATCTAAAAACATTCATTTGAAATTCTGATGGCTTTAATGTTAATGCCTTTTCCTCTTTCCTATTTTTTGTTATTTTATATTGCATTAAGTAAATATTATTAAGTAAATAAATAAAATTCTAAAACTATTACATAAGAGCATGTTTGTGCGACCCAGTCGTACATTTTATTTTTACTCGATCTCTAAATTCCGACATAAGCTTTGAAAATAAATGTTTTTGTTTGAATCACCCCAATCTTGATAAGAAGTATTTTACTTACTAAAAAGTTTTATCTGAAATTGAGGTTTAAGATAAATTTAAATTTTAGAAATGAAGTTAAACCTTTATTATTGGCATTTCATCGTTGCTTGTATAATTCTCCTCTTTTTTTTTTTGTTCTGGGTACTATGTCTTCAACTTGGGTATCAAATTTATATTATTTCATAAATATAAATTAAATTAATTATGAATAAAAAATACATAATTATCGTCTAAACACAATCACGATTAATTTACACGAAGACCTTGAGAATTTTAATGCATTATTTCCTCTAAACTATTATATTTTTTGCTTAAATTCGACTTCCTCCGGATATTCAAAAATGATTCATTTCTCGAAAAGAAGCTCATGCATTTAACCACCTACTTCTCATTTCATTTTGCCAACTCCCACACCATATTAGTGATACAACATAGAGTTAACTTATCTCTAGCAAGTCCGTCAATTCTTAATTTTTGCCTATTCATATTCAAGTGATTATTTTTGTTGTTGTTTCTATTATATCGAATAAACAAAGAACTTGAATAAAACATGCAGACTCTCTCAGAAGTCAACGCATCTTTCATGTGCAGCTACAGAGGCGTCAATTTCAATTATTTATCTTTTCCAAAATGAATTCATACTCTATCTTCCAGAATTGAAGAAGATTGTATAACAATGATGTCTTCGAGCATTGGTGTTATTTGTGATTGTGGTATGAGATAGAGTAAGAGAACAACTACAAATCTCGAATTGCAAGTGTGAATGTTTTTTTTTTTATGCAATTCAACTTTACCTTGAACACTCGTATGTAGAATTATGAAGGTTTTGTAATACCAATTATGAAGGTTTTGTAATACAAATTTTATAAACTACTGAAATGAATAAGTCAAATAGAAGATTCAGCACTACTTTTGAATTGGAAATGTTGAATTTTCGATTCAAAATATTTTCATTTTTGTGACCTTTCTTGCGATCATAAATATTATTATTTTGTGGAACATATTAAACTTTTTAAGTTCATTGAATTTTTCTAAAAATAGTGTGTGATATGCCAGAGCACCAGTTTGAAAATCCAAATAATTGTCTGCAATTAAAGAATGGAATTACCTCCTCCAAAAAATTGACATTTTCCCGAGTAATAATTTTTTTATTTCTTTCCTTAACGAAATTCACACATAAAATTTCAAATTGTAATGAGTGCGTGAAATTTTAATACATGGATCGACCGAACTAAATTTCAACAAAGAACAAAAATCGAAGTCCAAATGTCATTTAATCTGAACCTGTCACTACAGTGGTATTATTCATCAGTTTATGTGTAATATTCCTTCTTCTTCAAAAAAGTGTATGCGCAAATTTATTTTCCATCGCAATATGTCTTAACACAAAAATACAGTATAGCTGTACTCTAAGCGGCTGTTAAAAAGTGACTTTTTAAGAGTGTGTTTATATTGAAGCTGCTTGCTATACATAGAGGATAGCTTGAACCAAATCACTTGTCCAACGCACAGTGCGGCCGAAAGCCACCTTGTGCGGTCAAACGTCGAAAAAATTTGAAATTTGATCCACAAATTAGTATATAGGGGTTTTGGGGGTCGCTGATTACGAATCTGTTATGAGAATCAGCAAATTCAAAATGACCGACATAATATGGCGTCATGTCATACGAAAAAACTTATCAAAAATGAAATAACTTTGATAGTTGGTTGAAAAATTTTGTTTTGATATTATTAGGGCATGTACTTGAAAATTTATTAAAAATGAACAGATTCAAAATGGTGGAATGCTATATATGGCAATATTATATAACAAAAAAAAATCGAAAAAAATTATTTATATATTTTAATTGAAATCGAAAACAGTAATTTATAAATCATAAATTTAGAAATACAAAATGCAATATGAGCAAACAATATATGTATAAGTTAATCCGATATTTACATGAAAAAGTTTTCATTGCCCTGTCAAAAGATTGTTGTTCATCTTCTGTTTGATTATTTACAGGTGGAGGTGCTAACAAATTGATACAGTCCTTAGACAAAGATTTAAGTGGTTTTAGAGGTAATTTCCGACAACTAGATATTAGTGGATCATATGCGATTAGGAATCTTTTAAAAACATCCTCCATTGTCTTTTGACGATAATGGTTTCTTGCGAAATTAGCTTGATAGATTTAAAAAAAATTATTACATGCTTCTTGTGCATCTTCCGACATTTGACAGATAGGTAACACTGAATATTTTATTATTTCGGGGCAATGAATTAAAAGTTTGTGAACTAACGTGGGCATGCAATACCAGGGATATTGTTGTAAATTAAGGTACTAGTCCGGTCTAGAACGCCAAAAAAACGCACGATTTTTGGGAATTTTTTCTCGGAAACTTTATTAGGTAATAACATAATTCTTTTTTTTTAAATAATGATTACATGCGTCAAGAGCACAAATTTTTTTAAATTTTCGAATTTTGGCCGAATTATAGAGGGCGCAAACGTCGACTCATCAAAAAATACATTGTCCCATTGCGGACAGTTAATCTCAGAATTGGCTGGACTGAAACAAAAAAACAAAGTGGGTTATTTAAAGGAAGATTTCTTACGAGACAATTTACCACAATTTGTTTAAAAAGTAAAAAAAAAAAATTTCTTGGATTTTTTTTTTTGGCCATTTTTGGGTCGCCATTTTTTTGTTCATAACTTTTTGGTCAAATTGTGGTAAATTGTCACGTAATAAAAAAAAAATATCTTATTACCTAATAAAGATTCCGAGAAAAAAATTCCCAAAAATCGTGGGTTTTTTAGCGTTCTAGACCGTACTAGTACCTTAATTTACAACAATATCCCTGGTATAGTGTTGCTTAAACATCGATAGTCTATCGATAGTATCGATAGTAAAAAACTATCGCGTACATCGATAGTTTTAAAAAAACTATCGAAAAACTATCGATTGTTTCAATAATATAAGTATTCCAAATAATGTTATCAAAGCGCTATCTTTCTGAATGCAACCACTGTTCAATTTTCAACTCCTACAGTCATTGACGTATTATACATGGACTGCCAGAGCCCAACTTCACGATGGTTCAACTTAAAACTGTACGGAACTAGCGCTCTTGGTGCAAACTCGGAAAACATGGTGTAACTTTTGGTTTTGGTATTTGATATATCAATTGAGTTTGTAAAGGGTGTTGAGCGAGAATTGTTTAAGTTTATTATTAAATAAAAACTTGAGGGCTATTTTCATGCTTTATTTGCGAATTAAGAGTCATAATACGAGTAGCATTTATCATAGACAGGAGAAGAGCATTACTTATATCAATTTGTAAACACCTTAACACAAATCAAAATTTCAACTTTTCATTTCAATTTATTGTGAACATTGTGTTCAAATCATGATGAAAACTATCTAGTAAAAAATGTATGCGATTCAACATGAAAAGATAAATTAAAAAGTTCATATTGTTCTACTTACATTTATGTAGATAGGAGATTTTTTTGAAATAATAGCAAATTCACTTATAGTTAGATAAATATAATGACATTTTAAAATATAAATATAAATTTACGAAGAACCGGTTCTACCTTTGTATTAGGTTACCTGTCAAAACCTTACAGTAACAATCGCCAAGCAATTCAAGCCCTAGAAGACAATATCCGCCGTAAAGCAGTTTTCATCAAACTAAATGCTTTGCTCTCGTGTGTTCACAAATGTCGCTGAACACCCTTTATATTATTGTTATTATTTTGTCTTGGATAACTTAAAATGTAAAGTTCAAATTGAGATAGATGGCTATAGTTTCTATGGCAAAAATCGTAGTTCAGGCCAGGAGCCAAGAGATGGCCTCTGGAATTAATATTTATTTTTACCACTTTTGCACCAACAGCTCTAATGTTGGTAGTGAGAAGTTGAACCATATTCACAGAGCGTTTGTATAGAAATTTCATACGACCAGCAGTCCATAATACGTCAATGTCTACAATACTGGAACTCTTCTTTACGTCTCATCATTGCAGCTTGTGATTTTTGTTTGGGGGAACCACCGAATTTGTATTGCAATATGGATTGTTTTATTGTCAGTTGTCATTCTCTTTCGTTGTTCGTAATTGCGCGTGAATTCTGGTTTCATCCAAATTTGCTGTTGGCTTGGTAGTTTTTATTTTAATAATAATTGTGTTGCTTACTTATTTGCTAATGTTAATTTTATGTCTTAAATACGTTTTTAGGAAATCGGTGATGTCAATTTTGAGAAAAAAATCGTCAGTGTGGCTTTTTTTCAAGTCCGTCGGTGGAGGGGACACCAAATTCTTCTGCATTATTGATTTTTACTTGCGATATAGGCACTATAGGGCAAGTTCTATATTTGGAAAAAAATCGAACTCGAGATTTTGGTCAAAGTTGACATTACGTGATTACGTGATAGCGAAGACGAATAAAGTGGGTCCGCCAATTCTTTCTGTACCTCGATCTACAGCTAAGCCAATAGAGCTATTGCAAAATCTTATTATCTCAAAAACGGCTGTAACGATTTTGATAAAAAAAACAAGTGTGCTATAATGGGCATTTTGGTAAAAACTAAAATTGAGAAAAAGTGTTATTTACGGTAACTGCCAACTGCCATAGAAGTAGAATCATTTTTTTGATTTTCGACTTTCTCATTAACTGTTCTAACGATTTTACCAATTTTTTTAAACAGGAGCCCCCCTAATAATTAAAAAAAACTTTAGGTATATGAAAATATTCGAAAAAAATATTTTTGGGTTTAAAAATTTTTTTTTTTTTTTGAAAAATCAATATATCTTCAAGGCGTGTGAACGATTATTTTGTTATTATTTCCTAAAATCTATACTACTAAATACTTAAAATTTGCATCCCAAATTATGTTCTTGAAAAATTTTAAGGAAATTTCTTATATAAAAAATTACTTTAATAATAAAACGATTACTTTTTTGGAAATCAAGTGGCAATTTCATGCATTTGAACATATTTGTCATATAAAATCCATGTTTTATATATATCAAATGTATTTAAAATTCCAAAGTATTCTTACATAAGAGTAAGTTCCTGGATCCTGGACCTGCTCTATAGGGCAAGTATTGATTTTGTATTAAAAAAATTCCTAGTTGTAATCAAAATTGACACCACGATGATAGAGATAGTTAAATCCGAAAAAATGAATTCGCATTTAAAAAATCCGAAAACAATTTCTTGAAAAAAAAAAATTAATTTAAACAAAAAACAATTTTTTTTTCTACTTTTGAATTTTTTAACATTTTTTCGTTAAACAATTTACTATTTACATTATTGAACCACTAAAATATCTCTTTTATATTATAGCTACCCTATCTGTAAGCAACAAGAAATAGGTCGTGCGATCTAGTCGTGCTATATAATGGAGTTAAAAGCTCAAATGAATAAAATATTAAAATTTGTATTATTTAATAGATTTTGTAATAGAAAATCATTTCTAAGGCTATTTAAAAATTTAGTTAATAAAACTATCGATAGTATCGATATTTTTTTTCAAAAACTATCGATACTATCGGAAATGGAAACTATCGATGTTTAAGCAACACTACCCTGGTATTGTATGTCCACGTTAGTTCACAAACTTTTAATTAATGGCCCCGAAATAATAAAATATTCAGTGTTACCTATCTATAATAATTTTTTTTTAATCTATCATGCTAATTTCGCAATCGTCAAAAGACAATGGAGGATGTTTTTAAAAGATTCCTAATCGCATATGATCCACTAATATCTAGTTGTCGGAAATTACCTCTAAAACCACTTAAATCTTTGTCTAAGGACTGTATCAATTTGTTAGCACCTCCACCTGTAAATAATCAAACAGAAGATGAACAACAATCTTTTGACAGGGCAATGAAAACTTTTTCATGTAAATATCGGATTAACTTATACATATATTGTTTGCTCATATTGCATTTTGTATTTCTAAATTTATGATTTATAAATTACTGTTTTCGATTTCAATTAAAATATATAAATAATTTTTTTCGATTTTTTTTGTTATATAATATTGCCATATATAGCATTCCAACATTTTGAATTTGTTAATTTTTAATAAATTTTCAAGTACATGCCCTAATAATATCAAAACAAAATTTTTAAACCAACTATCAAAGTTATTTCATTTTTGAAAAAAAAATTTCGTATGACATGACGCCATATTATGTCGGTTATTTTGAATTTACTGATTCTGATAACAGATTCGTAATCAGCGACAACAAAAACCCCTATATACCAATTTGTGGATCATTCTCTACGTTTTTCGACTTTTGGCCGCTTAAAGCGGTTTTCGGCCGCACTGTGTCTGCCGGAAATGTGGTATTTCTTGTTACAGCCGAATAAAAATTAAAATTTTCTTATATAATGTTATTTTTTGGTCTTTTAATTATATATTCAATTTTGTGGTCAATAAAAAAAGTCTATGTTGACAAATTAACTCTAGACTAATAATACACTCTGCTGGCACACTTTTAGCAAATACCCATGTGTTTTCCAACAATTATTACATGGTGAGTACTGTATAGTGAAAAGAACAATCTTTTAAAGTCGGTTCTCTAAATAAATAGTATATTCGTACATTCGCACATATGTAGGTTCACTTAGTTTAACTCTGTTTGTTGTTGCATTGAAAAAAAAACTACTTTACTCACATCACAACTCGAATCGTTAATCGCAGTTAAAAAATAAACACATTCTACGAGTATATGTATAGTCAAGAGTTTTTGGAAAGTCACTTTAAAATTCTATAAAAATCATTAAGAAATCAGATGACCTTACTAATAGTTTCTTCTTAGATATGTTCTGTATATTTAATATTTACAGTTTATCATTTTTGTGAGTCATTTGAAATTCCAACACGTTATCAATAATAAACGTGATTGCTTCTACTTTTTAATAATTATAAATTTTAAAATAAAAACAAATAATCAGTATTCTAGATTTTCTACTTTTTTCGTGCCGACATCTCAATTTAATATTCGAGATTATAACGAACCTCAATTCCTCATAGCTGAGTTTAAAACAATAATTTGTTTATATACATAACCCGTGCTTCTTGGCATTCGGTAATATTTTACGCAATAAGAAATTCCAAAAAAAAAAAATTCATCGGCTGCAGCCGGTTTTTATTTTTCAAGTTTCTACTACTGAACGATGAAGTTAACACAAGTGATGGGCTTTGTTCGTAGACTACAATCAAAGTAAAATTTCGTCACTTGCTACACATTTAATGAACAGGGTAAATAAAAGCATTCTCACTTTTTTAAAGCAAAAATAAGAAATTTTTGTTAGGAGAAGTGTTTATATTTATGAGAGTATTGAATTCTCTGATATCTTAACAATATTAACCGCCTAGTAAAAACAATATTAAAACAGATTTATTTATCTGTCCAGTAAAATATTATATTAGAGCCACTCCATTAACACAGTTATTAAGTTACAAAACAAACAAAACATACAAATTCCATTCGATACTAGAATAAACATCTAAAACCCATCCGCAGTAGGATTCTAATTAAGCTTTTATCAGCGGTGATCCTTTTACCGATGCTGTATTTGTAATAGGTATAGTCGTATAGTGATACTGTACTGCGGTTAGGTTTAACAAACAAAAACCGGCTATTTTTGTTTTAAAAAGTGTTGTGTCAGGCGGTCGATCTTATTGGAACGAATCCCGCGTATCATTCATGTTCTTTTGTTCAAACTGATTCATTTAAAAAATCTTTTTAAAATAAAATAAAAAAAATGTCAAAATACGTCAATTGAGGAGTCTAAGTAGCCCAAAAGTAGGCGTTTGTTTAAAAAATTAAGGCGGTACGCCTAAAATATTGATTTTTTTTTTACGGTTAACTATTAGAGTGAGAAAACACCGTGAAATCATTTAAAAATGTTTCAGTTGTAATTGTAACCTCACTTTTATTTTTAAGTGTTGTTTTGACTATACTCTGTCCAACAAAAATTGTCAGTACAGGGAAGATAGGACGTTCTCATTCTGGTTGCATTGCATGCATAAGTGTGTCGCCTTTTAAAGCTCTCACAGGGATTCCGTAGTTTAAATTATAAATCGCCGCAAATGAGAGTAAAAAACGCGTATGGCTACCGTCTGCCGATTCAAAACGACTGAAAACAATATTCAATTTTCCTTTTCACACAACGCCAAGCGGTAAGATAATAGGCGCGTTTTTTTTTAAGTTGAAAAGCAATACGACAACACTCAACATACTCATCTTCTTAAAATGTGTTCTCAAAAGCTTCAAATCCCAAAAGCTCCTTAATAAAAACCACTGAAAAAGCTCCTTGCTTGCAATTGGGAATGATAATGGTAACTCTGTTTTGATGTAGATAAAGAGCGCACGATCGTATTGAGTGACACTTGACAGCTTGATACTCTTGACAGTATCTCATGTCATCAGCAATGGGATACGACGGTCGTCTTGGGGTGTACAACTTTTTGCAAAGAATTACAACAACAATTCCTTAAGAAAAATCAGTGGCTTGCTCTTTTTTTAGTGGCATTTTACCTAACGCATTGTAGTGAGAGTGCATCAGGCGCCACTGCTTTAGAAAAAGCTCTCCCATAAGGCCTGTACTGACAATTGTTGTTGGATAGAGTATAGCAGTACTGAAAGTGGCCAGTGTGTAAAGTCGCCAGGCAGGCCTATGTTTTGTAACTTTCAAGTACCGTGGGTTCAGGAACTTCACTATAATCAACAAATAATTCCCTTACAAAACCAACAAAAAGCATTAATTCCCAAAAATAATCAGCCCTATCACAAATTCCATCATCAAGCTATCATCAAATCCGTTCGTATGGGATTTTTCACTACGATGGATTCTGTGATAGTTTGTTTCGGGATTCGTAGGAAGTTTCCGATTACGATGGAGTTCGTAATATGGCTGAATAACCCGGTCGAGAAGTTTAGTCAAAATTGAACAACGAGAAGTGTACATCATCACGTTGACTTACGTGAACTTAAGTTTTATGTCGCCTTGTACTTGTTTTTCTTTGGGTCACCTAGATCAAGTTTATACAATAAAGCTTCTCATCACTCATCACACGAGTGCAAGTGTTAAAACAGCATAATTGCGTAAACCAACAAACAATTATAATCTCTTGAGCATTGGTTGTATGACGTGTTCTTTAAATTATTGTTTTTTTTTTTTATTAATTAGACAAGTATGCAATAATATGTGCACATTAAAAAAAACACATCACTATAGATATTACAAAATTATTTGCATTTTCTATTGAGGTTAATACATTTCAATAACGGCGGTGCGGCGGTGTCTTTGAAATTGCTAATTGTAAATATTTACAAAACTGTTATGGTCAGCTCTCTAATATCAATTAAACGTCGATGCTGGTTTTGTTGCTGAATCATTATACATAGATAGTTTATTCTTTTATAAATTAAACTTTATTATTGGCAATTCATTAATTAAAAAAATACATATTCTTATTCCTTATGTATCTAGTATACAACATTGAGGTGTTATGTTTAAAGATTTATTTTAAGCACACCAGTTAAATATTGTATGAACTTATGAGTATCCGCCTCCGTGCGGATTGCAAAATACTTTTCTGAGCAGAGATCGTAGTGCTTAACGTCAAGCATTCTTCTTATTAACGCTGCCTGAGACACGATGGATGTCCTTCCCATACGATCCCAAGCACACTGCCTCCACTCATTCAGACCAAGCGCTCTGATATCAGCGATGTCTTGGTCTTTAAACCGAAGAATCGGTCTTTCTTGTCGCCTAGTTGAAGCTGAGAGCTGACATTTGAAGTACTGAATATTCGCCGAAGAATTTTTCTTTCGAAAGAGCCCATTTACAGCTCTCTCTGCCTATCGTCCAACACTTGCAACTTTGGTTTTAATGTGAAACCCTTAAGAGAAAATTAAAATAAAATTAACTTTGTTCTAGTTCCGCAAATACAAAAGTACAAAATTGTGGGCCTAGCCATTGTTTACTTTTTGATACAATATTTCTTTTAACGAAAACTGTTAAAAGTTATTTCCGCCATTGAGGCATTGCACAGTGGGTACCCGCCCATACAAAGTGCGGCCAAAAATATTTGCTTGTTTTTTTTTTTTAAGAAACACTGATGTTATTCTTTTAGTTTGTTTATTTGTGCATAATTATAGAAAAAAAACATAAAATATTGATAAAATTAAATTTTTATTAGCTCTAATGCAGATTTAGATAAGAATGATTTTTTTTTATTAGGTAATTTTCTTAAATTTGATATTAATGGATCGGAAGTTAATAGAAGTCTTTTGAAAAGGTCGTTATTTGTGACAATGCGAGACATTTTTCTCGTGTGATGGAGTCTGTAATTTTTTATATCCTTGTTTCGGGACTCTGCGGCTTCCTGACTCAATTCGCCTATAGAAATAAGGCCATGATGTTCAATGACCGATGCACCATTTAACAACACCTTGTGAACCGAAGCGGGTAAATAATACCATGGATAGGTTTTTATTATCTGCTCAGCTGTCTCCAAAGCAAAAACTTTGAATTTATCGGCTTCGATGTTAAACCCAGAGTTTAACACTTGTAAAATTGTGGCACATCTGTCTATTAACGTTTGGTCGATTCCGGTTATTTCAGCCGCAAATTAAGGATTTTTAAAAAATATTCTGGCTGTATTGCCATCATTTGAGGAACCACTTCCGCCTGGTTTCGGTCTGTCCACAATGAATCCTAGTTTTTCTCGGAACTGAGCTTGAACACTTTTCTTTTTATTTTCGAATTCAAATTTATCGTCACCTCTTACCTGCCATTTCTTAAATGTAAGTCTGTACGAAATGTGTACAAAAAACTCGAAAAACCTTATCCATGCGTGAAGTGGAGACAAGCCAAAAGAAAAACTATTTGTATTGACCACCTTTTGAAGGCACAGATCAATGTTATTCATTTCCTTGGGTGTAGCTCCACATATGTAACATTTCAATGATGTGGAGTCGTTCAGCGCGTTACAAACTTTACCGTCCACCATAGTTAAATGTAAACTGTAGTTGACTGACCATTCAACATCAGCGATCATTACAGTTAAGGGTTGCAACGAATTATTTTTTTCTAAAAAGTACTGTTCAGTTTCAGTTGCAGTTTCTTTTTTAAACTGGGGTGCCAGCACGTAACTTGATACAATCGAGTCTAGTCGATGTAATCGAGTATAGGGAGTTCCTTATTTGATTCAATCGAATCGGAAACAATCGGCTGATAATAAGAAAGAATTGCCTGTTCTCGATTGTATCGACCTAACTTGATCGTATCAAGTTACGTGCTAGGGCCCCTGAAACCGCATTGGACGACAGTATCGTGTTGAAGCCGATCGAGGATTTTTCCAAATAATTATCTCTTCCGTATTCTTTTTTAACTGAAGCTGCAATGGCACGTAAGATGTGACAAATAAGTCACAGTCTTTCGCGTCAGATTCACGAAAATTCTGCTTGTACTCGCTTTGCCCAGTACTTCCATCAAATCCCCATTTACCTTCTAAATGAAGACTTTTAGAGGTTTCTTTGCTGAGTGTTTCTAGAACATCTTTCTGAGAAATTAATAATCTAGTTGCTGTGTGGTCACGTATAAAGCTTGTAAATCTACTTCAGCACTTGTTTTCGTAACTGTTAGTTTGTCGGCTTCTGGATAACAGCTCTCCTTTTCCTTCTGACTAGCTTTGTAGCTGGGCAACCCATTTTTTTAAATTTTTGTGTTGACAAAGTTTTGAATAAGTAAGTATTGATTTTTTGTTAACTTCGCTTCATCGAAAAGAGATAATACTTTAGAACAAGTTACAGACAAAGATTTTTCATCTTCTATATCCGAATTTGTTGATGTTTCACGTAAAGCTGTGGCTATAGAATCATCAGTCACTGATAATTCTGCCAAACGTCTTCGCTTAGTACGAGCAGAACATTCCTGAAAAGTTTTCCTGGGACGACCTCGTTGCTGTGACGCACTCGCACTCGTACTTGCATTATTTTCTCAGCAACGCTTAGTGAAACGATCTCAGATTTATCGAGCCATGCGGAATGAGATCTTATGAAACAATTTTTTCTGGCTTTACTTTTTTTCCAAAATTCCGTTAACTTATTGCAAACCATAAGAATTCGGTAATAAAGAGCTTCAAATTTCACGTCTTCTTCGCCTTCATCAAACCAACTGTATTTGATGCCTTCAAGTATTTGGTTGGCTTGGGTTACACACGTAGAGTTATTTTCACGGATTTCTAGCCATTTGCCAAATAAGAAACGCCGTGAGAAACAGCATTCATAATCATTACCTACCAAAGATAAAATAGTTCATACATACAAAATATTTTGTTATTTTTTGTTTCAGTAATTTTATCGTAATGATGTCTACTAAAACTGTTATAACTTCTAAACGGGAAAAAATCACAAAATTATTTCGAAAGGTAGGACAATATTCTACACTTGAATACCAAATTCATAGAAGGAGCTCGAAGGGAAACCTACTAAATCTCTAATTTACCGTAAATAAATCTATAAAAAATGCTCTGCTTCAGAGACTCATACATTTGGACTTGAAGGTATTTAACAATAAAATGTATGGTTTTTAGAAAGTACTTACCTTGTCGTTTAATATCCATTACAATAAAATATTGTTCAAACTCTTTTAATACAAGTTATCACTTTTAAAAGTTCACTATCAAAAAACTGCACCGATAAGCAAACTGTATGTTTTTATATATGTATGTTAATTTTGAATGTCTATAAAGAATGAAGAAAGAGTAACGCGTGAAATTTTTTTTAGTTTTGGTTTAACGGGAGTTTGAAGAACGTTATTGACTCTTTAAATTCTTGATTGCTCACATTCATTTTTTTTATTTTTGGCCTATGGAGGTACCCACTGTGCATTGTTTTAGTTGTTTAAAGAACTAGGACCATTATTCTTTTTTAGAATGTTCTTTAACTACATTCCTGTAAACTTATTCAATGAAAATGCGCAAATTTTTTAAACTTTTTATTGAGCAACTCAATGGCTACAATTCATAGAAGGCCATCGTTTGAAATTTGCCTTAAAGATCCACCTGAAAGTTCCTGGTTATTTAATGGAAATTTGTTCAGTCTATTGAAAAGGGTTAATTTCAATTGGTACTTTCGGTATTAGAGCAGATAATTCTCTCTAAAACCAATCGTCTCAAGATATGAATTTCGGTAGATTGTTTTTGAGACACTCTTGAGTAGTTTTCGCCTTTCGAGGAACTATAGCAGGATCCCTCTATGGATTGCCCAACGCTCTTTGGTGGATATTATTTGTTAGGGAGGCCTCCTTACACCTATTTTCAAAAAAGTCTGCCATACACTTTTAGAGAAATTTTGACCCTTCTGAAAAAAAAACAATTGGATCTGGGTAAACCCATCACAGCTCACTCTCCACAAAAGCTTTACATATCCAGGATGGTGTCCCAGCCAACCCTCGTTAATAAGTTTTGACGCTTGTCTTGATTTCCAGGATAAACTTGATCATTTACCTTATTAAAAGATCCTTCGACCGTAAATGTTTTCCCGTCACTGAACTAATTTCACCTGGACACATTCGCATTTCGGCTTAGGAGAGCTTTTAATTTTTGCATGTATGGTTAACATATATGGTTAACTTTATAGAGCTCTTTAAATAATGGTCCATTTCGCTCAAATATTAAAGTCGTCTCTTAGTTTGATTGTTGGTACGGCCCAATATGACAATACACGATATAAAATTTTAAAACGTCATTTATAGTTTAACCTATATAATCTATGTACTTATATAAGTATCTACCAATCATTTCTTTGAAACTATCGTTCTTATTTAAAAGTCTTAACAGGGGGCCTTATTGCGAGTGTCGTCAACGTTCCATTCGATAAAAGTAGATAGTACCAAAACGTTGGATGCGTTAAAATTTAATCCAAACTTATTTGGATAACTTTATGTTGTTGTAACCACGTATAAAAACAGAGCCAATGGTATCTGACACAAAAACAACTTCAGATATCTTAATTTTTCGATCATCGATTTTCGACAAAAGTTGTTGATCGATTAACAAACGACACTCGCAATAAGGGCCAGGTTCAGTTCCGGAGTAAACATAAATCATATTTTGTAACCAAAAATGCATAAATTATAGACTTTTATGATAGAAATCCAAAAAGTAATACCAATAGCCCTTGTCCTGATTAAAATACTACACAAATTATGTTTCAAAATCAATGAATGTCCCTGAGATAGTTTTCAAATACCCAAAAAAAAATGTTTGGAACTTGCTACAAATATACAAATAAATAAATCCCTTCTTAAAAAAAGGCAACATCTTACATAATTTTACGCTAATAACAATAACTTTTCCATGCATCATTAGTTTGTAGATCAAAGCCCGACAAACAACTCTTGCATAAAGATCAAAACATCAGAAACCAGATCCACAAATCGCTCGACTTCCATATCAATACCTGTTAGTTATTACTACTGCTCTGATTAGCATTCATATATTTATCTTCCCAATTAGTACTTATTATTATAATCTGTTTCATATAATTTATGCTGTCCCCGTCAAAGTCCACACCAATCATGCAGTTATTAGTTGATATAATATCGATTAACCTCAACCTCCAGCACTTTGTTAAATATACACAGATCTTTAAATGATTCATTTAGGTGATCGAGGAACTTAACGTTATAATTAATGGCACTCGCTTATGAAATTAACAGCGGGGTCCGAACACTTTTCACCTCTAGGGGATCTGTGGAATGACATTTAGATGCACATCTAATCAATAATGTTGTGGGGTATATTTAAGGGTCAATCTATCGATTTCTATTTGGACAAATTAAAAAACAAATTGTAAAAATGCAAATGTTTATTGAACGAGTGGAAAACTGGGCAGTGCAGTTGCTCTGCGAGACCTCTTGCAACATAGGATGACACTGACAACACCATTTACCACTTCTCCTCAAAACACACTCTACACACTCTATGGGAAGTGGCTCGGTGTGGCTATTAAAATGCAAACAGTTAAGCAACCTATTCATCTAGTCGGATCAGACCACATCTAACATATATCTACTGACTACTGGATAGCAGCTCCTAAATAAAAACCCAACGGAGCTGTTCTGCTGCAACCTTATTGTGGAAGAAGCCCTCTTTTGTTGTTATTGTCTCGTGCAATCGGCGCGGTGCGGCGGCTTTATTGTTGTTGTTGGCCGTTTTATGTGTCATTTCATTGTTGTTTAACTGGTGGCGGCTTTGTTGCTGTCAATTGGGTGGATAGCTGCGCCTATTCTTCTTCCACACAGTCTTAAAACGACTACCGAACCGCACTGAGGTCTTTTATTTTTCTTCTGTAAGATTTGCGTTACTTTTCTTCCGCCTATCATTGTCTCATAATCACTCAACTGCTGCACGGTTGTCTCTTCAACTGCACAAGAATTAAATTAGAGAAGTGGCTTAGTGTAATTATTATTGTTGTTCTGTAAAGTTGTCTTATTTTTGTGTCTGTGAGTCAGTTGATCGAAATTGCGGTGTGCGCAGTACACAAAGCCGAGGGAAAGCAACAAAACGTGATTTGTGAATTAAACGAAAATTTCTTGGAACTTGGAACAGTTATTATTTCCGCTTGATTAGTGCCTCTATTTCTACTTCCCTAATCCGGTTTAATGAAAAATTAGTTAAATATTTGTTTGGGGCGGGCATCAACCTCTACTGTTATTGACGAGTGTGTGTGCTTGATTGAATGTTTTGTCTGATTGATTAAAATGAATCTATTGCAATTTTTGTGTCTAAAATGCTAAAATACAAATACATTCCACCCCATAAACTTAGATCGCAGTCGCAGAATCAAACGCCAGAACCGACACCACGTCTTGGCAACCGACACTCGACATCGATTCAACATGTATCGCCAATGAACAATTTGGATGACTTCTATGGAAGCAATTCATCGCTAGGCAGTACGCCGTACAACTTGCAAAGGAATACAGGTGTCCGAGGATCAAATGTCTCGTTGACTTCGTCCACCGGAACAATTCGTTCAAGGAAACAACATAGAGCACCAGCTCCACCCTTGCCCGTGAAGGAGCTGTTCCCGTCCACAGAAACGCTTGATAGCAAAAAATCATCGCCCAGTTCGAGTAATTCAGCTACTCCCAATCAGCGACGTAAGAAACGTCCGGCACCAGCGCCTCCGAAGCCTGCGAGACTACTAGATCCAGCTGTAGTTTTGACATCCAAAGTTGACCAATTGACCGGTTCAAAAAACTCGCTTAATTACCCTCTGCAGAGTGATCTTGATAAGTTATCCGACGAAGAGAAAGCTTTGTTGGAGGGTAATCGCTTGGTGAACGAAACCAGCGAGGAAGAAAAACAAAATCAACCAGATGATGAATACATTGAAACCAAGAATATAGTGCAAAAGCTAATTCCATTGGACATAAGTTTACTCTCCGACTCGAATGATAGTCTGATTAAACAAAAGGAAGAGGACAATGTCGTGTATCGACGTACAATCATTCCCAAAAATATTGTGACGACACCGACCCACGATGAAGCGCCCATCATGGTTTCCCATGATCGACAGTTGGAGAAAATGAAAGACAACAAAGAGGCACAGAATCGCAATCGTCAGAGTCAGGTGTCATCAGGAGCGGAAGACACCGATCCGCTCTATAATAAATCATCGCATGGCAAGTGGAAGCGTCGTAAAGGTCCAGCGCCGGCGCTGCCAATTCCACAAAGAAAAGTCTTACAAATGCTTCCACTGCAAGAAATACGCCATGAATTGGATATCATTGAAGTTCAGCAGCAGGGTTTGGAAAAACAGGGAGTCATATTGGAGAAGATGATTCGGGACCGATGCGAGGGCAAAAATGGCGAATTGAATGCGGGAGCAGATGGAAGTACAGACGCATCTGGACATCCACAAAATTCTAAAGAAGTCGAAGATTTGATATTGCAGTTGTTTGAGCTAGTGAATGAAAAGAACGAATTGTTTCGGCGGCAAGCGGAGCTTATGTATTTGTGAGTTGTAATTCATTTCAATTTGTTCTAAATTTTTAATTTAAATTTAATTTCATGTACATTTAGACGTCGTCAACATCGTTTGGAGCAAGAGCAAGCTGATTTGGAATATGAAATTCGTGTTCTAATGGCACAACCAGAGAGAAACAAGACGGACACGGATAAAGCTCGTGAAGAGGCTCTTATCGCCCGAATGGTTGAAGTTGTACAGCTGCGTAATGAAGTTGTCGAATGTCTCGAAATGGACAGACTGAGAGAAGCAGAAGAGGATTTGGTAAGTTTCTCAATAAATAAATAAACATCTTCGTTATCTGGCTTAGCAGGCGTAGGCCTTTTTTGTTAATCTGCGTAAAAAAAAATCATTTACAAAATACGACAACAACTCAGATTATATGGAATCCGTTCATGTTAATATCTATCAATTCGTATATTCTTAGCCATACAATGGTTATTTATCAAGGCTTATGACCTTAACTTTAATACCTTATATATAAATTCTAAGGAACTCAGTGGACTCTCACGCCAAACGTTTGCCGTTCGATTCCTAGGTGCTTCCACATAGAAACGAAAATGTATTTTCAAGAGTATAGCGCTTTGCGAAGAAGTGAAAAATCATGAAAATGTGCATATCATCTTCGCGGTTCTTATTCAATAGAGTATTGAAGAATGCTTGCATTCCTACCAACATCAACCAAACAGAAATGGTTGTGTGTTGGAGGTCACTAGGGCCTGGTTCTCTACGAGGTGTCGTGCTCCCAATTTTTTTTTTTCAACGAAATACAAAAGTAATATGTAACTAACAAAATCTATATAGACTCAGTTCCAATGGGATTTAGTAAGTTATTTTTCTTCATAGTATCTATTCTAGCATATCGTATTAGCTTTAACATATCTAGGTTCACCGGTTGTTTTTTTTTTATATTATTGAAGTGTTTCCGATATGAACCATTACATTATGCGTTGATCTCCTTAATTTCTTAAAAGATCCGTTGAAGAATTTGATAAAATTGATAATACATATATTTCGATATTTTTTCAAAGAGCAATACTTGAAATGCATCTCCATTCCTAGTCTATCATTCTTTCTCCACTAGAATCAGCTTTGTTGCGGCTACAAATCCGAATCTGAGACTCAAATGGGTTATTGGAGCACCTACCCATATATGCTAATAATAGTCATGCTTTTGTCAAATATAGACTATAGATTACAGCCAGATCTAAAGGGGTGAAAAGTTTCTTGCATCCACGAAGAAAACCTAAATAGCAGCGTTTTTGGAGACATCAAATATGTGATCATTGCCCACAGGGTGGTCTGGGATGCACATACAAAGTACTGAAAGCTGTTTGATTTCCTAACTGCAAGTGGCATCGGTTTGTATTCCGCTTTAACGACAAGAGACAGCATTGAGTCTTACATAATTAAATTCTACACGGATTTTGGTACTACATTTGACAATGGTATCGAGATCATAATTTAATAAGCTTATAGTACGCTGCCGTTCTTAATCCACATCCGAAGAACAAGGAATATGAGATGCTGAGAGTACTGTCGTCAGCAAAATGGCTTTGTAGATTCGAAGTTTCAGACTAAAGATCATTGATGAAAAATTAGTTCGTCGAATATGATCATTACATCATTACATTGTAGCTTATTGATATTCGAGTATTCTTTCCTGAAACCAGTTTGATACTCACTTAACAATTGTGAACCTGTTAATCCCGGCAAAAATACCTTTTCATGAGTGTAAATTATAATTATTTTGACCATTAACTTATCCATCCTTAAACAAGTGAAACATATTGTTCTTGCGAAAGCTTTCTCAAATGTTTGCCATGTTAAATATCAGCAAGCAGTTGATCTGTATTAAACACTGTGAAATGGTAGTGTATGCTTTTCTGCTACCCATGGTTGTGCCTTTGCTTTTAAATTTCTTCTTCCTGGAAAATGTTTTGTCATTAAAATTTCATTTGGGCTCACTTTATGAGTTTTATAAATAAAAGTCTTGTATGTCTTTTTTTATTTTTCTTGGTCTGAAACTACTTGGGATCAAGCAGTAAACTTTGTTTTGTTCTCTTTTACATGTAATTTTTAAAGGCTGTGTGATTTTTAATTTTTAAACTCCATAGCCTTACTTGAGCTATAAAGCAGTTATTAGTTTTGGGTAGAAGAAAAATTGTATGTTTTTATCAATTCTATCATTTTGATTTCATCATAATATTCTATAATTTTTAAATGTAATAGTGCTCAAAAGTTGTATTAGGGTCTGAGGTTTAAGAACATGTAAAAAATAAAATGCACGACTGGATCGCACGAACTTGCTCTTATGTAAAAGTACTTTGGAATTTAAGATACTCGTACATTTTATAAATATAAATAAAACATGGATTTAATGAGATAATAATGTTCAAATGCATAAAATTGCCGTCTGATTTCTAGAAAAGTATGAATTTATGCAAACAAACTTTTTTTTTTTTTTTTTTTGTAATCTACCCGCGCTCAAGGGATTATGATTACCCTTTAAATGTTTCAACACAGCGCGGGCGTGAAGTTAATGAAGAGAAAGAAGGATAGGAAAGATGTGTGGCACGATGTTCTGAGACTGTTGGTGGTTGTCTCAGATATTTTTATCTCCGGGGATGACGGCTTTGCTAAAGCGGAGAAATGCCGTGTCTTATTTCTATGTCGTTTATAATTCACATTATTTTTTTTTATTCATGTTCATCCTTGTTGGTCATACTAGTTTAACTCAATTACATGTTGTTAGTGTTATGCCTGAACAACATGTAATGAGTAAACCAGCAACCCATGGATCACAATTTTAAAAGGTTTTAATGGAATTAAAACGACATAGACGACGGCACGGATCGAACCTGTGATGATGAGGTTCACAGGCGAGCACACAACCATCGTGCCACGGCCAAACCCTTCGTTCGTTTCGTTTTATTATTAAATACATTTTTTATATAAGAAATTTCTTTCAAATTTTTTAAGAAGAAAATATGGGATGCGAATTTTAAGTATTTAATAATATTTATTTTAGGAAATAATTTCAAAAAATAATTGTTCATAGGTTTTGAAGATATTGATTTTCAAAATTTTTTTTTCCAAAAAACCCAACAAATATTTTTTCGAATATTTTTATAAACAATATTATTTTAAACTTAAGGAGAATCCTGCTGAAAATTTTTGGTTAAAATCCTTATAGCCGTTAATGAGAAAGTCAAAAATCAAAAAAACGGTTCTATGACAGGTACCGTTAATATCATTTTGCCCCAAAAATTTTTTTGACCAAAATGTAGTTCATGTCCATAATATCACACCCAATTTTTTTTTTATCAAAATCGTTAGAGCCGTTTTCGAGATAAATAAGATTTTGCATTACGGGTGTATGGGGGGTACAGTAAGTTTTTGAGCTAAAAAAAAATTTCAATTTCTCCTCTAGGGAAGCACCGAAGACCCTTAAGTACCGAGTTTGAAGAAAATACCTCCAGTACTTTAGGCTGTAGTTCGAGGTACAGACATACAGACAGAGGGAATTGCCGGACCCACTTTTTTCGTCTTCGCTATCATCGTAATGTCCTATAGTACCTATGTATGTATATCGCAAGTAAAATATAAGATATCGTTCGTCTTTGGCTAGCTCAAATCGGTTGAAGTTGAAAAAAAAATTTAATTTACAGTTCATTTTTTTTTATTTTTATACAGAAATACAGAAAGAATTTGATTTTTCTTTCAAAGGTTCAATTTAAACAAATATAAGCTTAAAAGTGTTTCCTAGGAATTATCTTTCACTTGAAAGCCTACAAATATTTTATATAATTTTTTTGTATCCACACGGCGCAATTTAAAACAACACATATTTCAAAAATCTCGAAAAATCTAAATTTTTTGGATTTCATCCTATTTTTGAGCGAGCCAAAGATATTAATTAAAATGAAAATTGTAAGCGCAGGATTTAATTTTGATAAGCAATGCAACTTTTAAAAGCTATTACATTTGAAAATACCATAGTTGAGCACTTTGACACACCCTAGTGTACAGGGATACGTTAATGTGTACATCGAACAATAGTTTTACTTTTATCAGCTTATATTTTGATAACTTATATACTGGAGCAGTTATATTTTTTTTAAATGAACTTTAGCTTCCACAAACTATTGTAAATAAAGATTTCTAATTAAATTTGACACGACACGGTCGTGTAATAATATACTGAAAAGTTATTCCAAGAATTGTGAAAGGTCTGTGACCGATTTTATTTGCCATGAATGAGTTGAGATACGAGTTGGGCCAACAAATTGAAGGCTTTAGAGGAAAAAGGCTTTAACTCAGATAAACAGATATCTTTGTTTTGAAGTTAGTCACTTTCCGTAGACCATTTTGAAATGAAACTTAGCAATCGGAGCCAGATTTTGTGCTTTAAAAACCAACTGTCTGAAATTGTTTCATTAAATTAAAACAGCTGCAAAAAAGTTTATCAGGAGTGTACTGCCTGTTGCGAGGAATTGATAAATCCGCCAAGAGTATCTCTTTCCATGAAAAGTGCTGCTCATTAGTTATTCGGAATCGGCAGACAATTGAAGGTGCCCTACATTCCTGAAAACATGCACACCTAAATGGTTGAGAGTTGTAAGACAATAGGTCCTGATTCTTCTGTTGCACCACCAAATATTATTTATGTTTAAGAACATCTGGCATTTATATTTTTTAAGCATATGACGTTTTCGATAAATTATAACTCTTAAGCCCAATCAACTTAAGTATTTGTTTTAACTGAAACTATAATGTCACTTTTCGTTTGAATCCGCTCTGCTGGCAATCTTCTAGATTTCTCTTTTCCCTTCTGCGACGAATGGACATTATTACCATATTTCTAATATTATCTACTAGTTTTTATGAACCAATAGTTGCAGGAAAATTACGTCTCTCAATATTGATTTCTATAATGTTTTAAAATATTAATTAATATACTTTTGTTCTTTACAGAGTATCAAACAGAGACTAGAGCTCCATTCGGCAAAACGTGAAGAAGAGTCCAATCGCAATACTTTGAGTAAACTCTCCAAAAAGGAAAAAAAGAAACAAAAGGAGAGCAAAAAACTTGGTAAAAGCAAAAAGCTTGACGCAGATAAGGTAAAATTCTTTCTCTTAACACTAATTTCTCAAAACCCTTATTTGAATTCCTTATATTCCTTCAAGGATGCCGATGAATCCGAACTTGGTACCGAAAAACAAAAACCCAGGAAGAAAAAGAAAAAGTTCCTGTTTTAGAATCTTAGCCAATGGAATTCGATATTAAATCTTTGGACTGAATGAAGTTAACTACTATATTATTTGGAGACAATTAATTATTGTTAACAGATTTTAATAATTCAAACTTCCGCACAAACAAAACCTCCCAGCATTTAGAGATCGTAGTTGCAGGCAACAAAATATCCACATCAACACCGTGTTGTCCCTTAGGCCACTACATCGCGTACACCCCTCTTGTGATAGCTTGCATGCAGTGTAGTAATATTATTATTTTTATTTAAAAAAAAGTCAAAAGCACTTTACAAATCTTAATTAAATTACTTTTGCTTTGTTAAAAAGAAACCGGGATGAAATTGATTTGAAAAAAGAAGATGGTCTTGGTTAAATTTTTGATTATTTAATTTTGTTTCAATCATTATTTCTATTTCCTTAACTTAAATCTAAATGTAAAACAAATCTCGTCGTCCCATTTTGTAAGTCTCGTCTGAAAGTTGATATCTTCATGTACATTTAGCATTTAATTATTACAATACATTTTATTTGATAACAAAAAGAGTGCATGGTTTTTTATTGCGTTTGTTTTTGCTATATTTCTTCTTTCTTTAAAATATGGAAGTTAACATAATATTTGAGACGTTTACTTTATAACTACATATTATTAAAATAAATAAACTATCATAAATATGTTTTGTTAATATTAAAAAATTAAATAATTTAATGTATATGTAGTCCTTAATTGATTTTTTTTTGTCTTATACTTTATTTTCTCTATTTTGTATAAAGCGAACAATTTAAAGGAACAACAAATATATTTTTACGTTGAATATAAATTTAAAATTGATATTTTATTGAAGAATATTGCTTTTTGAATTCACACAAACAAATTGAGTCACTTTAGTCAGAGGCCAAGTTATGAGTCGGTTGGTATAAATGATTAGGGATTATAATATTTATTGGAAGAATTTTCAGCATGGTCGGACTGCAACAGTCAGCGATGAGAGCTGTATCAAAATGGTAATCGAATGTTTTTACACGAAATCGAAGTTATAGAAACTATAGATGGGTGGACCATCTAGTGGTTTCACTTTAAATCGTAGGTTATTTTGACACTGACAGCGTTTCCCGCTCGAAATCTTGACAGAAAGTTAGTATCAAACCTCGGCGGAATGAACGTTGGGAAATATTGAAAAATATTGCTGTGTAGGTGTAGCCCAAACAGTGCGTTTTTTGAAAAGAAGTTTTGGCCGAAATGAAGGCACAGCGCCTGTTGCTACAAAAATTTCGTGAGACTAGTATGCTAGTGGACAACACTCATGGTCCCCGTCGTTGTACGGTGCGGACAGAGGAGAATGTAGCTACTGTAGCCCAAAGTGTGAGACTTAATGCACGAACATCAACTTGCCATCGATCTCAACTGCACTTCACTCACTAGCCTGAGAAGAATTCTGCACAAAGATCTCGGATTATTCGCTTACAAGGCCCAATTGATTCAGCAATTGAAGGCACACAACCATCCGTTTCGTTATCGCTCAAACGACGTTGTGTTCCATGGTTAATGGGAATGTGTGCTCTTACTAATAAAGCTATAATACATGCAACAAAATTTAATTTTGTTCTTTTTATTGCATTCGGCCCACCCTTTACAATCAGATACAAAAGAACATAAAAAACAAAAATGAGTTTCTCTAGCCAAACAGTTTATGTCTCAGAATGGGATAAACATAATCATTCTCACCTTCTATGCTAACTATATCCGTAGGGATTTGGGTGAACTAATTCACTCGATACATTTGACAATTATCAGCCCTATTTTGCTATTCATCGGGGGGAATTTTTCTTGAATTTTCACTAATCAATATCCTGCTATTCATTCGAAGTGAATCTGTATTTAGGAAGGAAGGAAGTAGAAGGACAAACAAATCAATTTACTAGGTAATCGATTGTTTATGAATAATTGTAATGAGGCTGTGGCAGCCTTTTCTGATGTATGTAAAAGAGATGTGGGTTTTAATAGAGGGTCATTATGGGAATGTGGATGCCGTCAACGCACATAACAACTCCAGGCACACCACATTTTGGGTTAAACAAGAGTTTTACTTTAAGTTTTTCTTCTCTCGTGATTTGCAGAGTAATCCAATTGGGATATAAGTGAGCTTTAAGAGCGTCCTGCAATGTGGACTGATCGAAGCCCGCAACCAAATCTTGCCCAATGCTATGTTGAAAATTATCTACAGCAAAAAACCTAAAACAAGCGATTACTTTCTCTTTTCTTTATATTGACTCTTTTCGCTGTGGAGGTGGAAGCTTTCTGTTGGAGGATTCTCTTTTTCCTCTGCTTGGAATGAGAAAAAAAAAGTTAATTTCCCATTTTAATAAGAAAGATGAAAACAAATTGGAAAATTACTTCTGTTTAGGTAGAGAACTTGAATTTTTAATGAAATCAAAAACAATTATACAAGATTCAGAAGATTATCACATGAACAGTTGTTTACGTGAATGTCAAATTGGTTTGGCATAATGTAGTTCACCCGATGGATAGCAGAATGCAAAGGCTGTGTAAAAGGAAATCGAATGGGTGGATCGGATATGCGATCTACGTGAATAACAGAATAGGGCTGAATGTATAAGTAGACATACATACATATTTAAAATAAAAAGGCTTTTGTTTTTGAATTTAAAATATGTACATATGTATGTACTTTGTAAAATGAATAAAAGGACCCCGTAAATTTAACTCTAGTCATAAAAAAATATAAATTATTTAATTTTTTTGAAGAAAAAAAAAATCCTTTGTCCTTTCTAAAGTCTTAAATTCTTTTAAAAATCTCTTGCTCAATTTTAAACCAAGTTCTAAATGGATCCATTAGTTCATCCCCCATTTGATATTTACCAAATTCATCGGACACCTTTTTTTAAGAGGCTTCATCGAAACGATTCAGAACAGTTTGAGCGTTTGAAGAAAGCTTATGAAAGTATACGAAGTTTTGATGAGAAGCCTCTACAAATTCAGGTTAACAAAATACGTATAGAGAAATTGGTGCAAAGTATAAAGGACTCGTTACCAATAGCAAATTCAAGTACAGCAAAGAAACAACGACCCAGGCCTAAAAGCAAACACCAAATCCGTTGTGAGGAATTAGCAAAGGCACGCCAATTAGGCAATCAATATTTACGCGAAAAATACAATTCAACCCCTAGACTGAATAAACAAAAGAAATTCGCTTCACAAGAAGAATGCGTGATGAAAAATTCAAAACTTAACCTTCGTCGTCGGTTAGATTATGGCAATCAGAAATCGGAGCTTAATCGATCAAAAATTCAGCGCACTACAGAAGCAATCTACTTAACGGATGATAAGGAGTTTTCTACTTTCTCAAGAACTCCTAAATCAGCAACGAGGGAAAAACTCCGAAAATTTCTATTGCATTATCTATCCGAAGACAATCCAGATCCGGATGTTGTTAGTTCGTTCGAAGAAATTGCGAAAACCAAAAATCATCTGTACTGGGACTTGATGGAAGCCATTAAGAAGCAGCAGAAGTTTATTAAACGATATGATAAATTCACGAAAAAACTATCAAAATTTGCTATGAAAAATGCCCACCAACAAAATCAACCGTATCACCTAGAAGTATTTAAATCAAAGACAAATATCAGACCTCCTGGTTCCGAAATTTTGATAAAAACATATAGGTATTCAGATGAAGACCAATACTTACCGCCACCATCGGAATCGCTTTTAAGAATTCCTCCAGATTTACCTGATGATGTCACAAATGAAATTCCCACACGAGATGATGTGAATGAACCGATGATGGATGAAATAGAAGAAAGTGATTCATCAACATATTTGCATATCACTCTACCCTTACCAAATTTGACATCGACTACAAATACAAGAATTTTCGCGGAAAAGTTTCCTAAAAAGAAATTCGATTTGACTCAGAAATTTGGAAAAGTCATCCGAAAAACTGTTCGAAAGGAATCTGCCATTATGCTGGCTAATCTTGAAAAGGCTATGAAACATTAAATCCATGGAAGCAGTCATCAAAACTCTTAATATGAGTACATTTTTCTATTTCAAAAAGAAAAAATGTTTTTTCTAAATAAACACTAATTTTTTGAAAAAGAAAAATATACTGGATTAAGATCTTTAACATAATAGAAAAGATGGTATTAAAGGCTGGCATTTTTATTGTGTTCAAGGATGTTTGTAAAATGGATATTCTTTGCATCAATAATGATTTTAGTAAACAAATTTGACTAAGGATTCTTTTTTTTTTAATATGTAGTTGTACAGTTTTTATATCCCCTATCCCATCTCCAGCTTCAGTTTGTTGAATTATTACCAGTCTTGGTTTTAAAGTCCATTGATCACTTTCAGCCAAAAATCAGGAATTTTCGTAGCGGGAAGAATCTATTCTGGACCACGTAGACTCTGGCCATTTTCTGCATATAACTCCAGTTAATAACAAACCAAAAACTAATAAAAACTTACTAGTGCCTTTAATAGACTATGCTGATGTGGTCTTTTGTAAGTAAGTCAGCAATTTCTCTACGTTCCTGTAATGAGTTGAGGTTTAACAGTTGAAGGCGGTCACGATAAGGGAAGGCATTAAAGTGCAAAACGAAGGAATCGTCGTTGGATGCCTTTTATTCTTGATATATGTATATCTTGATATGGAGACCAAACTTGAGACACATACACATACAGAGAAGATTAGCGTGGCCCCTGCGCAAGGATAACACGCAAAATCGTAAAGCGTTCCGTACTCAAGTAGAGGTCGGACAAATGTTATGTAAAGCGATCGGGTCACGTAAGGGTTGGAAAATTCTTTAGACCATCTTTTTACAAAACCTAATGCTTAGTTGGCCTTATGGATTTATTTCATCAATATGAAGTAGAAACTTAAGGCCCTCATTATGAATAGCGAATCGAACTAAAATCTTTGCGAATTCGAAAAATTCTTATTATGAATAGCGATTCGCTTGAATTAAGTTCGCTCCAAATGTCAGAACCTTAGCGAATTTCCTTAGCGAGGAATTACGAATAGCGAATGTTCGCTAATCATGCCTCTTCAAGTGTGAAATCTAATCGAATCAAATTATTCAGTGATAACGCTAGCGAATGAAGAACTGAAGTACCTTTCTATCAATTGTTATTGTTTATTTTGGAAGTAATGAGTTAAAAATGAAAATGGTAGTTACAAAAAGATTGTGTTATTTTAAATTTTTGTTTTGACCCAAAATTAACTTCTAAAGAAGCTATTTCATTCTTTCTTCAATCGTTCTGTTTTAAGCTTGTGTTGCGAGATTCGTTAGGTAATGGCTCAATTGCTACATACATATATATGTACATATATACATAGCTCATTTGCTACAAGAACGTTATAACTCAAATATTCAAAATTTTGAGTTAGCTGCAAAAATGTTAGTAAAATTGCTTCTCCTTTACCTTTTTAGATCATCATACTTTGATATATCTCTTTAATTTCACACAACAGTTTTGTTTTTGTGCACCGAAGTCCTTTTTCCATAACTTTTATGAGAAAAATAAGCCTTAGGTAATAGCATTCATTCCAAAATAATCAATTTTGAGTTATGACGTTCTTGTAGCAAATGATCGATCGAGATATAACCGCCGCCAGACTACACACCAAAAATGGGACGTACTGGATAGATCTGTATCCATTCATGTTTGTGGTTATGGTTCAATTTAGTTTTTTGTCATGTAATATACGTTCCTTTTAAATGAATTTGTATTTTGTTTTTATTCCTAAATGAATTCTTGTTTTGTTATGCTTATATTGTTAATTTATTTGATTGCAATTTTTTTTAAAGCTAGACACAATAAAAATATTATAAAGAAGCTAATAATTCATTCCAAAATGGCTCTGGTTCAAGGCTTGTATTGCGAGATTCATTAGGTAATGGTTCATCTGGTATATCCAACTAAGTTGTACATGAGATCGCACGGTTAAATGTTGATTTGAATCAATCGTTCATTTCTTCGAGTACATACATAAATGCATCCCTGTGAGTCGAAAATAAAGAACAATTCTTTGAAGAGAAAATAAGAAACTTTTGAATACAATAACACTTGATATACATATGTATGTACATATAACTTACAAATTATCTGGAATCTCCAAAGGGTTAGACCTGTCCATAATTTTTCTTCTCAACCTCATCATAGATCATACTAATATTTCTTATCTTTCTCGCACATTAGAATATTCTTCAGAATACAAATCGATTTCGCTTATCATTTTATGTACATATATATTTTTACACAATTACAACAAAGAAAGAAAATCAAATCTATTTCAATAAAATATTTATTTGACATTTGAGTTATGTCTTTTCAGTGTGATGATTTTTTGGCAGCATTTATTTTTAAGCGAACGTTCAAGTTCGCTAATAATAATACTGTGATAATCGAAGTTCGCTTAATTATTCGCAACTTATCGAACGTTCGATTCGCTATTCATAATGAGGGCCTAAGTCTCATAAAAGGCCAAGATCCCTTAGTTTTTCTACTATTTGTTTGTCATTGTCTGGTATTTGCTTATGTTGAGCTCAAAGCAATTGTTGGTACACCAGGTTGAGAAACGGTCGAGTTCTGTTTGGAGGAGATATATGTATGTCTTCAGGTGCTGGGATATTTGACAATGTTTATTGACCATGTTAATTTCGTGAATTGTAAGGATAAAGGGGAGAGGGCCTAAATGACTACCTTGGGGGACACAAGAAATGGCTAGAATAGGACTCTAGAAAGTGCGGATCTGAACCGGACACATTATTCACGATTCTCTGGGTAAGAAGTAATCCATTGCAGGAATTGGAGTTCAAAACCCAAAGAGGAGAGTTTAAAGACTATGGCGCAAAATTTTTAACATTTAAAACCTACTCTAAATCAATTTTAGAATGGGAGTTGAATCTAAATATTGAGTATAAAATGAGAACCGACTGTTCTGTACTGCTCTCATAGAACATCACTTTACGTATTCAGTTCAGTGAGCAGATTGTAGCAAACGATTCAAAACAGAGACCCAGTATTTTTCAGTTAAGACCAGTAACCTTAATACCAGATTCAGTTTAAAACATTTTGAACGATTCTTTCAAAGACTTCGAAACTTACACACCACCTCTTTCTCTAAGCAAATTTAAATCATCATGAATATACAACTTTGGATGTGAAAGTCTAAAGTCTCTTCAGAAATACATCTCTTTATTAATGCAAAGCCCACATCATTACGCTACTGGTTGCTGTGCCTTGGAAAATAGTTTTTTAATCCACAATTTTGTTAATTCAAGAAAAAATTATTAAATAAAAAGTCATTGAATTATATTATATGTAAAAGAAAAAATTGTTTTATTTATCTTTTTTGCACAATTTTTAATTTTGATGAGCTTCTCATTGGACCTAAATAGGTAAGGGTACCTATAAGGTGAATTGTTGATTATTTGAATACGATTCATCCGACAAGCTTTTGTAGCGATCCGGAAGAAAAATCTATTAAAAAAAATATTATATTACTTTTTATTTTTGTTTGATGTTTTTTACTTACTTGAAAATCTTTGAAGATGCATAGCATTTTTTTCCATATTTGGTATTTACCACTTTAACATGATTAATATTATATAATTGCCCCTTTATAATTTGTTTGCTCTTCTATATTTTGTAGTTCTTTTTCTATGTCCATAATGGTAGTACTTATAAAAAAAACAAATTAATGATTGTACTGTTTACTAGAAATATGAATTCACCCTATTTATATTATTTCAAAACTATAATTAATTATTAATGTTATCATATCATTAACCACAACCACAAAACTTATCATCTCCTCAATTTGGGAGGGATCCAAATTAGTTGAATTGAATAATGTAGTATTTATTTTATCTGGTGTGTCCATTTTATTTGATAGTTCATTTTATTTGATAGTTTCTTAGTGGTTAACTATCATGCATGGAAGTTTTATTTAAACAATTTCATACGTATACAATTTGTATATTGTTATCATAGTGATAATTTTCTTGTGGTAACATATTATATTTATAAAAATATTCTTTGTTAAAGGTTCAGGAAAGAGATAAAAGCAGTTTTTTTTTTTGAATTTTGTATTAATTCATAGATCTACATTTCAACACAATAATTTTCATAAGTGCGAACTTGATTTATACACTCATTGCAATCGAGTACAAGTGTCCTCCAGAGCAGAGGGTTTTCGGATAGATGAAATAAGTCAACAGCCCTCTCATCTTCTTTCACTGCTCCTCTTCTTCCTCAGTAAATGGTTGTCTACACCACTTTCTCATAAAATCATCGACATCTAATATGTAAAACAACATATTTTTTTACTTTCAATTTATTAGAAGTATATTCGCACAGAAACAGCCAACAATTTATCAGTAAAATTGAATGATGGCTTGCTTTTATAGGGTACATAAAAAGTCGTTGGTTAGCATGGTGGCACCTATTGTTAGTGTAGATTCCCGTAGTTATATAAAAATTTATCATTGACCCCCTGGCCCCTCACAAGGATTTTATAAATATTTTTTAAAATAAAAGAAACAATCACACTTTTTACTTGCGATGGTGAGTATTAAATTCAATATACTTTTGAAGCCAATTTGATTGTTTAAATTGAATGACTCTGTGAACTTTTTTTTAATACCAAACCGTGTTTTAAGACTTGCTTCAAGTTTTCTATATGAATAACATATTTACGTTTAGCATAAAACCTGCTTACCAACTTTTTAGATTTTGTTCCCGGAGTGCAAATATTTTCTAGGCAGAATGGTAAGTCATTGTGAACATCATGTAAGGAATTGGGATAATCCAAGTCTACCTCCAAAACGTAACCAATGTCTTTATTTTTGTAAGACATTATTTAATTTTTGGTAAACTGCTCAACATCAGTCACCCACTGAAAACTACCATAGGGAAGAGTTTAGTTCATAGCCCAACCATTGAGATTATTAACATCCAGGTACATCAAATATGATGAAGGTAAGTTTGGCATATATGAACTCATAAATTTGTTGTTTGCTTTCGAATATCTATGACAAAACATTGATTTAAACCACCTCTAACACCCTTTTGGAAAAAATTATACATTTCTAATTCGGTTAATAATTCCAAGTCAATGTCTGTAATTTTGAGCATTGTGTCCCAAGATAAGATGTATCTACTTTACTTAATGCCTTAGGTTATTTTTTATGTTGTCTCTTATCGTTTTAGCAATATTTAAGTAGTTTTGGTCGCTTGGTCCTAGACCATCATGGTAAGAAACAACATTGTTTATATTAGATTCGTCCTCCCTTTCTTGAGGGGACAGTTCAGGAGGATCTTCAACATTGTATATTAAACAAATATTATGAAGAGCACAACAAACATTTAAAATTTCAGTAACTTTCTCTGGGGCATAATGAAGTTCCCTCGCTGCAAGTAGACAGCGAAATCTTGCTTTCAAAACACCAAATACCCGTTCTATGGTGGATCTAGCCTTAGAAAATTTGTCATTAAACAATGATTCCATTGAATTTTCGGGGGCATTCCGATATGGTACTAACATCCATGGTTCGAGTGGATATCCGGAATCTCCTATGAAGTACAACGCTTATCATAATTTTTTTCATTTAATAAATAAAAATGGTTACCAATAATCCAAGTTGATCTGTCTCCGTTTTTGAAGTTGTTTTTAAGATATTGCCGCTGATTTGAAAGATTCCAAACATGTGAGTCGTGAGATGCTCCACCGTATCTTCCATTAATAGCTCGGATAATCATCCGGTGATCACATATCTACAAGAAACAAAGCTCCATAAATAAATTAAAAGAAAGAACTAGATTTAAGAATGAACTTACCACCATTGCATTTACGCTGTGCTTCAGCTTCCGATTGAAAAATAAATGTTCATTGTTCCTCGGTCTAATCATTTGAATGTGTGTCCCATCCACGACTGCAACAATTCCCGGTATGCCAGATTTCAAATAGAAATATTTTTTTGATTCTATCTTTTCCTCATTCGTCATATTAAAATGTATATGTTTTGTACACAGCTGTTTTTCTATAGCTTTACAGACTTCAGAAATAACCGCTGAAACCGTCTGCTGCGCCAGCCCAGTGAATCGGTCTTGACCTATTTGGTGCTGGTATCCACCTTGTGCAAGAAATTTAAGCGTTGCAGCTAGTTTGATAAGTGTAGGTATTGAAGACGATCTTTTCCTTTCCCTCAGATCAACACTTATGCTGTTCAAAACATACATAAATGCATCTTTTGAAAGACGAACATTTTTTATAAAACTAGAGAAAATATTTAGTATCATAGATAAATTATTTCTTCATTAAATTTTGTTTTATGTTACATTACCTTTTACTTGATAAACCCATTATGTTAGAATTGTCTCTTATTATCTTTCTTTGAATTCTTTCTTCAGCACAAATTTCTTCATCAAGCCACAATGTAACTGAATCCATATCCATAGTTAACTTCAATTATCAACGAATAAATTTAATAAACCGAAAACGAATTATGTATTTGAATTTTTGTTGATTTTAAAATGTCATTTTTGACAAAAAACAGCTCGAATCCGGAACATTTGTTCGAAAGTTGCAAAGTTTTCTTTGCAACATTTTTTTGTGATTCGAAAGTTATACAGAGTAACTTTTGAAATTAGAATCGGAAACAACTTTCGAACAATTTTTACTTTCGTATCGAATTACAGAGTTAGGCCCCTGGTGCTGTATAATAGTAGCAGGGATCTAATTTATAAATTTCTTGACATATTTTTCGAAAATTTTCAAAGATATCGGCAAGCAAAACAACATCACTTTGTAAATAAATTTGCAAGTATTCCATCATATTCTTACAATTGAAATATGACCACATTTTATGAGCAACTTCATATGACTCATCGAAACATTCCTCATCAGTTAGTTTGTTAAAAAAAATCACTTTTTTCCGGTAAAAACTTTTCTTCACTTTTTAGCGATCCCATGAATTTGTATAATCATAGGAAACAAACACTTCCGTTTAACTAAATCGAAATGTTGATCACAATTAAAATATGACGTTGTTAATTTAAAATCATCTTTACCTAAATTTTGTGATAGGGAGTCAAGACTTTCGTTCAGAAAGCGATATAAATCAAGAAATCTCATTTCAAAGTAGGTCTCTGATTTTTCATCTACAAGTATCTTTTTGGATATTGATATATATTTTTCCTTATTCAAGGCAATGACCTTTATTTCTCCCTTCACTGCATTCAATGAAGAGAAAAATAAATGACTGTCATATTCTGTTAGATTGTGTAAAATGATTGGAAGAAATTTGGGAAGACTTGATCTTAAATTACAATAATTGTTAAGACTAGGTTCTCTATATTCACCCGTAATATGACAGTGATCTCTTACTCTATATTCAAATTCTACAAACTTTTTCTCACAAAATATGCTGCATTCTTCGTTCTCCAGACACCATTCTTTCATCGGTACTGAATATTTATAATAATCAATAAACGTCTTTATGTTTAATATCTTCACTTAAACTAAGAATGTAGTGAAGAGTTTCTCCACTCATTAAAGTTGAGTTCTTAAAAATGTATCCTTCTTCTATCAGGTCAAAAGAGACAGCATAAATACGTCTTCAAATGTCCACGATACTCGTAAGCAACCAACAAAACAAAAAAAATGATTAGCCACCAGAGCCCCTAAGGTCTACGGGTGTCTTAATACAAAATTTGTTTTCGCAGCAAAAAAATTAAGACGGTAGATTTTTTCTATAGAGAACTTTACTTCTTAACTTGTTGAACGTCAACAATAGAATGATCTTAAATTTTACATTAAATGAAAAGAATAATATTTTACAGTTAACAATATAATCCATAAGAACGAAAATAAAATGAATGTTATAGATTACTTCGTTCAGTAACAGTGACTCAAAACTATATGTATATATAAATTATATGAATTGTACTGATATACCAAATTTAATTTTAAACAATAAATAAATCAACATATTTCGTGATGTTAGATTCAAAATTTAAATTAACGATTATGTAATTGTTGATGTTAAAATATGTACGGTAATATGTAGATTGATGTATTTCAGTCTGTTACAAGAATAAATTTTCTCGTACAATCTGGTCCTATAAAAAAACAAGAATATTTAAAAAATGAAAATCAAAAAATAAAACTATAACATACCAGTAAATGTCCTCATTAAATTATTTCTTTTATCAAAAAAGCAATGTAGTACGCAAACGCACAAGGAACATTTTGTTGAGTTGTTGTTGTTGATGATATAGTTGGATCAGGAAGACAAGTACTGACAGGTAATAAAATACTCTCAAAGTCTGCATATATCACGAAAGGCACATTGATAGAATTTTTAACTTTTGAAAACTTTACACGGTTTTCTCCTTCCTTTGGCATAAATGTGTAACAACACTCCCGCATTCTTTCTTATGGTTCTGCAAACTTTCCTCGCTGTAAGTATGCTGTAAGCAACTATTGCAAAAGTATAGTTGTTTCTCTTGCACATTAAGTATCCTATCGCGTAGAAGCCGACTTAAACTTTTTATCCAAACGTAATGTGACATTTCGTTAGCATCGCAATAAAACAAGTTAATAGGTATGAATCGGTTTTTCAGTTTTAGTCAAATAGTATGGACCCTCAATACTGTTCTCTTCATTTGAGTATTCAAAAACATTTACGATTTTTAATATTTGCTCTCTTCCTTGCAAAAAATGAATTCTCGTAAAATTGGTCTTCTTTTTCATTTTGGACGGAATATGACAAAATTCGATCTTTAAATGATGTCAATATATTATATACATGCGTTATCACCGCAGAACACTTGCTCTTTTATTTTATGGACACTGCTTCGCTGTTTCCATTGTTTCTTGTTAACTTCAATATTACACACATTTCATACCATTAATGTTGATGTAGGTAGGTAGTGACGTCACTAGTAATTTTTCATCTAAAACTATACATTTTAACAAATGCTCCTTCAATTTGCATTTTCTAGTAAATCTTTTACCACAACCCATACAATGATTTAAAATCTCTTCATGTATAGTTTGTACGAGTATATTATGACGCTTCAATGTATAATTTCGCGAAAACACTTTACTACAAATATTGCACTTAATTTTTTTATTACACGCTTCTTTTTTTGAAAAAAATCAACTGTCCCCTTGAATTGAAATCAATTCAACTTATACCGCTTGTAACCATTATCAATGAAAAGGAAATTCTAAAAAATATATCATACATACATCAAACAAAATATAAAAATAAAAACTATAAACAACTAAACCACAATTGGAACATTCCAACTGTCAATCAAATCAAAACCACAAGCTCCGAAAAAAATACCCGCAATGCTTGTCAAAATGAATATACCTATTGTCGTTTGAAGAGTAACAACTACGAAAGTCCGTCTGGCGTTCCTTTGGTATTTTGTTATTGGAAAAGTTTGTTCTAAGAATGAAAATTCTTATTCTTCGCGTGTAATTTGGAACGTACTATGTTTTTTTTTTTTTTTTTTTTTTATAATCAACTCACGCTCAAGGGAATATAATTACCCTTTAAATGTTTTAACACAGCGCGGGCGTGAAGTTACGGAAGAGAAAGAAGGATAGGAAAGATGTGTGGCACGATGTTTTGAAACTGAAGGTGGTTGTCTCAGATTTTTTATCTCCAGGTATGGCGGCTGAACTAAAGCGGAGAATTGCCGTGTCTTATTTCTATGTCCCTTATAATTCGCATTATTTTATTCGTTTTTATCATTGTTGGGAATACTAGTTTAACTCAATCACATGTTGTTTGTATTATGCCTAAACAACATGTAATGAATAAGCAAGCAACCCATTGATGACAATTTTTAGAAGCTTTTTAATTGAATTAAAGACGACATAGACGACGGCAGGGATCGAACCTGTGATACTGAGGTTGACAGGCGAGCACACAACCATCGCGCCACGGCCATCCCTTATATGTATTTTTCATTTCACGCTAGGTGAAAACTAGGCTTTATCTAATTGCTAAAATAAGACAAAATTTAAAAATAAAATTGGTTTTCAGGAATGCCAATCTGATTGCTACGAACTGACAGTCTTTTCGCGTTCCACATATGTACCATCCATAATAATTCTATGTGGACGAAAACACAAAATTATCGGTCAAGTGTCGGTAGTCAGTAGTTAGATCGAATCTTCTGTATCACAGTCCTTAAAGCTTTATGAGACCGACAATAATTAAAGAACAATTGGGATTTAAAACATTTATAGGCCTAAATTCTTCACAAACACTACACAAAATGGTACAATCTTAAAAAAACTAATATAAAGATTTTAAAATTTGCGATTTAATTGCTAAAGTTAGTTAAATTGAGGAAACTAGCCGAACCAGCTCTCGAAATTCGAGTGCCAATTTATTTATTTAATTCATTATCATTCAATAAAAGACAGAGAATTCATGATTTTTTCAAATTGTTGAATGCAATGAGAAGTACCTACTAAGCACTCAATCCTGGAGTCCAAAGGAAAACAGTTAATGGTAAACAAACTTTCAAACCTATAAACATTAACAATTTTTGTTTCGATTCTTTCATGTCATTGTCCTTCAGCTGTGATTGTGATTTTTTTTTTTAAATTTCACTCATCATCATGAAAAAATCATAACGCGCGTAAAAAAATATAGATAACTTAAAAAACATAAATTCAATTTACTTTTGTAAAACTTTTTTTGTTTGCACATCGATCGGCCAGCTGTTTTTTTATATTATACGCGCACTCAAAGCCATAACTGCAATTTACTTGAAAAGTGAAAATGTTAAAAAAATCTGCTCTCCTTTTCCAACTCAATTTAAAATTTTATCTCCCATCTCAAAAAACCAAAAAGTAAATGTTTCACTTTTTGAAAACACTAATACGTTGAATAATTGCTTCAGAAAATCACCGATAGATGTCTGAACTGAATTTTTATGTGTAAATTATACGCTCTTTTCACCATCAGTTGTCTTTCAATTAACTTTCAATTTCAATTTCAATACTAAAAAAAACACATGCCTAATATTTATATTGATAATATTTCTTCACTTAGGGGGTTCACATTCAACAACATGTTCATCAACTTTTATCGTGTTGGCGGATTTATGTAATGTGAATCCACCTTATTGTTTCGGGTTCTGGCTTTGGGTTTTAGCTGAATCCTTTCATTTTTCATATTCTGGATTTGACATTTTATGTGTTCTAATTATGTGTCAGTCGATTTGACATTTCTAATTGTTTTTGTTTTCCGGGCATTTTTTTTAATTTTAATTTATTGTTTTAAACAATTTCTGTGTAGTATATTTAAATAATTTTGGCATTCTGCACATCTATGCTTTCGTTTAATATGTAATTTATGCCCCTTCGGTTTTTGTGGGCCGCGAAAAGTGTACCACAAAAAACATGTTCGCCGTTTTATTATATGATATATGTATTGGTCGTCACGAAAAGCAATCTGGTGGATACGAACGAACTGTCAAACTCTGATCGCGTTCCACATAACATCCACAATGCAATGAATGAATTTTTCATACGCGACTTTTTTATTTTTGTCTGTTTTAATCGTAATTCGCGACGGACAAAAAATGTAAAAATCTCTAAAGGGATTTTGGCTACCATTAAAATGTCTAGGCACAGTGCGAGCGTTTTGAATGTCTGCATTCCACATTCGTTGTAATGCGGCTATAGAAAGAATCTCTGAATTAAACAATACGTCCGAAGTTGGGCTCAAGATAAAAACTGATGAGCAGTCCCTGATGAAGCGGAATGCAATTGGCTATTTTGCAAGAAAACTGTTGATAAAAATTAAGGCAAAATAATGAAAGACAAGAAACATTGCGGCGGTGCTAGAGAATTCCAAATGTTTAACTCCTAAATCTAGATCTTTCTTTCTATTTTCTTCCTCTTCATCGTCATTGCTGCTCTCTGAAAAATTAATTGCTACACCACATTTTTCGGCAGATCTTTTGGTGGATCGTATTGTGGAATGTAAGATTAATGGAAAAGCTGTCGTATTAGTAACGTACAGACGGTACTAATGATTAAACAGCACAACTCCAAAAATCGACAATTGGCGTTTTAGTAAAACTGCAATCAGAGCAATAGAGTTTATTTCCTTAAACTATGATTATTAAAATGCAAATACCTATGACCTATCGGTCCAGATTTATTCTATAAACAATATAAATATTAAAAAAAATGCAAATAAATTCAAATCTGTATATTTTCTTTAAAAAAAAATAATTATACAACATTTATGGCAGTAACCTCTTAGCACAGCTTTTAATTTGTTTCTATTCATTCAGCAAGCATTTCTGTCGACAATTTAATAATTTTTTCTAATAACAGCGACATCTATCTGTTGGACATTTTGAACGGAAATTAAGACAATTATCCAGGCAATATGTATCAGCTCCTTCACGTCCCTCCAATTCACCGATGGCTTCACAAGTTTGTCTTAAAAAATAAAATAAAAATTAATTTAATCTTGTCCAAGTTCAAGGTAGTCAAAAACACTTACGGACAATGACAAGCACTTTCAGGGCAATTTGGGGGATACCTCAGGCAGTTATTTTCACACCAGCCTCGCATGCCAGGAAGTGAACGGAATGCCGGCGATGGCAGACACATTTGATCGCTAGAAATAAATAAAGTTTTAATAAAATAAAATAAAAAATCAAAAACACTTTCCAAATCTATCAACTCCTAAAAATAAGGAATTTACAAAATCTAGTTTCATTTTGATCAACCTTGAAATTTTCGAAAAAAGTTCTACAAAAAATTATTTATAATTTCAGAAAAAATGCCTTCAAGCCAATCTAAAATTACTTTCGATGCTATAAATATAGTAAAGGCCGAAAATATTTATTTAACTGAATCAAAAAAGGGTACAGTTTTTTAAATATCTTTTTTAGGGCGATTTGACAATTTTGTCTTAAATTTTTAGACCGAAATGTAAAAAGAAAAAATACCACCACCGATGAAATTATAAATCAAAAGAAAAAGATAGTTTCAGACTTTCAGGATTTAAGAACACTCAAACCGAAATCTTCCATCAAACATAAGAAGCCTCTAAACTCCAACGGTAATGACATCAAACTAAAAACTTCTTCTTCTGTTGCAATGGCGGCTAAGAAGTCCAGAAAACGTCAACAGGAAATTGGAAATGCTTACTCTAAGTTAAATTCACAAGTAAAAAACCCATCCCAACCTATCGAGGTTCGTCCTAAAGCTGTTCTAGGCGAAAAAGGTAATTCTCGAAGTTCGTTCTATTTCACTCCAAGACAGGATGCCCCAATTTCTGAGATCGATTTCGAGAATATAAATCCAAATTGCTTACCAGAGCATTTCTATGAATGCGAACTTGATGAGTTTATTCGCAGTCAATATCCAGACTTCGAGGACTCTGCGGAGTATGATTTTCAAAAACCTTTGATCCTTGAAAACTTTGACCTTCCCCAAGAAGATTTTCATCCCAAAAGCAGTAGTTTACGGCACTTTAAAGAATTGCTAGATCAGGAGGAATCTTCGAAGAATAAGCTGTTGGAAAAAAGCGAGATAGAATTGTTGAAAGACATAGTCAAAGCTGATGAGCGATATCAAAAGCTTAAAAAAGACGACTATCATCTTATAAAGGAAATTCTATTGGGGCAACTTAAAGAAATCTCTGAGCAAGAGCGCATAATCAAGATCGCTTTAGAGAAGATTCGATGTCGAAGGCATAAAGAAGTCACAGTTGCAGCAGCTGAACAGCCGCTGGAAAAACTACTTTCAACTAGTTCGAATTCAACCAAAACGAAGACTGACCAAAGTAAAACAGTTTCTGTTCAAGAAGTTGAGGTATTTTTCAAGAACGTCCCATCCCTTGAGAGAGAAATTCGAATTCTCAAATTGTTGGGTCTTAAACTCGAAGAAACCTTAAAGAAATCCTCTGAGAAATCACCTTCGATCTTGCTTACCACTAAATGTGTTTATTTTAAACACTCGATAAGTACGGCTTCATCTAGCGTTCTGCCATTTGCATCTAAATCTATTCTTGGCTTAGTTCAAGAGTTCAAAATTAGCCATCAGACAATAAATGAACTGAAACTGGAAAAGAATTTTTACATCGCTACTGATTTGAAAAATTTTTCACTCCAACGGACAAATTTCGATTTGCTCCGACACAATCCTGAATTGCTCCTTCGAAGACTTAAACCTTTCACACAGGATTCTAGATTGAAGTTCAATTTTATCGAACAGGATCCGATGTTTTTTAATCATTTTCTGGAAAACATTTGCAAGATTTCTTCCAAGTCCTTCGCTACACATGCAACATTCATTCCAAAAACTCATACTTCCAAAGACTCAAATCAAAAGCCAAAAATGATTCCAGCATTGGCAATGAGTGGTGCTGGTGATCATTGTGATTTTATACTCAAAGATGAAGAGTCGCAGAAATTAGAGATTCCGGTTGAGGTGAAGGAATCAAGTAGAACAATTATTGGAAGGAAGAAATATAAGCAACGTCGAACACCATTGCCAGAAAACCAAATTGTGTCGGCCAAAAATAGTCTAATGAAAACAATTCTTTTAGGTTGGCTTCATTTTACAATCGCTTTAATAGTTTTTACAGCCATTCTTTACCCTGATATTGTTTGCTTTTAAAGTGTCGCACTTCGGACAAACCATTATTTGAATTAAACAATTTGTCAACTTGCCACTTTGAATGAAGTTTTTCTTTAAACATTTTCAGACCGAAACGAAGCCAGCCTGCTTTAAACATAAATTAAGTATTTTTGAAACTTATAAAAAGGGTTTACTCGTTTGATTAGTGACTAATATGTTTATACAAAAATTTAAATACCAAACAAATTCTAGGCAGTTATATCTTAAAGATTTTAGTGCCTCGCACCTTGAAAATTCGAATATTAGAATTCAAGTTGTTGGCCGTGAAGTTTTGATCTAACGATTTTCGTCAAACTTGGTAGATATCGTTTTTAATTTTTCCCCCCACTTGTTTTTTTCTTTTTTTCTTAAGACCAAAAATAACGGTATTTCCCATACGATTTTTGTTTCCAAATTTTTAAATATTTTTTTTCTCAAAAACTGTTACACAGATTTAAAAAAAATCAAAAAATTTCTTTGGTTAAAGTTAGGTAATGGTTGAAAAAAAATTCCAAGAAATGGTTATTTTTGGAACCCCCCTTGGACCCATTTTTTTTGTCTTTTAATTTCTCAAGAACGGTACGACGGACTTTGAACATTTTTTTTCTGCTAAAGGTCCCCAATGTTTTGAATATTATTGTGAATTCAAATTTTCAAAAAATATTTTATTTGGATTTAAAACAAAAAAAATCAAAATTTTTTTTGGAAACTCAATATTTCGATAACCCCATGCTCGATTTTTTTCAAACCTGATAAATAAAAGCTTCTTTACAATAATCTACAAGATTTAAGAAAACAAAATTTATTTTACTTCAAAATAAAGGGACCCCCCATACAAATGTTAGAAAATTGTTTTCGAAAATCGTATTTTTCTCGAAAACGGTTCCGAGAATTTTGATAAAATTTTGTTCTTTCTTTTAATTTTTACGATCTATAATTTAATAAAAAAAATTTCGAAATTAATAATATACTGACTATACCTACCATAGAACCTTTTTTTCGAATTTTGAATTTCTCATTATCGGCATAACGGATCTTAATGAAATTTCTTATAGAAAAGTTTCTTAAAAGTTCAAAAAATATTGCATTTCAAAACTTAAAAAAAATATTTTTTGAATTGTTGAAAAAAAATCTATTTTTTTTTGAAAATTCAATATCTCTAAAAGGGCTTAGTACTTTTTTTTGGAAATTCATTTCTTATCCGTTTAATAATAAAAATTTTAAGTTGGCGTAACAAAATTTTTTCTTAAAAATGTTTTAAAAATTTTGTATATAAAAGCTTATTTTCGAAACCACTACGATGACTTACCAACACTAACTACTAAAGTTGGTTTAGTCATTTAAAAAGTGAATTTTATGCTTACGAGCAGTTTTTCTCTAATAACAATCATATTTGAAATTCTTAGTCTTTTACACAGGAGCAAGTTCGTGCTACTCAGTCGTGCATTTTTTTGGAAAAAAAGCCATAAAACTGTAAACAAACAACTAACAGTTATGTACTGTTGCCCAAGAAAACTATTGCTACTACTGCATGGCGACTGAACATACCATAAGCGAAGCAACGGAGTTGCATGAGCGGGTGTGAGCCCCGAAATGGGAGTTAAAATCCTAAAAACCCGCAAAGTGGGACACCCAAGGTACTGCCACTCAGGAAATTTGAATTTATTATATGCTTAATACAAGCAGAACTTAAAACTAGACATAATAAACTTAAATCTATACTTTAACATAATAAAGGGAGTACAATTCATTATTAATTTGTTTTTTGGCTTGATAACTGTTGCTACAGGCGCAGGCGCCTGCGCTGCGTGGCGACTGAACATAATATTGATTGTTTTTTTTATTTTCAAAGAAGATACTCGTACTTCATCAATCATCACATTTAAAGTGTCTTACTTTGAAAATTAAAACATTTTCTTTGGCTTATGACTCAAAAATAAAATTTCGATAAATCAGCTGTTGAAGATAAACAATGCATTTCGCCAGTTTCTCCGTGGTTGTTCTCCTTCCTTCAACAAGGATGGCGACGAAGAAAACTATCTACTTAATAATGCTAAATAAATATGTGCAAAATAGCTTTTTTTTTTGTAAAATCATTTTTGTAGCGTTCAATCCTTTTTTTTAATTTTCAATTCCATGTATTATCTTGATTCTGGATTTTCAATAAAATTCTGTTTTTCTTTTGTGCTCTTCTTTCTCTACATTTTTAGTACACTTCTAAGCAAGTTAGGACTTTCTGGTTTTCACCATGTGAAAGAGCGTATCAAAAAGTATCCTAACCAAAAAAAAAAGTGAAAAATAATTTTTTGAGTCATAAGCCACCTTTTCATAGGTCGGGTCACATATAATTTCGAAATTAGAACAGAATACATTGATTTTCTGGCCTAATTTCCATTTTGCTTTCTGGCTCTGTTTCCATACCTACCTGACACAATTTCCAACATTTCTGGCTAATTTTCCAAAATAATTTCTGGCTCTTTTTCCAATTTTGAGCAAACAACATTTTCTAGCGTTTTTTCCAGAAATAAATTCTGGCGCAATTTCTTCTAGCTTAATTTCCGGGCGCCGATGTTCATTAGTTTTGGAACTCTGAATATCGAATTGGAGAAATTGCGTGTAGTACGGCTAAAAGAAAAAATCTCTATACTTGACAACACGTCCGAAACACTGAGCTCAATGATATAGCAATATGAGTATAACACTGGAATTGAAACTCTCTATTTCACTGGAACGTTGTTTATAAAAATAACGATAAAACAATAAAAGAGGTAAAACAGTTTTCGAATCAAACATTTCTGTTATAGTTTTATCACTTATCATTTGAACAACTCTCTTTTGAACTACATTCAAGAAAATCAAGTAAGTTAAAAAAAAGCACCTTTCCACTTCCTCAGAAGCCCAGATGTGAGATTTATACTAAAGCTGTGGACGAATGTAGACTTTATAGACTGCAGCCATATCAGAAGTTGTAACAAATAGAACAGAATTTTTGGTGACATCGAATTTGTTATCATTCCACAGAATGTGTACCTGTACATATTGAAGACTGAACATTTATGGCAAGTGGCTAATCTATAGCGGCAAAGAAGGGTGAGTTTTGCCTTAAAAACAGGTGGCAATATTGAGTTCTTGAATCATTAAATTCTACACGGTTTTTCATTTCCTTTGGAACAATACTGTCATGATCAGAATTAAATGAGCTTATTCTACACTGTCGCTGAAGTTCCACATTCCAAGAATAGTGATGTAAATTTAAAAACGAAAATTAAAAACTGAGAGTATTGTCGTTGGTAAAACAATTCAATGGGTTAGACGTTTTAAATAAAAGGCCATTAATGAAAATAAGACAGATAGTCGGACACAAAACGGAGCCCTGGGGCATACCAGCGTTTCTTTTAAGAATTAAGAGCTCATTAATGAATATGAAAAAGATATTCGGAGACCGAACACAGACTTGAAACCACCCAATACAACCTTCGATTGAGCGGTTCGAAAGGTAAAAGGTAAAATTGGTAAAACACTTTTCAAATATCAAGTAAAACAACCTTACTTTCTCCAAAACAATGTAGAGATCAGGGTTGCGAATTTTTGAATTAAAAAATCCTTAAGTCATAAGTCTATAGATGACTTGTGAATTAAAAAAATTTAATTCATAAGATATTTGGTAACTTATGAATGAAAAAAAAATTAATTCACAACCCCCAAAGTGACTTATGAGTTAAAAAAAAATTAAATCCTAAGCTACTAATTGACTTATGAATTAAAAAAAAATTGTATTCACCACCTACCAAGTGACTTATGAATTAAAAAAAATTAAGTCATCAAGGAGTAAGTGACTTATGAATTAAAAAAAATTTAAGTCATGAGCAACAAAGTGATTTATGAATTAAAAAAAAATTTAATTCACCACCTACTAAGTGACTTGTGAATTAAAAAAAATCAAGTCATCAGGGAGTAAGTGACTTATGAATTAAAAAAAATTTAATTCACAAGTCAGTTGGTGACTTGTGAATTAAAAAAAAAGTTAATTCATAAGTTAGTTGGTAGATTGAAAATTTTTAAGCTTGTTTTGAATACATAATTATTTAATTATTAACGAAAGCTTTCAAATCTAGTTTTTAAATCATAAGATTATCACGCTAGCTTATAAATTATCCATTTCATAATTTTTCTAATCAGCATTTATCCATTAACTTATGAATTAAATTTTTTTTAATTCATAAGTCACTAAGTTGGTTTTGAATTAAATTTTTTTAATTCATAAGTCACTTACTTGCTGATGATTTGAATTTTTTTAATTCATAAGTCACTTAGTAGCTTGGGATTGGGAATTAAAATTTTTTAATTCATAAGTCACTTACTTGCCCATGACTTAAATGTTTTTAATTCATAAGTCACTTAGTAGGTTCTGAATTAATTTTTTTTAATTCATAAGTCACTAAGAAGCTTATGATTTAATTTTTTTTAATTCACAAGTCACCAACTGACTTGTGAATTAAATTTTTTTTAATTCATAAGTCAGTTCGTAGCTGCTGAATTATGTTTTTTTTAATTCATAAGTCACTCACTAGCTTGTGAATTAAAGCCAAGCTTAAGCTAACAAGTGACTTAAGCTTTTGCAACCCTGGTAGAGATTTATTCCATTGTTGAGTGAGATATATCGCATGATTAATGGAATACCGACCTAACTCGAAAAAGACGATTTTTGGGAAATTGCAAAAAAAGATCTTGCTATGAGGATTTGTTCTACTTGTTGACGGATAAAATTAAAACTAATTCATGAATTAATCATGGTATTCTTAAAGTATGATAAACTTTTCATAACAACTGATGCTTGCAAAAACCTGTATCTGTACGTAACTCAATTTTGACCTATCTGTTAATGGGTCAGTATTCCATTAAGCATGCAATATGTACCACGCGCAGCTGGCACGAAATATTTACCAAACAGTAACTTTTTGAGAATGCATTGTCACCTGGTGAACCTACTGTGGGTTGGTGTCGTATCATACGAGTATACGACAACTTTAACAGCCCGATTCTCCCCAAAGTCAGTGATGCCTCACAAGTTACAAGAAGAGAAAGAATTTACACTAATTTACACTGAGTTGTGTCGATGAGAATTACATTGAGCCCCTAAAACCTCAGGACATATGTTCTTTAAAGACTGCTCCATTAATTTCAGTTGACGGTGAGCGATCATTCTCTATGCATAAAGCATTTCAGAGACCGAATCGTCAAATTTTTACGTTTGAAAATTTGAGAGAAAGCTTTATGATTTATGCGAATAAAGCATACGAAAATTTTGAAGATAAGATGTAATGTATAATGGATATAATTCAAATTCTGTGCTATTTTTAATATATTTTTTTTTTTTGTTTTTTTTTTTTCTATTTTAATTGAAATGAAGAATTTTATTTTTCTGTTATTATTGATATAATTTTTTGTTCCTCGATAATAAAGACTGAATTTGTTATATAAACTTAAATACTATGTTTTTCCCATACAGATAGTTTGCAAGGGATATGGTTTTAAATGCATATTTTAGGTGCATATTTTACATTTTTAAGAGCATATTTTAAGCGCATATTTTGCATTTTTAAGTGCATGAAAATCCTAGCCCTATGTATAACCCTCCTCTAAAAAAAGTCAGTATTTGTATAGTGATAAGTAAAACAGAACACCCGGTAGGCTTTCTCAATGGAATTATTGTATTTAATTTAAAAAAAAAATTTATGGCGAAGGGGGAAGATATAGTAATTGTGTTAACCGGCCCCTTAAGCACCTTAAAACTAACAACAAACTATTCCTTAAATAGTTACACAACTTTCAAGTACCACTTAATTGAGATAAAAAAAATAATGAACAATAATTGTCCAAACCGCAATCCCATAGAAGTTTTATATTATTTTTTTTTATTTAAAACTAATAATGAAATTGGATAACAAAATACTCATAATGGAAATGACACTTGAACAGTAATTAGCTATAGGTAATCTAAGAATTTGTTCACTGCAATCAAGTTTAGATATTTATTTATTTATTAACTTCTCATAGGGAGTTATTGTAATCGGTCCGATTTGTCAAATTGGAATTTTTGACATTTCTCGACGTTTCAAGGTCCCTAGAGGCTATATCAATCATTTCTAGAGAGATGTCTGTGTGTGTGTGTGTACGTACGTTCGTACGTTCGTACGTCCGTACGTTCTTGTACCATTTTTCGTCGTCGATATCTCAAGAACGAGTAAAGATATGGACTTCAAATAAATTTTGTTTAATAGATAATAACTTCGAAAGAGGCTGAAAGGGCGTTTATTAAAATTCAGTGAGTAGTTTTTTCACTATAACGGTTTAAAAAAAAAGTAAAAATTTGGTTAGTTTCAAATATCTCACGAAAAAATAACGCTATTGATTTCAAATAAGATTCAATGTACTTATTATAAGGTCATGCAGATTTGGTATGAATTTGGAAAAAAATGAACATACCGTTATTTTTTTAAACAAAAAAAACTGAAAAAAAAATTTCATAACCCAGATATTCTAAGAACGGAAAACAATTTGAAACTCAAAATAATTTTATTTTACGAAAAATAATGTGTTTGACAACTGGTGAAAATTTAAAAAAAAAATGAGTTTATAGTTTTTTTTACAAAAAATAAAAAACTATATAAAATTCTATTGAAAATTGGTAAAAAATGTTTTTCGACTCAAATTTCTCGAGAACTAGTAGTGATATTGACTTCTAATTTAGTTTATTTTATACATAGTATAATTTTGTACAATTGGTAAGATGTTGACAAATATTGAAGTAATAGTTTTTTTTTTTTTAAATAAAAAAACTATTAAAAATTTTAGTGAAAACTAGTTAAAATTGTATTTCAAGTCGAATTTCTTGGGAATGAACACCGATAGTGCCTTCTAAAGTATGTTGTTTTATACATCGATACCTTCCCGTAAGAATGTATACTAAGCGACATTTCTAAAATTGTTCAGGAACCGAAAAAAACGAAGAAAGTTCTAGTTGAATCATAGTGTGCTAAGAGACAATTTTGGTTAAACTAAGTGACTTCTAACAAAATTTTTTTTTGCTCACGACAAACAATGAGATCTTTATTAATGTCGCTTACCATAATTTTTTGGGCGGATAATACAAATTTCAGGGGGCAAAATTATTTTAATGAGAAAACATGGCAGTTGATAAATTTTTTTATTTGTACTCTAGTTTCCTTTTCATGCATAATAGGTTGGCGAATCCCAGGCCAAAACGTGGCCCTTAACATATAGTATATTTCCTCATCAAAAAGTCATTTTCGAAAAAAGTTTCGCTTAGTACATTCGTACGGGAAGGTATCGACATAATACAATTATTAACATATGGTTAAATTTTGACAAGTATCGAATTGAAAGTTTGAACAAAAATATAAAAAAATCTAATAAAAAGTGGTAATATTTGTTTTTCGACTAGAATATCTTGAGAACGAGTTTTAATTTTATACATAATACAATTTCTAACAAATGGTTTATATTTGACATATATCTAGTTTTAGAACGGATATATTTTGTAAGTACCCTTCCATCAATAACCAAACCATATCTTTTATATTTGAATATTTCGTTTTTAAATTTTTTTCAATTAAAATGTTTGGAACCGAAATAATAAAGACCACAAATGGGAAGTTATCAGTGTAGGTCGCACCCAGGACCCAGCCTCTTTTTTTATTTAATAATAAAGTTCTCTGTATAAATAAAACTTGTTTTTAATTGTTCGCTGGTAGATTTTGAGTTTCTTAGAAGTTTTCAATAAGTACTATCATCTACGAATCGGGAAGTCAATAAGAGGCCTTAAATTTGGCAAATTTCATCGCGATGCTTTATTGTTGAAGATACATTAATTATATTTACATTTTAATATTTTAAGTTTGGTGAATTCATAATAAACTGATTCATTACTCGTACTTTTACATCAACAATATCATTCTTGACATTCTTACATTGGGTGTACCACAGGGAAGACATCTAGGACTGCTTTGCATTTTATAGACGACATTCATAACATTTTTTTCAAATTCAAATTGATTGCTTTATTTTGATTATATCCATAAATCTAAATCTAAATATAATTCTTAATTCTTGTGAAACGGGTTTTTTTTTTACAGATGAACTGATTGAGGGGAGGAATGGAGATGGCCACTTAGAGTGAGAATGATTCCTTGATAGTTCTGTTTCCTATCAGTTTTGAAGCTCTCTTCTGGATTCTATCCAATAGATGAAGAGATGTTTCCAATGTACCTGCCTTAAATATGTGAATTATTCTTGAGTTTTCCACCTAATTTATAGCCTGATCAAAGGGAGCGAAACATTTCTTACACCGATGAATGAATAAATGTATTGTATTGGGGGTTATTGCACTGCGACCTGTAGATCTATTGTGTCCCCTCTTATAAAAATGATGAGCTGGCTCATCCTACAGTTCCTCCTCCAAACCTATTGCTTTTAGGAATTTTAGTATTTGGGGCACTTTGAGAGAGGATAGGTTGCTCTCTTCCACCTGGTACCGTCCCAGATGTGTTTTCCTCTGGTGCATGATTGGATAACACTTTCCCAGTATGTGTTCCGGTGTTTCCTCATGCATGTTGCAGAATCTGCAAGTGGCACTACTTACCACACCAAGTAGGTTAAGGCGTCTTCTATAAGTTTGCAGTGTCCTGTTAGAATACATGTTATTATTCTTAGGTTATTCCTACTTAGGTTGATACAGTTTTCGAAACCTTGCCGGTTGTAGTTGCCCAGTAGCAATTTCGCCTGTCTCAGCCTAGGGAGTTCATTCCAGTTTTTGAATCTGTTTGCCTCCTCTTCTTCTTTAATTTTGGTTTTGATTACATTTTCACCTATTCCGCAATAGGGTTCAGTCCCTGTTAGGGGGGTTGAAGCGCCTATTTTTGCTAGGGAATCTGCCTTTTCATTTCCAAAAACACCAACAGATAAATCTTAAGCATTTAGTAACGTTTTTTGTGGTCCCGCGAATGTGGTCATTCCAACGAAGATCGTCGTTAACACACATACCGAATATTGAGAATTTTTGAGCTCCTTAGTAGCAAATGCCATTCAGGGAAAATGGCATTTTGCTTAAACGACAGTAGACAGAGAAGTACAATCTTATAGATAGTGAAGCTCAAAGATGCGTTCAACAATTTAGATTCAAGCTCTCCATTTATAATAAGGAAAAATAGTACAAATAGACAAAAGAAGAGAAAAAAAAAAGAAAAAGAGAAAATAGCATACTAAAATTAGCCGGTGTTTTGAATGAAAAAAGACCTAAGCTCCAACCTGTTGGTGCCACCGAAACCACGAACATGTCTTGGTAAAGAATTCCATAAGCGAATAAAGTTAACAAGAAACTGCCGCTCAGATGTAAGACAAGAGAAACTAAGTTGGATAAGTTGAAGAGACCTCATTGAGGTACTATAACGTATCTTATAGGCTGATTAGTTTGAATTACATGCATTGATATGATTATTGTCAAAGTCCCATTAAAAACCATTCCTAGATTTCTTGTGGTTTTAACATATTAAATTTTTGAGCCTTGAAGGGAGATTTTGGGGTAGTAGGAAAGGTCTAATGGTTTCTTGCTAATGACTATGGATTGGTTTTTAGTGAGTTAAGGAAAAGCCCATTCTTCTCAGACCAGGCAGAGATCTTATCTAAGTCAGTATTAATTGTATTTGCGCAGTCCTCGAGCAAGCGAAGGGAATTTCAATAACATATAATGAAAACAATAAAGGTCCAAGTATGGAGCCTTGTGGAACCCCTCTGCTATTAGATAGAAATCTAGAAATTTCATTACCTAACGAAATAGCTTGTGTTCTAGACTTCAGATAAGCTGACATGTGTTTAACTGCAGACATTGAGAAACCAAATAGCGTCAAAAGTTCGTTACAAAGGTTGGTATGGTCAACCGTTTCGAAGGCCTTCGAAAAATCCAGTAAAACCAAAAATGTTATTTTGTCCTCATCCATAGACCCTCTAATACTGTCCACAACGTCAATAACTGCAAAGATACAACTATGGTGCTTCCTAAACCGAGATTGCATTGGAGAAATCAAATTATTGGTATTGATATAAGAGTTAATTTGTTTCTGAAGCACTCTCTCAAATATGTACCTTAGATAAATAAAGGAGTATGGAAATGGGCCATAAATCTTAACTAGTAGGACTTTTACGAATAAGTAAAATTTTTGATTTTTTTCCATTGAGGAGGTGGTTATAATAAAGTTGAAAACCTGCTCTAGTGCTGGAAGAAGCAAAAATTCAACGATCTCAGAACTGTCCCCACAAGAGAATTCAAAGGTACCAGTTTGGGTAAGTTCATGTGCGCGTTTGAATTGTTATAACAAAAATACTTGCAGCTGTTTTATCATTTTCATGATACAGTCGAGAAATCTTTATAATTTGACAGTCTTTTTAAAGTGGGCTTTCAAGAAGAAATATTATTAAATAATTTTCCAAAAAAAAATAAATAACGAATTGTACAACGGTTTTTGTCCAACACCAATCGTTTAAAATAAAACACTGTTTTGTTTTTGTATTTTTTCATTTTAAAATTAAAAATTGTATTTATTATTTTTAAAAGCAAAACCAATACCAGATAATTTGTTTAACAATATTTTACAATGAACTTTAACTAAATCATTATCCTTTAAAACTAAGATATTAAAATTATAACTATTATACAAGCTGTTCTAAAACGCATTAAAGTTATATTATATAATATCTACATATGTATATAAAAAATCAAAAATAATATAATATGTATGCATGTTTGTATATACATTATGTTAAATAATGTGATGTATGTTTATATGAAATTTATTTGTTCATTAGTGTATTTATGCGTTTTTTAAGTTAAAGCTTCTTTTAACCAAAGTCTAATGGCGATTGTTATTTCTAAAAAAAATTTCAAAGTTATATTAAAGCAAATTATATTTTAAAATGAATTAATTATAAATGAATTAATTTAAAATAAATTATAAATATTATACTTACCGAACAATAAGTGGGAAGACATTGTTGTCGAGTGGAGCACGATAATCTTTATAATAAAGAAGATATGGTGATTTAGTGTTGACAAATGCTGGTGGAAGACCACCTCCAGTATTTGAAACAATAGCAATATCAGCGCAATTTCGGAAGGTTTCTAATTTTCAGAATAAATTGAAGTGATAAATAAATAATATTCTATCGAAGGTAAAACTCACCAGCACGGCCACAGCCAACAGCTTCAGTACCATTGGGACATGTTCCCCACATATTTCCAGTATAATAAGTCCATTGCAAGACACACTGAGTGCATGTAACATAAGCTGGTAACCTCACTCGATAACGGAAGATATCCTTTTTCTTAGCTTCGCTAGGAATAAGGAAACGATGTTCCCTGGTGCCAGAAATGAAAAGTGGATAACGATCGAAACATTCTTGTGAAGCTTCATATCGTGGATTATTATTGGGACAAAGGAACATCTCGAATCGGCCATAATGGTTGGCAGTTAGCTCAATTTCAACTTCGATTTCCTTAAAAAAAAATAAGTTAGAAGTAAAATTTAATTGAACAAAATGAATACAATTATTTTATAAATAATTATTTAAGTCTCCAGAAACTATAAATCGCAAAGACAAAAATAATAATTTGGATTGAATGGAAATTTGGGTTGAGGTAATTCATGTGACGAATACATATATAAAAAAGATGAGGTTGACGCGGAACCGGAAGTCGGGGACGCTGGCGCTGGAACACTCGAAACTGCAACACTTTTCCATCCGTGGTAGGTGAGGACCAAGGTTATCCTCGATTATGGCTTCTACTAACGTCGAACGTTTGACGGAAAGTTTGACGGAAATGGAGACTGAATAAGGTTCTTCTGAGTGAAGATTTGATGCGATAACACTGTGTTGGAGGTTGGTTTGCCTTATTGTAGCCAAAATTCTACAGTAATTCTAGATAAACTTCTAACACTCGTTATGGCTTCGGGCTCCCTTATTATTCATCTATCAAAGGGTGGGTAAGATATTGTCTTGATCTAAGAACCCTGGATTATAAAATCCATACTAGTGTATGCATCAGATGAAGGTAATCCTAGATCTTGCATTCTAGTTAAAATTAACACCAATGTATATTTACTCCCTGATTTCAGCGATAGATGTACCACAGCGGCTAGACTGAAAACTGCTAAAGGAACCTTTAACACGTTTCGGCATATCTGAGCTAGGATCACCTTGGACCCCTTCTCCGGTCATATACTGGAGAGGCTCATCGCGCATACAGAACGGCAGAAGATAAGCTTCATCATTGGGGGTGATGTCAACTCCTATCACGCAGTATGGAGCAGTTCAAACATACATACATACATACATAGATAGATAGAGGTGAGTCTCTTTTTGATTTTAATTTAACAACTTACCAGTAATAAACCCACATTTGTTACCAGAAATTGACAGGAAGTAGTAGATATAACTCTTGTCTCTGACACTATTCATCACATGATTTGGAATTAAAAAGTATGGAATGAACCCTCGTTCTAAGATAATACATAGCTATATATGTATATTTAATATGCATTTATTTTAGTATTTTAGTATCTTTAGGACATAATAATTTCAAAAATTAATCATCTTTTTTTTTTTTTTTTTTTTTTTTTATTTAATTCTTTATTTCATTTCAAAAAAACTTAAAGCTATATAAATTAACAAAGAAAAAAAAATCAAATCTACCCGTTTTGAAGATATTGAATTTTCAAAAAAAAAATTTATTATTTTTTTTTAAATCCAAATAATATTTTTCCAAAATTTGTATAAACAATATTTTTTTATTTTATAGGAGCGCCTGTGTAAAAATTTTGGTCAAAATCGTTAGAGCCGTTTTAGAGATAAATAATATTTTGCGTAACGGCTGTATCACAGGTACCATTAGTTTTGAAGCTAAAAAAACTATTTCACTTTCTCCTCTAGGAAATCAGCGAAGACCCTCAAGTCTGAAGAAAATCGCTTCAGCGGCTTAGGCAGGTTGAGGTACAGATATACCGACAGACGGAATCGCAATGTCAATGTCAACTTTGACCAAAATCTAGAGTTCGATTTTTCTTCTAGAGCTTAAATTGGTTTCCAATTTTTGACTACCCTTAAAATTTTTTAGCACAGTGCGATTGAAAGTTGAAGAGGATATAAAAGGAGATACGGATGCTCATTGTATTTGAATGTCTGAATATTATAAGGGGAGAAAAATATAGAGTCAGGTAAATCATTTCACATTCGTGTAGTGCGGCTTAAGAAAGAATTACTGAATTTAACCTTACGTCCGAAATTGGGCTCAAAGGTACTCTGATAAGAATTTCCAGAAGCGCAAGTATTACGGTTAAATTGTTTAAGGGAAGGAATGCAATTGGCTATTTCACTAGAACACTGTTTATTAAAATAACGATAAAATAATGAAAGATCAGCTCGAGAAATCCAAATGTTTCTGTTATATTCCTATCACCTATCATTTTCAAAGCTCTTTTTTTAGATTCCATCTAAGAGACTCAAGTGAGTTTTTGAAGCACCCGTTTGCAAATTAACTCGAACTTTGGACAAATATAGACGTTATAGATTACAGCCAGATCAGAAGGGTCGACAAATTTCTGGCCACTCTGAAAGAAACCTCAACACTTGACAGTGTTTTTGGCCACTTCGAATATGTGGTCATTCCACACAAGCTGGTCTATGATGCACATACGAAGAACTTAGAGCTTTTCAGTTTAGTCAATGCAAGTGTCATCCATTGATAGCGGCATTGGGAGTGAATTTAGCTTTAATTACTGGAGACAGCATTGAATTTTTGAAGCATTTCACATCATGTTATCGAGATCAGAATTTAATGAGCCTATCATGCGCTGCAGTTCTAGATCCACATCCGAAGAACAAGGACATGCATCTGGAAACAAATATGACAAGCTGAGAGTACTGTCATTAGCAAAACAATTCATTGGATTAGAAGTTTCTAACAAAAGATCATTGATAAATATGAGAAAGAGAGTCGGAGAAAAAACAGAGCCCTGTGGAACACCAGCATTTATTTTGTGAATTTCTGAACTAAAACCACCCAATAAAATTTTTATTGAGCGGTTTGAAATGTAGTTTCAAATCCATCGAAGAAGAGATTTATCAATACCAAATGCACGCATTTTTGATAAGAGAGCTTGATGCCAAACTCTATCAAATGGTTTTGAAATATCAAGTGGACATCAAGTTCTTTCTCCGAAACGATGTTCGATGAGATGTACCATCAAATCACCAGTGGGCCTATTGCTATGAAAGCCATACTGGCGGTGATTGAGAAGCTTTCGGTCTTCAAGATATTTCTTGAGCAGCTAACTTATCAGCGTTTCCATGACCTTAAGAAGAAGGGATGTGAGTGCAATTGGGCGATAGTTAGAGGAGGTAGAAGATTAGCCGTTTTTAGGGACAGACTGTACAAATGCTGTTTTCCATCCACTCGGAAAGAGACCAGTAAAATAGGACAGTGATTTTGCCAGTGTAGAAAAACACCTCTTCAGAATAATTGGGGGGATACTATACGGGCCAGCGGATTTGTGTATATCGAGATCTTTCAGTACTCTTGCAACTGTACGAGTGCGAAAGAAGATTTGTCTCATAAAATCTTTAACGCTCTCAATTACAGAAGGAATCATGACACTTTCTGACAACGTCGAATGGACAGCAAACTGTGCTGCAAGCGAATTCGCTTTTTCTTATGAGTTGACATAAGGAGTGTCATTGAAAACTTAAGGTATCTTCAAAAAATAAAATGCACGACTGGGTTGCACCAACTTGATCCTATCTAATAGACTAGCAATTTTAAAAACTAATGTTATTAAAGAAAACTGTTCATAAGAATAAAATGAATTTTTTAAATTCTTTTAGTAGTAAGAGATGAAAACAGAATGCTATGCAAATATGAATTTATGCAACAAAAATAAAATGCACGACTGGATCGCACGAACTTGCTCTTATGTAAAAGTACTTTGGAATTTAAGATACATTTTATAAATATAAAACATGAATTTAAAATGAATTTGCCGTCTGATTTCTAGAAAAGTATGAATTTATGCAAACAAACTTTAAAAAATCGTTTTATTATTAAATAAATACATTTTTTATATAAGAAATTTCTTTAAAATTTTTCAAAAAAAAAATGTGGGTTGCGAATTTTAAGTATTAAATAATATTTATTTTAGGAAATAATTTCAAATTTCATAAGTTGATTGATTTTTCAAAAAAAAAAAATTAAAAAAAAAAAAACAAAAAACTATTTTTTGAATATTTTTATATACAATATTATTTTAAACTTAGGGGGGCTCCTGCTGAAAATTTTTGGTTAAAATCGTTAGAGCCGTTGATGAGAAAGTCGAAAATCAAAAAAACTTTTCTATGACAGGTACCGTTAATAACATTTTGCCCCAAATTTTTTTTTTACCAAAACATGGACTACGTTCATAATATCACACCTAATTTTTTTTATCAAAATCGTTAGAACCGTTTTCGAGATAAATAAGATTTTGCATTACGGGTGTATGGGGGGTACCGTTAGTTTTAGAGCTAAAAAAAAATTTCAATTTCCCCTCTAGGGAATCGCCGAAGACCCATAACTACCGAGTTTGAAGAAAATAGGTCCAGTGGCTTAGGCTCTAGATCGAGGTACAGACATACAGACAGACAGACAGACAGACGGAATTGCCGGACCCACTTTATTCGTCTTCGCTATCATCGTAATGTCAACTTTGATCAAAATTTCGAGTTCGATTTTTTTTCCAAATGCAGAACTTGCCCTATAGTACCTACATATATCGCAAGTAAAAAATTATAAGTTGTTGTAGTGGTTCCTTAAAAAAATAAGTTTTTATGTACATACAAATTTTTTAAAATATTTTTAAGAAAAAATGTTGGCGCGCCAACGTTAAGTTTTTATTATTGTACGAATGAAAATTAAATTTCCAAAAAAAAATACTGAGCCGTTTTTGAGATATGAAATTTTCCAAGAAAATTTTCCAGAAATTGAAAAAATATTTTTTTTTAAATTTTGAAATGCAACGTTTTTTAAACATTCTTTCTTTATGAAAAATTTCATTAAAATCCATTATGCCGATAATGAGAAATTCAAAATTCGAAAAAATCGTTCTATGGTATGTACAGTCAGTAATATCTTGTTTTCAAATATAGATCGTAAGAATTAATAAAAAAAAAAACAAATTTTAGCAAAATTCTAGGTGCCGTTTTCGAGAAAAATACGATTTTCGAAAATCATTTTTTAACATTTGTATGGAGGGTACCTTTATTTTTAGGTAAAAGAAATCTTTTTTTTCTCAAATCTTGTGGATTAAAAAAATAAATAAAATTGGTTGTACTGCTTTCGAGAAAATCAAAAACAAAAAACAAAATTCCAAAAAAAAAAAAAATCGTACGGCAGCTACCTTTATTATTGGTCTGAAGAAAAAAAAAGAAATAAAATACACGACTGGATCGCACGAACTTGCTCTTATGTAAAAGTACTTTGGAATTTAAAATACATTTTATAAATAAAAAAAAAAATAAAACATGAGGTAAAAATGTTCAAATGCATTGAATTTACACAAATAAAGTTTAAAAACCGTTTTATTAAAGTAATTTTTTATATAACATTTTTCTAGAACAAAATTTGGGATGCCAATTTTAAGTGCTTAGTAATATAAATTTAATGAAATAATTCCAAAAAACAATAGTTCACACGTTTTTAACATATTGATTTTTCAAAAAATAAATTGGATTTTTTTTTTCAAAAAAAACAAAAAAAAAATATTTTTTTTCGAATATTTTTATATACAATATTGTTTCAAACTTAAGGGGCCTCCTGGTGAAAATTTTTGGTTAAAATCGTTAGAGCCGTTAATGAGGAAGTCGAAAATCAAAAAAACGGTTCTATGACAGGTATCATTAATAACATTTTGCCCCAAAATTTTTTTTTTACAAAAATGTAGTAAATGTGCATAATATCACACTTAATTTTTTTTATCAAAATCGTTATAGCCGTTTTCGAGATAAATAAGCTTATGCATTACGGGTGTATGGGGGGTACCCTTAGTTTTAAAGCTAAAAAAAAAAATTCAATTTCTCCTCTAGGGAACCACCGAAAACCCTTAACTACCGAGTTTGAAGAAAATAGGTCAAGTGGCTTAGGCTGCAGATTGAGGTACAGATATACAGATATACGAACATACAGACATGCAGATGGAATTGTCGGACCCACTTTATTGTCTTCGCTATCATCGTAATGTCAACTTTGATCAAAATTTCGAGTTCGATTTTTTCACAAATGCATAGCTCGCTTATAGTACCTACAAGTCGCAAATAAAAATCAAATGTTGTAAGGGCCGATGACCAAGGATGTCCAAGGTGTGTTTTGGTATACTTGCTGATTTTTTATGAAAGATTACTCTCAACTGTTTCTTTGAAAGTCTATCTAATCTTGACACAGTTATTTTCTGTTGTTTAACCCAGAAAAACAGTTGCAGTTGTCATACCAAAAACCTCGTCAATCATTCGGCAAAACCCTTAAGTGACCGTCTTTCCCTGGTGGAAAAATAGGACCCAATAGTCCGGCCATAAATGGTCCCGGTCCCGTCCAATATTTTCGTTAATCATTTTCTCTATCGAGTTCCCGACTAAAATTCTGAACCCCCAACCAGGTAAGTTGTGTGCTGAATATTAATTTGGATATAAAACGAATACCTTAACCAACCCCATTCAATAACCCATTTTGACTGGCAATTCCGTGAATCTAAACTTGAAAATATTAACCCGGACTTATTGCAAAATCGTTGTTAAGATCAAGTACAATACTTCTTACAGCACATGACAACAATCACTTAACAAAAGAATGAATTACGAATTAAATTGGCGCTAGCGTAATTTTCTAAAACAAACCTTATCTCGAAAAGTATATTTTTCATGATCTTCAGGGCCCTCTTAACGTTCGTTATTTGAACATTCAAACATAGATTTTTTAAATTTTCTTATCGTTTTACCTAATGCTCACTTGAATTTCAAGTTTCTCTGCTTATCTTTTTCACCCTGAACAAAAGTCTCACTTATAAACCTTTTGAAGTGGCAGAGCAGACCTTTTAAAAGCTCATCGTTCAATTGAATTTCTTCAAATTGTGTCCAATTTTCGTCAATTGAACACAATGAAGTCGTTTTTATTCGTAACCTTCTTTGGGATTATCATCAACCTATGGAGTCCTTTTGTTCTTGGTTGTGCAAATCCTTCAACCACCGTAACAAAACCTCAAAAGGACTGGTGGGAAACTGCACAATTTTACCAAATCTACCCTCGTTCGTTTAAGGACTCCAATGGCGACGGAATTGGTGACTTAAAAGGCATCACCTCAAAACTTGACTACCTCAAAGATATTGGAGTTACAGCTACATGGCTATCGCCGATCTACAAGTCGCCTATGGCTGATTTCGGCTATGATATCGCTGACTTTTTTGACATTCAAGACGAATATGGAAACCTGAATGATTTTGCTGAGCTCGTCAGACAAGCTACAAGCAAGGGCTTAAAAGTTATTCTAGATTTCGTTCCTAATCATTCCAGTGATGAAAATGTTTGGTTCAAGAAATCCGTCAATCGAGAGAGAGGTTTTGAAGATTTTTACGTGTGGCACGATGGTAAGAGAGATGCTAATGGGAAACCAATACCACCAAACAACTGGGTAATTCCAACTGATTATTCCATTAGCCCTGAAGTTTTTTTATATATTTTACGAATTTTTAGTTGCAAGCATTTCGAGGTAGTGCCTGGGAATGGCATCCACAACGCCAGCAGTTCTATCTCCATCAATTTGCTGTTAAACAACCAGATTTGAACTATCGTAACCCGGAAGTTGTGGCTCAAATGAAACGAGTGCTCACCTATTGGCTAGATCTTGGAGTTGCAGGCTTCCGTGTTGATGCTGTACCATGGTGTTTTGAGGTCAAAGCCGATGAAAATGGTAACTACCCGGATGAGCCTGTCAGCGGTTTCACTAGCGACCCAGAAGACTCAAGTTATCTCAGACACATCTATACGCAAGATCAGCCCGAAACTGTTGATATGGTTTACCAATGGCGTAAGCTTCTCGATGACTATCAAAGGATTCATGGAGGCGATACTAGAGTGTTGCTTATTGAAACCTATTCTCAATTGGATTATGTCATGCAGATGTATGGCAATAAAACAACCCAGGGAGCCCAAATACCTTTCAACTTCCAATTCATTTTGAATGGCAACAAGGATTCCGAGCCTAAGAAATATGCAGAGATCATAAAAATGTGGCTGGACAAGATGCCAGCTGGAAAGACTCCCAACTGGGTGGTAAGTATGTCAGAAGTGGATGAATTTGAGTTGAAGAAAAACCAAGCCGTTTTTCGCTTCTAGATGGGCAATCATGATCAGAGAAGGGTCGGAAGTCGTTACGGCAAGGAACGCATTGACATAATGAATATGATTCAAATGATTCTTCCCGGAGTCAGTATTACTTACATGGTAAGTTAGTTCTTTAAGAAAACCCTAACCGGGGAACTAAATCTTGAAGTCTTAATTCAAATCAGGGTGAAGAATTGGGTATGCTTGATGGTGAAATCACTTGGGCACAGAGTAAAGATCCAGCAGCTTGTAATTCAAATCCGCAAATCTATGAGAAATTCACTAGGGATCCAGCAAGAACACCATTCCAATGGGATACTTCTGTTTCAGCTGGTAAGATCGAAATACCTGCACTTCACATCAATCTATGTATAACCTATCAGAACTGCCTGAGCTTGATATATTTAATATTTATAGTTAAGACCTTTAGTGAAATTTGACTTGTTTTCGTTTCATGAGGATTCTCAACTAATACCCAAACCTGGCTGCCAGTAAATCCAAACTATGTAGATATCAACGTTCAAAATGAGCTGAACACCAAAAGTCATTTGAATGTGTACAAACAAATGGTTGAACTTAGAAAAACTGATGTCTTGAAATTCGGCAACCTTCAGTACGGTATGGTTGGCAATGGAGTTTTGGTCATCAAGAGGTTTGTTGTATTTTTGTTGTCTTAAAATGAAATGATTTTCAACTTGGTTTTTCTAGATCATATAATGGTAAATCATACGTCCTAGCGGCAAATATTTTAGGAACACCTGATTCTGTTAATTTGAGTTCAAACACAAAGCTTGGTATTTCGGGATCTCTCAGGGTGAAAATCCCCAGCGTGGATTCCACCAAACAAGTTGGGTATGTTCTACAAAGAAAATTCACTTTGGAAATATCGAGTTAATATGTATTTTTATCTTTTAGTGGATCTGTTGATATAACTCAATTATCGTTGCAGCAATATGAAGCAGTAGTATTTGAATCATAATAAAAAAAGATAAATATTTATATTTCTTATAAAGTCTCAATAAAAATTATGTATAATAAAATAGAGGAAAATACAAAATTCACAGACATTTTTCATATTTAAACTTTTACTTTAATACGAGTATTACTTCTACCGTCATCTAAAAGTTTCTGGTTCGATTTTCAGTTGCTGCAAAAATGTTATTTTAGGGATGTACTAGACTCTAGTGAAGAAATAACAAATCCTTTGTCATGAAAAGTGCTTCTCATCTTAGCCGTTCGGACTTCGTAGAAAATTGTAGATCTCCTCGATTCCGGCCAACACGTACACAGTCACTAGGTCCTAGTTCTGGACCAGCTGTGTGGTCACAAAAAATATCTCTGGTAAAATATTATACAGACTTCTTATTTGAATCAAACTAAATGGTAAATGGTTGAAATTTTATCTAAATAAATAAATTGGCTTAAATTTTGAATATTGAATAATGTTCTGGTTTAATTTTTTATTTATATTATTTCATCAATTGATTCGAAGATCTGCTAATTACAATATTACAAAAAAATAAAATGTACGACTGGGTCGCACGAACTTGCTCTTATGTAAAAGACTAAGAATGTTATTAGAGAAAAACTGTTCATAGGCATAAAATTCATTTTGGTCCTTATTCGGAATCCCCCCCCCCCCCCCCCACCAAAATGCACTTTTTTTAATGAATCGATAAAAAAAAGTGTGCTGTTGATAAAAAACATCAAATTATGGAGGAGAAACACTATTTTATGGTAAAAAAGTGAAGTATAAAAAAATGAATATAGGCCAAAGTTTCTTTAAATCCAGATTCTGTGAATGCAAAAGAAACCTTGCATACACCCAACCTCGCACCTACCCCAAATCCTATAGTGTGCCCAAGCAGGGGGGTTGCAGGGGGGCAGCATGCCCCCCCATATATATATCACTGTTTAAACGCCGCCGTAATGCGTAAGCAAGCAAAAATAGCAAATATCCCATACAAAAGTAATTTTAGTTATAGTACTGTGGGTGGTCCGCTTTTACTTCACTTTTTTACCATAAGAAAGTGTTTCTCCTGCATAATTTGATGTTTTTTATCAACAGCAAACACTCTTTTATCGATTCGTTAAAAAAAAAGTTCATTTTGGGGGGGGGGGGGAATTCCGAATAAGGTCCTTCATTTTTTAATAGACTAAAACAGTAGTAGTCGGAGCTTAAAACAGAATGCCATGTGATTCAAGCAAATATAATATTATGCAAGAACAAAAATTATGAGCATGTACTGGTGTCTTAAAAAAATAAGGTTTTATATAAAAAATTTTTAAAACGTTTATAAGAAAAAAATTTGGTAGATACGCCACTTTAAAGTTTTTATTATTTATCAAATAAAAATTAAATTTACAAACAAAAATATTGAGCCGTTTCTGAGATATCGAATTTTCCAAAAACAAATTGATTTTTGTTTTCAAAAACTCAAAAAATATTTTTTTCTTAAACTTTTGAAATGCAATGTTTTTTAAACTTTTTAGAAGCTTTTCTATAAAATTTTTTATTAAAATCCGTTTTGTCAATAATGAGATATTCTAAATTTAAAAAAATGGTTCTATGGAAGGTAGGAGGTAATGTCTTGATTTCAATTTTAGTTGCTTGATTTATTTCAGTTGCTTTCAGAAGACTAACATCATAGAATTTATATTCAAAAAATCAATGAGAGATCACCATACATCAAGCAGTTAGAGTATTTAAAAATAGAAGGTAAATCATTGATAAAGATTATAAAAAAAGTGGGCCTAAATGACTGCCTTGTGGAAGACCCGATACATCTATAAGATTTGAGACACATTTGTCTATCTTAACAGCTTGTTTTCTGGCAGATAGGTATGAATTTAACTTTAAAAATAAAACATTCAATCCCAACATCTAAAGCTTTTGCATGAGAAGACCATGATGTACGCGGTCAAAAGTTTTATCAAAATCAGTATACAGGACATCAACTTGTCTACATTTTTCTACATGATTATTCCAATAATTTGCAAAAAGACTTAAATTAGTACAAGTTGATCTACCTTTGAAAAAACCATGCTGTTTTTGCGACGAAGAATTCTTAACAGCAAAATAAATTCTTTCGGTGACCATTTTTTTTTTTAAGTTTGGGTATAACTGAAAGTCTTGAGATTGGTCTAATCGTATAATACTTCACTAAATACTTAAGATCACTCTTATAAACGGGATCTATATAAAATATTTTCTATTCTTTTAGAAAAACACCAATTTGTAAGGATTTATTAAAAATAAGGGTCAGAACATTACAAAGTAAATAAAAACATTTTGACAAAAGAATAAGAGGAATGATATCAAAGCCAAATTTTTTTGGAACATCAATTTCTTCTTAGCTTTCCAAAACATCATATTCTGAAAAATTTTGTAGATTGAAATCTATCAAAGGAGTAATATCAGAGTACAGGCCATCAATATTTGTTAAAATATCACACATATTATACGAAGTTTGAAAGAACCAAGCATAAAGATCACATGAGGATTGAATATCATTGGATTTAAGATCATCGTATTCCACATATTGAGGAAGAGATAAGCACTTTTTTTTAGAGTTTAAAAATACCCAGAAAGATTTGGAATTATTTGTTATATTTGATTCAATATTGATAATAATGATAATTTTAACCGACTAATGTTTGTTGAATTAGCACAGTTATTTCGTTAGTTGTCGTTATAGGGAAACTGAAAAGTTAGTAGGGGGTTAACTTAAATGAGTGAGACTCCTGTCTGCCAGTTGTGAACCAGCAATAATGGTAAAACTTATCATTCTTCACAGTCTATGATTGAATGATTTACAAGGTCTTCGATATGTATTTTGTCGAAATGTAAACTTTTAAGGAGCTTTTGCAAACAAAATTGATCAAAATCAGTTGTTTGAGAAAATCAAAAACAAATAAAATGCACGAAGAGAAAACTGTTCATAAGGATAAAATTAATTTTTTAAATTCTTTTATTAGTAAGAGACAAAAACTGAATGCTATGCAAATATGAATTTATGCAAGAACAAAAATTATAAGTCGTTGTAGTGGTTTCTTAAAAAAAAGCTCATATATACAAAATTTTTAACACATTTTTAAGAAAAAAAATTTGGTATGTCAACTTTAAGCTTTTATGTATTAAAATCCGTTACGTCGATAATGAGTAATTCAAAATTTGAAAAAATGGTTCTATGGTAGGTCCAAGCTGCAGTATCTTAATTTCAAAATTTTATTAATTTTTTTTTTATTAAATTACAGATCGTTAAAATTAATTGAAACAAAAAAAAAATTATCAAAATTCTAGGCTCCGTTTTTGAGAAAAATACGATTTTAGAAAACCATTTTTTAACATATTTATATAGTGGGTAACCTTATTCTTAGGTAAAATAAAACTTTGTTTTATACATCTTGCAGATTATGTTGAGAAACTTTTATTTATCAATTTTGAAAAAATCTAGCAGAAGGATTTCGAAATATATTGAGTTTTGAAAAAATAATTTAGAAAAAATTTTTTTTTTTTTTTGAAAATTTGAATACACAATTCTATTCATATTTTTGGGGAGCCTTGGCAAAAAGAAAATATCCAAATCGGTTGTACTGTTTTTGAAAAAATCAAAAGCAAATAAAATGGTTCTTTAGGGGGTACCCTAAATAACCATTTTTTGGAAAGTTTTTTTTTTCAACCAGTACCTATCTTTAACTAAACGAAATTTTTTTGTATCTTTTTTTTTAAATCTGTCGAACAATTTTTGAGAAAAATAATATTTACAAAATTTCGAAAAAAGTTCGTATGGCAGGTACCGTTATTCTTGGTCTTAAAAAAAAGAAAAACCTTGTGAGGAGAAACAAATAAAAACCATATCTATCAAGTTTAAAGAAAATCGGTCGAGCCGTTTAGGCTGTAGTCGAATGTCGAACAGACAGACAGACAGAATTGCGAGACCCACTTTTTTGGTCTTCGCTATCATCGTAATGTCAACTTTGATCAAAAAATCGAGTTCGATATTTTTTACGAATGTATAACTTGCCTTATAGTAAATATAAATCGCAAGTAAAAAATGGTTTGTTGAATTTTTTGAAAAATAATATCTGTAAAACATTTTTTGAAAAAAGAAACAAATAATTTCTTTAATTTCGAAAAATATGTGTATAGTATAACCTTCACTTTTTTTCTCATCAAAAAAAAAATACATATATAGAAATGCGTATCGGGCTAAAGCCATCAAGATAGACAGAATCGCGAGTTCTACTTTTGTGGTCTTCCCTATTATCATTATGGTTTAATGAAAACAACAGGAACGTTTGTTAACATATTGCTTGCAAATCACGTTTTGATATCGATTGTTATATTCATCAACAGAATATGAGATTCTAGAGCAACAAAGGCTTTTTAGAATGCTTAATGATTGTATTATTGACCCCAGATTTTTTTCATCCAGAGTGAGATAGAGGCAGTCAAAGCTGACGTATATTGGCGACCGAGTCTTCGTACAAAAACCGCACCTGCTTACCCGATTCAACAACAAAACACAATAATTTCAGCTAGATAGAATAGAGAAAGTAATTTGTCCCAATACTAATCAGAAAGTACGAAGACCTACCATAGGCACATTCGCTACCGGAACTATCACAGATTGTGGTGATAAATTGCCGTTTGGTATGGAGAGGTCTAAGGTAGTAAAAATAAATCAAATTTTTAAGAAAATTTGGTACCGCAGTAGGTGGATTTAAGTAACAATACTCTTAAAAGAAATTTTAGCTGCTAATAATAACACATTGTATACATTTCTGCTAAATCGGATCGGTATTTCTTGCTTATTTCAAAATACACGAAATAATATGCCAATACCAATATTTTTTATGAACTACATATTTACTCGTACATGTGGTTAAATAAAGAAACATAATACAAGAACGTATACTAAAAACAAAATTAATTAGTTATTTGAAAAAATGTTCCCCCATCTGTCTAACTAATAAATAAAATGTTCCACATACGCCACCGTCACCCTCAGTACAAAAGCTTCATAAAGAATGCAAATATTATTTTCGAGAAAACTGGAAATATGTCATTTTTACTTCCGATATAGGGACTATACGGCAAGCTCTGCATTTTGAAAAAAAAATCGAACTCGAGATTTTGATCAAAGTTGACATTACGATGATAACGAAGACGAATAAAATGGGTCCGACAATTCCGTCTGTATGTATGTACCTCGATCTACCGCCTAAGCCACTTGACCTCTTTTCTTCAGTGTCGGTAGTTAAGGGTCTTCGGTGAATCCCTAGAGGGGAAATTGAAATTTTATTTTTAGCTCCAAAGCTAAGGGTATCCCCATACACCCGTAATGCAAAATCTTATGTATCTCGAAAAGGGCTCTAACGATTTTGATACAAAAAATTAGGTGTGATATTATAAACATGGACTACATTTTGGCCAAAACAAATTTTTGGGGCAAAAACTGTTGAAGTTTGCTATCGGTTAAATCGAACGCAATAGGCTTGGATGAAATAAATCCCAAGCTTCTTAAAGTGCTTCTAATACATAACTTAAATTTTCAGCCAGATATTAAACACTTATGAATACCCTTTTTCCTGGAAAAAGGTTAAGATAATTCCAATATCTATGTCTAAAAATCAGAGCAATCCTGAGCTCAGACCTTTGCAATCCTATACCGTTTCTGTCCAAAGTATTCGAAAGGAACAATCTTAAGACCCTTTTAATCCGACTTTCGTGCAGGAAGAAGTTTTAAAACTGCTACCTTAATTAAGACTTCGATCTACATTCCTAAAGTTGTTTGATTTCTCAAAAGTGTTCGACACAGGAAGTAAGTTTATGTATACTTTTGGACTTTCGTCTTTAACCGTCCAACTCTTGGCTTCGCACTTAGATGGTCGTCAGCAATGTGTAGCTGTCGGAAATTATATGTCACAATTCTTTAGGGTACATGCGGGTGTTCTACAGGGCCCCATTCTCGATCCACTACTGTTTTCACTTTATGTAAACAAAATTCCTAAAATAATAAAACATTGTACTGTCCATATGTTTCGCTGACAACGTTCAATAATACTTCAGTTCTCAAATGATTAAAAGTCCTGTTGGTAAGGTGAACGAATATTTAAAAATAATTCAACAGTGGGCACTCAAGCTCAATTTATCGCTTAATGCAGGGAAATCAAATGTTATTTGCATTGACAAGCGTAAATTAGATTTCCATCAATAAAATTAGGTCAAACATCTATCGAATACGTTGCTAAGGGTGGAAATTTAGGGATAGTCTTTAACGATACTCTAACTTGGTCAGATAACGCTGCAGTAACAATTGGTAAAGTTTACAATAGTCTACGATTATTATATTCCACTCAAAGTTCATGGCCTACAAAAACTAAAATGCTACTTGTCAAATCTCATTTATTACCTGTTTTGTTATATGGTTGTCAGGTTTTTGGCTATGGTGATTACAACACCAGGCGTAAATTAAATGTCCTTTAGATTAATCTAGCAAGATTTATTTTTAATAAAAGCCGTTTTGATCGCATTTCAAGTAACTCTCTGCAAATCATAGGTCTAAGCTTCGATAACCTCATTAAGTTCAGAGATTAAACTCTCATCTCAAATGTAAAACTCTTAAAATCATGTTTGTAAATTATTTATTTTGTAAAGCTTCTACAAGATTATTTTCCATTTCTAAACCTAATTTTAAACTAATAGTACATTAACATAAGTTCTTAAGATTTTAACCCCTGGTCTTAAAATTCAATATAAGGGTTAGTCATAATTACTAACTAGATTAAGAGTAACTCAAAAAGCCAAATCTACTGTTTCTGATGTTAAGTCTACTCGAATCCAAATTAAAATTAAATCTTCCAAACCACCTCAATCGAAACTCACGATTTAGTTGTCAAGAAGGAATGCTTAATCCTTAAATATTTCAAAAATCATTCCAGAAACATGACATTGAATGCCTCCAACCCAAACCTCATCACCTTTCTACACAACAACGCGCAAAAATTTGATCAATTATGTAGTTTTTATTCATTCCAAACAAGAACTCACCTGTCCGGCTGTGTAGTATCTGGAGATGATTCCCCTGGCGAATTCTCCGCCGGCTTCGTGTGGGCGCGGAGACTTCATATGATACGCATCGCCACATACTCCGCATCGTCCAGCATTTTGTTCCCATTGCACTGCATAACCACCGCAGAAGAGCTCGTTGTCATTGTAGTTGACCGGATTTGGATAACCAAATCGCCACATAGCGTTACGAGCCGGTGGATCCATTAGTCGTCCATGTCCCGCCACAAGTGGCAACATGATCGAAAAGGTCTTGATTTTTGGTAAATACAAAAAGTGGGGATTCATAAATCTTAAGCCATTCAGGGTCTCAATTTAGTGCTTACCTGTAGTAAAAGTGGAATCAGCACCAACAAACTGCTGGTCATTGTTGCACCAACAGTTGACACGATCACGTTTCTGCTGTGCCTCCCCATGATCATCGTCGTCGTCGGTAGAGCGTTCATCTGAAAATCGAAATCATAAAGAAAGATCATTAAAACTTTGTTCGGGTTCCAGTTGATGTTGTTTGTTTAAAGGGCGTCCCGCGGGTATAACGACGCACGACAGCGATGCAATGTAGCTAGGAACTGGTCTTAACGTTTCGTTGGTAAACAATGCCAATAGTTTGGTTGATCGAAGTTTATGGCCTCAGCGAAGTGCAAGGCCGTTTGATAATAATAATAGCTTTAGTGATTTTTCTTCAATGAAGTGTCGACTTATGATGATGATGATGATGATGATTTTTGACTGTTGCCACACTGAATAGGCTTCGGAGAAACACAAAGCCCTTAGGTGGAATATGAGCTCTTATAGCGTAACAGAGGCGGACATGCAGTTTAATATAACTCAGGTAGTTTATTTTAATAAATCTAACAAATAATGAGTGCTCATTTAAAATAATTAATATTTGAACGGTTTTTCGAATGATTTACGATTTATTACTTCTGGGAAAATATACGTTAGCGTTTTGAATTATTTGTTGAAATTCTTGAATTTCCACATTTTGCTTTGTTTACTATTTATCAGCTTTCGCTTGAGAGTACAATGGTGCTTTAAATACCTAATTTCAAAAAAAATATTCGGCTTAGAAATTTTAAGTATTATGAGGGTGGTGCAAAAGTGGAGTAAAATTTGTATGTGTATAATTGTTTTCCTGATTTTTTTCAGTTCTTTATCAAAGAGAATGAAATACAATGATGTCTTTTGTTAAATGAACTTCAGACTCATTGCTTCCCCAAGTTACACATTACTTCACTTTGGGATCTAGCTTTAGTTCAAAAATTGATTTGTTTTCACAGTTTCGTGAAGACAAGAAAATATTCTTAAAATGCCTTCGGAAAAGCTTCGTATTGCTTATATTTCGTCACATGACGTAGTAACTACGTAGAATAAGGTTAAAAGCTCACGCAAGCCATAATTTCAAACTAAGAATTACTTCCCCCATGATACTTTGGTTAGGTTAGGCTTACGTGGCTGTTAGCAACAGATCCGACATACTTAGACTATGAGTAGCAATATTGTGATACCACATTGCATCTTGGAGACTTTCTCCCTGATCGCGAAACTAATTGGAGCTTCTTATGAAGAGAGATCACTAAGGTCATTGTAGTAGAAATCTCCCAGATAGAGTCTACGTCTTTGGAATAAAGTAGGATATGTACTGAAAAGATGAGGGATTTATTCCTCTCAATTCTCCTCAAATTTTTGGAAAATGTGAATAACTTTTTAATAATTATTTTATCTGAACTAAATTTTGACCAATTATGTGTAAGACTTATCTTGACATGCGTGCCACATTTCAATTAAATCCGTTTAAAAGTTTAGATTTTACAATTTTTTCTCCGCTCGCCCATACAAACATCAAAACTTTACAATTTTAGAAAAATGTCAATAACTTTTTTTATACTAATTTTTTCTTAGCCAAATTTTTATCAAATATGTATATATAAGATATAAACATTTATGCCAAATTTCATTTAAATCCGTTGAATAGATCAGATTTAACAGACTATTTTCCGCTCTCCCATACAAACCAAACCACTGTGCGCCGCACAGTGGGGCCATTTGTATGGGAGAGCGGAAAAAAGTCCATATAGTCCGAGCAACTTAACCGATTTGGATGAAATTATCAAGAATAAAAGTAATTTTGGAAAAAAAGCACCACAACTAATTTCCACCAACTTCCACTCCCACTAACAAAAAAAAATCGTCAAAATTGATAAAAATCCAGGTCTTGTTCCAAGTAAAGGTTAAAAATGGTGCTTTTTACTTGCGACTTATAGGTACTATAAGGCAAGTAATGCGTTCTTAAAAAAAATCAAACTCGAGATTTTGATCAAAGTTGGCATTACGATGATAGCGAAGACCAAAACAGTGGGTCTTGCAATTCTGTCTGTCTGTCTGTTCGACTACAGCCTAAGCGGCTCGGCCGATTTTTTGAAACTTGGTAGATATTGGTTTTGATTTTTCTCCCCCACACGTTGTTTTCTTTTTTTTTTAAGACCAAAAATAACGGTACTTGTCATACGATTTTTTTCGAAATTTTGTAAATATTTTTTTTTCTCAAAAACTGTCCCACTGAATTTTTTAAAAAAAATTTGAAAAATTTCATTTGGTTAAAACTAGCTAATGGTTGAACAAAATTTTACAAAAAATTGTTATTTTTGGTAGCCCCCCTGGGTCCATTTTTTTTTTTTTGCTTATGATTTTCTCGAAAACGGTAGAGCCGATTTAAATCATTTTTTTTATGCCAAAGCTCCTCCAAAGTTTGAATATTATTACATATTCAAATTTTCATTTTTTTATTTTTTTTTATTTAAAAAAAAAAATTCAAAATTTATTTTTGGAAACTCAATATTTCGAAAACCCCATGCTCGATTTTTTTTCAAACTTGACAAATAAAAGTTTCTTAACATAATCTATACAAGATTTGAGAAAAAAAATTTTGTTTTATCTAAAACTAACGGTACGAGTACCTTCCATACAAATTTTAAAAAATAGTTTTCGAAAATCGTATTTTTCTCGAAAACGGTTCCGAGAATTTTGCTAAAATTTTTTTTCTTTTGATCAATCTTTACGATCTATAATTTAATAAAAAAAATTTTGAAATCTAGATATTACTGACTGTACCTACCATAGAACGATTTTTTCGAATTTTGAATTACTCATTATCGGCATAACGGATTTTAAGGGAATTTTTTATAAAGAAGCTCCTAAAAAGTTTAAAAAACATTGCATTTAAAAACTTAAGAAAAAATATTTTTTCAATTTTTAGAAAAACAAGTAAGTATTTTTTTTTTTGAAAAATTCGATATCTCATGAACGACTTAGTATTTTTTTGGAAATTAGACTTTTATTCGTACAATAATAAAAACTTAAGGTTGGCGTACCAAAATTTTTTCTTGAAAATGTTGTAAGAATTTTGTATATAAAAGCTTATTTTTTTAAGGAACCACTACAACGACTTATAATTTTTGTTCCTGCATAAATTCATATTTGCATACTACATACTACTAAATAAATATAAATACATACATACCATACATACTACTAAAAGAATTTAAAAAATTAATTTTATCCTTATGAACAGTTTTCTTTAATAACATCCGTTTTTAAAATTCCTAGTCTATTACATAGGAGCAAGGTTGTGCGACCCAGTCGTGCATTTTATTTTGAAGGAAGTTGCCCAATCAAATTTTTCACAATCACTTTTTGGGCATTTTGTACTCTTTTTTTACTATTTTGTAAGGGGTACTTGTTTTGTATTGAGTGCGATTAAATCGGAACCACCCAAGTGATTGCAATAAAATTTTAAAATATTAAATAGCTTAAGAAATAACCATAGCTGGGCATTAACTCGTTAATCCGTTAATCGTTAATTAACGAAGTTAACATTTTGATTAACGGATTAACTTTTAAGTTAACTTTTAAAAATGTTAACGGACACGTTAAATCCGTTAATCCACGTTAAGTCCGTTAATCGTTAATCCAATGCCTACTATTTACCGCGCGGCGCGAAAAACAGGTTCAGACAAGTATGAGACAAGTGCCGTGCGGCGCGTTAATCAACTGCGTTTTCGATATTGTTGCTCAACCAGTTGATGAAAGAGTTGTTACCTTCGTACATTTAACCAAGGATCACTCGGTGGGAAACGCGTTGAACGCACCACGATAAACAAAAAACTCAAACGTCAAACCTGAAATAATTTTGACTTCAGTTCGGTACATACATACATTTATTGTCGACGCACGCCTTCGCTTTAAAATATTCTTAAATTTGTTCCGTATGAGTATGATTTCCTCTAAGAAAAAAAAGTGGCTGCCGCATTAATAATATTAGAAAATAAACGACAAAGGAAGAAAAAACAGCTAGACGATTCTGGGTAGATGATTTTTTCTTGAGTCGCGAAGAAAATTGTTTTTTCAATGAAATAAATGAGAAATTAAAATCAATTGATCAATTCGAATTCAAAGTTTAGGCAATTGCATTTTCGAGGAAATTTGAGACCAAGCCAATTCCCTGGCATCTCGATTTTTATAAGAGGGGCTCTTAATGTCCCATATATTGGGCTTTTCCTTAATTGCTGAAATCATTTGCAAAATTAATTCCGTAGTCCACTCTGATTTTTTATCACCTTCCATGACGAACAACTAAAATAAAGTACAGTTTGCAAGTTGCAACAACTGCAAGTTCACGGCAACGCAATACTTCAACCACGTATAGACACATTTCACTGCAGCCAACGCAACGCAACGCAACGCAACACAATATTACGTGAAGAAATCCCAAAAAAAAATAAAAAGTTGATCAACGCGTTGAACAAATAATGTGCAACACATTATCTTGAAAATGTTCAAGTTACTCAACGTGTTGATCGAACATTTTCAAGGAGCAACACGAGCTCGTACACTACCCGTACAATTGTTGCGCAATTCCTTGAGCAACGGCCAACAACTAGATCCAACTCGTTGGTTGAACAGAATTGAAGGCACCGTACATTAGAGTTGAATGCGTTGAATTCGAAATTTGTGCGTTGATCGCCTAGTGGTCGACCGGCATTACTTACATGCGGTCTCCACTAGCGATGAATCCAGAGCATGCTTTAAAGCATGCGTTCATTATCGCAAGTGGAGACCGCCATCGCAGCTATATTTTCATCGCTTGCGATAGAAAGTATGCTCTCATCGCATACCATCCATCGCTTGCTTTATCGCAAGGAGAACTGTCATATTGTTCTGGCGTAACCAAATTTAATTTAACTGAGTTTGAGTTTTGCGTGCGAAGAAAGCTTTTGCTTGGGGTTTACGTTTTTCTAACAAAATTTAAAAAAAATCTGATTTGAAATTGTCCATAGAACTCATTTATATCCATTAAAATTATTCACTATACTAAAAAAGTATGCGATGAAATGCCCAGCCACAAAAATCTGACAGTTCTTCTGCTCTCTGCTTTCTGCTTTGGCTATTGCGATTGCGATGGATTTATCGCTAGTGGAGACGGCGTGTTAGCACCGGTGCTCAGAGTCAAAAAATATATAAAAAATGCAATTTTTATCACATGTTAACGGATTAACGATTAACGTTAACTTGCGTTAATTCTTCCGAAATTTAACGCTTTAACGTTTAACGAAGCTAACTTTTTTAGTAGCGGATTAACGATTAACGAAGTTAACTGTTTGATTAACGGTGCCCAGCTATGGAAATAACAACAAAATATTTCCACCCACTGGCACGCCCACACAAACATTTATCTAAATTCCAAAATTGGTAAATTAAATTTTGAAAAAAAAAAAGGAAAAAATATTTGTTTGCGAAAAAAAAAATCAAATAAAATGATTGATGCCTGGAATCATTATTTATTATGGAAATAAGCGATGTTATACATATTTTCGGAAAAAAATTCTGAAAATTCTGTTTTTCATGTTTGTTGTTTATGTAATACAACCATTATAAGCTGACAAGTATTAATTTACAAACGGATTGTCAAACATTCAACACTTTTTATGTTAAGTGTTCACTACTGAAACTTGCATTAAATAATGGGCAAATTTAAAAGCAAATCCAAAAATCAACGCACAAAATGTTTAAGATATTTTTCTCAATTTCAAAAAAGAGATTCTTGGAAATAAGGAGTACATTACACAATAGAATCATATTTAATAAAAAAAAAAAGCAAAAAAGAGTTAAATGTATATTAATATTAATTCTAAGTACCCAGATTATCTGGCTAAATTACTGTGAGAAACATGAATCAGCTAATCGAAATCATCATTTTCGGAAAATCTATAGTTTTTTATCGCTTCTTTAGCACTTTCGGCTTTTTAACACTTTATTGAATCTTAGGTTTTTGACGTTTCTTTCTATCTGAACCAAGATCTGTTTGTTGCTCAGTTTGTTAGCTTGCTTAGAGCATATTGTAAGTAGGGTATTAAGATATTTTCCTGATAGGGCAATAAAAATGTCATATCCATAGGCAACCACTCTTTAACTCTCCGCTTTCAGATATTTCAAGTCTCGCAGAGTTCTTTACTGACAGATCTTCTTGCAGAAAAACTGCCAAGTTTTAAAATAATAAACCTCATAGTCAGCATTTGATTGATAACTTCACCAAGCAAACCTTCTGCATTTAGAGATGACAGTGCAGATGCGATTGAAGTTGTGTCGACATTGTGAAAAGCACCCTGCTTATCAAGAAAGGCAACCATATTATACTCTTTAGGACCGAGGGAGTATTAGATGGTTCTTACCATTGAATGACGAGCTATTTCCATCGATTTCCAGTACGCGTGCTGAGCCTTAGACAGTGTCAATGCTTGTTCTTAAATGGATATCAATTAGTCGCTGAAAAGTTTTGAGAAGGAATGATGATAGACTAATAGGTCAGATATCTTTTGATTCTACATGGGACCATTCGCCCGCCTTGGGTATAAATATAACCCTCCTCCATAGTACGAACATATGAACCAAATTTATAAGACAGAAATTAAGGAACATCTCTAGGAATGGCCAAAAGGTATTTCTTTGGGAGGAAAATCAAAACAAAGAAATATTTGCGTTTATTTCGTTTGCGGAAACATTTTGGTGCCAATGATTTATTTTTCAAGATGAAAAGGGAATGTAATAGGAGTTGTAGTGTAACGATTCCTAAAACCGATTGGAACACCACTTTTTGCAAAATTTTACTGTATAATGAAAACGGTCTTTTCTGAAAATTAGGAACTGTAAGCCAAGTTACAGTTATAGTGCAGTGAAAGATCATATGGACAAGCTTGGTAAAGAAGTTACCTTACATATTGAAGTCCTTTTACATATTGATAATACGATAGTGGAGGGAGAATCTGGTTTGCGGCTTTCAATAATTCTTTTGCAAAGGAATTAGGAGGCAAAGTGTTATCATGTCTTCGGATACAATTTCTGGTATAATACGTGAGATGAATATTGATATTGATTTGGGTTAAGGAACTGATTCTTTAATGTTCTAAGATCAAAAAGACTTCTAATTTTGATTCAGGAACTGATTTTTAAGACTGTAGTACTGACACATTTTTAGAGACAGCGGTTTGATGCGCGGAAATATTTATATTTATATCGCTAACCATGGCTTATGTTACTCCGTAACATAACGTAGTACCCCTTGGCATAATGGTTAGTGCGTTGGACTGTCATGCAGAAGGTCCTGGGTTAGATTCTCAGCCGCTGCAAAAACGTTTTTCAGAGTTGTACTACCTCTTACGAGCAATTGACAAATCCTCTTAAGTACCTCTTGTCATGAAAAATTCTGCTCATTAGCCGTTCGGAATCGGCAGAAAGTTGTGGGTCCCCTCCATTCCTGGTAGCACGCACACAGGTTCTGGTTCTCTTCGAGCTGTTCCACCACTAAATTTATTTATTAGTTACCTTAACGTGATTGTTTCTTATCCTTAGCACACTAATTTTCTTATCTATTTTCATGTACCTCAAACTGAACTCTAAGCCCCCTCAAAATTCGGTCAATACTGCCTCTGCATTTTTGTATACCAATCTATCCTACACTTGCCCCCGAAATACTTTAATTGCTGATCAAAATAAAATAGAAACGCATTCTTATTCTTCACGCATAACTCTACTACGCAATACCTGATTCCAGCCTTAGCCGTTAGCTACCTATTTAATAATAAGTAGTTAAATATGTATGTATTTTCCATTCCAATGGTGTTATTTTTTCTAGTAAAATTCAAATTTATTTAAAAAAAAAAGTTGAACCAACATGGTTCATCATAAATCCTCTGCTCCTGGCACACTTTTCGCATCCAATTATTTTATTAGTTTTTTTTTTCTGTTGACCAAGACCCAGACTGAGAAAGCCTTAAAAGAACGCTACTAGAATTTTAAATTAACTTTGCCGATAGCAATCAAATGGAAATATAAGCCAAATAAAATGCAAAGCTTTAATGAAATACCAGACTGAAGGGGAAGATCAATTTAACAGGTGTCTTTATGGAGTTTATAACGCTGAATTGAGGCTGAAGCGGAGAGAATCATGGATGCGGCTTGATTGTACAAAAGGCGCCGGACAGGAAAACCTTACAAAAGAAACATCGATTCGGTTGTTATATTGAAAGATACTGGTCTACGCACAAGCACAATAGGTAAAGGTTGGCGCGACGGCGACGACGATACATCTCATTAAAATTATTTATTATTATAGACATGAGACACATATTATACTGATATACCTGTACTTGGATATTTTTAAGATTGGACGATCAGATAAGGAATATGAGGACAGAATATTCTGAACGGGAGTCGGAGTGTTATTGATTGTTTGGACAATGTGATATGCCTTTAATTAAGGAGTTGAGTTTTTATTCAGGAAAGTTATTATGGTCATTAGTTGTGTAAAAATACATAATGCAAGGAAGTGAGTGGACCACCATCAGACAAAGGAAGGAAGAATCATGTCGAAATTAGTTTATATTTTAAACAGGGTGTTTTCAAGTTAAACATTAATAATTTCGAAAGTATTTGTTGGTCATGTTTTAAGAAGAAATCGCAGGGAAATAAGGGTCTATTATTAATCCAATAACTGCTGGAAGAAAATTTTATAAAACGCACGAAGTTCCTCTAAATTGACTAAGAATTTCAAAACTGAATGTTATTAGAGACAAATTTTCATAAGCATAAAATTCACTTTTACTTGCGACTTATAGGTACTAATATAAGGCAAGTTATGCATTCGGAAAAAAATCGAACTCGACTAAAGTTGACTAAAGTTGACATTACAATGATAGCGAAGACTAAAAAAGTGGGTCTCGCAAATCTGACTGTCCGTCTGTTCGACTACAGCCGATTTTCCTTAAACTTGGTAGATGTCGTTCTTTTTTCTTTTTTTCTAAAGACGAAAAATAACGGTACCTGCCATACATTTTTTTTTCGAAATTTTATAAATACTTTTTTTTTTTCAAAAACTGTCCCAGAGATTAAAAAAAAAATTCAAAAAATTTCATTTAGTTAAAGCTAGCTAATGGTTGAAAAAAAAATTTCCAAAAAAATGTTATTTTTGTTACCCCCCTTGCAACTATTTTTTGGTTTTTGATTTTCTCAAAAACGGTACGAAGGATTTTGATCATTTTTTTTCTGCTGGGTACCTCCCACTAGTTTGAATATTGTTGTGTATTCAAATTTTCCAAAAATAATTTTTTGAATTAAAAAAAAAATTAAAATTTTTGTTTGAAAACTCAATATTTCGAAAACCCAATGCTCGATTTTTTTTAAAACTTGATAAATAAAAGTGGTGGTTGGATGCTGTATGAGCTGGGGGCTTCGAGCTGTATCTTTTCCTACACATCAATACACATCAAGTGCTTACAATACCTCCTCGTTGGTAACCGCCGGATACTGGTCTTGGCTTTATGTCATGACTTGCTAAACTTGTAAGTGCGAGTGTTGACCAAGGAAACAATTGCAACACTAAACCCATGGCCCTACAGATTGGAGGTTAGTGCGTCGGGCTAACGACCCGGCCACAGTAAAAAACATTAATTGTTATGAGAGAGACGCGAGAAGCCTCGGATAACGACCCCCCTCAAATGGCAACCAGACCCGGAACGAAAATGGACTACGATTTACGAGTATGCACCTGGAATGTAAGGACACTCTACACACCAGGTGCTACTTAAAAACTTGAATCTGTCCTCTCGCGGTACAAGGCAGACATTACCGCGATCCAGGAGATACGATGGATAGGATCAGGAATATCGAAAAGAAAAGATTGCGACATTTATTACAGCTGTCATCAAAGAATGCACATGTTAGGATGCGGATTCGTCTTGGGTAATCGACTCAGATCAAAAGTCATCGATTTTAAGCCGATTAGTGATCGCCTGGCTGTGATTCGCATCAAAGCTACTTTTCAAAACATCAGCCTAATATGTGCACACGCCCCTACCGATGAAGCTGAGGAATCTAACAAGGAGGAGTTTTACGACCTCCTGGACGGAGCCTACGGAGCCTGTCCGGAGTACGATATCAAAGTCGTGCTCGGAGATTTTAATGCTAAAGTCGGGAAGGAAAATATCTTTGGCGGATTAGTTGGAAAGCACAGCCTCCACGAAATGACAACAGATAACGGCTTCCGACTAATCGACTTTGCTGCAGATCGGAATACGGTGATAAGTAGCACTAGGTTCCCTAGGCGAAGGATACACACAGCAACCTGGCGATCTCCAGGTGGTCGAACCGCCAACCAAATCGACCACGTGCCAATTGGCGCAAGGCACGCGTCGAACATCTTGGACGTGCGAACTTTCCGAGGTGCAAACGTGGACTCTGACCACTTTCTTGTTGTGACAAAGTTCAGAGCCCGACTGTCCAACAAAAAGAAAATGAGGACCGCCCAAAGGAAGAAATTCAATACTGCATGCCTTAGCACACCTGAGAAAGCCAGAGACTACAGTGAGCAATTGACCGGGAAACTCTCTGCCGTACCCCCAGCCACAAGCGTCAACAAGCAGTGGAGCCAGTACCGCGACATCATTAGGGAGGTAGCCGAGTCCACCATAGGCTATCAACCACCTATGAAAAAGAACCCGTGGTATGATAATGAATGCGCGGTATTGAAGCAGGAGACGGAAAATGCACGAATGCAAATGCTGCAACGGAAAACAAGAGCAGCAAAAGAGGAGTACCTTGAAAAGAGAAGGAAGGAGAAAAAAACCCTGCGCAGAAAGAAAAGAGCAGCCGCAGCTTCTCAGCTCAGGTATCTCGAGGAGTCTAGCACCGCCACAAACACCCGCCGGTTCTACAAAACAGCCAAACAACTGGCATCAGGTTATAGGACCGGCACGCAAGCTCTTCGAAACAGCGAAGGGAACCTAGTCACCGAAGCACAGGGAATTGTAGACGTGTTTAAACAGCATTTCCAGCAGCTGCTTAATGGGCATTATTTAGACGAAAACACAGGGGAGCAAAGAATGTCAATGAAGATCCAGTCCCACTACCCAGTACTGAAGAGGTTAAGAAAGCCATACACAAGCTTAAGAATAACAAATCCGCAGGCTCGGATGGCCTACCTGCGGAACTCTTTAAGTATGGAGGAGATGTCCTGATAGGGTGCATGCATCAGCTCATCAACCAAGTGTGGGAGGAGGACGACTGGTCAAATAGCTCCATATACCCAATCTACAAAAAAGGCGATCCTATGTCCTGCCAAAACTACAGGGGCATATCCCTGCTTAATGTTGCCTACAAGATCCTATCCACCGTACTATGTGAGCGTCTAAAACCTTTCTGCAACACTATAATCGGCACGTACCAGTGTGGCTTCAGGCCAGGCAGATCAACGATAGACCAAATCTTCACATTGAGGCAAATCCTGGAAAAGACCAACGAATTTCAAGTCGAGACCCACCATCTTTTCATCGACTTTAAAGCCGCATATGATAGCATAAGTCGCCAAGAGCTTCTATTGGCAATGTCGGAACTCGGGATCCCGAAAAAACCGATCCAGCTATGCCGCATGACGTTACAAAATACGCGGTGCAACGTGCAAATGGGTAACAGCTCATCCGAGCTATTCCAAACGTGCACAGGGTTCAGACAGGAGATGCGCTATCATGTGATTTCTTCAACCTAGTCTTGGAGCAGATAGTGCGGAAGAGTGGTGTTAACCTGGAAGGCACTATTTTCAACAGGTCTTCCCAACTGCTTGGATATGCGGACGACATCGATATCATCGGCTGCTCCAAGCGTGCTGTGCTAGAACCGTTCACAGCTATTGATGAACAGGCGAAACGCGTTGGTCTTGAAGTTAATGAGGACAAAACAAAGTATATGCTATCAACAAACAAAGCCGCATCTGTCCATCGCCTAGGACAAAACGTCACTGTTGGTAGCAGTAATTTCGAGGTAGTCAAGGAGTTCACCTACCTCGGAACGAACCTCGAACGAACGAATGACACCTTAGTGGAAATTCGACGAAGTATTACCCTAGCAAACCGCTGCTACTTCGGTTTGGCCAAACAAATGGGTTCAAAACTCCTTTCTCGAAAGACAAAGTGCACGCTATACAAAACGCTAATTTTACCAGTTCTACTCTACGGCGCCGAGTGCTGGACGATAAGTAAAAAAGGGGAATTGATACTGGGCACTTTCAAGAGAAAAATTCTTCGGCGGATATTTGGTCCTATATGCGAAGAGGGCGAATGGAGGAGAAGATTCAATCGTGATACGAGCTGTACCAAGATGTGGATGTAGTCCAAAAAGCCAAAACACGTCGACTACACTGGCTCGCTCACATCGAGCGAATGGACAACAACGCTCCAGCCAAGATAATCTTCGAATCCAAGCCCCCAGGTTCGAGACGACGAGGAAGACCGAACCTCCTGTAGAATCGAACAGAATTAGAAGGTTTTGGTAACACAATTCTGTAGTTTATCTGGCATCACTGACATAAACGAAATATTATCAGCTTCAAGCTATTGTTTGAAATTTTACAGGTCAAACTGTCTCTAGCCATCTACAAAAGTAGAACCAATAAAATGTTGTAAAAAGTTTGTTGACAAAAAAAAATATAAAAAACATTCAATTTTGGAGAAAACAGTAAATGAGTGTAAGTATTTAGTATTTCTTATTAATTTACTGAAATTAGTTGGCCTATAACCATTTCAGTGTGCTCGGAATTGAAACTTAAATAAAGGAACACTAAATGGGCAAGAACCCTAGATGGCCTAGATAGCACTCGCCTAAAATAGCACAGTGTGGCATTTTATACTTACCCTTATATTTTCATTTTCTTTATAGTGAAAACGGTTGGAAAATATAAACGATGTACAGGGACGCAGTCCTGGAATGATAATGCATTAACAAAAGCCCTAAATGCCGTCAAAAAAAAGTACTAGCAATAATTGAGTATTATTATAATTTCTACATTTCCTTATTTTGTTTTAAGTGAAGTTGTTTTAAATGAATTGTTGTTTTTATTTTTTTTTATTGATTATTGTTTATGTTTATTTTACTTTGAACTATGATTTGCTTAAAATAAAGTTTGAATTAAATTGAAAATGGGTTTTGGTTTACTTGCCAAGTTGGTTTACTTGCAAGGGTAAAAGGCATACCAGTATGCCATTTTACCCGGGCAATTTTGATCGTTGGAATTTGAAGAGTCTTTGAAAATTAAATACTTTAAATATTTTTTGAAACTTTTTAAACTCGTAAAGCAAACAAATGTAAGCGTTATTAATTAAGCTTTGAAAAGAATATAACATTTAAGTTTAAATATCACAATTTTGTGAGATATGACACATTTTCCTTAGGGAGGCCATTTTAGGCCACCTTCCCCTACCGTAGAACGATTTTTTCGAATTTTGAATTTCTCATTATTGAAATAACGGATCTTAATGAAATTTTTTAAACACAAGCTTCTAAAAAGTTTAAGGAACATTGCATTTCAAAACTTAAAAAAAAAATATTTGTTTTTTAATTTTGAAAAAAAAATCTAGTTTTTTTGGAAAATTCGATATCTCAAAAACGGATCAATATTTTTTTTTGCAAATTTAAGTTTTATTCGTACATTAATAAACACTTTAAATTGGCGTTCCAACATTTTTTCTTAAAAATGTTTTAAAAATTTTGTATATAAAAGCTTATTTTATAAGAAACCACTACAACAAATTATAATTTTGTTCTTGCATGAACCAACTTTTGCTTCAAACACATGGCATTCTGTGCTCTTAGCTCCAACTACTAAAGGAGTTGGTTTAGTTATTTAAAAAATGAATTTTATCCTTAGAAACAGTTTTCACTAATAACGTTCATTTTTAAAATTCTTTTATATAAATTTTTTTTAAACGTTTTTCAGAAAAAAATTTGGTAAACCAACTTAAAGGTTTTATTATTGTACGATTTAAAAATAAATTTCCAAGAAAAATATTGAATAGTTTGATATATTGAGTTACAAAAAAAAAAACAGATGTTGTTTTTAAATTTAAAAAAAAAATTTGATTAAGGTCTTGAAATACAATGCTTTTTAAATTTTATAGAAAAATTATCAAAATTGGTTGTAGCGTTTTTGAGAAAGTCGCGAACAAACAAAATGGTTCCAATATGGGTCCCAAACTAACCATTTTTTGGGAAAATTTTTCCAACCATTACTTAGCTTTAACTAAATGAAATTTTTTGAATTTTTTTTAACTATCTGTGCGACAGTTTTTGAGAAAAAAATATTTATAAGATTTCGAAAAAAATCGTATGGCAGGTACCGTTATTTTTCGTCTTTAGAAAAAAAGAAAAAAGAACGACATCTACCAAGTTTAAGGAAAATCGGCTGTAATCGAACAGACAGACAGACAGAATTTCGAGACGCACTTTTTTTTGCCTTTGTCTTCGCTATTATTGTAATGTCAACTTTGATCAAAATCTCGAGTTCGATTTTTTTTACGAATGCATAACTTGCCTATAAATCGCAAGTAAAAAATAGTGATCAAAGAGTAGTCAAGTTAAGAATTAACTTTTATGTCGGAAATAATTTTTCGACAAAACAAAGTTTTCGACCATCAAATTTGTTTTGTCTAAAATTAGAAATAAACTAAAATTCAAATCTTAACAACTTTTGTGTGTACTATATTGGGTTGGGTATAGATTCCGCAGAATGGTATATTGTTTTTCAAATGTAATCAATGATGCATTCCTCCCAAACACAATTTGATGGCCAAAAAATTCTTCAGAAATAGCCTCGCAATTTTTTCAAGGAGGATTTCCTTGTGTAATTTGGATGTTTTGATAGTACATTGGTAAAATACCGATTCCCCCAATGAAAGAGAAAAATATTTTGTTAACAGGCATTGGAAGCATGTGCTTTAAATTCAATTATAGCTTATGGCCCAGACCGGTTTTCTATTCCGTAAACGATAGCTGGCTAGGTAGCGTGCATGATGCAAGAGTGCTGAGGAACTCTAGTTTGCCCTCCAATTTTAATGCTCAATAAAGATCATTTCATAGTCCAGTGATTTTAGGAGATAATGCTTATGCTTTGAGTGAATGGTTTATAGCACCACTAAGGACACTAAAAAAGATCTATGTAGAACAGACATTTAACGGGGCTCATAAAAAGACCCAAGTGAATGATTGAAAACACCTTTCAAAAGTATTCAAAGAGAAGTTTCCTTGCTTGAGACATACCACTGTTGCGTATTAAACGGTCCTATAGCTTATAGCATCTTACAAATCTACAAGTTAGAAGAGAAACAGTGTGGGAATTCAAAAGTAAACAGAAAACCAAAGCATGGAAAATATTTCAGGGGAGGAGAGTGCAACACCAAACGAAAATAATTCCTCAGTTTTGAACAAGTTAAGAAGAGTTTTTTCTGACTAGGACCATTTTTTTAAATCTCTCCAACCTCTGGCAAGGAATGTCATTGATCGTCTTGCAGCTTCTGCCAAGTAAGTGATATACGAAATTATATGGACAGGCACAAAGACATTATTCTCACAACAGACCACATGAAGTCTTCAGTCTTATCGACATCATTCAGCCCTCCTCCTCCAATATGGTTGTAGGATTTGTGCATTTAACAGAATATGAAAAGACTAGATTTATGAAAAGAATGTCGGTTATTTCTACAGAAAAGGAGATGTTGTACTGAAGCTCCAGTCTGGTTTTTGAAATGATCACTCTACCCTGCATCCACTGTTGGGATTTGACAGTGATGTTACACTTGGACTCAACAAAAAGAAATGTCTTGAGCGTGTTAACTGTACATCGAAAAAGCTTTCGACAGCGTTTGAGTTAAAGGGCTACTTTTCAAGCTCTATGAACTTGATTTCCTAATTACTTGGTAAGAATATTCAAACAATTTCTAACCGATAGACTTTATTATAAACAGGTAGCAAAACAATATCATCAACCAAGGGAATCAACGCTGGAGTCCTTAAGGGTCAACACTTATACCGGTCCTGTTCAACATTTATAATGCTTATGAACGAGCCTACATACCAGGAATAACAGAGAATAACCCTTAAAGTCATAATTTATTATAACTGGAATACCTTTTCTGTTTTTTTTTATTAAATTGCGCGCTTGGTTAGTTAAACCTCATCAAGCTGAAAAACACCACATATAATCATAAAAATCATACAAAAACAATCATAAAAAACTCCATAAACATGCATATAAACATAAACAATAAGTTAAATTACAATTGGAAGGAAGGAATCAAAATTCCAACTGGCATCAAAAATGAAAACCGCCCAAATACCTGCCTCTGGAAAAAATTCGTGTGACAATAAAAAAAGTTCACGCTTCATGCATCATTTAGTGTTGATTTTTTGGTCCAATAGTCCGACATTCTTCGGAAGCGTAATGCTTCCTCCCGATGAAGCTCTTCTCCTAATTATGGCGGCTATTATGTCGTAAATTATAGCCACAAAAGGTAGAAGAAATGAAGGTAGTTTGGTGTTAAAGCAATCATTCCGATTGTAAATAATGGTAAGTACCTTCATCATAATTGGGAGGTTTGGGTACTTTTTTTCTTTTATAGATTGGATACAGGTTGTTGCGTCTTCATTCGATTAATTTTACCTTGAAATGTCAGTTCCTATAGTGAGATATCAATAAGGCAATTTGGTTTGTTTTGCTGGCAAAATTAACAGAAACAAAAGCTTGAAATATGCAAGGACTCAAAACAATATATGATGCTCGTTTGTAGATATATTGTATGCGAAGACGTAACCTTTACCGGTTTTAAGCAATATTCAATTAAAAAAAAAACTGAAGGATAAAACTGTTTTGTTTGATTTATTTTTACCTACTATATTTATAATACAGTTATATCAATTCAGAGTTATAATATTGCTGAATAAGCCAAACAACATCAAGTCTACTACCATCATTTTTGGTTTGGATGAATTATAAGTATAGTTTTGAAATGGCGACCACTGGTAGTGTAGCCCTGTGGCCGAATCAGCACTGAAGTGCGCCATTTTGATGTCATAACTCTTGTGAACCTGTGGGTGGAATTGATTTGGGGAATAGTGGACTTTCTCACGGAGCCATCTAGTTTGGATAAAGTTCAAAACTATGCATCTAGTACGTTTTGATGTCTCACAATGTCCGTTTGCCTTTGGATCACTCATAAGATGGGCCACCACATTCAGCCGACACCATCTACACTGTGCCAAGCTAAGTAGCTTATTGATGGGTAGCCAATCCGATTGAGTGGTTATCCGACATTCAACACCGTAAACATCCGTCGAAGCTCTCGGTCCACTGGCTCAGGATCTACAGAATTTTACGGAAGGAACACATTTCAGATGTAACCGAAGTTTGTCCTAGAGCTATTTCGTGGCATTGAGAGATATAATCCAGTTATTTAAACTGCTCCCCCTACGTTTTGATTCGTTAAGAACAATTGATAGAATATTGCCCTTCATAACTCTGAGCGAAATGCTGACTCTTTCCACAAGTGAGTTATGAAGAGCCGATACTTGCCTGGCCAGCTATTTCATCCCTATCAATTCCAAAATGGCCCATGACCAGATAAGAGTGACATTGTGGTTAATATTGATGCTACAAGTTCATCCCAGCATTTTTGCACCAATTTGGAGGATGATGTTAATGAATTTAACAGCTGCCTGACTGTCTGTTATAATAGCCGTATTCCGGTTCTCATTTGGATCTTGTTTGAGTATCTTACTTTGATAGCCAGTAAAAAATAACAGGGAAAGTCAGGCAGCGTAAAAGACCTGGACATATTCAGGGACTCAGAAAAGATTCCTGAACAAACACGATACTTCATCTTTGAGCCACCAGTAAAGATAGTAGTTGTGTCGAAGTCTTAAAATCCTTACTGATTCCATTTTTAGGGGTGGGTCAAGAAAATCGCTATTGGAATCAACTAAGGTTTGACAATCCAAGAGTTTGATTCCTTTAGTCTTAATGTACTGCAAGATAGTAGGTACTTAATGTGTTAGATAATCAAGTGGTAAAAGGTTCTGCACCTTTTAAGGAATCAGTAGGGCAAGATCTTAGAGGCCCTGTGTCGCCAACGCTAGCTGTTTGTACTTTCTTCAGCTTACCGATATTATATGCATTGAGAATTACCATTCAATCGAACTATAAGTGAGGATCGGTCGATTAATGAATTATATAGCTCACCGATAAGTTTCCTTTGAATAGAAAAAGACGTCAATAAAACCGAAAATTCTGTTAAGGCTCTTAAACAAAACGATATATGTATCTATCTGAAAATATTGCCAACGATTTTAGAAAGTGTGCGCATATTTTTCTATTCAAACAGCGTTCCTATAGGCTTTGACAATTCATGACGGCCATGTTGTTCTAAATGTTCCAGATACTGTAAGCAAATCACGATGCAAAGTTCTAGCGTCATTTAAAGTGTGTTTGTTGACTGGGCTCTGGATCAGTTGGAGGCGGAACTCGTTTTCAGCAAAAAAAATCATCTTCAGTGACGAACCTAATTTTTGGATAAGGACTTTACCGATTTTGATCAAAATGTTTATGTTTTATACCTAAAATTTGACATAGAATGCCATTAAATAACTTTTGAAAAATATTCATTTTCTTGGATTTTAGGAAAAAAAAACAATTCAAATAATTTTTTTTGAAAATGCAATATTTTATTTCTTTTTTATTTTTAAATTATTTTCTTAAAATAAAGAAATTTTTTATATACAAAAATATGTTTTTATAATTCCATATTTATTAAAGAAATAAGATTGCATGTTTTTCGAAATATTAAGTTTCCAAAAAAAAATTTGAAAATTTTCTTAAAAATCCAAACAAATTTTTTTGAAAATCTGAATACACAATAATATTGAAACTGCTGCGAATATTTCACATAAGAAAAATGATCAAAATTGGTGGTACCGTTTTTGAGAAAATCAAAAACAAAAACAAAGTTCCAAGAGGGGTACCAAAAATAACCATTTTTTGAAAAAAAATTTTCAGCCATTACCTAGTTTTAACTAAATGAAATTTTTTTAATTTTTTTAAAAAAATCTGTTGGACAGTTTTTAAGAAAAAAAAATATTTATAAAATTTCGAAAAAAATTCGTATGGCAGTGGCAGGTATATTATTTTTGGTCTTAAAAAAAAGAAAAAAAAATGTGGGGGGAAAAAATCAAAACTCATATCTACCAAGTTTGAAGAAAATCGGCCGAGCCGTTTAGGATGTAGGCCAACCGACAGACAGAATTGCAAGACACACTTTTTTGGTCTTCGCTATAATTGTGATGTCAACTTTGATCAAAATCTCGAGTTAAGTTAAAAAGATGACAAGATCTGTTTTGTGAGGATTAACACCCAGTCTATACCGATCGGCTCAGTTTGTTAGCTTGTTCAAACCATATTGTAGAAGATCTTTCCAGATATTTCAACAGCTCATTCGCCATACCAAGTTTCAAAGAAGGGGAGAGAGGAAACCGCCTTGCGGCTTCCCTCTACTGGCAGATCTTCTTGTAGAAAACCCGCTAACCTTTGAGTTAATAATCTTGCTAGCTAACATTTAATTGATTAATTCTCCAAGCGAACCTTCTATATTCAGAGATGACCCTGCAGACGCGATTACAAATGTGTCTGTATATCAAGAAGGTAACCATAATCTACTATTTATATAATTTAGGGATTATATTCGATGGTTCTTCCCAGTGTATGAAGAGCTGTTTCCACCGACTTCCCTTTACAGTACGCGTTCTAAGTCTTAGACAGAAGTCTTGTGTCAATGCTTGTCCTTAAATGGATATCAATTAGTCGCTAGAAAGGTTTTGAGAAGGAATGATGATAGACTAAAACATCTGAGATCGTTCGGTTCTACATGGGAATTAATACAACTCTAACTTCTAGCCATAGCGCAGGAATATGGATGAAACTTAGACAGCTATTCAAGAGCATCTCTAGGATTGGCAGATTAATATTACTCTCTACGAGCCCTATTGGAATCTAATTTATATATTTTTTTTTAACTTTTCGAAACACAAAACTCACGTCTTAAATATATTGAGATCTAATGACTGGGAAATCCTTTCAATATTATTGCGTTATTATCTTGCACAAGGCGGAATTTTTGATCCAACAAATATGTTTCAATCGAATTGCCTTGTTGTCTTGTTTTGTACTAAGTGAGCTTATGAGAGTGAGGGGATAAGAGTCCCCTCGGTATGGACTTGTAACACCGCCAGTAAAAAGCATTATAATCATAATGACTTAAGTTAATTCAAACACGCGATAAAAGTCAAGATATTGCGTGTAAAGACTGTCGTAAGGGTAAATTAATTCACCGATTGAATCTTACATCTTTTTCTGCAACATAGGTGGTACACTTGAAACAATAAACTAGGCTTCTTTATTTAACAATCACGTCGCCGTTCCCAGAAGGAAATCCTCAATAAGCTGAAAATACACACTTTTTGGGTCTCGATATTATGTCACTTCACGCATTGACATCAACGCTACATTACAAAATTTTGGAAAAAAAACCATTTCGAATGAGAGTCAACAATCGTGACATTCTACTTAAAGGAACCAGCTAAATCCCCCAAAAATAAAAAAAAAAAAGAATAAAAAACAAATCGCCACAACATGATCCGAAGGTGTTTTCCAACCATCAACCATCATCGATCGATTTGTTTCAATTCGTGAGTTTCGCTCGGTTCATATTATTGCGTAGGGTTTCGAACTTTTAATCCGAACTCTTCCGAAGGTGGGGCATTCTATAATACGAAAAATAAAAGCAAAAAACAAGCGTAACCTTAATCGATTACATGATAAAAATTTCAATTAAATCCTCAAGACAGCCGAATTGTGCTATATTAAGCTTCATGCGTAAAGTTTGAAAAAGTCTTGTATATTCCAAGTTGGGGCATGAAAAATAAATAAAATAAAAGTTAGCTCACGACATTCCTCATGTGTGTCATAACAATTCTTTGGATTGGCGGTAGTGTCATTAATCATTAAGGACCGCCACCGCCGAATACTGGTGGGGCGATGGTGGTGAAGCGGATGCTTTGACGTCTCTGGTTTGACTAATCTCAATCAATAAAATTCCTAACTTTATTGTTCTTTTATTGCTTACCACACTTTTAAAAGTTAACCTTGAGATAGATTTTTAACCTGAATCTCTGCTCTTCAATTGCGAACATTATGATAATTTCATCTAATTGAGACATAAAATTGAATATAAAATGCATAAGTACCTATGATGATTCTGTGATTTATGAGCCTCCAAGTTAAGTGTTTAGCAAAATCATTTCATCAATATATTTGAAAGATGAATTCCTAAATTTGCAGCTTTAGTGGTCTTTAATTGTACCACAAGATAAAAAATCCCATTTTCAAACCACTTTATATCAAGAGCAACTTTATTTGTATGAGGCAAGTATTTCCAAAACGTCGGAACCCAAATGTGTTTTAATAAAATTAGTATAATAGTGTTTTATAAGCCCTATTAATTCTAACGTGCTTGCCTTATAATTTTTGGTTGTTTTATGTTTTGTATTTATTTCTAAGATACTTAACAAAATACTCGTAATAGATTATTTTATTTATAAAATATTTCAAAAATCTTCAAAAAACACATAAGACGTTGCAATGCTATTTAAAAAAAAAAAACAGTTTCTATGCATATCAAAACAATATTTTAAAAAATATTAAACTTCCAAAACTAAAGATCTAAATGTTTGTTAAAAATAGTCGATAATTCAAAATTCTATTAATTTGGTATGTAAACACTGAATAGCTTTGACGTTTATCAACCGATTGACTCGTTAATCAAATCAACGTGCTCATCAAGTATGCACGTTATACTCAACAAGCAGCATCTGACAATACTATTTGTCGTTTGGTGTCGAATTTTGTTGATTTTCGACATGCCGTTCATCAACGACTTTTCACTGAACTGATTGAAACGGTATGAGAGAGAGTGTTGCCGTGTACCCGTGTGTGTGACGATTTTGGTTTCAGTGGAACAACCTTGCAGTTGATTCGCATTTTTTTGGATATGAAGTTCAACTGTCTGACCTTACAAGTCGGTCGCTTGTAATACGACCAAACAGTCGTTTACCGATATAAACATCTTTTAATTTGATCACTTGTGAAAATTGAAAATTTGTAATTTGAATTTTTACTTACAAGATATGTATTCGTTAAAAAAATAGAAAAGTTGGTCTCGCAATTCTGTCTGTCTGTTCGACTACAGCCTAAGTGACTCTTCCGATCTTCGTTAAACTTGATAGATATCGGTTTTAAACTGCCCCCCAAACGTTTTTTCTTTTTTACTCAAGACAAAAAACAACGGTACCTGCCATACGATTTTTTTTCGAAATATTATAAATATTTTTTTTCCCCAAACCTGTTCGACAAATTTAAAAAAAAATCAAAAAAACAGTAAATGAATGTCGTGTTTAGTATTTCTTATTAATTTACTGAAATTAGTTGGCCTATAACCATTTCAGTGTGCTCGGAATTGAAACTTAAATAAAAGAACCCTAAATGGGCAAAATGGAAGAATATAACATTTAAGTTTAAATGTCACATTTTTGTGAGATATGACACATTTTCCTTAGGGGGGCCATTTTAGGCCACCTTCCCCTATATTTTATACTAAATTTTTTTAAAAATTTGTTTGGATTTTTAAAAAATGTTTCAAAATTTTTTCTTTAAACTCAATATTTCGATTTTTTTCAAACTTGACAAATATAAGTTTCTTAATGCACTTTACAAGATGTTAATTTTTTTTTAATTTTACCTGAAAATAACGGGACTCCACATACAAATTTAAAAAAAATTGTTTTCCAAAATCGTATTTTTCTCGAAAACGGCGCCTAGAATTTTGATAATTTTTTTTCAATTATGATCTATAATTTTGTATATAAAAGTTTAATTTTTTAAGAAACCGCAGCAACGACTTATAATTTTCGTTCTTGCATAAATTCATATTTGCTTAAGAAATCGCATTCTGTCCTTATCTCTCACAACTAAAAGAGTCTAAAAATGAATTTTACGATTATGAACAGTTTTCTCCAATAACATTCGTTTTTAAAATTCTTAAGCTAAATGTACACGATTGGTACATAGATCTTACAATATTGTCAGATCTGTCAGTGAAAAACATGCTTACAATTTCTTACAACCGTGTAGTCTTACAATTAATTGTCAGAAAATTTGTCTGACAGTTAATTGTTAAATGTATTGTTAATTGTATTTAGCCAACTATCTGAAAATGAACTGTTAGAAACTTCTGACAATAAATTGTAAGAGAGCGAGTTCGTGCGACCCAATCGCATTTTATTTTTAATACCATACGATTTTTTTCAAAATTTTATAAGATATTTTTTTTTCTCAAAAACCGTTCCACAGATTCTTTTAAAAAAGATTCACAAAATTTCATTTTGTTAAAGCTAGGTAATGCTTGCAAAACGGTACAACCGATTTTGATTATTTTTTATGCTAAAGATGCCCAAAAGCTTGGATAGTATTGTGTATTCAAATTTTGTAAAACAATTGGGCGACTTTCCTTTAAAGTAGCACCCGTATAATATTGATTTTTTACTTGCGACTTATAGGTACTATAAGGCAAGTTATGCATTCGTAAAAAAAATCGAACTCGAGATTTTGATCAAAGTTGACATTACGATGATAGCGAAGACCAAAAAAGTGGGTCTGCAATTCTGTCTGTCTGTCTGTATGTCGGTTCGATTACAGCCTAAACGGCTCGGCCGATTTTCTTCAAACTTGGTAGATATGGGTTTTAATTTTTCCCCCCCCAGACGTTTTTTTCTATTTTTTTTAAGACCAAAAATAACGGTACCTTCCATACGATTTTTTTTCGAAATTTTATAAATATTTTTTTTTCTCAAAAACTGTCCTACAGAATTTTTAAAAAAAAATTTGAAAAATTTCATTTGGTTAAAACTAGCTAATGGTTGAAAAAATTTTTACAAAAAATTGTTATTTTTGGTAGCCCCCATGGGTCCATTTTTTTTGTTTTTGATTTTCTCGAAAACGGTACAGCCGATTTAAATAATTTTTTTTATGCCGAAGCTCCTCCAAAGTTTGAATATTATTACATATTCAAATTTTCAATTTGTAATTTTTTGGATTTTTAAAAAAAAATTCAAAATTTTTTTTTTGGAAACTCAATATTTCGAAAACCCCATGCTCGATTTTTTCCAAACTTGACAAATAAAAGTTTCTTAACAAAATCTACAAGATTTGAGAAAAAAAATTTTGTTTTATCTAAAACTAACGGTACCTTCCATACAAATTTTAAAAAATGGTTTTCGAAAATCGTATTTTTCTCGAAAACGGTTCCGAGAATTTTGCTAAAATTTTTTTTCTTTTGATTAATCTTTATGATTTATAATTTAAAAAAACAAAATTTTAAATCTAGATATTACTGACTGTACCTACCATAGAACGATTTTTTCGAATTTTGAATTTCTCATTATCAAACCAACGGATTTTAATGAAATTTTTTATAAAGAAGCTCCTAAAAAGTTTAAAAAACATTGCATTTAAAAACCTAAGAAAAAATATTTTTTCAATTTTTAGAAAAAAAAAGTCTTGTTTTTTTTTTGAAAAATTCGATATGTCAAGAACGGCTTAGTATTTTTTTTGGAAATTAGACTTTTATTCGTACAATAATAAAAACTTAAGGTTGGCGTACCAAAATTTTTTCTTAAAAATGTTTTAAAAATTTTGTACATAAAAGCTTATTTTTTTAAGGAACCACTACAAAGGCTTATAATTTTTGTTCTAGCATAAATTCATATTTGCATAGCATTCTGTTTTTATCTCTTACTACTAAAAGAATTTAAAAAATTCATTTAATCCGGGTCTACCACGATATCTCGAAAATAATAATCCAGAAAGCAAAAATTTCGAAAGTAAAAATCTCGAAAACAAAAATCTAGAATTGAAAAAATCTCGAAAAAAAAAATCTAGAATGAATAATCTCGAAACACAAAAATCTCGAAAAAAAAATCTCGAATGCAAAAATCTAGAATTGATATATTAATTTTTGAGACAATGGTTACAATTCGCGCGAATTGTAACCATTGTCTCAAAAATTAATATATTAATTCTAGATTATTAATATCTGTTTAACAAAACCACGACTGAGACTGACTAGTAAACTACCCATGCAACTGTTAAACTGGTATCTCAATTTAGTGTTGTTTCAGTTCGTGTATTATCACAACGTGAGTGCTAATAAAAACAACTTATTAAAATGAAAGTTGATGAAATGATATGTTTTATACTCGTAATTTGAATATGATACCTAATGAATTTTTTTTGTTAACTATTGATTTTTTGTTGTTTATTTTCCCAAAAAAGGGAATAAATTGTTGAATAAACTAAATATGTAATGTGTTTCATTTAAGTGTAAACTCTTAAAATAGGTAAAAAAAAATCTCGAATTTATATTTTTTTTCGAGATTTTTTTCGTGATATTGTCTTTCGAGATTTTTGTTCATTCGAGATTTATGTGCATTCGAGATTTTTGCATTCTAGATTACAAGCAATTGTATTCTAGATTTTTGTCATTCGAGATTTTTATCCTTCGATATTAAGACATGCTCCCATTTAATCCTTATGAACAGTTTTCTTTGATAACATCCGTTTTTAAAATTCCTAGTCTATTACATAGGAGCAAGTTTGTACGACCCAGTCGTGCATTTTATTTTTTTTTTTGCAGTTAGCTAGTGGTCTCAATAGAGCAGATTTAAAATATCAAAGTGAGATAACACCCTGAAATCATAAAAAATCATAAAAATTTTCGATGTTTAATACCTCTTAGGGTATGTAAAGTCACCAGGCAGGCGTCTGTAACAACAGTTTTTTAGCTACACAGTTCTCCGGGTGGCCCGGTTTTCGCGGGTTTTCGGGATTTTAACTCCCTTTTCGGAGGCCACACCCGCTCACACAACCTCGTTCCTACGCTTAGGGTATATAAAGTCGCCAGGCATGAGCCTATGTCAACAATTTTTAAACTTAAAAGTACTGTGGACTCAGAAACTTCCTTTTAATCAACAAATAAATTACCTCACAAAATTTACAAAAAAGGGAAAATTCCCTATAATGTCCCAAAAATAAATTGACGCTGGTAATACTTACACAAAGAGAAATTTCAAAATAAACAAAAATAAAATGCGCGACTAGATCACACGTACTTGCTCTTATGTAAAAGTACTTTGGAATTTAAAATACATTTTATAAATATAAAACATCGATATAATGAGATAAAACTTTTAAAAGCCATGAAATTGCCGTCTGATTTCTAGAAAAGTATGGGTATGGGTACCGTTATTTTTTAGCTAAAAAAAAGTTTCAATTTCTTCTCTAGGGAATCACCAAAGACCCTTAAGTACCAAGTTGTTTGAAGAAAATAACTCCAGTGGCTTAGGCTGGAGATTGAGGTAAAGACATACAGACAGAAAGACGGAACTGCCGGACCAACTTTTTTCGTCTTCGCTATCATCGAAATGTCAAATTTGATCAAAATCTCGAGTTTGATTTTTTTTTCAAATGCAGGACTTGCCCTATAGTACCTATATCGCAGGTAAAAAGTGCATTTTGTATGCAAATTGAGAAACTTTAAAAATTAGTTAAAAATGTTTCTTTACTTTAAAATTGTTGTATTTGTTATTAAAGAGTGCTTATCTACCGAATAAAATTATCCGCGTGTAAAAACTCGTACTACCTTAAAGGAAAGTTGAGCCAAACAATTAATTTTTCGATAATTACATGCTCGATTTTTATAAAACTTGACAGTTAAAACTTTTTTAATACAATCTAAAAAAATTTATTTTATCTAAAAATTACCGACCAACCATACAAATGAAGCGCTGAAAGGATGAAGGTGGTAAGTGACATTTTTTGAAATTTGGCTTTTTTCTTAAAGATGAAAGTTTTATATGGAAACTTAAATCTCCAACTCAGTGGCGTAGATAGGGGGGGGATCAGGGGGATATATCCCCCCCCATTGGGATCGATAATTGTTCAACATAACCAGTCATGAACCAAATAAGTTAAAGAAACGCACTCTGAAATTTTTTTTTACGTCTCTCACCAATTGATAAAATAGGTAAACGTGCAAGAAAAAGCGCTTCCATCCAGCTACATACTCGTATATATATTTTATTAGAGATATTAGCTACACTGCCGGTTTCAACGTCAACTCCCGAAAGAACTTTCTCCAGTCAGTAAAAAGAATAAAAACAATACAAAGAAGCATGACCAACGAAGTGAGATTATTAAAAATATGTCTATTTTAATAACAGTGTGATAAGCTTTGGATATTTACTTATTTGCAGGATCGCTTGAATGGTTTGGCTGCTCTAGCTATTCATCGCGAAATACCTATACTAGCAGACCAGATTATAAGTGTTTTATCTAAAAAGAACAGAAAACTGGATTTTATTTTGTGATTTATTTTTTAAATTAATATTATTTTACTTACTACAGTGCCTTACATAAGTATAACCTGTAAAAATGCGTTTTGTAGAAGATTAAAATGGGAATGACACCCTACTATTTTTTATTGAATAGTGATACCATTAAGTAAATTGAGAAGAAAAAAAAGTTCTGTTAGTTTCTCTTCTGGTGGTTAAAAATTAAAACAGATTTTTTTTGTTTTGCAAAAGTATAACCGCTTTTTTATTTTGATCTGTTTTTTTTTTTTTTTATTTTAAGTACATTTTTTCGGCTAAATTAGTAAAGGACATTGCTGCCCCTATTTTCGACCAATCTAAAAATTGTTTTTGACATACTGTTGACAAGGTTATTTAATATGGAATCGTCTATACAGTTCCATTCTTCCACAATCGCCTCTCGCAGCTCAGCAACACTGTATAATTGCCTATTATGGGCATACATTTTGCAGGTCAAAATTCCCCAAAGATTTTCAATAGGGTTACAATCTGGAGAACGTGCCGGGAACACCATAAAATGTATGTTATTCGATTCGTACCATCCCAAACTTTGACGACTAACGTGAATTGGGGCATTATCATGCTGGAAGACATGCCGAACTCGACGAAATCGTCTTAAGTAGGGTACCAAATTATCCTGAAGCACTTGGATGCAAGCTGAACTGTTCATCTTTGCAGAGTTGAAGGCAAGTGCAATCTTACCACGGTCGCAGAAGGCCCCCCAAACCTTACAACTGCCACCGCCAAAGTTCCTCTTGAAAACAAACTTTTTTCCATTTTCAGATCGTGCCAATATCCGTTAAAACCACCAGACCCATCAAGATTAGACTTTTTTTCGCCACTGAAAATAATCTAAAAAAAACGTTCATGGAATTATGCCATTTGGAATAACAAAAGTTAAGTGTAAATTAATGGAATGTTACTTATGGTTTTCCAATTCCGTTTCATGTTTTGCTGGGCAAAGTCTTACTTTTTTTTGTAGACTGTTGTCAAATTTGAAGCTGGCATCATTTTGCACCGAACAATCACTTTACTGCTTTTTAAGGCACGAAAAACCGTTGAAACCGAAATTTCTAAGCCCAATTCGTCACGAACGTCTGGCAAAGAATGCGCCGAATTGGATGCAGCATTTATTAAACACCTCTTATCTCGACGTGTCAGCTTCTGCAGATGCCCGGGTCTTATTTTCGTCTCATAAGATTCTGGATCTTGTAAAAAATTTCGGACGACACGATCGGATTTTTAAGTTCTACTACCAATAGCCCTTAAGCTTAGGCCAGTTAACCGAAAAGCCTGAATTTTAAGTTTTTCCGTATCGCTTAAATGTTTACCCCGCGGCATTGTTTCTTGTCATTTCGAAGCACATAACTGAATGAAGCTTCAGAGAGGTTTGCATTGTGCGGTTATACTTTTGCAATATATAAATATCTGTTTTTAATTTTTAAACACCAGAAGAGAAAATAACGGAACGTTTTTTCTTCTCAATTTACTTGATTAGTGATGCCATTCAATAAAAAAAATAGTAAAGTGTCATTCCCATTTTAATTTTCTACAAAACGCATTTTTACAGGTGCGGTTATACTTATGCAAGGCACTGTATATCAATATTTATTCTACACTGAAAATAAAATCTAGGTGTATATGATAAAAATGTAGGTTGATCTGACAAAAATTTTGTCAATATACGTCCAACAAAAAGTTTTATCAAATTGACAAAAATTATAGAATTTTGTTGAGGTAACAAAAAATATTTTGTTGTATCCACAAAATTATTTTGTTATGCTAACAGATTATTTTGTTGAAATAATAAAAATATGACAAAATTTCGTAGAATTTACAAAATTAATTTGTCATATTAACAATTATTCTTTTGTTGTATTAACAAATTTTTTTGTTAATGTTAAAAATTTGTTTTTTTTTATTATTATCGGATTACCAAAATTTTTTTTGTTAAATTAACAAAATTATTTTGTTAAATTAACAAAACTTTTTTGTTAAATTAACAAAATATTTTGTCAATTCAACAAAATATTTTGTTAATTTTACAAATTTCATTTGTTGAATCCACAAAATTAATTTTGTCAAAATATTTTTTTTTTGATTTAAGTCCACAAAAATTGGCGTTTCGTCCCTACGATCTCACATGCAACCATTTGTGAGGGCGTATGGACAATATGCAATTTTTGTTAAGTTCAGTTAATCCTACATCGATTTTTTGACGAAAACTAAATGTGAACTATATCATAAACAAAAGAAAATGTCATGATCAAAAAAATATTCGCGCAGAATTGTTTGGTTTCCTTACAAAATAGTTTTATCTATTTGATTATATTATTTTATCAATATTACAAAATAACTCAACCCCAGAACAAAATATTTGTCATTTTAACAAAAACGTTTTCATTTTTTGTTAAATTGACAAAAAAAAATTAACAAAGACTTTGTGACATTGACAAACATTTACAAAACAGATTTTTTGTACGTACAACAAACATTTTGTTAGCATCACAAAAAAGTTTGTGGATGTGACAAAAATCGCTGTTTTATTTTGTTATATTAACAAAACTTGGTTTGTTAAACTGACAATATTATTTGTAGGGCATATTTTGTTAAACTGACAAAAAATCATGCTGAATTATAAAAAATTTGTGAAATCAACAAAATCATTCTTTCGTATTGACAAAAATTTAGTCAAAACGATAAAATTGTTTTGTTGAAGGTTAACAAAACGTTTTTATCAATATTCCCTAGGAATTTATTTTTAGTGATAGTTCATATTCAAATTAATGCGTATAATATATTATCTTTAGAAAATATAATTTTTTATGGCATACATAATGAATTCAATGAAGTCTTGTTATTTGTTTTATTTTTTTAATTATTAAGACTTTAAAAAATATGAGCGAACTAGATCTATCCCCCCCCATAGCGAAAAGCTATCTACGCCACTGCTCCAACTCATCTGTACTCTTTTATCGCCTATAGTTTTAATGACTTTAAATAATTATCCATACAGTTTTTTATATTATTTTTATAAAAAAGGTTATAGGAAATAAACTTTAAATGCTTGTAACTCAAATTTTTAAAAATGTCGCTTAAAACCTTCATCCTTTCAGCGCTTCAAATGTTAAAAAAAGGTATTTATCTCGAAAACGGCACCTAGAATTTTGATAAAATATTTTTCCTTTCGATTAATTCAATACAATTGTTTTTTAACTTAACTAAACTTAACTTAATATTACTGACTGTGTCTACCATAGAACCGTTTTTTTTTTTTTTTTTAATTTTTAATTTCGCATTTGGATCTTAATGTAATTTTACATATGCAAAAATGCTTACATATTTAAAATTTCTAAAAATTTTGAAAAACATTGTATTTCAAAACCTTAAAAAAACATATTTCTCGATTTTTGCTTATACAAAAAAATTTTTTTTTTGAAAATCTTGTATCTCAAAAACGGGTTAATACATATTTGTTTTTGAAATTTAATTTTAATTCGTACAGTAATAAAAAAAAATTACAAATTAAATTTAAGTTAATTTTTGTTCTTGAATAAATTTATTTTTGCTTAAGAAATCACATTGCTACTAAAAGAGTTTAAAAAATTAATTTTATGCTTTAGATTACTAACCCTTCCTTTATTGTAATCATTTTCTAAATTAGTATCGTGCTAAGGCTATTTTCTTAAAAAATTGCTTCTGAACAGACTTAAAGTCATGAAAGTTTATGCTAAAAACTAAGAAAACAGTTTTTAGATGTCAAAGAGTCATACGAATTTAGCACGATACTAATAAATAAAAGAGGTAGCTATTCGATCATTTTAACTTTAATAAAAGGGTAGAGAAAGCAGGATGCTATTTTCGATTAAAATTTGCAAAATCGTGGTTTTAGCTTGTGTCATACTTAAGCAGCTTTAACATTGTACTAATTCAACTAAAATTTTACGCCATTCATATTTAAAATTCTCAGTCTATTACATAAGAGCAAGTTCGTGCGACCTAGTGGTGCATGCTATTTTGGTTCTTAGATGATATAACCACACTGGGAAACCAGTTGTAAAATTGTATTTTCCATAGAAATAAATAGTTTGATAAGCTTCAACCTCCTTCAGAGAATGTTTTTTCTTCGTTTAAGGTACTAGTACGGTCTAGAACGCCAAAAAACGCACGATTTTTGGGAATTTTTTTCTCAGAAACCTTATTTGGTAATAACATAATTTTTTTTTAAATAATGAATACATGCGTCAAGAGTACAAACAAATTTTTTTTTTTTTAAATTTGAGAATTTTGGTCGAATTATAGAAGGCCCAACTTTGACTCATCAAAAAATACATTGTCCCATGGCGGACAGTTAATCTCAGGATTGGCTGGACTGAAACAAAAAAACCAAAGTGGGTTATTTAAAGGAAGGTTTCTTACGAGACAATTTACCAAAATTTGCTTAAAAAGTCAAAACGAAAAAAAAATTTCGAGCTTTGAAAAAAAAACTTTTTTTTTGCAATTTTTTTGGCCATTTTTGGGTCGCCATTTTTTTTATTCATAACTTTTTGATCAAATTGTGGTAAATTGTCTTAGAAAACATAAAAACAATCTAGTTGCAACAAGTTTTTTGAAAATCGGTTCAGTAGATCCGGAGATTAACTGTCCGCCATGGGAAAATGTAATTTTTGAAGAGTCGACGTTGACGCCCTCTATAATTCGGCCAAAATTCGACAAACAAATTTTTTTTGTACTCTTGACACATGTATTCATTATTTAAAAAGAAATTATGTAATTATCTTATAAAGTTTCCGAGAAAAAATTCCCAAAAATCATGCGTTTTTTGCGATTTCTAGACCGTACTAGTACCTTAAATAAAATGTTCTTGTCAAACTCCTACCGGGACCAGTGTAACATTTAGAAATCGCTGATGTTATTTTTAGAGAAGGATTTTTTACGACCTTTCTACTAAACTGCTTTTCAAAATTTTAATACCTTTCATTAACTCAAAACATTTCAATGTTCTTTACAAAAAAAGAAAAAAAAACGTTACATTCGAAACTAATGTGGCACAGTGGTATTCATGTTATCCAACCTATTTGACCTAAATTTTTTCAGAACAAATTTGTAAGTCATGTTAACAAAATTTTATGATATCCCCAAGCATAATATTCCACATTAGCATTCACCTTTTTTTTGTCTTTCTTTATCGATTACCTCAGATATTATTGATCTTATCGATTCTCTTATAGAATCTATAGTGGTTGTTCTATGCCAATATATAATCTGAAAATCTAGTATCCATGCCAAAGAGTTGAATGAACCATTATCTGTGCTATGGCACACTTTTATAACGGTTTTTGTTTTGTTTACAAACATTATTTCCAGTGGAGAAGGTCGATGTTCGCATCATCGAATAGATTTTTTATGATTGAATCTTGAATATCTCTAAAGGTCATTGATAGAGATCAGTTTTGAGAGAACTTGATCGGAGTCTACTAGTTTTATAGATAAAATGTATTTAATCACAGCTATTCAAAGATCTGGTTTCTGGGGCAGAATTATACCAAAGAAAAATGAAATGCAAATATCTTTTACTTAAAATTACTTTCGGGAACCCGTTGAGTTGCCACTGCTGCCGGGCAGATGCAAATAATATGATTCAAGCCCCTAGTCTGTGGCCCTTTAAATAAACGACACGTTTCATTCCCTAGGAATTATTATCAGGCGTGTGTAATGTGAACCGTGACGCTTAGCAACATGTGATTACTTTTACTGCCCACAATTTGCCTTTTCACTAAAGGAGTAGGTATTTATACGAGTAATATCATGAGGATCGCCTTAAAGGTGATGCTGATCATTGTCCCCCCACCATCAAATAAGTTAAACGCCTACTTTCGATTTTAAATTCAGCGGGAGACCTTGACTTTTTGAAAGAGTTATGTACACAGTCTTGAGTCGGGTTTTATCATCTGAGTAGAGTAAAAGGCAAAAGTACTTCAAGGATGTTAATCAGAATCTCTTCACAGAAGTGACACTGGCGTATATTGAAACAGCACTAATTTATTGGCTACATGGGATTGAATTTAATTTTGAATCTCAAACCCAGATGGGTTTGGCTGTCAAAATCGATAAATTGCATGCTATTATTGGCAAACCTATTCATCTCTACCAGTTTTATGGTCCGACTTAAGATGTGTGTTTATTACTTATGAACTTTTGAAGAGACATTTTGTCAGGCAGGTCGAGGTTGAAACTTATTTAAAGGGTTCCGCAGAAATGTTATTCGGTGACAATAACTTTGTACTACTGATCATAGTGGGAGACAATTTAGTTTGGTAGATTAAATCGACCTAGTTACGAATCTCAAGTTAAAATATATGCAGCGAATTATTACGAAAAAACACGAATGTTAATTTTTCAGACAGATCATAGCTTAGAAAAATGACAACACTTCAATTCTTTACAGAATCAACAACATAGTGCTTAAATCATATTCAAACTTATTGATCAAACAAATATTTAAAGAATTTTTCACTTCAATTCAAGCTGGTCCCCTATTCCGATGACGATGGGCATAAAATACTCAGATATTTGTTTTGCTAATCAATTATTCTTAAATCACCATAAAATTGTTTTATGGCTGCCGAAGATTTTAACACGTCAGAATCCTCAATACCAAATCACACACAACTACTTTGGTATCGAAGATTGGAATATGGTGGATATCGTGGTCCAAAAAATGGCTATTAAAAGTCAATAAAATCATAAAACCTTTTGTTAATTTTATGGCCTTAACCACTAAACCATAAAATATAACACGATTTTAATTTGTGGATTATTGATTTAAATTGATTAAGTACCCAAGCGCTTAAAGCAGCAGTTTTGTTACCGAATTGATGGGAATTAAGTTTTAACAAGATAGCTTCATTGACCATTTTTAATTTGGATATAAGTTCCAACAAAGGCACAAGACAACATTTATGGATTTCATGATTTTCCTTCCAGGTTCTTCACGGGTGTACTGCCTCTTTCGAGGAAGTCACAAGAGTATTTATTTTTATGAAAAGTTCTTGCCGTTTTAGCCGTTCGGACTTGGCAGAAACGTGCCATTGCCACTTTTTTTATTTATTTAAAAAAAAAAGTTAACAAAATGAAAAAAAAAATAAAATGCACGACTGGGTCGCACGCACTTGCTCCTATGTAATAGACTAGGAATTTTAAAAAACGAATGTTATTAGAGAAAACTGTTCATAAGGAGAAAATTATCATAATTTTTTAAATTCTTTTGGTAGTAATAGACAAAAACAGAATGCTATGCAAATATGAATTTATGCAAGAACCAAAATTAAAAGTCGTTGTAGTGGTTTCTTAATAAAATAAGGTTTTTTTTACACAAAAAAAATAGATTCTTTTTTCAAAAATTCAAAAAATAGTTTTTTTTTTAAGTTTTAAAATGCAATGTTTTTAAACTTTTTAGAAGCATCTCTATAAATTTAATTAAAATCCGTTATATCGATAATAAGTAATTCAAAATTTGAAAAAATGTTTCTATGGTAGGTACAAGCTGTAATATGTTAAGATCGTAAAAATTAAATTCTAGGCGCCGTTTTCGAGAAAAATCCGAATTTGAAAACCATTTTTTAACATTTGTATGGTGGGTATCTTAAGTCTTAGGTAAAATAATTATTTTTTTCTCACATTTTGTAGATCGCAAGTAAAAACTATATCGGTTAAATGTTATCATTGAAATTGGTAAGTTGGTCTTCTTTGAGTATTAAAAATAAAATGTTAGACACAGGGTCATACGGAATTGCTGATTTGTTCTCGAGGCTTATAATTTTAAAACATAAAAATGGGTATAGAAACAGCATCTTTTCTAACTGTTAGGAGGGAGGGCAGTCTTCTACAAAAATTAATTATAACAAATATTAACAAACAACGGCAATTCTGACAGTAATACGTTAAAGATTCTTTAAAACCAGTGATCTATTCTCTTGTTTAAATTGTTTTAGTATATAGTTTTCCGAAATTTAAATTAAAAAAAAAAGACTTTTTTAAACAGATTTTATAGATTTTATTTGAAAATTTTAAGTAATTTTTAATCATTATTTTAAGTCAAACACTGAAAACCCGATCATTAAGTGCTTATTAGTGTTTTTTTTTTGTAAGATAACGATAGCAATTATTTTCTTATTTTTCAATGAGGTCGTTTGAAGAGTATTGATTGATTTTACAAGAAAGCGATTTTTAATCAAAGTTAACTTTTGTTCTTTTAAAAACGAGTCATCTCTCTACACTTTTTACTAAACTTAGTTAGTCGATGTTCACGGCAAATAGAAATCAAGCGTATACAAAAAACTCCTTGAGTGTGCGCCGATTATAAAAAAAAAATAAAAATAAAGAAAACCTCAAAGAAGAAAGAACGATAAATCTCCAATTTTTTCAACCCCAGCAATTTTATGTACTCCCGCCATCACATACGTCTCTCGTCTAGGGGCTTAAAAATCGCAAGGTAATATTGCATCGTTTTAAAGCAGTCTATATCTATAGCTACATATACTCTATAATATTATATAAAAGTGTTCTTTTGCTTGTTTGTCAGTTTGGCTGTATATGATAGTAAACACTCCAAATAGTACATAAATTAAAAAATTTACATACATATCTGTTATGTTATAAGCCCCATCTGAAAGAGAAACATTTGCTAAATAAACTTTACCCATAAAATTAAAAACACACTATAAAATAAAATGCACGACTGGGTCGCACGAACTTGCTCCTATGTAATAGACTAGGAATTTTAAAAACGGATGTTATTAAAGAAAACTGTTCATAAGGATAAAATGAATTTTTTAAATTCTTTTAGTAGTAAGAAATAAAAACAGAATGCTATGCAATTATGAATTTATGCAGGAACAAAAATTATAAGTCGTTGTAGTGGTTCCTTAAAAAAATAAGCTTTTATGTACAAAATTTTTAAAACGTTTTTAAAAAAAATGTTGGTACGCCAACCTTAGGTTTTTATTATTGTACGATTAAAAGTCTAATTTCCAAAAAAAATACTAAGCCGTTCTTGAGATATCGAATTTTTCAAAAAAAAAATTACTTTTTTTCTAAAAATTGAAAAAATATTTTTTCTTAAGTTTTTAAATGCAATGTTTTTTAAAATTTTTAGGAGCTTCTTTATAAAAAATTTCGTTAAAATCCGTTATGCCGATAATGAGTAATTCAAAATTCGAAAAAATCGTTCTATGGTAGGTACAGTCAGTAATATCTAGATTTCAAATTTTTTTTTATTAAATTATAGATCGTTAAGATTGATCAAAAGAAAAAAAATTTAGCAAAATTTTTGGAACCGTTTTCGAGAAAAATACGATTTTTGAAAACCATTTTTTAACATTTGTATGGAAGGCACCGTTAGTTTTAGATAAAACAAATTTTTTTTTCTCAAATCTTGTAAATTATGTTAAGAAACCTTTATTTGTCAAGTTTGAAAAAAATCGAGCATGGGGTTTTCGAAATATTGAGTTTCCAAAAAAAAATTTTGAATTTTTTTTTAAAAATCCAAAAAATAAGAAATTGAAAATTTGAATATGTAATAATATTCAAACTTTAGAGGAGCTTTGGCATTAAAAAAATGATTTAAAATTGCTCTACCTTTTTTTTTCAACCATTAGCTAGTTTTAACCAAATGAAAGTTTTCAATTTTTTTTTTAAATTCTGTGAGACAGTTTTTGAGAAAAAAAAAATATTTATAAAATTTCGAAATAAAATCGTATGACAGGTACCGTTATTTTTGGTCTTCAAAAAAAAAACAGAAAAAAACGTCCGGGGGAAAAAATTAAAACCCATATCTACCAAGTTTGAAAAAAATCGGCCGAGTCGAACCGACAGACAGACAGACAGACAGACAGACAGACAGACAAAATTGCGAGACTCACTTTTTTCGTCTTCGCTATCATCGTAATGTCAACTTCAATCAAAATCTCGAGTTCGATTTTTTTTACGAATGCATAACTTGCCTTATAGTACCTATAAGTCGCAAGTAAAAATTGTATGAAAACAATTTGAGGAATTAAATTTTTGTGTGTTTTGACATTTCTCTAATATTCTTATTAGTTGCGGTCATCTTAACGATAACAGCGCCAATGTTCATATTTGCCATCCACTTAAGGTACACTTGCACGCGTCGCGTCTTTATAAGACCATGTTTAGATTGTGACTTCATTACGCCATCCATGATGTGTTTTTGTCGATGAGATCCGTGAGGAGCTCTGTACACTATTGAAACAGAGTCTAACGGGCATATTATTCATTTCTTTCGTTCATATTAAAAATTTAATCCGGATGTAAATTATACAAATTCAATGTAAATACATCCGTTTTAATCTGGATGTATCAAGTGATAATATGGCGGTAAGTTTCTGTTTTCATATTCATTTTACTGAAAAGCACATATGTACACAAAGTGCGACAGTTAGGATTTATGTATATTCGTAAAGAGATTCCACCCACCCAAAATCTATCGATGTGCCAGTTTCCATGAATATTTTCCAGTTCATCAACAAAATTAATGTATTTTGATAATGAAATCACCCTTCCAGGGGGGGCTGAATGTTATGAACTACAATCAACATTTTTGAATTCTCAAATTAAGAATTGTATTTTTTGTCAAACAAATGTTAATTTACCCTACTTTAATTTTTAAACTAGAATTTGTTAATATTTGCTATAATCTTACATTAATCTTACATTACTTTTGTTATCTTCTTTCGTAATCTGCTGCTGCTTGCAATGAAGATATCATCTTCCCTTTTTAAGTCAACCTCCGAGAGAAGCAGTCGCAGCAGCAGCAGAATTTAAATAAGTATAATTTATACAAGAAAAATTACATTACATTTATTAACAAATAAATTAATTTAAAAAACATATAAAACTACACTACGACTTTGACAATTAAATTAAAGACAAAACTAAACAATTTTACAGTCCACAATTACGATAAAAAAATTAACATTTGTTTGACAAAAAATACAATTCTTAATTTGAGAATTCAAAAATGTTGATTGTAGTTCATGACATTCAGCCCCCCCTGGAAGACTCTGGTCTTTCAGTAAACGGCAACGGGGCAAGTTTCACCACGGGTCGAATATAGCTACCGCTATTGGTCTTGACGGTGACGACTCGGCATTTACTGTCTGGTCCAAGATGGATTTCAGTTACACGTCCAAGAATCCATTTAGATGGTGGAAGATTGGGCTCCTTTAGTAGCACGACGTCATTAATTTTTAAGTTACGTTGCGCTTTTTGCCACTTTGGTCGACTCTGCAACGACGTCAAATACTCCTGATGCCAGCGTTTCCAAAAACCTTGCATTAGTGCCTGTAAAAGAGACCAGTTATTTTGCATTGAAATATTAGACAAAGAGACATCAGGTAAGGGAACTGCAGAATAAGATTCTCCAATCATAAAATGTGATGGAGTTAAAGCAGTAGGTTCAAAGTCAGATGTTTGCCACATAGGCCGTGAGTTAAGAAGGCTTTCGATTTTGGCTAAGAGGGTGTACATCTCTTCGTAGGTCAGACTTTGATCACCGATAACGCGTTTGAGATGGGCTTTAACCGATTTTACTCCAGCCTCCCATAATCCTCCAAAATGAGGTGCGGAGGGTGGAATAAATTTCCAAGCGATTTGGTCCTTTGAAAGATGATCACTGATGATGGTGTTTCTCTGCTGACTCAGAAGTAAATCGTAAAGTTCACCAAGTTTTCTCTTAGCTCCATGGAAGTTTGTTGCGTTGTCGCTCCATATTTCTGTTGGCTTACCGCGGCGCGCCACGAAGCGATCTAAAGCTAAGAGAAATGCGGTTGTCGATAAGTCCCCAACTAACTCGATATGAACTCCTTTGGTGACGAAACATACGAAAAGCGCGATGTATGCTTTAACGAACTTTGGATTACGTCCACGAGCTAGGCGAAGCGTTATGGGACCAGCGTAATCGCAACCGACCTTACTGAACGGGCGGGCGAACCGAACACGCTCTGCTGGGAGATCACCCATCAGCTGCTGAGATGAAGTTTGTCGCTGTCGAAAGCAATCATTACATCCGAACACAATTTTTCTTAAAAGATTTCGGCAACCGAGTATGTAATAGTTTTGCTTAAGTAAAGCTATCATATGAGTCACACCAGCGTGTAGATACTTAATGTGAATATAACGAGCTAACATTTCAGCGATGGGATGTGATTTACACAAAATTATTGGATGCTTTTCATTATATAATAAATCCGATTGGTTTATACGACCACCTACCCGAAGCACATTTGATTGATCACAAAACGGAGCTAGAGGTAAAAGTTTGTTCTTCGAAGGCAATTCCTTACCTTTGGTAAGCAAGTTAATCTCAGAGTTAAATAAGGAAAATTGGGCACTCTTTATAACTAGAGTTTTAGCTTCATCAATTTCTTGAGGACACAGATAGCGGTACGTTTTTCGACTGTTTTTAAAGCGAGCATTTCGATAAAACCGATAAATGTATGCCACTATACGAACAAGCTTGAGCCAACTCGATGTTTTATATATTAAATTATCAAGAATGTTTTCAGTGTTTATATTCGAAACAAATACCTGAACTTTTGTACTTTTTCGTTCTTCCAAATTCTCGATAGAGATTTCATCCATACTATACCGCGATACCGGCCACTCAGTAGATTCCTTTTTTAGCCACGGTGGTCCATTCCACCAGATATCTGTTGATGCTAAAAGTGATGGTGGAATACCTCGCGATGCAACATCAGCTGGATTTTGCGGAGAACGAACATGATTCCAGCATTTGAAGGGGATTGAAGATTGAATCTCCGAAGTTCGATTAGCAACAAATACTGACCATTTTTTAGGAGGAGCAGATAGCCAATGCAGCACTATTGAAGAAGCTGTCCATGCAAAAACGGGAAGTTCTTTTTCCTGTAAAGAGTTTTTAATTTTATTTATTAATCGAGTTAGTAGAAGCGCTCCACAAAGCTCTAGTTTTGGCAATGATAAAACTTTTATAGGGGCAACCCTAGTCTTGGCTGCTACAATCGATATCGCGACGTTTCCATTTTGGTTTGTATTTCGGCAGTATACAACGGCGCCATACGCGTCCAACGATGCATCACAAAAAGCATGAAGCTCGCAGTTCTTCCTGTTCGACCAAATGACTCTTGGAATGGATATTGCTTCAACTAAGTGAAGTTCATCACGGATGATATTCCAGCGATGAGCAAGTTCCTCAGGCACGTCTGCATCCCAGCTTAGTTTTTCTCCCCACAAATCCTGGAAGAATATTTTGATCGCCACAACAACAGGAGCAAGAAATCCTAAAGGGTCGAACACACGTGAAGCATCGGAAAGAATACGACGCTTGGTGCATGTTGTTTGTTGTGGAAGAACTACTTTATAAGAAAAGCAATCTTTAGACGGACACCATTGAAGACCAAGAACCTTAACCACTGTAGACTCCTCAAACTGTACTGGCGATAGCTCACGTTGCTCCTCTGGCAAGGAAAGTAAGAGAGGCCAGCAATTCGTAGTCCACTTCCTAAGGTTGAATCCGCCTAACTTAAGAAGGTCTACAAGTTCATTCCTAAGAGAAATAACATCATCCACGGAATCTGCTCCAGAAAAAACGTCATCAACATAGAAGTCGTTGAGTATCACTTTTGACGCTCGAGAGTGGGTTGTTGCATAATCAAGTGCTAGTTGCTTTAAGGTCCTTACCGATAAGAAAGGAGCTGCCGAAGTACCATAGGTAACTGTTACTAACCTGAAATGCTTCAATGGCTCTTCTGGAGACGAACGCCAAATAATTCTTTGGAAGTTTGTGTGGTTCTGTGCTACCAAAATCTGACGGAACATCTTTTCTATATCCCCGGATATGACAAAAGCATGGCGACGACTTCGAAGACAAATAGCGAAAATGTCGCGTTGTATAGTGGGGCCAACAAGAAGAAGCTCGTTGAGAGAAGATGATTCAGAATTATGAGGTTTAGCTGAACCATCAAAGACTACCCTCAACTTAGTGGTAGTACTGTCACTTTTAACAACTGCGTGATGAGGCAAATAATAAAAGTTGCAACCTTTTTGTTCAATTTCATGTTGTGGTATTTCCTCCATATGGCCTAATGCGTTGTATTCGTTAAGAAAGCGAGTATATTGGGTTTTTAAATCGGGATTAATCAAAAATCTACGTTCCATAGCGCGTAACCGACTAAGAGCGATTCCAAAAGAATTACAAAGCTTTCCGGTTAAGTTTGTTTTAAATGGCAGCTGCACGACGTAACGTCCATCAGCTGCACGACAATGAGTAGAAGCGAAATGTTCTTCAGCTTGTTGCTCTTCGACTGACAAAGAAGGTTCACAATGAATCTCTTCTAGGCGCCAGAAGAGTTCTAGGTCAAATTCCTGCCTAAAATCAAGCTGAGTGCAAAATGCTTTAATTTCATGATTCACGAAAGAATGCTGTTGATGAATACTTCCTGCTACTACCCATCCAAAAATAGTGGAAACACAATTAGGCACATCTATGTTTTGTGGTTTCGCAGATCCGTTGATTATGCTAAACACCCTGTCTGCCCCTATAAGAATATCAATAGGACCTGGCATATTGAAACTAGGGTCAGCTAATTCAAGCGACAGGTAAGCGTGATTATTGAAGTGAGATATGGAGACAGGTGGAAGCAATGACGTCAATTTGGAGATGACGTAGCAGTCAATGTCAATGTTATTTGTATCAAATCGAGAAGATAAATTTAGGTTAACCATACCATTGGTAACACCCGCGGATGTAGATGCAACACCCATTATGGGAATCCGTGACCTTTTGCGCAATAGTCCTAAACGTTGGACGATCTGCTCTGTAATGAAAGAGACTTGCGATCCTGTATCCAACAAAACGCGAACATTGTGTAGAGTTCCTTCCTTATCTTGAACCCTCACAACCGCTGTAGGAAGAATAGTTGCAAAATGATGAGACGACTCCAGTGAGTGACAGTTAACAATTGCAGAATGAGAATTAAGCGACGACAGAGGGGTTCTGGGTTTGAACTGATCCCCACCAGTGGACGTTGTTGGTGCTACGATTTCAGTAGGATGAACCAACGTATTGTGCCGCTTGCTGCACATTTTGCAGCGTAAATAAGACCGACACCTGTTTGATGCATGGCCTGGACGAAAACAGTTGAAACAAATTTTATTATCCCTAGCGAAATTCCGACGATCTTCACAGCTTAGCGAAGAAAAAGATTTGCATGTGGAAAGCTGATGATCGCTCTTACACATTAGACATCCTGCCTTGGTTTCAACCATGTGTGAACGGAAGCTTTTTTGAACGTTATTATTTCTTTTTGTAAAAGAAGACTCAGGTGGTAAAGGACAACAAGCTTCAAGGCAATTGCACCTGGTCTGTAAAAAATCAAGAAACTCCTGAATTGTGCAGTCAGTTCTAGATCCTGCCTCATTAGCCCAAGCCTGTTTAGTTTCAAAATCTAATTTCTGTAGCAGAATATAAATTATCCAAGGATCTCGAGTTGTAGCTTCTAATGAATTAAGACCCCTTATAACCTCATCAGCTTGATCAAATATTCTTCGAAGAAAAGTAGAATTCGCAGATTTTGTTGATGGTAACGAAAGAAACGTTTCAATGAAAGATTGGACGATTAAATTAGTTCTGTCGTAACGCTCTTCCAACTTGTCCCAAGCTTCGACATAATTTTTATCGGTACACGGAGTGTTTTTAAATAAATCCGATGGTTGCTTCCCTAGAAAGGATTTCAAATACTGGAATTTTTGAGTTCCAGTAAGCGAAGGATTCGAATCTATTGTTCCGAGAAATATATCTTTAAAGCCCGGCCATTCCTTATAATCACCATTAAAAGTTGGAACCACAAGTTGTGGTAGATGAACAGATTTTGGCGATTTCGCTGCCTCGATTTTTCGCAAAAAATCTAATTGTTGCGTTGTAAGCGCTTCACTTAATGAAGCAGCGTTAGGTACTGGAGGAGAATCGGGAAGAGGAGTTTTTGTACGAATTGCCCCGATTATTGCCGCATGGGCCTTCAAATATTTACTTTCGTACTCCGCAAATTCTGGTTCTGGATCTACAAACCCAGGATCTTCAACAAATTCATACAGCTTGTCTGAAAACGAATTAAAATCAGACCAAGCTTCAGTAAGCCTTGCCAAATGAATTTCTAGTGTAGAAATTGAGGTAGAATCATTGATAGTATCCGAAAAGACTAATTGCATCGACAGAGAAGCCTTTGCCCGACCGCGTTTTCCCTTGACGAATTGCATAATAATTCAATACGAGTATCGAAAATGTCCAAAAGAAGCGAATAAATGTTTTTAACACGCACAAAATATGTATCAAAGTTCAGATTACGATACAAAAAGGAGTTAAAAAACTGCGACACGTGATCGAATATATATATATAATATAATGTATGTACAATTGTACATATATGTAAAAACTGGCCGTGCGTCAAACTGTTAAATTCACAGCATCAACTCGCTAAGATATTATTGCGAGGTGCAGAATTCATTAAAAAAAACATGAGCATAATAACCGAACACACGATTATAAAGTGTCTCAACAATTGACTAATCGTCTTTGATTACTTTAATTAGAGATTTAATTTACCGATATCACTTTTAATCCGAATCGATGGACCAATGTTTTTTATCGTAATTGTGGACTGTAAAATTGTTTAGTTTTGTCTTTAATTTAATTGTCAAAGTCGTAGTGTAGTTTTATATGTTTTTTAAATTAATTTATTTGTTAATAAATGTAATGTAATTTTTCTTGTATAAATTATACTTATTTAAATTCTGCTGCTGCTGCGACTGCTTCTCTCGGAGGTTGACTTAAAAAGGGAAGATGATATCTTCATTGCAAGCAGCAGCAGATTACGAAAGAAGATAACAAAAGTAATGTAAGATTAATGTAAGATTATAGCAAATATTAACAAATTCTAGTTTAAAAATTAAAGTAGGGTAAATTAACATTTGTTTGACAAAAAATACAATTCTTAATTTGAGAATTCAAAAATGTTGATTGTAGTTCATGACAGTGCGGCATGTACATCTCTGTTTCGATACTCAAAACACATTTCCATAGTGTCGCACTTTGATTATGATAGATATTTAGCAATTGACAATTTATGTCAATTCTAAGTTGAAGAAACTATTTCTGATATAACTTGGGTTCAATTTATTTGCAATTTTACCTTTTTTACATTTTCAGACTTAATTCTGGGATAACCCAGAGTGAGTAGATATTGAAAATAAATTGAGTTCAAGTAATCTCAAAAGCAGCTTTTTAGGTTAGAATTTTCAGTTGTCAAAAATTTGAATGTAATTAAGCCCGAAAATTACATTAGCTATTAACATGTAAGGCCCCAGTTATAGCTTTCATTCAAATGCATCATTAGAACAAATCAGTGGAATGCTGACTTTATTCTTTTGACAAGCCAGTTGTAGCAATCATTAAAAAATTGGATTTAGTAAAGGATCCCGTCAGTGGCTTATTACAATCAATTCTATGCACTTGAGGTTAGAGTTGATCATTGAAAGAAAAACTGACATTTGAAAATAGAAAGAGAATCGAACACATTCAGTGGAACGATTGTGGTCCATATTAAAGAAACGAAAATCAGCTGTTCATTGAAATTGATTTCTTTCAGTGAAATAATAAAAAGAAAGAATTTTGTATTTTACAGAAAAAAAAAAAAAAACATTTTACTACTCATTACTTTCATTTTGGTATCAATTTAAGCCATTGCAGTTTGTTTATTCGTCTTAAAAACGGGAATACAAATTTTCAATAAAAATAAAAATAAAAAAAATAATAATACTCGTAATAATAAATAATAAAAAAAACATTTAAATTCTTTTTTTTTTTTAATAATATTTCAAAAACCATGTTCGATTTTTTTTTTTTTTTGAAACTTGATAATTATTAATTTTTACTTGCGTAAAAAAAATCGAACTCGAGATTTTGATCAAAGTTGACATTACGATGATAGCGAAGACCAAAAAAGTAGGTCTCGCAATTCTGTCTGTCTGTCGGTTCGACTACAGCCTAAACGACTGGGCCGATTTTCTTCAAACTTGGTAGGTATGGGTTTTAATTTTTCCCCCCGGACGTTTTTTTCTGTTTTTTTTTTAAGACCAAAAATAACGGTACCTGCCATACGATTTTTTGTTCGAAAATTTATAAATATTTTTTTTTCTCAAAAACTGTCCCGCAGAATTTAAAAAAAAAATCAAAAATTTCATTTGGTTAAAACTAGCTAACGGTTGAAAAAAATTTTACAAAAAATTGTTATTTTTGGTAGCCCCCCTGAGTAATAAGATCTCACAAGAATAAAAAAACTTTCTTTTGTTAAAATGTTAATTAAAAAACACTTTGATTTTTTTTTAATGATTATTTATTTAATTTTTTGAATTTATGAAAAAACAACTTATTCGGTTGAGGTTCGACAATAGACTGACGCCTTTGACTTACCACCAAAGCTTTGCACATACAAAAACAACGGTACAGCATCAACCAATCAATCAATAAACATTCAAGAGTAAAAAAGATTAAAAAGATAACAGCAAACAGTATGTTATAATGTTATGTATGTTACTCCTCCCGTCAAAGAATGTACAATATTTGTGGTATTGTTGATGCTGTCCTATTATGTTTTTCATGTTTACAAATTAATTTTTTTTTTGTATAGCTTTGTTTTTGTAAATTAAAGTAGATAAGGTACATATCTAGGTGTGTTATTATTATAAAAAAAAATCAGTTAAATTAACATATTCATTTACATATTTTTTTTTTTTATAAACTAGAATTAAATTACATTTTTCTTGTACATTATTTGTGTTTATAATAATTATTATTTAATAATTAATTTAATTAATAATCTATTATATGTTTTATGATTCTTATCTGTTGATATTTCTGTTTGATTTATTTATTTTTGTTTGAATAGTCTCTTCCGGTTAATTTTTGATCAAATTTCACATTTTTAATCGAGTTTTGATATTTGTATTTTCTTTTAATTATTTGTCTGTCTCGTTTATGTCCGTGTTCGTCCTTAAAATACGTTTTATCCTTTTCTTTAACGTCTTTGATTACATATCGAGGTAGATGTTTAATATTATGGAAACCTAAGTTTTTAACAAGCTCTCGGTTACCATAGTCTTGAGGATTGTTTCTTTTCAAGTTTAATTTGTCGATTTGTTTTGTCTTTGAGTCTAGAATTCTTTTTCTTAAGTCTTCCCAATCTTTTTCGCTCAGATTAGAATGCAAAAGGTCATTGGGTTTATACTTGGTGGTAGAATGGACAGTATTATTATAAATTTCAGTTGCTTTCAAAGCTAACATTTTGTGGTCTATATCTTTATTTTCATGATTTAATTTAAAAAGTCAAATATGTTCATTAAGTGTCGAATGGAATCTCTCTATTGTGGAATTACCGGTATGAGTGTTAGGGGATGTGAAATGATAAAGTATGTTTTCTTTATTAAAGAAATTTTTCATGTAAGCGGTATTAAACTCGTTGTCAGCTATAATTTTTTTTGGTTTTCCTAAAATCGAAAATCTTTGTTGTAAAAGGTTAACTATAGTTATGGAATTTCTGTCGGTTACCGGGTGAATAGAAACATGTTTTGTTAATTTGTCAATGCATGTCAGGAACATGCTATTTTTGTTTAAATACCATATATCTATATGAACAATATCATTGGGTTTATCAGGAGTCTCAGTAATCATTAGTTTCGGCGTGATGGGATTCCTGTCATACTTGCACATATTGCATAATATACAATTGTTTATGAATTTATGAACTTCCAGTCTAAGGTTCGGGTAATAGTATGTATTTTTTAAATCTAAGAATGTTTCTTCAATACCTCTATGATTTTTATCCAGGTGAGCTTTTTCGATCAAATCCATTAACTTTTCGGGGCAAATGATGTCCTTCAAAAATCTTGAGCATCTAAGTAATTTCATATTTGATGAATTTGAGAAATATTTGACTATTGTGCTTTGAAACTTTATAAAAATATCATCATTTTCACAAAAAATGCCTACTGTTCCTTTAACTGGAAATAGTTCTCTTAGAATCTTAAGGACATACTGTTCATCATATTGGTTTAAAGAAATAATCGATCTTCTTTTTTTTTGTATAAAAATTTTGTAGTGTATGAGCATGAATCACACGACTGAATGACTAATTGATTTTTATAGATGTTTAAAGGGGTTTCTGTTATATATATGTGGTCATTATGATTTTCTCTACCACTGTGTATTGTTGCTAAATCAGATCGGATTTCGTCATTTTCTATATGGTTAAGCTCTAAACGACTGAGGAAATCCGCAACGTAATTTTCCCTACCTTTGATGTACTCAATATCAAAATCGAATTCACTAAGCTTAATTTTCCAACGCTGTAATTTGGAATTAGGTTCCTTTAGTGAAGTTAACCATACCAATGGTCTATGATCTGTTTGTACTTTGAACTTACGGCCGTACAAATATGGCCGAAAATGTTTTGTTGTCCAAACTATTGACAAAAGTTCTTTTTCTATGGTACTATAATGTGTTTCATGACGATTAAGGGTTCTTGAGGCAAACGCGATTGGGTGGTTGTTTTGCGAAAGAACCGCACCTAGTGCTGCGTTGCTGGCATCGGTTGTCAGTGTAAAAAGTTTTTCAAAGTTCGGATAAGCCAAAATAGGGCAGGTACATACGAGATCTTTAAGTTTATTAAAGGACTCGATGTAATCCTTATCATTAATGTTAATTTTGAAACCTTTTTTTAGAAATTTTGTCATAGGAAGGGCTACTTTTGAGTAGTCCTTAATGAATTTTCTGTAAAATCCAGTAACTCCCAAGAAAGATTTTATTAGTTTAGAAGAATGGGGTATTTTTAAATCAACTATTGTCTGTATTTTATTTGGGTTGGGCTTTATACCTTCATCAGAAATGATGTGACCTAAATATTGAGTTTCGCGTTTAAAAAAACTGCATTTATCAATTTGGACCTTGAAATTAAACTGAATGATTTTTTTAAAAATTTTGTTAAGTGAGTCTATGTGTTCTTGAAGGGAAGTGGAGAATATGAGTATATCATCTAAATAAACCACGCAAATTTTGTTTATATACTCGGCAAGCACCTCATTCATCATCCTTTGAAAAGATGATGGGGCGTTTTTTAGCCCAAACGGCATCCGCGTGAATTCAAAATGTCCGTCTGCAGTTGAAAAAGCGGTCTTGTGCCTATCTTCTTTAGAGACTGAAATTTGGTGGAACCCTTTTGCAAGGTCTAGAGTTGAAAAGTACTGTGAGTTTCCTAATTTTGAAAAGATGTCTTCTATGTTGGGGATGGGAAATTTGTCATCAATTGTTACATCGTTTAACTTCCGGTAATCAATGACAATTCGCCATTTTTGTTCGCCCGAATTGTCGATCTTTTTGGGCACAACCCAAATAGGAGCATTGTAAGGACTCGTTGATTTGACAATAATCCCTGAATTTAACATTTCAGCAATCTGTCGATCTACCTCAGACTTATGAGCTTCTGCATACCTATAGTTTTTGGAATAAATCGGTATATCATGCTTTGTAGGGATCTTGTGGCTATACTCTGTAATAGCCGATAGGTTGTCACCTTCTACATAAAACGCTTTTCGATATTTTCGGATGGTTACAGACAAATGTTTAAGTTCCTCTTCATTCAGATTTTCGTTTTTTAATTTACTCATTAATGTGTCTACATCAGGGTAATTGAAATTTATATCTATAGTATCTCTATCCAGTATATTAATTTCTTCATCTGTTATTTTGATTTGAAAATGTTCGTCGAAAATAAGAGGTAAGGTAGCATCTTTGGTAACTAATTGGCATTTATCTAAATCGATTTTAGCCTGTAACGGTTTTAAGACGTTAATGCCAATAATGCCATCGAAACTTGTGTTTAACTCTGTTTCGAGCATTTCAAGTTTTACAGACGACCTATTAAATTCCTTAAATAATGGAATAGTGATTTTTGAATTGACTGACAAACGCGAATTGATGGATTTGAGCATCAATGGTTTTTCGAGATCCGACCTAAAAGATCTGTGAAATAAACCCTTTTGAATCAAGGAAGTACTTGCTCCAGAATCGATTAGTAATTTTAATGGAATAGAATTTGTTCTCACAATTATGCAGGGAAGAGTTCGGAGGTGGTTAATAAAATTTTGAAACCTTGAATCGTCAGGATTGTCTGTAGTTTGAACGCACTCACCAACAGGACGGTCTTGTGCTTGTAAATGTTCTATTTCCATTGATTGTCGGGATCTCTGAGATGAGCCTGATGTTGCAGCACCTTGGATATTATTATAAGAATTATTTCTACTATTTGTCGAATTATTAGAACTACCATTCTGATAGCTGTTGGAATTTTGAAGAACATCATTTGAATTTTGTTGCGAACCATTTTGCCGAAATTGTCGAGGACCTGAATTCTGAAAGCTCCTGGAATTTCCACTTGAGCTAGCGATATTAGTATTTGACTGATTGTTATAAGACGTATTTGGTGTGGTACTCGTATTATAAGTTGGTGTTTGTCTGTACGAATTGTTTTGTGGATTAAAAGAACGATAAAAATTGTCAGTATCTATTAAAATTTCTTTAGCTTCCCTAAAGTTCTTTGGGTTTCTAGCTTGTAAGATAAGCTTAGGTTGGCTGGGTAATTTATTAACAAAAATTTTGAGCGCCATTTCTTCATTTTGTGAGCTATTAAACCAACCAGGAATATCAACAGGATTTGAAAGACTAGATTTAATATTTAATTTCGTTAAAAGATGTTGAGTCTTATCAAATAAGTCCTCAACTGATAAGCTAAATTTTAACATTTTTATTTTATTTATAAGATTTTCTATGCTTTCATGTATAGTACAGTTTGATTTAAGTATAGCTTTGATTTGAGGCCAATGAATCGGATTATTATTATTAATTAAAACAATATTTGCCCTATCCTTGATTTTCTGTCTAATTGTTAATTCTAGAAAGCCTTTTGAATATTGATCGAGATGTTGGGAACAATTATATATATAATCGACATGTTGGATAAACAAGTCTAATTCTTCGGGTAGTCCCGTAAAGTCGTTAACATGTCTAACAAAATCAATTAAATTTGCGGTTGCCATACCTGTTTTTTCTTTATTTTATATTTTATTTGTAGATATTTTTTTTCTTATGTTGATTGATGAATTTAAAGATGGACGATGATTTAAAGATGGATGACTGTTTAAAGTTGAATGAGAATGATTGTTGAAAGATGGACGATAATTTAAAGATGGATGACTTTTTAAAGATGAATGAGAATGGCTGTTGAAAGATGGACGGTGATAAATTTAAAGATGGACGATAGTATTAAAGATGGGCGATGGTTTAAAGATGAATGACAATTTAAAGATGGATGGTGTTAAAAATGCGTGACGTTTTTTTGTTTTTTTTTTTTTTTTTTTTTTTCAACAATTGTTTTTTGTGCACATTTATTCAATAATTTTCTTGCTATTATTTTTTATTTATATTTTACCACTTTTTTTTTTCTTGGTTTCGTATTTTTTTCTATTTATGCATGTTAGTTCTTTGTCTTTTTTTTATCACATGAATTGAATCACAATGTTTGAGTTAATTAATATTATTTGTTTTAATTTTAAATCCGAGCGTAATATTTCTTTTTCCGACTGCGCCAGTAATAAGATCTCACAAGAATAAAAAAACTTTCTTTTGTTAAAATGTTAATTAAAAAACACTTTGATTTTTTTTTAATGATTATTTATTTAATTTTTTGAATTTATGAAAAAACAACTTATTCGGTTGAGGTTCGACAATAGACTGACGCCTTTGACTTACCACCAAAGCTTTGCACATACAAAAACAACGGTACAGCATCAACCAATCAATCAATAAACATTCAAGAGTAAAAAAGATTAAAAAGATAACAGCAAACAGTATGTTATGATGTTATGTATGTTACTCCTGGGTCCATTTTTTTTGTTTTTGATTTTCTCGAAAAAAACCGTACAGCTGATTTAAATCATTTTTTTTATGCCAAAGCTCCTCTAAAGTTTGAATATTATTACATATTCAAATTTTCAATTTTTTTAGTTTTTGGATTTAAAAAAAAAAATTCAAAATTTTTTTTTGGAAACTCAATATTTCGAAAACCCCATGCTCGATTTTTTTCAAACTTGACAAATAAAAGTTTCTTAACATAATCTACAAGATTTGAGAAAAAAAATTTTGTTTTGTCTAAAAATAACGGTACCCTCCATACAAATGTTAAAAAATGGTTTTCAAAAATCGTATTTTTCTCGAAAACGGCTCCGAGAATTTTGCTTATCTTTTTTTTCTTTCGATTAATTTTTAAGATCTACAATTTAATAAAAAAAAATTTGAAAACAAGATATTACTGACTGTACCTACCATAGAACGATTTTTTTAAATTTTGAATTTATCATTATCAGCATAACGGATTTTAATGAAATTTTTTAGAGAGAAGCATCTAAAAAGTTTAAAAAACTTCGCATTTCAAAACTTTAAAAAAAAATATTTTTTTTTGAATTTTGAAAAAAAAAAATTTTTTTTTTTTTTTGGAAAATTCAATATCTCAAAAACAGCTCAATATTTTTTTGTAAATTAAATTTTTATTCGAACAATAATAAAACCTTTAAATTGGCGTACCAAAATTTTTTCTTAAAAATGTTTTAAAATGTTTTTACATAAAAGCTTATTTTTTTAAGAAACCACTACAAAGACTTATAATTTTTGTTCTTGCACAAACATATATTTGCTTGAATCACATGGCATCCTACTTTTACCTACAATTACTAAAGAAGTTGTTTTAGTCATTTAAAAAATTAATTTTATGCTTGTGAACAGTTTTTCTCTAATAACATTCATTTTTGAAATTCTTAGACTATTATACATAGGAGCAAGTTCGTGCGACCCAGTCGTGCATTTTATTTTTTCAAACTTGACAAATAAAAGTTTTTTATATATTCTACAAGATGTGAGAAAAACAAATTATTTTACCTAAAAATAACGGTACCCACTAAACAGATGTTAAAATATCGTTTTGGAAAATCGTATTTTTCTCGAAACCATCGTCTAGGTTAGGTTAGGTTAACGTGGCTGCTGACCGGAAAAGGCCAACACACTTAGACCAATATTTGGTTGTGATACCACAGGATTTCAAAAATCTTTATGGCAGCTTGACTGTCTGAGAAAATACGTATATCAGTAGTCGATATAACGTTTTCTTTGAGACAAGAGAGGCCTTCTTTTATTGCTAGAAGCTCTGCCTGGAACACGCTACAGTGATTGGGAAGACGAAAAGATAGACAAAGATTTAATCTTTCCGAGTATACGCCTCCACCGATCTACATAGATCTATCTATCTATCTGTGTAGGAATGAATCGCTTCGTCTACCAACAGTGACTCATTTCCCAAGGTAGACCTGGAAGGGATGGATACTTGAAAGTTTTTATTAAATTTTGGATGAGGGGTGGTGTAATCGACGTTACTAGGTAGGGAAAAAAAATTCTTATTTGGAAAATTGATATCAATATTTTTTTTTTTTTGGGAATTTAAGATTCGTAAAATAAAAAAAAAATTATGTTGGCATGATTTTTTTAAATTTTTTGTAAATAAAAGCTTATTATTTTTAAGAAACCACTACAACGACCTAAAAATTTTGTTCTAGCATAAATTCATAGTTACTTAAGAATTCATATGTACTCTTTTTAGTTCCAACTGTAAAAGGACTTGTTTAACCCCTTAAAAAGTGAATATTATGCTTATGTTCACTTTTTCTCAAATAACATTAATTCTTAAAATTCCGGTCGTACATTTAATTTGATCCGTCTGGAGCGCGCTTGAAATTCAAATTGCTTAATTGGATTAACTTCAACTTCATTCACCTATTAAACCATAGACCCTTGTTGATAAAACAAAATTCTTTACAAAAACCTAGCTGATACTCAGAAGGAGATGCATTTAAGTTGAGTTTTTTTTTTTGTTGTAAAAGCATTGAAGACCATTCATTATTTATGGAAACCGCCTGCTTGTGTTATATACTCGTAGAACAGACAAATCATGGTTTCCCAGTCTCCGAGGGGTTTTGCAAATTGTCTTTATATATTCTGATTTGTAATTTTAAGCGATTTCCATAAATAATGAAACTAACCTAAAAACTCAATATTCTTCTAAATTATCACCCAAATGATGATGAACGTCAAACGAATTGTTTTCGTTTTTTGTCACATCAAGATGAATTATTTCCAAATTTGGAAAATTTGATTGTTTGTATTCAGGAGGAGTGGTAAACTACAGAAGAAGACTCTCCTTTCAAAAACTATCTGGAATCTATCTTCCTCAAAATATTTCATGTCATTCTGTAAGAACATTGAAATTTTTCACGTAGGTCTGTATTTATGGCTTATTATTTGGACATGTGTCGCACAACAATCATCGACAATGACTTTCACATCATGATAAATTGTGTAGGTATAAACAAACAAATTTTGGTCGAAGGTGATGTTATGGTTTTATGTTATGGTAGTTTTGTTTGAAGTCATGAGAAAAATTTAAAACAGCTTATGAACTAGCTTTGGAAGTTCATTGGCTCCTAATGAATCCATCAAATTTGAATTTAAAAATTACAAATGTTCATGTGTCCTCTTAGCTTGGAAGCAGCTGTTGTATAGTGTTATCTGTTATTGAGTATTGCAACTATTTCAATTGAGAGTTCGAAAATACGATGACAGAGCAATGAGCTCTTCTCCATTATTTGAAGGACGAGAATTGTTACTTTTGAATACTTCAAGTAAGCTGCACCTCACAAAGATAAACGATAAACAATATATATGTAACTCAAGCCTAAAAAAGATTTTCGATCTCAAAATAACAAATGGTTTTCGAAAGTCACTTTACGGGGAAAAGATTTATTTCTTATAATTTTTGTAACTTAATATGGGAACTCTGTATCGTGGTCTGAGTACATTTATGCCAATTTGTCAATTTTCACCTACCGATCTTGACTTTAACGTTAATTACTCGTACTTCTTATAAAAACGTCCAAAAGTTTTGGTTTTTATTTGTTGGTAAATAAATTAGGTAATTTTCAGGGCCATGTCATAAATTTACGATTGCAATGTAACTGTACCTACTCGTATATTTCAGACTTCAGAGAAAATAAATGCATTTTGCAAATAATTAATTAAAAGTGGTTATCTGAAAAGAAACAAGTTTACATAGCAAAACTCGAATATCATAAACAAGCAGCATTAAGGACTACAAAACAATTTTACTTGATTGAGCTTATTATAGAGTCTAAGTAGGTACAGTACAATTCATCAGGATTAACCATAAAAAAGTATACCCTGTAATTTTGGGAAGGTATGGTGGTTAAACAAGATTAATTTTTATCATTAATCAGAATGAAGGTTTTCCGTTTTTATGATGGACGGATGGTTCTTGTGAGATGGACTAAAAACATTGTTTATAATTCACAGATAAATAAAATTGTCTTTCAAAACGTGCTACGTATTTGAGGCAAATTCGATTGTATTGTTTTAATTTTCATGTAGAATTCCTCAGACAAACAAGTGACTGAAGAACTACGTAACCACAAATTCGAATGATACAAGAAACATTATATAATTTTCTCTTTCATTTCAACAAGATTTATAGGATACAGGTGAGGAAATTGTGATATGTAAGTGTTTTCGTTAAGAGTAGATTTTGTTAACCTTGAAATTTGCATTAATCCTGCAAAGTTATTAATAGTTTCAAGTTCGATTTTTTCCATTCCACTTTTGTGTAAAAGTAAGAATTTGAAAAGGTACTTACGAATATAAAAATTGTTTATAAATATAAAAACATAAATTTAATTAGCGCAAAATGTTGTTATGTTAACACAGTTTACTCGTTTTCAAGATTTAAATTTTTCCAAAACAAAAAATTCAAAAATACAATACTATTTGAAATTTAAAAGAACCCCTGAATAAAAGATTTGGTTAAGACCGTTAAAGCCGTTAATGAAAAATATTAAAATGAGAGTAACCTAGTACACGGCTTTTGTTACAATATAAAAAAAAAGTTAATTATGCAAAAAAAATGAAAATAAGAAAAATGTATTCACATATTTATTTACTCCCAACGAAACTTTACACTCAGTCAACAAGAATTAGGCTAAATAGTCGACGAATTTCCAAAACTTGGCGAAATTTTCATTCCAAACTAAATTTCTCGGGAAAATTTAAGAGAAACAAGGCCGAGGAAAGGTATACCCTAGGCATTCTCTTAGTTACTGTTAAATATCCGCGAGTGATTCAAAGTCCGAAGTAATCATTTCCATAACTTTTGAATTTAAGTTTAAAAAAGATAGGATTTTAAGAAATAAGAATTGTTAACTGCGCATTTTGCTTACAGCTAGGTTAGATTGATTTGGCTCTACGTCTCTACGTCTACGCCTGAGTCTATTTATTTATTTATTTTTTTATTACAATACGTTCATGCTAACGTTAAGCTTACAATATTTCTTAAAATCTAAAATTTATTTATAAACAAAGTTTGATAGATTTTGAGCATACAAATTATTTTTAAAGAGTTCGGATTTGAGATTGACATTTGTAGATTCGATAAGAAAAGAGAATTTATTAAAAATATTTATTAACTGATTAAGAGGACTATAAGCGCCATAGTATGATCTGCTAAAAATAGTACAAATTGGTAAATTTCTTCTTAAACTAGAACGACTTATATTGAAATTTAATCGACAAAGAATCGATGAAGATGAAAAAGATCCATTCATTAATCCAGTTATGAAACAGAACTGCAAATATTCTCTGCGAACAGAAAGAGATGGGAGGCTTATCAACTGAAGTCTATGAGCGTATGGGGGTAATATAACTCTATCTGACCAATAGAAAAAACGCAGGACAAATCTTAAAAATCTTCTTTGAATAATTTCTATTCTATTTATGTGAATAGAGTAGTATAGTGCCCATACTACACATCCATACTCAAGAATTTGCCTAATAAAAGAAACATAAAGAATTTTTATAACATATGGATCACGGAACTCACGAGAAAATCTTTTAACAAAACTAAGTATTTTATTTGCTTTCTTTACAATATACATAGTTATAATGATCAGTGAATGATAATTTAGTCTAATAAGATTCCGAGATCGGAGAAACTATACACTCTACAATATTTAAAAACAAACAGTTATTATTGCACCATTCATAAAATCTCCGAAGATCTTCTTGTAGTAGTTCACAATCCGCAATGGAGTTAATTGTTCGAAAAAATTTTCACGTCGTCAGCATAGATTAAAGCCATAGAATGTTTAAATATAGAGGGAAGATCGTTTATAAATAAAACACATAGCAAAGGACCAAGATGACTCCCTTGAGGTACACCAGAATTAACTTTAAATTGACACGAACGGTTATTTCTGAATATTACACTATAAAATCTATCTTTAAGGTATGAAGATATCCACAAAATAAAATAATGGTTAAATCCAATATTCCTTAATTTATCTAATAGTATTTTGTGACTTAATTTGTCAAAGGCTTTACTAAAGTCAGTAAAGATGCAATCTACTTGAGAGTGTTTTTCAAACGCATCTAAACAAAAGGTAGAGAATTGTAATAAATTTGTGACTGTGGATTTTTTCTTTACAAAACCATGTTGATTTTCACATATAACAGATGAACAATTAAAAGCAAGTATGTCACAGACCAGAGATTCGAACAGTTTGGGGATAGCAGGTAATTTCGCAATAGGACGATAGTTTGTTATTACATTCTTTAGGCCTTTTTTATGAATTGGTGTTAAATATGAATTTTGCCAAAGAGCAGGAAATTTTGAACTTCTTATCGGCTCGTTAAAAAGAACATATAACGGATAAGACAGGTAAGACACACATTTTTCCAATATAAATGATGGAACACCATCCGGGCCAGGACTAAAACAAGTTATATTTCCTACTGTTTTCGTCGCACATAAAAAACAACTTAAGTATTTTTTCGATCAGATGAACATGAGGCGAGATAAACGTTAAAAACCATTTTTTACTTCAAAATCTCGACAGTTTTTCGTCGATAACTTTTTTGTGGAAAGAGGTTTCAAATTTTTTTCTTAACAAAAGTTAAAGAAGATTATTTAACGCACAAACCTAAAAAAAATACAGCTCTATATATGTTATATTATATGTTATAAGTTCACGCTTTCCAAAGCCTTTTTCAAAATGGCGGACAACACATAGGCGCTTTTTGTTCGAACTTTTTGGATTTCCACTCTCCAATAGGTACTCTTTAAGAAACAAAAAAAAATTCAACGCAGTATTTTTTGTAGATATAAAATACTAATTTGTTGTGGTAAAGTTTACGGCAACAAAGTACCATTCTCGGATAAGTGCTTTGGTGCTATATTTCGTTTGAATGACAGAAAACAGCTGTGAAGTAGGAGTACCTGGACACCAATTTAAAAATATGGGCTGTCATCAGCGTAACAAAAATTGCTTCAAAGTAGACAACACCCACAATGTAACACGCCTTTTTTTGTTTGATATTATATATTAGAAACCTATCAGGAGAATCTCCAAAAACACTGAGGGCCTGGAGTTTACAGAAAATGAACGCAACCATTTTTGTTTTGTTGGATTTATGGCTTGGATTGTGTTTGAGTTCCGTGCAGACAGAATCCTGGGGCCAAATTACCGCATCAGTTATCGAGTAATACGTGATTGAATTATGTGACTTTGGCATTACCGCTTACGTCAACTAGCAATCGATTACTCTAATTTGACGTTTTCATTCGATCACTGATGGGACTCACTCACTCGATCACTGATGCGGTAATTTGGCCCCTGATATCAAAATTTTGAGATGAGGTGTATCGGGTTCGTCTGACAGTAAAATAATATTTGGGCAGATCCCGGAAATGACAATTTTGAAACATGGGACCAGCTGGATTTGTTTATTCTATGCCGATTTCCTTTAAAATAAAACTTTAACAAAAAATTTGGTAGCACTATCGGGCTAAAAAACAACCGCTGTATTATGATCTGATTGCCACATAAATATTAGAGTAATTTACATTTTATTTTTTATATTATAGGTCTTCAATATTAATTAGTTATACACCTAAGTTATTGACAAGTCGAAAGCTACTCTAGTTCTTATGAACTTTTTTCAAGGCTTGAATTAGTATAACATCTGCAAAAGTAACAAAATTTAAAAGCATTGACTGAAAAAAAGCTCAGTTTTTATTTTGCATATATTGTTTTAAATTAAATGTTTATAATATAAGGGTAAACCAATATTACTAAAAGGTATGTATGTAAATATATCAAAGCAAAAGTAATGAAATTTTTTAAACTAATCGTACATTCCTGGAAGCTAATTTGAATAGAATATCCATTTCGCTAAGATACATTTTATATTAAGTCTACTCGTATTTTCACGCACATTGGCTATGCGCTAAAATAATAAACTAAGAGATTGTAGAGCTTCTATTTAAATTTTGTTCAAGTCACGATTTTATAGTCTTATGTGGTTTTTTTGTTCAACAAATTAAGGTATCAGGGGCGTATATATCTATTATAAATAAACTCAATTAATCACACGCATTATTTAAATAGTTGTTTATAAAAAAAGTTGACCAATCTCTTTTGAAGAAATTCGAATTTAAACGAATCAAAGTTTGAGAAAAAGAAAAACAGATAATAGGCCAATTCTTTTAGGCCTTTAAGTTTTTTGTAATCCTATCATTGGTTAGTCTCACTTGACAATAAAATATCAACTTTTAAATTTGTATACCAGCGAATGTAAGCCAGCTAACAAAATGGAGGAATTTGCTAAATGGACCATAACTTTTTTAATTAGTGAGATTTTAAATCAATTTATATGGTAATACTTTTATTATTTCGTAAAGGGTGAACATATTTTAGAAGTGATAAACTTAATCGTTTTTACCTTTTATATGACTCAGCTGATGCCACTTAAATTTTAACATATTTAATAAATATAATGTATATATATTTACATAATGGTAAAAAATTCCAGCAATTATTCCTGAGTGGATCATGACTATTCATTGTTATTTAAATTCTAAGAAGATCCATTGTAAAATGGTCGATTCCGTATATAAGAAAGTTGAAATATTATGTAGGGTTTTTAAATAAGGGCGGGTAGATTTTGAAATGGAATAAATCAAGCTGTATGTGAGGTATTAACAAAATTCTTTTTTTATTGACACAGTTCAAATGCTCGCCTTCTTACATTGGCAAAGATTCTAGATTAAGAAATTGGTTATCATCGTTCTTTAGCGATCGCCATTAAAGTGGATGACTCACCAGCTTTGTTTTCGAAAATGTCGTTTACTCAGAGAGCTCTTTTAAAATAGAAATCTTCGAATCAACTAGTCCTTAAACCTAATAAAAATGAAAAAAAACACTGTATCAATTTATTCACTAATTTAATTAAAATTGAACAATTTCCACGACACAATATTTATCACCACAAACAAATCTAAGCACGCAAAAAAAAAAAAAACAATTCTTCCACCGGTCGGTTGGCTCCACACGTTGGGGTCCAATTGTTGCACTTTTTCTTCGCGACGCGATAATGGGTATCCTACCTCTTTTTTACTAATAGTATTATTATTATTATTTTTATTAATAATAAGAAATAACCAAACGAGAAGTTTTAAAAAAAAAGAAAAAGGATTTCGAGGAAAATTAAAAGGAAATAAATCGAGGAAAAGAGGAGAAAATTTACACTAGGAGCGAGGACAAAAAAAAATAGGAGGAAACTAGAAGTTAGAGGAACATTCATCGAGGAAATAAAAGATAACTACATAATCGGACATCTTGCCCAAATAAAATATTTGATTGTTCGTGTATTTAAAATTCGAGTGGACCTTCGTTCTTTCTTTCGCGATAAATTTTACTTACGACCAATTTGATTTGTTATTCGGGTTTTCATTAATCGTAAGAGGCCAATTCGTGTTTTAAAATTTCAATTAAATTTTATTGTATTTTTTTTTTACGAAAAAATTTTGGGTTTTTATCCTGTGTTTACCCAAGGTTTCCTAAATAAAGTTGAGTTTGAAATTCCCTAGTGGAAATATTAAAAACGTCGTTTTTTTTACCTACTTGATTATTTCCTTTCAGTCCATAATTAGTTTTGGAATTTTACTAATTTCATTCGAACAAAAATTCCCGGCGCCCACTTTTTATTACAAGTATCCCACTGTACTTGTAATAAAAACATTTTTTCGTTTCATTAAATTGATTATATCGATAGTCAATTTAAAAGTTCTTATCGCGAATTCTTCCACCTCCACTGAACCCAGCCCAGCTGAGCAGCCGCGGTGGTAGCTTATATCAACGAGCTACGAGTTGCACTTTTTGTTGTCTTTATCTCAGTTTTCGTTTTTTGGCCTATACATATGTCAAAGGCGAGTCGAGTCGTGTTTCGTTTTGTTTTTCTTTCGTTTTAATTCGAGTTCGCGTAGTTATTTGTTATTGTTAATAAAATTAATTATAATAATACTATTACTAAAAAAGGGGTCGGATACCCATTATCGCGCCGCGAAGAAAAAGTGCAACACTTTCTTTGCTTCTCGTAGAGACAAAAATATTAGCAAAAGAGGCAAAACAAAAAAACAGATATTGAGCCAGGGTTTCTCTAAAACCGGACAGAGCCGGGGAAAAGCTGTCTGCCGTTCATCCAGAACCATCAATCGACTGATAAAGATCACAACTGTAGCTAAAGTTGTGAAATATCGTCATCCCACAGTTCGTTAGAATGGATTCTGTTCTGAGTTATACTTTCAGCAAGAACACGCGGAATTGTAGACCGTCGAAGAACAACAACAAGGATAGTCCGGCAGTTGCGGGTATTCTTAATAAATTTGGTGATTACCCACACGTCGGAAGAAAACAGGACTCATACGTGTGTATAAAGGGGAGCAAAAGCATGTATGATGGAGCAGTTACTAAAGTAAGATGCGCAGCTGGAGTCACCGAAGAATTCGAAATCACAGTAGGTGTACACCAGGGAAGTGTCTTGAGTCCCCTGCTCTTTATTACAGTTCTTGATTACCTGCTTGAAGGCAAAGTGACGGATCCAAAAGTGCATCAGTTATTCTTTGCTGACGATGGAGCCATCATTAGTGAAGACCCGATATCCCTACAACGAGCACTTGACGTATGGGTGGATGTTCTAGAAGGAAGTGGGTACCGCATAAGCGCGAAAAAGACAGAATACCTATGCTGCCCATTTTCTGATCCACACAGGCCTATTCCAGACATTTATTTGAATGGAGTAGTGCTTCCCAAGTGTGAAAAGTTTAAATATCTGGGGTCTATAATAAATAACGAAGCTACTTGTGATGACGATATCAATCATCGCGTAAGCGTAGGGTGGATGAAGTGGCGGGAAAATTCTGCTATCTTCTGTGACCGAAAAATGCCCCCTAAGCTGAAAGGAAAGCTCTACACTTCAGTTGTGCGTCCAGCACTCACATACGGTTCACAATGTTGGACAATGTACAAAAAGTATGAGAGTAAGCTAACGGCAGCTGAGATGAAGATGCTTCGTATGACAGCAGGAGTTACAAAGCTTGATCGAATTAGAAGTACGAAGATCCGAGGAAGCCTTCATGTTAAGAATACCATTTCCCAAAAAATTGAACACGACCGACTTAGTTGGTATTGCCATGTTCAAAGGAGAGATCCTGAGAACCCCGTCAAAAAGGCAATATCATACAACGTTCCAATTCGGAATAAAAAGAAAGGTAGGCCTAAACACTCCTGGTACAAACAAATGCAAAAACACCAGCATTCAGTTGGCCTCAGAAATGGAACAATACAAAACCGGGAGGCTTGCCGCCGATTTCTGAGGTCAACCCGGCGAACCCCACAGGCGGATCACTAGTGTGAAGCAGATACGTGGGAGAGTTATGATCCCCTCGACATCGAGATCATAACAGCGCCGAAACAAAGGAAGAAGAAGAAGAAAGGGGAGCAAAAGCATTCGAACAAATACACATTCCAAACGTCAAAATAGCAAATGTCTAACCTTTGTATATAAAACTTATAGTACTATCAAGAAGACGAAGGATTGTGGCGACATCTTAAGGCTAGGGACTGCAATTGCTAGATTTATCTTTGCTAAATTTAATAATAAAATATTCTCTTTTTTACTACTTGTTTTGTATCTTGTCTTACTTTCCACTGTAAGATCTAGAGCTAATTTCACCGCCACCCCCAGCCTAGCGTTCGCAATACAAAATCACGCTCCATGATAATACTATAAGTTATATATACAAAGGTCTAACCACCCTATGCTCACACAACCGTCCAGAGCACTCCAAAAAATAAAAAAAATGGTTCAATAGTTATTTTTTCAAGATCTATCATTAATTGCTAGATCCTAAATATATTTTTATGTTGGGAACCTTTATTTTATTATCTTGCCTCACCCTTTTTCACCGTTATTTTAACGGACTATGCTCTAGTGAAATAGCCAGCTGCACTCCTGACCTTAAACAATTTAACCCTTGAGCCCAACTTCGGCCGTACTATGAAGTACAGAGATTCGTTATTCAGCCGTACTACGCGAATGTGGAATTCCTTGCCACGCCCTGTCTTTCCCAGTCTTAACGATGTTCTAGAATTCGAAACCAATGTACACCGACACCACCTTTCTGACCCTTCCCTTTTTTCTTAATGCTCACACTGTATCTGGCATATTAAGGGTATACAAAAAACCCCTTGAGGGTGCGCCGATTATTATAAAAAAAAAATTTCATTAAAATCGAGTATTTGTTTTCAGAAATATTTTGTTTCCAAAAACAAATTTGGATATTTTTTTTTAAACCCAATTTTTGAAAAAATCAATGCTTTTCACTTTACAGTTCATCCATAAGCAAATATAGATATGCATAATATGTGACTCGGCCTATGACAAAAAATTATTTTTCACTTTTTATTTAGTTAGGATAGTTTTTGAGACGCTCTTTCACATGGTGAAAACCAGAAAGTCCCAACTTGCTTAGAAGTGTACTAAAAATGTAGACAAAAAAGAGCACAAATGAAAGAAAAACAGAATTTTATTGAAAATCCAGAATCAAGAAAATACATGGAATTGAATTAACTAACATAATATTTGGAGCAAAAGCAACACTGCATCTCACTTGGTACCCTTGAACCTCACTTGGTGCCCTTGAACAACGAGAGACACTGAGCAATGGGAAGGAAGAAGAACAACTACCGAGAAACTGACGAAATGCATTGTTTATCTTTAATAGCTGATTTATCGAAATTTTGTTTTAGAGTCATAAGCCACCTTTTCATAGACCGGCTCACATATGTATATCAATATTTAGAGAAAATCGAAAACAAAAAGGGGTACTATGGGAGGTACCATTAAGCTTTTACTGAAGGAAATTTATTTTTTTAATTTCTGGAACAGTTTATGAGGAAAAAATATTTTCTAAGATTTCGAAAATATTGTGTGTCTGGTCTGGTCTGAGCGGCTCGAAAAATTTTGAAAGGCTTTTTTAGTTTTCCTTATTATCGTTATGCCATGACCAAAACCAAAAACGTAATTCAAAATAAACTTAAGCTACTCAAATATAAAAAAGGGGCGTGGTATCATGTTTATTTTTACATGAACCAAGTAAGGCTAGGAACGCACTTGCGATATTTTGTCGAGGCGGTTAAAAAATCGCGGTTGCCAGAAATTCTTATCATTCAGTCACTTGTGCTTTTTTTGCCGCTTGATTATTTAATTTTCATGACATAGTATGGGGATTTCGAACATGGTTAACACACGCAGAGCCAATTTGAATTAGCCACCTAGTTCGTGTGATTTATTTTATCCACGGGTAAATAATTTAGCTTGGACTTTTTTAATACGTTTTCACGAAGCCAACACCTATGTATGTATGTATATACTTGGACTAAAATTCAAGTTTTTAATGAATTTTCTAAAATAAATGCATCACAATACTTATTATTCAACACAATTCGATAAACAAAATTGGCGACCTATTTCTTTCGGTTTCGCTATCATTTAATGAATTTTATGATTTAATTAAATTTAATTGTTTTAATTTTGAACAAAAAAAAACGTAAATTATTGTCTATGGGCTGGGCATGTGCAATTGTGCATTATTGTTTATCTTCGCCTACAAAATTGGTTTTGCTTTTATTAGTTTCCGAACAGTTGAATATGCTAATTACGATCATCCGATAGCTTAATAGATTTTAGATTTATAATCTATGACAATGTTTTGTTAAGCCCCAACCATAAATTTTTTGTTGGTTTTTTCAAATCAACGCAATTAATTTTAAAAGCCAGACCGCGCTGGGGTTATTTATGAGTTTGTACGTAAAATGTATTCCTGTTGCAAATATGTTGATGTACAGAGGTTATTTTCAATAAATTGTTGCACTTATTGAATTTAATTTTTCTCGAAACTTATAGTCGATAAGTCAGTGGGTGTTGGGGTTAAAAATACTTCAAACAAATTCATTTTTCCAGAAATTATTTGTATTTTTTGAGAAATTTATTTTGGATGCATTCATTGTAGAAGTAGAACGGACAAAAATATAGTAAAAGAAGGCTATAAATTGGCCTAAGGCTGAGCATTGAAAATGTAAAATATTGTGATTTTTGTCTGTTAATTCAACAATAAGATCTATAGAACCTGAAAACTATTAAAAAAGTTCTACAAAAGTCATTCTTGTTATAAGAAAAACATATTTTTTTTGCACATTTTCGTTTGAAAAACTACTACTTTTTGTGGCAATAAGTTAAAACAGCTTATGATGATGTGCCTGTAATTTTTTAATATAAACCATGTTATTCATATTTTATTTAAATGCTATTTTATTCCTTAAAAAAAAACAGTTATAGAGGGCTATATTTCACCATCTATATGGAATTAAATTTCATCAATACCCAGGGAAATTTTTGTATTTGAAAAAAAAAAATCGAATTCTAGGTTTTTTATTCAAACTTGAAAATTGCGATGATGGAGAACAAGAAAAAAGTGAGTAACAATTCCGTCTGTGTTTCTATTAACTGTATGTCTGTATGTCGGTACGTTGACCTAAAGTCTAAGCCGCTGAAGCCATTTTCTTCAAACATGGATGTTATGGGCCTTTGGTGATTTCCTAGAAAAGAAATTTAAATATTTATTTTTAGCTCCTAAGCTAACGGTACCTTCCATATAGCCCCTATGCCAAATCTTGTTTATCTCGAAAACAGCCTTAACGATTTTGATAAAAAAAATTAGGTGTGTTATTTTAGCCATGGAATACATTTTGATCAAAAAAAAAATTACGAAAATATAATATTCGACTTTCTCAATAACGGTTATAACGATTTTGGTCAAAGTTTGTTTACAGCTTCTGCTTGAAATTTTAAATAATATTGTACAAATTGTCAAGAACAAAAAATTTTTTTTTTTGAATAATCAATACCTGTAAAGCAATTGACCGAAAATTTTTTGAAATTATTTCCTAAAATGTATATTATAAAATACTTAAAACTGACATTGCACATTTTTTTCAGAAAAATTTTAATGATATTTAAAAAAAAAAAATCTAATTTAATAATAAAACGATTTTTTAAATTTTGTGTGCAGTAGTAGTAGTATTAATAGAAACTTTATTTATTATATTCCATGGTATATCTATAATAAATTTCTTCATAAGTTTAATATGGTTTGGCTTGAGGCCGTCTACCAGAATGACATATTAACAACATAATAAATACATTTGGGTTCTTAATAAAATTAAATTTCTTAAAAGTCGCCTTCAACTATTCGGGTTCTATAATTCAGTGCCATCGTTGTGTATTTATACAATTTCTCCCAACCAAGACTTCCATTTAAAATACCTAAAACTTCGTTCATGTTCATAATGGAACCGTGTACCGAAGAACCGGACACGAAATTCTCTTCGTATCGGACATCTGGCAGTAAAGTTGTAAATGTCTTCTCTTTCCTTGAGGTTCCAGACATCACTTTAGCATCTGTTCCTCTAATATCTATTAAATCAAAATCGCTTGCTCCTAGCTGGTATGATAGTGAACTGCGAACATTAAAAAACCGTAGAAATAAACTATGGCTTAAATACAAACAAACTGGACTAGTTACCGATTTTAATATTTATTGTGAGGCCAGAAATATTTTCAACAGAGAATCAAGTATTAAGTATCTTTTTTACATTCAAAAGGTTCAAAGTAATTTAAAAATGGATCCTAAATCCTTTTGGAACTTTATTAACAGCAAACGAAAATCTTGTCCTTATCCGTCCGTTCTTATGCATAACAATATCTCAGACCATGACCCACGTATCATAACACAACTATTCTCAGACTTTTTTCTGTGATAATCTTGACGAAAATGATCAATTATTTGGTCATTTGAAATCATATTCTCACTTGACTGATATAAATTTTCATATAACTATTGACGATATTATGAAATTCATAGCTAATTTAGAAGATAATGACGCGTCTGGTCCTGATGGGGTACCAGCTTCAGTTCTGAAAAAATGTGTCAATAACTTGTCTATGCAACTTTCTGTTCTTTTTAACTGTTCATTGTCTACTTGTAAGTTTCCTCATGTATGGAAACAATCTTTTATAATTCCTTTACATAAAAAAGGTAAAAAGGATCAAATTATTAATTACCGTCCAATAGCTAAACTGTCGGCCATTCCCAAACTTTTTGAAGCAATTGTTTGCAAAACATTGAGCTTTTACACAAAATCATTTATTGTTCATAACCAACATGGTTTCTCAAAGGGCCGTTCGACTGTCACCCTACTTATGGAGTTAACGGAGTTTTGTGTCGATTCCTTTAAAAACAAAAAACAGACGGATTGTGTTCTTACAGATTTTAGTAAGGCATTTGACAAACTATCGCATAGAGTTTTGCTTAACAAAATGAGTAGGCTGGGGTTCAGCGTAAAATTCATTGCTTGGCTAAAATCTTATTTACTTGACAGATCCTATTCAGTGAATTTTAAGGGCTACCATTCAAATAGTTTTGTCGTAAATTCTGGTGTTCCCCAGGGTAGCCATTTCGGTCCAGTTCTTTTTATATTGTTTGTAAATAATCTTCCTTCAGTTTTAAAGTACTCTAATTGTCTTATGTATGCAGACGATGTTAACATATTTAAAACTATTTCTAGCAATCTTGACTGTGAAAAGCTTCAAATTGATCTAAATGCTTTCTATAATTGGTGTGCACGTAATTATTTGTTGTTAAATATCGATAAGTGTAAGATTATAAATTTTACAAGAAAATTGTCCGTTTTATCTTTTGACTACAGTTTCAATGGCGTAAATCTATTAAATGTAAATGATGTATCTATCCTTGGTGTATTGTTCGATAAGAAACTCGAATTCACACAGCATATCAATATGGCATGTAATAAAGCCAATTCAATATTAGGTTGGATTAAAAGGGAATCACGTCAGTTTTCTGATCCTTATGTTATCAAACAACTATTTACTACATTTGTCAGACCCATTGTAGAGTATGGTTGCCAGGTATGGACCCCCTACTACAGTTGTCACAAAATAAGAATTGAACAAATTCAAAAAAAATTCCTAAAATTTGCCCTTAGAGGCTTAGGCTGGCAGAATCCATTGAATCTTCCTTCATATAGCAGCCGTTTAAAACTCATAGATTTACCCAGTCTGGAGCGCAGACGTTCTTATTTATGTTTTGTTTTTATTGTTAACCTTATTGATGGTAATATCGATGCTTTAAACCTTTTGTGTCGTGTTAATTTTAATGTTCCAAATCGAAATCTAAGAGGTTTTCTTGACCCAATTTACATAAAACACTATCGTACCAACTATGAGCAGAATTCACCATTGAATACAATGTTTAATTTGTATAACGTCAATCATAATTTATTAATAAATTTTTGTGATGTCTCAAATAATAGTTTTAAAAAAATATTCTATAATATTGTAAATTTATAAATTCTTAATTCTAAGTAATATTGTTTTGTACGCTAGATATTAATTAGCTTGATTCAAATAAAATAAAAAAAAAAAAATAAAAATCACACAAAATAGGTAGGTCCGGACGATGTGGAATGTAGTTGAGGTTAATCATTTCCCCTCTTACTTTAAATATCACACTTATCATTGCTAGTGGCAATCGGTTTAAGAAATAGGAGCTTCCTTGTAAGTTGTAGTCCAGCTGGTTATATATCATTCTATACTGAGAAGATTGAGCTTCCAGGACAAAACCACTGTATGCTGTGCGAGCTACACCATCCAGTAAACTTTCAAACATGTTTCTAAGAAGAGCGGGTCCGATGTCTGGTTTAATCTGAACTCTTTTTCAACAATCAACTTCTATTTCTTCCCATTTTTTGATGAGGTTACCTCTCAAAGCAATTATCGACTTGAGGATCAAACTCGGTAGTCTTTCATCCATCTCCAGCAGCTTCAATATTATATTCGAAAGTTAGTTTTAGCGTGCTTACGAATAACGGTGGCATAGTAGTTTTAAGATGAACCATGTAATTTGGAGTACAGACCGCCAACTGAAAAATGCGTTTAAGAAAGTATTTTTGAAACTTTTCAACCACATCGAATTGCCAGCAACCCCACACTTGAGCACCATACAGCATGATAGAAGAAGCAGTGGCACGAAATATCTGGATAGCGCTATGGTCCACAAACCTAACTCTCTATACAACGTCCCCAGATTGAAGAAATAGCTCTTTTCGCCTCAGCTAATTTACTCTTAAAATGTTTTTTGAAATTAAGGTTAGAACAGATCAATACACCGAGGTACTTATACTCTCGAACAATATCCACTTTCTGTCCTTTGTAGGTCCACCTTTCATTTCTCGAGTATCTACCTCTCCTCCATCCCTGAAGATCATCATTTTAGACTTCCCATCAAGATTAACAGACAAGTTCGAAAAATCACAGTAGCGCTCCAGCCGGTTGATCATGCGCTGCATTCCCTCAACTGATTCCGCCAGCAAAACAATGTCATCGGCGAAAATGAGGCACGGTATTCGTAAACCTCCGAACTGAATGTTTGCATAAATTCATTCTTTTCTAGAAATCAGACGGCAATTTAGCCTTGATCCATGAACGGTCGCTGCCCGGACACAACAGCTTTCATTGCTATAAAATCTGTTGTTGATGGTTCGCAACCCAAGCTTTTTTCCTGGTCAGAAAGCTTTATAATTTTAAAGTAGTTTCCAAGAAATTTGGAAAAGTGTATAGATGTCGATGAATAACTGAATAACTGTTCAAAAAACGGTAGATGCATTCCTAATGTTTGTCTTAAATTTATTTAAACTTGAAGATTTATTATCCTTCAAGAACAATATTGAGTTGTCAGCAGTTATGTCAAGATCAGGAAATGTGTCACTATCAAGTAAAGTTTCATACTTAATGAACCAAAACGAATTCCTGCAACAAAAACTAAACAAAAGAACTAAGCAAATATACATTAGAATCAATAAAATGAAAGAGTCGTTAAAACATCCAACACGAGCATGAAATTGAACCATAAATCCAATTCAAATCGAATAAACCTCATTACTCTTCCGCTTAACCGAAAAAAAAATACAAGTTCGATTCACAAAGTTATCTAATCGCCATTTTCAGTAGATATCTACAACTGTGCTCTTTAAGTACGAGTATTACTCAGCACTTATGAGCGCCAAGCTAATCTGGCAAATCAATTATCCCCCAAAAAAACCGCAGCTGTCATCTAAACATCAACCCGGGTCTAAGTTTCTTTTTGTTGCTATAGCTATTGATATCTTAAACGTGATGTCATTAAGAATCGATTTCCGATGAATTCAAGATCAGAATGACAATAAGTCAGCAGCTCTGTACTCAACAAATATGTTGATTTTATTTTCTCAATTTTTGGGGGCTGAATAAATCGATACCTTTAGAAGCACACTCACGAATTATTTCCGTTAGAGTTTGCTTACGAGTAAATACAACTTGGAATTGGCGCATATTCATGCTTAATAAAGTCTTAAACGAGTTGCCGGATTTGAAAACAAGCCACAAAAAATACTTTTCCGTTGGAATGTAATCGTGGTTCAGTCCGAAAACTTTCAGCCTTGATAATAACTTACGGTGTCGAAAGTCGTGGGACTAACGTTTTTCGGCGTTTCTTCAACGGCGATCTTGGAGATGTTTTAAAAAAATAAAATGGATGATTTAGAAGATCGTAAATCTTTATTTAATCTGATTTGAACCTGAAACGAGAATGTGAAACTGTTCAGAATTGGATCGACCACAGTAGTGTATATACCTAAAAGCTATATTGTCTGGAATTCAAAGCATGGAAATAGCTACCTACTGTTGGAAAAAACTTTGTATCTGAATGTTTAAAATGTCATTATTAAATTTTGTTCACTTAAGATAAGCCTATGAACTGAAAACCAAGTTCTTAAACTCTGAAGATCTTTTTTAATTTACTTTTTCTTAATTTTAATTTAATTTAATGCGAAACATAGTAGGTCTACAAATACAAAGGATATACTATCTGCAAAGGCAGTCGAAAAATCATTTAACTTAAAATAGAAAAGTGAATTAATATAAATTAAGAACAATAGAGGGCCAAGTATGGATCCCAGTGGTGCTTCAGTTAATGTTTGGACTCTTCATTTCAAATATGAACTAAGCCATTTAAAAGCAGTTTCTCTAAGACCTGCAACCTATGACTTCTTGAATACTAAGTCATGATCAACATCGTAAAAAGCCTTTGTCATATAAATAAGGAAGGTTATCGTAGAGTTGTTAGTATTCAAATATCCATACATATGACTGTATAACCTTAAAATGGCAACGGTATCTTCTGTTGACTTCCTAGAGCGGAAACCAAAGTGATTTTTACCAAAATAAAAACAATTTCTGTTTGATAAGCAATAGATTCTATTTTCATCAGTTTTTAAAAAACTTCGGAAACTGAGGAAAGAAAAGAAATACATAGGTCTGTGATTTGACATATTTTGTTACTCCTTTCATAAACAAAAGTGTAATCTCAGTTTGTTTTGAGTAGTTTGAGGAAACTCTCGCTCATTCAACTTAAATTGAAAACGAACCTTATCCTTATAGGACATACAAGGGAATAATGGTGGATTTACATGTATCTGCACTTGATTTCTGCAAAAAAAATGGGATGCCAAATACAGAATTCATATTTATTAGATAGAGAGAAAAAAAGCAATATGCAGAAGAACTTAATTTCTGCTTTATAGGAAATTCGAGAAATGCAGAAGTCAATATTATAGTAAAGACGAAAAAATTATTATAACATCTTCGTCTGCATTTTGTAAATTTGCGATATTTTTACATTTTTCTATAATTTTTGTTGACGGACGCATGATATGAAAAAAAACATTACATCGAAATTGAAGAAAATGGAGGTAAGCTAAATTTTCATTGCATAGTTTCGTATTAACTTTAGCAGGCCAACAAGTTATAGCAGTTTATAGGAAGTGGAAAAGAGTTACCACCTGTGTATTCTCTCCCACTTTCGGGTTTCGACGTACATCTGCCCCTATCTCTACTTTTCTGCATTTTGCAGATGCTGAAACATGTAAATCCACTTTTAAAAAAAAATATATATTAGAGACTAGAGGCTCGTAGAGACCTTGAACTTAATGACTTAAAACTCTCAGTAAATTCTGTGTTTGAGTTAGAAGAATTGAAGGAGACCTACAAGTTTCTACCAAGTTTTTTTTTGTTTTTTCAAATAACGTATAAGATGAGAATGAATTTGTATATCTTGCGATACTCCATGTAAAGTGTTTTCCAACTGGGACTTGACAACTTTGAACTTTCAATATGAACGTAGCCTTAACAATGTCAAAATGTTCTTTTTTTCATTAATGAAAATGGCCGTCAGATAACAGCCAATAGAGATCGCTGGAAATGTTGTTTCTTTGGGCAATTACATGGACCAAGTATTGATGATATGAAGAATTTAACAAGACGGTACCAGAAGCCACAAAGCGGGTGAAACAATCGACGTATTAAAAACTCAACTCCATGATCGTATTATATCTTCAAATCGTGTGATTTATCACTTCTACACTTTTGCAATATGGGGCTGCGTTAAATCATTGTTCTATGGCGTCGTTAGAGGAGCTCTGACCCAATATTGATGAAGGGATAGCATTCGTTTCCGTCGAAATGAGTAGTCATCGAAAAATGTGTTCAACGAATGGACCACAGCAAACGTGGTGGATATATGAACCACGTCGAATTCCATACATACATTTTTAATTTTTTCCTTAATCCAATAATAAAATTTTCGAGATACCTGGAATATTTTAAATTTTTTTTCAGACAAAAGTTGTCAAATCCTTATTGGAAAACCTGATTTGTAGGTTCCATATGTCAAATTATGCAGTCGTTAAAAATTGAGCTCCATATTTTGATCAAATTTAAACACTTAAGCTCTTAACAGATCTAAGATACAAATTGTTCTTATATTCAAAAAATATTTTAAATTAAAATAACATGCACATTTTAAAAACCTTTTTCGAAAATTCTGTTTTTCTTAAGAACGGCTCCAAAAATTTTAATAACTTAATTTGTACTTTTTACATTTCAATACCACAAAAACATTATTTTTTTACTTCTTCACTATCGCTACAACGAATCTAAATTTACTGGTTAAATTAACTTATGCTAGAACCAAAATTATAAGTCGTTGTAGTAATATCTTTAAAAAATAAGCTTTTATTTACAAATTTTTTAAAACAATTTTAAGAAAAAATTTTGGTACGCCAACTTTAAGTTTTTCCAAGAAAAAGGACTGAGCCGTTTTGAGCTATTAAGTTTTCCAAAAAAAATTGATTTTTTTTTTTCAAAAAATCTTTGTGTTTTTTCATTAAAATCCGTTATACCAATTAAGAAAATTCAAAATTAGAAAAAATGGTTCTATGGTAGGTACAATCAGTAATTTGAAAATTTGTTTTATTAAATCATAGATCGTATAAATTAATAGAAAGAAAAAAGATTTTATCAAAATTCAAGGCGCCGCACAGTGAATCGAATAGAACATACTAGGTGGACAAAATTATTTTTGTCTTTTAAATGATTAAAATAAAAATGTTTTGTAGGAATACATGTTTATTTTTGTATTAAGTACATTTTTAAAAAAGCTGACAAATATAAGGTGGAGGTTAATTTTATAACTTTTATTATTATTTATTATTATTAGGTATTATATTTACCAAAATTTATCAAAATGAATATATTTTAAATTTTATAAATTTTCAATTGCTAACTAATAAAATACTTTACTATGTATTATTCTCTGCCAGAGTCTTCAGTACATATCTCCAGCCATTTGCTGGAGACAAACTTAACTAGCTTTAGTTCAACATAAGCTCTTATGTGGCAGTTTACATAGAGGAAAAAGTAGAACATAATCACTAAGGTTGAATTTCCTCAGAATCATTAGAATTGGTCCTCGTTATTTCTCCACGTTGAACGATCGCATTAGTGTTTTCAGGCAGCAAGTTTACAACTTTAGAAGATAATGAGGCAAATTTTTTATTTTTTCGGGAGTTCGCGCAAACTGGTAAGGGGAGAGTAATGAGCAACATTGATAATAAATCAGAATTGCTTGACTTTCTTGAGATTTTTCGAGTATGGTTTTCTCGATATCTTCGAAAGTCTTTGTTTCGTGCTTCTTGGGCCTTATTGAGAGATGACCTTTTGGAACTATGAAGTATTTTATAACACTACTAGCTTGATAAAAGAATGTATGTAGGGTCACTGGCATAATAAACCAAGAATACAGACTACGAATTTATCTGACTTAGTGTAGAAAATCAAAGTTGTTGAAATTTTTCTAAGTTGATAGGCCACAAGAAAAAGTTTGTAATAAGATTCATCCTGGTTATCTTCGAACAATATGAAATCGTCACCATTAAGCCAGCCTTCAAAGCTCTTCAAAAATATTTCTGCCTGACGGCCATTTTTTCAGAACGAGACATGACTTATTATTCTTGAAATGTCGGATTGAATTATGGGTAAGGTAGTTCCAAAGGTTTGAAGTAAAACTTGTTGGAATAGTTGGTTAAACTGCCAAATAATGAAAAATTCCATCGCAAGTGATCTTAATTCGAATACCTTTATAAATTTATTAAAATTACTTTCGCAAATTTTCGCAAATGGAATTTGGTATTAAAAAAAAGCTTAACTTTCAATCTTTTCAAAAATATAAGAATCATCGCGTGGAGAGGCGTGGAGCTAATAGTTTTACAATGGGAAACCTAAAAATTACGTTAAATTCTAGCAAAATTTAAATATCAAACCAGAAAAAATGTTGATACATTAGGTTTTTAAACCTATTAAACATACTAAATAAAACCTTGGGCGGCGTTTTCCATTATAAACCAAAAAAAGACAAGATTTACAAAAAAATATACAAACCATCACTGAAAGAAATAAAACACAACTGAGCAAAAATCAATGAATTTTTTTCTAATTATTTAACTTTGGCTACGAATAACTGATAAACGAAAATAATGACGGCTAAAAGCTGATAAAAATATTAATGTGTGTCCATTTGTAAACAAAATTATCCTGTTTCCAAAGCTTCACTCGAGAATGAATTTTGTCCACCTAGCATGTACTATTCGATTCACTGTGCGCCGTCTAGTACAAAATTCCGGACATTGGGTGATTTTTTATTTTCATTCTTGTAAATATTTTTTGTTTGATAGGCATAGAAAATTGTCGCCTCTTTTATATATAAAACAGTTTTTTTATGTACATCTTTAATTTTCAAATAATAGGGAGACTCAAAGATGCAGTATTTTTAAAACCAAGAAAAAATGGAATTTTAACGCATTTTTGTAACTTGTTTTTCTCAGACCGTTTTTATGTTTTCTTTCCGAATTAAATTTTGTAGGCATGCAATTCTTCACTGTAATTGCTTCACTTAAGCTTAACAATTAAAAAAATTATTGAAACAAAGTTGTTTTAGCCTTAAAAAACACTCTTTTTGTGAGTATTTTTAAAAAATCGTAATTTCAGGTTTGAAGATGATTTAAAAAAAATGCTCAAAAATGCTCGGGTTTTGGGTAGTCTTAAATGAGTTTTGATCTTATTTGGAGTCATATTTTCAAAAAATTGGATCCGACCGTATCCGACCCCGCTCCCTGTAGGGTTTTTAAAAATCTCACCTAGAGCTGAGAACGCTTAAATAAAATAAGTTTGTTAACTGGAGAAGGGGGTGGGGCATCTTTGCATTATAAATAATAATAACTCACATTAAGAAATCTAAAAGTATGAAACAGTGCATATATTGACATGAAAGAAAGAGGGAGGAGGTGGGGGTAGGGGATTCTCCTTTTATCAATTAAATCTCATTTGCTCTGGTTAAAGAGATTTTTTCTTTAGGTTATCATTATTTGTTATAGACTAAATGGTAAAATAAAGTATGGCTTTAATGCTAACGGTTATTTTTTCTCTCTTAATTACAAAAAAGTAATCATGTGATTTTATAATAATGAATGCATTTTTCGTTTGGTTTTTTAACAAAGCGATCGTCTAGTACACAAATAATTTTAAAGCCTTCTACTAAGTGAAAATGGTTGTGTTTACTTACTAAGATTTTTTCAACGTCTTAAAGGCTAACGGGGGTGACTAAAGTGACTATAATTATTGTTATCCAAACAGCAACATTAAATTCTGTGGAAAAAATTGGACTTGTTTGAATTTTTTCGCAAGTTTTGTTTGAAAAAAGTTACAAAAAAAAAATCTAATCTTAAAACGTGGCTTGAAACGGAATTCAACACATTAACCTTTATAAAAGAACCGCCCCCATAAACCGCTAACAGCACTAATGAACAGTTTTAAAACTTCAGTGAGCGACAAAACAGGTGTAAAACCCAAATCGGCCGAGCCGTTTAGGCTGTAGTTGAACAGACAGAGAGACAGAATTGCGAGACCCACTTTTTTCGTCTTCGCTATCATCGTAATGTCGACTTTGATCAAAATCTCGAGTTCAATTTTTTTACGAATGCATAACTGGCCTTATAGTATATACCTACCTACTAGAAGCAAGTAAAAATGGATTCCATGCTTCTGAAAGTTTTTTAATGGTAACATTTTTGTTTTTATACAGAACATTTTAAATAAAATCACACTGGATAGCACGTACTTGCTCTTATTTACTTTGGAATTTAAAATTCATTGCTAAGACATATTCTAAAATAGTGTGAGGTAAAAAATTAGAATGCGTCCTGCTATCTGGAGAAAAATTGAAATTATGCAAAAAAAAATAAGTTTTTGTATATAAAATTATTAAAACATTAGTAAAAACAAATAAAATTCAAAATTAAAAAAAAATAACTTACCCGTTTTGAAGATAACGAATTTTCAAACAAAAATGAAATATTTTTTTTTTAAATCCAAAAAAAATTTGTTTTAGTTTTGATATGCAATATTTTTTAAGCTCTTGAGAACGCTTTGCTTAAAAAAATTTATTTAATCGGTGCAACGGATAATAAGAAAGTACTGCTAGCAATGATTTAATTTTAGATCAAAATAGAAAAAAATTATCAATTTTTTAGTAACCGTTTCGAGAAAAATATGGCTTTCGAAAACCATTTTTTATCATTCATATGGTGCGGACGGTTATTTTTAGATAAAATATCACAATTTTTATATAGTTTTGAAAACCTGATAAATTTTTAAGTTTTGAAAAAAAAAAAATCGACCGTATGGTTTTCGAAGTATTGATATAAAAATCTAAAAACAATTTTTGAAAATTTGATTACTTAATACTCTTCAGACTTATTCTTATGAGTTTTCGCATACAAAAAATGGCTACAATCAGTTATAACGTTTTTGAGAAAATCAAAACCAAAAAAACAATAGTTTTATTGGATACCATTAAAAACCATATTTCCAACTATTAGTTAGATTTTACTAAGGTGTTAGCTTGTGTTAAGTTATTAGTATGATACTTTTTAACAATTTGCTAACTTTAAAGAAGTTTACCAACTTTTTCTTAATTTGAACCATTTTCTAAGTAGTATCGTACTAAAGCAATATTCTCTTAATAAATTGCTTCTGAACACACCTAAAACAATGACAGTTCGTTAAAAAAAAAAAAACTAAATAAACAGAACTTTTTGGGGTTTGTAAATATCAAAGAGTCACATGAAGTTAGCACGATACTTAAGAAAATAAAATAGGTATTCGATGATTTTAACTTTAATAAAAGGGTAGAGAAAGTATGCTCCTATATTCGATTAAAATTTACAAAATCATTGTTTTATCCTAGCTTTATTCTACACATCATACTAATTCGACTAAAATTTTGCGTGAATAAAATTTTAGAAAGGAAAGATTAAGCTCAACAAAACTTATACATTAAAATAATAAACGCTTTTGGCAAATTTGACTTTATCTGGCAACCATGGCTTAAATCCATGGAAGAAAAAACAATAGATACACGAATCAGAAAATCACCAGCAACACCTACTGCCCTCATTCTTTATTTTATTATAAATTCTAGGTACTTCTCGATCCCTTATTCAAGATTTCAGATATTCTTTGCGCCTTGTTTTCGGTTCTTCTTTGACCCTACTGGAACTCACGCACATAAATTCCAGATCACGTACGCATGTAATTGCCGTCCTTGAAAGATGTTTTAGAGCAAATAATACCAACCTATTGATTAGGGCAGATGAAAGAAGCCTCCTGCAATTACAATTTGCAACTTGAAACTTGCATCCAAGTTAAATAGTGGCCCCGAAAGGCCTTACGGTAGGTATTTCTTTTTTACTATGTGTTCCTTAAGCAATTATATTTATTTTTTTAACTTTTTACGAGCCAAGCTCCAACATAGTTGTTATCACTCGATGTGTGTAATGGAAATGGGAAGCTAATTGAGGTATTCGCAATTTCAATTTTATGGATTCAATTTTTTCACGAAATCCAATTAAATTGTGGAATTGAGTGAAGAATTCGACTCATTTTTTTTGTGTGTTTAAATATTTATTCAAAAAAAATTCGTAGAAATTTGTGCAGCTGAAATAACCGTCAGAGAAATAAAGACCAATAAATCTTCTGGTGGTTGGTTGGTTAACTTTTGGAAACATTTAGCTAGATTATTCCCACGCCAACATGCCGAAAATGTTTAATTATGTGCTTAGTCAATGCAACAGAACCGCAAATGTTAGATACTGGATTTACGGTAAAAATTGGCTTGTCAGATCATAAATTTAATTCCGATAGATTCTATTTAAGATGAATATTAATTGGCAATGAGATTAATGTCATCGGATGGCAAGGTAAATGTCTTGGCATTGGCAGTAAACTGTTTTTTGGAGTTATGCACAACCAGGTGACTGTTCATTATTTCAAAGGATAGTTTTGCTATATGCGCTTTGCTTTTATTTATCCAAAGAAACTTTATGTCCTTGTCACCAATTGCGATGAACTCATTGCAGCACGCAAACAAACAGAATGAAGAATTAAAAAAAAAAAAACCATATCAGATTTATGGTATGGATAAGTTTTTATCTTATACAATCTATTGCATAGTTTTTGGTTTTTTTTTCTTCTGGAGTTTCTTAAAATAAGATTTTAGGTACAGGATGATTCAAAATTATTGCACAATACTTTGAGAAATGATTCACGGGTTTATTCTAAGCTAAAAGTTGTTCTACAGTAAGGCAACTTTTAATTGTCTCTCTGATTTTTCCATATTTAGATTCATATTCACATCCTTGTTTTTCAAAGACAGCGTATGATAAGCCTATAAAATTCTGATCTTGACAACATTGTTTTATTGGGATTCAAAAATCGAGGAGAATTGAACGCTTCTAAAATTCAATGCTGCCTTCTGTCCTTAAAGCGGAACTTCTATCCCATATGGCACAATACATGAGCGGCACTTGCCGGAAACGCTGCGAAGTGTTAAGGTTTACTTCAAAGATACAATTAAACCCTGCCTGATCTAGCTGTAAACTATAGAACCTTCATTGACCCAAATATGAGCAGGTTCTCCTATAATGCACTTAAGTTCCCTGAGTACCGACGCACGGTGGCTGGATTCCGATATACATACTCGTATTATAACTTGCACGTTATCGTTCCAAAGAAAAATCGAACTCGAAATTTTTATCAGACTTAACATAACGATAGGGGACACAAAGTGGTTATCGCAATTCTGTCTATCTGTCTGTTCGACTACAGCCTTAACGGTTCCGGTGATTTTGTTAAAACTTGGTAGATATCATTAAAATTCTTTCCCCTACACATTTTTTCTCTTTTTTTTAAGACCAAAAATAACGGTTAACCATAATTTCTGTTTTCGAAATTTTAGAAAAAAATATATTTGTAAAAACTGTTGCACTTATATTTTTTTTTAAATTAAAAAATTTCATTAAGTAAAAGCTAGATAATGGTTGAAAATCGTTTTCCAAAAAATGTTTATTATTTGGTTTGATTTTGATCAACTTTTTTTCTAAAGCTCCTAAAAGTTTGAATAGTATTTTGTTTTCAAATTCTTAATTTTTTTTATTTAAACAAAATTCAATATTCCGAAAACCACATGCTCGACTGTTTTGAAATTTGATAATAAACAGTTTTATTTTATCGAAAAATAAAATATAAAAATACCCACCATACAAATGTTAAAACATTGTTTTCGAAAATCGTATTTCTCTCCAAAATGGCACATAGAATTTTGATAATTTTTTTTCTGATTCGCTTTTGATTCTTACGGTCTACAGTTCAATATCTGCTTTTATCAGAGTATATCTAAGAATGAGTAGGGACACTCTTCTCACACTTTCAACTTGAACCAATACAGGAAAAAACTAGGAAAAAAAGCTCTTATAAGTGAAAACAGGCAAGAAGTATTGATTTCTAGCCTTAAGTAAAATAGCTTATGAAGAACAGAGTACACATCACGTTTTACAGATTACCCACACACACCTATTTTGCATAAGATACATGAATGTGATTTTCCCATAATGTTTTTCTAAAAGCGGTCCCAACTTACTTCAAGTGTAGTAGTATTTGCCTGAGCAATCGTATTGATTAGTGTGACCAGATTTTGCTTTCATAAAACTAGTTGAATGTGAATGTTTTGTCATTGATTATTGATAAAATTGTCATCTTTATATATCTTCAAAACTAAGATTTCCTTCTAAAATGCTAAATAAAACGTGTTTGCTTTGTTATACCTTCGTAAAATATCATATTTAACGTTTTTGAATTCTATTGTCAACAATTTTTAAGTTTAAATTTACTGCAAGCTGGTCCCACTAGTGAAAAGTAACTATGACGAGGATTTTGTTTACATTTTTTTTTTACTTGTTTTTAAAGGCGGTCCAGAGTTGAGTCGCTTTATTGTTGTTTTATGTCAAATTAAAAAACAGAGGGTGTCAAGTTATTGATAAATATTTATTAAAACAATAGGAAAAGGCATAAATATTGAAAGTGTAAGTGAAAGTGGTGTTAAATAAATTAAAAAAAGTTAAATTAAAATGTTGATTTCAGGTTTCAAATAAAAATATTAAAATTAAAAAAAAAAATGGGAAAGCACTATTTCAAATGTTAAGCGTGTGGAAAAGAGGAAAGCGAAAATTCCGTTTTCAAATATTATAAAATACCGAAAAATAAAGAGAGGTAAGCAACCCAAAAATGTAGATAATTATATAATTCATAGAAACTGCTCTTCTCTCCACTACAAAGATAAATAAATATAATATCTGTTTTATCAACTTTTAAGGAAAGAGAAGTGGTTTAATATCATCAAAAAATGCGTTTTATAAAAGGATGGCAACAAAACATAAATGCTTTAATTTGCATTTTCAATGAAATAAAAGGTGACGATGTCAAATTTCTTTTAACAAGAAATCTTAACCAAGATTGCTTGGAAAACACCTTCGCTATTTTACGAAATCGAGGAGGAAATAATAAGTTGCTGACTCCATTTCAATTCATTTGTTCATTCAAACGATGTTTCGCGGCAAAGTACATGGAGGATGTAACCCGTGGCAACTGTGAGCCAACTGCAAACTTGGAGCTTCCAAACTTTGAAGAACAAATTGAATTACCAAAAGCTTGTGAGGAAAATGTGGTTTACGATTTCCAAACTGAACCTGATTATAAAACTGTTGATTTTGGTAACGAAAATGCGTTTTATTATTTCGCGGGTTATATTTTCAAAAAATACCGCCTAAACCACAAGTGCGAAATAGAATTGAGTCCGCAATTTAACAATTCCTCTCTTTTTTTAGATTTCAAAGAATTTGAAAATGCAAAATTAACACGGCCTCCACAAGAATTTTTAAATTCATTAGAGAATCTTGAGCAAAAATTTATTACTTGCTTTCCGAAAATGTATTTTCTCAACAATTTTGAGATGAATATTTTTAATGTGTTAAAAAATGAATTTGACTACAATTGCTGCACAAAACAAAATCAAGAATTTCTTGTAAAATTTTATGTCCGCGTAAGAATATACCATATTCTTAAGAAATTTAATAAAGATAAAAAACAAACTAGAAACAAACATAAATATTTGAGTGTTACACATATGTAAACAAATTATAAAATGTTAAATAAAAATGAATTTAAAATTGCTTTCTTTTTTTTTACGACACACCCTGTGCTACTTTTGAAAATAATTTTGTTTTTCTTCTATCCCTCTTTCACTATTATACTTCTTAGTGCCGTCTATTTCTCGTGTATGTGTGATTAAAAATTGTAAACAAATAATAAACACGTGGAGAGTGTCCCTACTCATTCTTAGATATACTCTGGCTTTTATATCCTCTCCAGCTTTTATAAGCGTTCGCACTGTTCAAATCATAAGGGTATATAACTATCGCATTAGTACGCGTAAAATATACATACAAAAAAGCTTATGGGATGACTTTTTAATAGTTAGCTTCAATAAACATTTGCAGTACAATCCAAAAACAAACAGCGCCATCGAGGAAAACAATTTGAGCAAATTTTATAACAGTTTTAGTACACAAATAAAATAAAACAAATCTTAAACTAAAGAAAATCGTTTTCAATCATAACAATTGTCTGAAGTATAACTCATTTTTTACAGAAAATATTATTTAACTGTGTTTAAGTTCACAAGAATTGCAAACAATTGCATGTCAAGTATTTACTCGTAGAAGACTAAGAAGAACTGAAGCCTTGACGTTAACTGGTTTCATTTTTACGATCTATTTTTCCATAGGCATTATTAATTTCCACATGTTATATGGTAAAATTAAAAAAATATTAATATTTAAAAAATAAAAATGTCATTCATAAAAATTTAAAAATAAGAAATGTTTGTTTGGGGATAAATCTTTTTTTAATAAACCCTAAGCACATAATAACTTTAAGTTTGGACAATAAAATTAATAGTTTTGTAGTTTTGTGTTGAGTTATTATGAGCTTTACAGTTTTTAATTTTGTCCACATTATATTTTTACAATCACACAATATACAATGCATAAATATGTACATATGTATTTGCTAACGTACATGTTTTCAAGTTTCTTATGAATTGGATGAATTTGGATGCAATTTTCGTGACAAAAATCTAACCTCTAAGACACCCTTTAACGAAAAATTAGAACAAAAAATTAAGGCATTCCTTCACCAAGTCTTAAAGTGTCAGAGCTCCGATATAGGGATAGAACTTCGATTAATTTAAATTATGAAATTCGAGGTTTTAGGACTTATATTTACTGCCTGAACACAGGCTGTGCTGTGCTGCAGCTGTTGCAACTGGAACCGCAGTTACAATAACTGTAAAAAAGCACCCACAATGTTACTACATATATATAAATTTCTGAAATTTTTTTCTTATAATTCACTCGCGCTCAAGGGTATGTTAAGAGACCCTTATAACATTAAACACATCACGGCTATGGGAAAATTAGGAGGGGAGAGAAAGGAGGTGTCGATGAACACTGGTTTTGAATGTTTGCAAATTGAAATGGCAAGGGAAAACTGTGCTGGGTAAGTTATTCCATATAATCGTGTTGTGCGACTAAAAAACGAATCCCTTTATTTGGCGGTACGACCAAAGTTAGGCTCAAGGGTGAGCAGATGAGTATTCCAAGCGAAGCAGGTATAACGGGTAAATTGGTAAAGGGGAGGAATGCAACTGCCTACTTCGAGTGAGCATTGCTCGTAAAAGAAGCGATAAAACAGGGAAATACATGAAACATTCCGACGGTGGTGTTCAAGAGATGGGAATGAATCCATGATAGCTCTGTTTCCTATCAGTTTTTACGCTCTGTTCTAAATTCTATCCAATAAATTGATTTTAGTTGTAATTTTTTGGGTCTGCTGATTGATATATTTTGCCATATAAATCAAAAACATAATTTTAAATGGACAATGAAATAGAAAAGTTTAGTTTGATTTTCAATGTTGTTGGGTTAAATTATTAGAACCTGTTTTCAATCCACATAATGTAGTTAGTTAGAACTCATTTTCGGGGAGCAAGAATACAAGAGAGCACAAGCACTGAAAGTTGTAATATGAAAAATTGAAGAGAGATTCAAGTTCACTTTAACCATATGTAAACTTCCATCGATTCAGAATGACTGCTTCAATTTATTTAAGTTCGAAATTCGTCAACAACGCCGTTTGTAACCGTTTGTATCAATTCAACCAGAAATGTGCTACGTCACTGAAAACAATTTTCCGATAAAAAAGTGGATCTTCGGCCAACTTTTCAAGAGCCCATTCACCGAAAATTCGGCATTGTGATAGGTTGTTCGGCTTCAATTCTTGCACCAGCTGTATTTTGAAAGGCTTCACACCTAAATCTTTCCCAAAAATTTTCCATGTAGTGGAGTAACAGAGGCTCAATTACTGCGAAAGAGGCCGAATCGATAATTCACGGTCATCACTAGCACTGGCCGATACAGCTGCGATATTTTCTTCAGTTCACACTTTACGTAAGCGTGTTGGTGGTTTAATGTCCAACAATGTAAATTTGGTGCGAAATTTTGTCACAATAGCGCGAATAGCCGCCTCAGTAGGTCGATTAAACTGACTAAAAAATTGAAAGAAGCGCGCGATGAACTTTCTTAACAGAGCACGCATTTTGATAATTAAATTCAATAATTTGCAAGCATTGTTCGTTTGTAAGACAATTCATGGTTAAATTATAGACCAAACTGAAGATGTTTGACAGTGACACAAAATACGAAACGTGCGTGAGCTGTCAAAATCAGTGTTGCCAAAAAGAAAATAGCAAACAAATCACCTATTAGCTGCGTTGCGTTGTGTTGTGTTCGTAAAATTCAATTTATTTGTTTTCATTATTTCGACAGCTATTGTGGATGTAGCTCCGTCTCTATTATGTTCAGACAGTTAGTAACCTTTTTATGTTTCTACAAAACTTTAGTTTTGGCATTAAAATTAAATTAAAATGGAGACGAAAAGAATCGTTTTGGTGGAATGTAAATAAATTTCTTTATAAATTTAATTATAAAATTACTTATGCGCCACCCCGTATAGGTACTATGCAAAAGACTGATAGGGAGGAAGCAAAATGTGGGTCCCGAAATTCTTACCGTCTTTCTGTCTCATTTTGTGACTACAGCCTTAGCGGATGAGTCGTTTTTTGTTTTTTCTTTTTTTAAGACCAAAATAACGGTATTTGCCATACGAATCTTTTCTCTAAATCTAAAACAATTTTTTTTTTCTCAACAGGTTGAAAAAAATCAAAAAAAAAATCATTTAGTTTAACATAATATGTAGGTAATGGTTGAAAAAAAATTCGAAAAATGGTCATTGGAACCATTTTTGTTGTTTTTGATTTTCTCAAGAACGGTACAACTGTTTTTAATAATTTTCTTATGCTAAAGTTATCAGAAATTTTGAAAAATATAATGTATTCAAATTTAAAAAAAAAATGTTTTTGGATTCTAAAAATAAATTTCAATTTTTTAGTATATTTAGTAAATTTATTTATTTTTTTATTTATTCATCAATCCGACAAAAATATCTTATAGACTGCTAAAAATAAAACATTGGCAAAAATACAGTATGTACATTATGTACATAGTTAAAATTTAATTAAAAAATGAATCTGTAGGATTGATTTAAGAATAGAGCGACTGATATGTAATTCGATTAATTTCCCAGACAAAGCGAGTTAATGGCTCGTTAATTGCATAATTAATTCTATGCTCGTTTTCAAAAAAAAAATCTATTTCTCAGATGTGGACTTGAAGCATATCAATTTTTACAGATAAAAGAGAAGAACAATGAATACGATACGACAAAATATCACTTATTAACATTACAGAGTACATTTTCCGAAGGTTTTCATGTGACTGAATACCAATAAGTTAACATCCAATTGAATTAGAAGGGATATCAATGTTTCAGTCAAGTTTCCATATAACAAACCCTTAGTATTTCGAAAACTCCATGCTCGATTTTTCTTAAACATAGCGAATAAAAGTTTCTTTATATATTGTGTAAGATGTGGGAAAAAATTTAATTTTACCTAAAAATAACGGTACCCACCATACAAATATGTTAAAAAATTGTTTTCGAAAATCCTATTTTTCTCGAAAATAGCGGCTAGAATTTTGATAACATTTCTTTTCTTTCTTTCTGTGTGTGTCTCTCTCTGTTGTAGTGCCTAAGTCGATGGTCTCAGTTGTCAGTGCTTTCAGTTTCTACTTCGTAGATATCTACGGAGTAGTGTAATATGTAATGTAATGTAAATAAAGATGTTACTGACTGTACCTACCATAGAAAGATTTTTCTGAATTTTAAATTTCTCATTTTCGCATAATGGATTTTACTGAAATTTTTAATAGAGAGGAGCTTCCAAAACGTTTGAAAAACATTGCACTTCAAAATTAAAAAAAAAATAATTTTTGAATTTTTGAAAAAAATAAGCAAATTCAAAATCTCAACAAAAACGGGTCAGTATTTTCTTTTCTAATTTAATTTTTAATCGTAGAATAATAAAGACTTAAATTTGGCGTACCAAAATATTTTCTTAAAAATGTTTCAAAAATTTTGTACCTACAATGAAAATAAAATCTAGGTATACGAGTTTATGATAAAAATTTAGGTTGAGCTGATAAAACTTCTGTCAATATACATCCAACAAAACGTTTTATCAAATTGATAAAAATTACAGAAATTTGTTGAGGTAACAAACAATATTTTGTTGTATCCACAAAATTAATTCGTCAAGCCAAAAGATTAATTTGTTGAAATAACGAAAATATATTGTCAATATGACTATTTTTTTTCGCAGAATTTACAAAATTAATTTGTCATATCAACAATTCTTTTGTTGTATCAACAGTTTTTTTGTTAATATTACAAATATTTTTTTTATTATTATCGGATTAACAAAATTATTTTGTTAAAACAACAAAATATTTTGTCAGTTTAACAAATTCCTTTTGTTGAATCCACAAAATGTATTTGTCAGCTTGACAAAAATAATTACTTTCAATTTAAAAATATTTCTTGTTTTAAAATTGCATTTTTTTACTTTTAAGTCCACAAAAATTGGTGTTTCGTCCCGGCGATCTCACATGACTCATCTGTGAGGGCGTATTAACAATACGCAATTTTTGTTAAATTCAGTTCATCTTACATCGATTTTTAGACAAAAACCAAATGTGAACTAAGTATATCGAACCAAGATTACACAAAAGATTTGTTATGATCAAAGAAATAATTTTATTTTATCAATATAACAAAATAACTGAACTTGAAAAAAAAATTTTGTCATTTTAACAAAAATGTTTTCATTTTCGGTTTAATTGACATTTATAAAGTAGAAATTTTTTGTAAGTAGATACAAAACACATTTTGTTTTCATCACAAAAAAATTTGTTAAAATTTGGTTTGTTAAACTGACAATATTATTTGTAGCGCATAATTTGTTAAACTGACAAAAAATCATGCAGAACTATAAAAATTTAGTGAAATCAACAAAATCATTCTATGGAGTTGATAAAATTTATTCAAAACGATGAAATTTTTTTGTTGAAAATCAACAAAAACGTTTTTATCAATATTACCTAGGAATTTATTTTCAGTGTATATAAAAGCTTATTTTTTTAAGAAACAACTACAACGACTTATAGTTTTTGTTCTTGCATAAACTAACATTTTAAAAAGGTAAATTTTATGCTTATGAACAGTTTTTCTCTAATAACATTCATTTTTAAAATTCTTAGTCTTTTACAAAGAAGCAAGTTCGTGCGACCCTGTCGTACTTTTTATTTTATTTAGTTTCAATTAAATTAATTTTTGTTGGTAAGCATTTGCAATCAAATGTGCCTCTATTTTGAAAAACTAAAATTACTTGCAATTATAAGATGGGAGTCCCAGCAGTAAGCCTTTACTACTTAAAAATTATTACTTTAAATTTTTAGAAGAACCTTACTGCAAAATTTAAAATAACGGAAATACTTGTGTTATACAAAATGTATTACAGGACAAGTAAAGCACCCCAATATTTCACTTTTTCTTAAGATTGTTTTTTTTTTTGTTATTTCAAAATCATTGGAGAAAAAGTAATTTTTTTTAACATTTTTAAAGATATAATTTTTGTATGTTTAAAACATTCTTCTTCAGTCATCCAACCTCAAAAAATTTATTTCATCATAAAGCAAATTCTTTTCAATTCAAGAAAATAAAAAAACAATTTCGCTTTCTGCATTAAAATGCAGGCATCAAAAATAATATTAAAATATATTTTGGTCACTCCATAAATGGTTCTAAATCAAATTGAAATAAAGAAAAAAAATACAATTAAGAAACTGCCAGCTATACTGTTAACTTTCGTTGACTTTTGTACGTGTTTTGAGCACCTAACATGATTTATGATGTATGTATGCCTCCCCCTTCCATAAAAAAAGACGAACTTTAAAACAAATTAAACAAAAGCAAAAATGCATTCTTGAATTAATTCACATTCGAAAAGAAGAGTGAAATGGAAATTAAATTCAAAAAACACCCATAAAATATATAAATGTATGTACTTACTCACCTTCAAAAATACTACACGCGTTTTCCTTTTGTCGTTTTTTTTTTTGGTTGTATTTTCACTGCAATCCAATGATAAAATGTTTTATTGATTTTCAAGCAATAACAAGAATAAAAAGAAATATTTTATTTAAAAAAAAAATAAAATCCAACTCAACCACCGCACGACAATCACAATAACTAAATAACAAATAATAATTATTATTATTATTACTCAATTTGAATCTTTTTCATTAAAAACAAAAGACTCTTTTTTTAAAGTTTTTTTTTCCACTCAAATGCACACACTATCATACCATGGCGCAAAGATAATGTATAACAACAACAACGAGTAAAACAGAATACAATTTTGAATTAATATTCTGATCGAATAGCGTCCACCACCACCACCACCGCGAATGCCTTTGAAAAGGAGGAAAAAAGTATATAAAAAACACTAAGCGTCAAATGAAATTTTCTATCTTTTTTGAGTAAAATATCTACACAAATGGACGTGCTTAAGATTGAGAAAAAATGTGCACAATTGTCCCAGTTATAGTGGTTTGAAAATGATTTTGAAAAAAAAAACGACAACATTAAGTTGGCCTCAAGCCAAGATTAAGTACGATCAAGTTCAGCTTTCCGAGATACAAAATTTTCTTCTTAGATAAGTGTTTCTTGACTTCATTTTCAGTTTGGAAACTCTCCAAAATATTCAAAATTAAAATTTTAGTGTAAGTCACAAAACTACCTTCAGGCTAGGCATACACTAAAAAAATGATATCTAAGGGATTCCTATTTATCAATTGAGAATAGGATTAAGCTTTAACCAAATTTTGGTAAAAATATCTTTCCATTTTTGTGTGAAAGACGCACAGGATTCTCTTTTTCCGGAGGATTCTCCTTGCACGCTTTAATTAAAGATCAACCCGTAAGAGAATGAAGAGATATAATTCATGTAAAACCACAACACAAATATTTTGGATCGCAAAAGATATTCCCTAGATACTTTTGTCTACCATCTAAGCCTGGCTTTAAGTCTCACCGAAAAACGTTTTTTTGAATAAAACAAAATTTCACTTTTTTTTCAAAATAAAAAACAAAAATTATAATCCTTGATATCCACAATTTTGTATCTCTGAGCCTAGCTTAGTCTTAAAGCGATATTTAGATACTTTTCCTCTCCATTTAACCCGGCTTTAAACCTTACCGAACTAATTCTCACAAAGTTTATGCACCCGGTTGTTCGAACAAATAAAGTTCTAACGGTTTTTTTTTTCTTATAAGACTTCCGCGAGGGTTGTAAAGAACACGACTTTAAAACCTCAAGATCGATTGAGGATTGGTAAGTACTGATCTGTTTCTTGGAGTAGTCTTTTTTTTTTGGTTTGGTTTCGTAAGCCGCTCGAGTGTCGTCGATAAACTGAGGTGACGATCGACTGGGTTACTTGGTTTTTTCTTGGATGTCTTTTGGTCTTCTTTACGTCTGTCTTCTGGTGCCTCTCTTGTGTGCCCTGGCCAGGGTGATTGGGTAGATGTATTGTATTACCTTTTTGTAAACTCGTTGCTATAGACCACTGTTGAGAACTGTGCGTGCTTCTGATGTATGGGTGTTAACGTGTGCCTATGCAATGCCTTCAGATACATCAGCTGGTTATAGTAATGAATAAACGGAGGAGGACAATGCCTAATGGGTGTCGCGCATACTGGCCTTAGGCGTCCATAGTAGATATAGTTTCTTGTGCGTATGTGTGACTTTTTATTATTCTTCCGCATTTCTGTAGCTATTGTGTTTCTTCTTCTTCTAGAATCAAAGAAGAATAATATACATTTTCAGACAATACAGATACTTGTGCACGGGGTCATTAGGGGTGGAACCATAAAATACTAGCGATGGGATCATAACTTCTTTGAAGGTCAACTAAAAAAAAATCCTGTTTAAATGTTCAAAGATACGGTAGCGAATGTTTTGATTGGATGATACATTTTTTTATCAACGTTTAATAGGTAATGACCAACTGGGCAGTAGGAGGGCCTGTGTGTGATGGAGAAAGGCAAAGGTATATTGACATCAGATCACGACTTGAATTTTATATAACTGGTAATGGAGGCAAATAGATTAGGCTCTGGTGACAAATTATTATTATTAGTATTAAGTATGGGTAGAACGGGATTCCGGTTTTTAGATAAGGATTCTAATCAACGCACAAGGCTTAACGAGAAAAAAGCTGTGTGTAATTGACGTTAATGGAGATGATAGTTTGAGGTTAATGAATTATCTATAGATTGAGATTGAGGGAATAAAATGCTCGACTTGGTCGCATGTACATGCTATTAAAAGGCTCTTCCGTATTTTGAAAACTTAAACAGAATTCAAAATTTATTTTCGCATAAAGAGTTTGTCGATCTCGTTAAACAAGCATATTTATTGTTGACCTAAGAAGGTCTTTCTCCCAAATTCATTAATAGCTGGAAATCCAGCTAATTTTTTTTAAATAGCAAAAATTATCTTAAGATTTTCTATAATAGCTGTATAATAGGTTTTTCAATTTTTAGAAGAAGTGATCAAAAAATATATCAGAACTCTTCAGAGGTATTTCATTGCTTAGCTTCCTTGGGATTTTTTTTTTAAATTCCTTATGAAAGACTTACAAAATAGATTGATGAACAAAATCGCCTTCGAAGGTTCCAAGCAGGTTTGCGATCTGAATTTTCGACAATGGAAGATATTTTTGCTCTTTCAGTAAGGTAAAGGTGTGGGTTATTAACAAAATTCTTTTTTTATTTGAAAGGCTCATGTATGATATCACCTTATGGGCATTATTTTGTTATTGTTTATTCGCATAGACTGGTGACTTCACTAACTGCACAAGAAAAGAAAAAGTCTAGCGGGATTAAGCCACATGTCCTTGGTGGCCAATTCACTTCACCTCTGTAACAGATAACCTTGCCATATCAAATCGTTCATGCAAAATGTCTATCGTGGCGTCCGTTATGTGGCACGTGGCACCGTCTTGCTGGATTCACACCTCGTCTAGGCCCATCTGTTTCAATTTAGGCCATTAGAAATTCCTGCACTGTAAGTCCTGCAGCACTTGCTGTTAACGGTGACCGCCTCACCAACGACGTCGTTTTCGAAAAAGTGTGGACCAATGAAGCCACCGACCCAACTTTCAAACCAAACGATAACTTTTGAAGATTCATTGCCATCTGGTAAGCCTGCTGTGGGTTGGTGTCTCACCATATCTGCTATAAGAAACGGCGTTGTCTATGAACACAAACTTTAGCCTCCTGACTCAGTTAGATCTTGTTCGGGTGTAGGCCCAAGTACTGACTCAAAGTTCAGTAATTTGAAGTCTATGAAAGGCCGAGTTTTTGTGCACGGCTAGGAACCGACTGCCTTGAGTTCTGCTGCACACTTTCACGGAACGACCTTATCATTTAGAAGTGCTGTTTTATTGTGTTACTTGCCATGGTAATTTGTCATAAGTAGCTGAATATATTGTATAACTGACAAAATGCACAATAGATTTGACAGATGTCGCCGATTGAAAAGCCCTATACAAACTGGCATCCTTATGAGTTATGACTGTCGCCAAAGCTTTCCTTTTTAATCTTATTTCTTATCGTTTTCTAGTGCAACGGTATGGTCTGAATCTAACTTCTCAGATTGTTTCGAAACGACTACAGGTATTCCGTGAAGATGCATTCTTAGGTAGGTAGTTAGGCCCTTTCTAATGATTGTGCTCTTAATTTTGCCAGACCAGGGCATTTGGAGAGGAAGTGGAGGACCGTTTCCTTTTCCACTGGTTTCCATAGCTATAGCAGTGAGTGTTGTGAGGATTGCCTGCATGCTCTCCTATTGGCCAGTGTCTGCTATAGGTAGCTACGATCCTGGCTATGTTTCGCCTGGATCTGCATATCAGTAGATCAAATATTCGCGATTTATTATAGGTGGGCCAGATCTGCAGTTTATTAAACTGTTCCATTTACGGTAGATACATTATCAGTACCTTACACTCTGCGCTGTTCATCAACGTAATCTGTAATTTTCTTCATTCAAAAATCACGTGAAATTCAAGTCGATCTGAACAAAACTTCCCAAACTGAAACTAGAATCAGTCCGCTTTGTCCCATGGTGTGTTATCTTTTTGAAAGAGTTTAATTTTGATAGTTGGAGAGATAAGTTACCGAATGTAATTGCAAAAGTTGACGAAAAAATATATATGTAGATACTCAACATCAATCTAGAGCGATCTCGTCTACCCTCAGGAACATAGAAACATTTGAGGTGAACTATGTATATGTATATTGGAAAAAAGTTGTGGTCACAGTACAACCGGTGATATTATAAGATATCCATCAATGGCTTATATTTATTTTGAAATTGTTGTTCGCTTTTCTATCTTCTCCTATATTTGCCGTATTCGCAGGCGGGACCAAAAATCAACCAGAGAATTTTCTGTCTTAAGCGTTCTCATCCACCCTTGGGGGTCCATGTCTCTGCACTTACATGTACATGTATATGTACTAGGACGAGGATGTTCAGTGTCTCAGAAAGATGCGTTTTAATTGCTTGAGAGATTATTTAATTGCCTCTTGCCGATAGAAGCAGTGATTTGCAAGAGTTATTCTTTGTTTGATATTAGCGCTGGTATTGTTCCCTAAGTATATAATATAGGAGTTTAACAGCCTAGGTAAGCTAAGTCTCTAATTTCCTTGGGTATACGCATAGCTATTTATGGTAACATTTTATCCAAGAGCGTCGGAGTTGGGTGTCCTTTCTATATGCCCTAAAAACGTCCACGGACATCACCCTTTGTTCTTTCGTCATGTCAATACGGATAAATTGCTACGAGTAACTGGATGGACTTTTAAAAAATTGTGTATCTAGTATTGACGCTAGACACAAGGCAGTACATTACCATGTTTTACAACTTTTTAACATTAAAAGTGTATTGGTAAAGTCGTTGCCTAAATTGATAGAGTTAAGAGTTGCTGGCATTGTCCATCGTGTTCTTCAAAAAAAGGAAGAATTTTCCCATAATGCCAAAACTAGATACTTCTCTATAAAGTTCACATCCTTAGAAGATCTCATACATTGCTTTAAAACCGCTGCAAATATGTTGTGTTACAAATTTCCTATGTTTGAATGGTGAATATTTAGTCGATTATGGAATTTTCTGGACTAAGTCAAATTTATTATGCATCAGATCGTCGACGAAGACCTTCACAAGTTCACATAATACGCCTGAAAAGATGTTGTTAGTGTCTTAAAAAGACTATTGCTTTTATATTTGGCGCATACCGAAGGATCGATCACATAATTTCCATGCATTGGGCAACGTTTCCTCAGCCGTATTTTGTAGATGAGTTAGTGCACACCCGTGGCGCGATGGATGTGTGCTCGCATGTCAACCTCATCATCACAGGTTCGATCCCTGCCGTCGTCTATGTCGCTTTAATTCCATTAAAAAAAAAAAAAAACCTTCTAAAAAATTGTCATCAATGGGTTGCTGGTCTACTCGTTGCATGTTGTTTAGGCATAACACTAACAACATGTAGTTGAGTTAAAACTAGTATGCCCAACAAGGATGAACACGAATAAAATAATGTGAATTATAAGCGACTAGAAATAAGACACGGCATTTCTCCGCTTTAGCTCAGCCGCCATCCCTGGAGATAAAAATATCTGAGACAACCACCAACAGTCTCAGAACATCGTGCCACACATCTTTCCTATCCTTCTTTCTCTTCATTAACTTCACGCCCGCGCTGTGTTGAAACATTTAAAGGGTAATCATAATCCCTTGAGCGCGGGTAGATTATAAAAAAAAAAAAAAAAAAAGAACACCACCTTTTATTTGAATAGATTGGGGCATGAAAAATGTGAGCTCCAGCTGCTTTACTGGACTTATGTTTAGGTATAGCTATCTTCATTTCATTGAGATCTGCTGGACGGAATTTTTCGACCGACTGCGATTCTACTACGGTATGCACTGTATGACTGTATCACTCTTTAAAGCTTCTTGAGAAGTTGTTTTTACTTTTTCGTAAAATTTCCCAAAGTTATTCCTAATATTAGAAATCTCTATGTCCTCGATAGTATGTTTCTATTTCCTGCTTATTCTTTTGAGAACCCTGTGTTCCTCTGATTTCTTCTGCAAATAGAGCTACCGAGAGCTATGCTTTGTAAAACTCTTTATCAGCTGCATGTTCCTGCCAGTCAAGTTGCAAAACGCAGAGGGAGTTGTGTGTTTTAACCCTAGACCCGTGTACTTAAAAAATTCTAGTTTACGCGTACTTGGGCACTGATTAAGATTTTTCCTATGAATTCTTTAGAAAATATGAAATAAACAAAGATTATAATACAAAATTGTAACTTTTTTATATTATTTATTTAAAAATATTGCAATAACTTTTAAATGCAAAATAACAGTATTCACAAAAAAACAAATTGAAAAGTAGGCAAATAAAATCAAGTGGTATTTCGTTTTTTTTGGCGCTTTGCTGGTGGGCCTGATGAAGTGGATGGTAGCGAAATGTCATCAAAATCATCATGTTCTTCGTTGTCCTCATTATCGTTTGCATTTTTACCAACGTTTATTGCAGTCTCAATCTCGTAACCGATCAATTTCATAGCTGTTTTTACATTCGTTTGGAGAGTTGGCTTGGCTATCCGTTTTTTTATATGATTGTCTGCAAGCTCTAAGGCCAATTCCTTCAAAAACTTTTTCCTCTTTTCTGATCTCTTCTTGCTCGTATAAAAATCGGGCTTACAGACATCAAACATTCTATACGACGCGACCCCTGCACAGTCTAATAGATTATAGAATAGAGTAACAGGCCAACGATTACTTTTCCTCTTACAGGTGTAAACTGTCGCCATACGGTCGACAGTGTAGACTCCACCTTTTGTTCAGTTATAATCCAAAATAACTGACTCCTCTTCTTCTTCCACGTCAAATTCAACCTTGTCAACGCGTGTATCCAACAAAGCACATTTTGGCTCATAACTCGGATCATCAGCATCCGAAAAATCTCCATCGTTATCATCATCTTGTGATTCATTGCATTGAACTTCCTCGTCTTCTGCATCTAGGAACATAGAGTAATTTTCATCAAAAAATTCTTGCTCCGATGCAGTCAAATCCCAGTTGGAAGATGCATTTAGCAGATAGAGAAAACGTTCCATTATAGCATCAATATTTCTCTAACACAATAAATACTAGTAAATAACAAGAAGAAATTAAAAGGAATGGTTTACTCACTTTAGTTTATAAATAAAACTTTTTGCAGGAACAAAATGTGAAATATTGTTGAACAAAAAGAAGGAAACTTCCAGAAGAAACACGGTTTGTAATAAAAGAAACAATGTTTATTTGTTGAAGAATAATTGAAGAGAAGATTGAAAAACTAATAAAAATAATAAATACAAATCATATTTCACATAGAGTAGGTACATGTTTTAGAAAAGTTGAGCAAGGTAGAAAACTTGTAAAGTAGATAATTATGTATATGGTTAGTATTGAATAATAATATCGCCAACACAAAAATCATTTATAATATACAAGATATTGCACTGAAATCACTTGTTTGCACAAACCAATTTTTACTGTTGTAAAATGTAAAACAAAACTATTACAAAAAACAGTCAATATCCTGCAACACGAAAGTTTTGAAAATGAAATTGTTCATTCTTTCAACTCAGCTAAAACCTTGTTTCACTCTTGTATTTGTTTTATATCTAAGTGTGTCTTAGAGGACTTTGACTGTACAAAAATATTGAAAAAGTCAAAGTAACGGTGAAAAATATAAGAACATCCTATAAGCCGTAAGTCAAAATACCAGAATTTTCCTTTAGTCGAAGTTTTCGCCATATTTCGTTGATTTTCTACCATACACCTATTTCATATTTTTCAGCTACATAGTATATTTTCTAGGTGGATAAACTGCATCTCATTCTTGTATTTTAGAGTCAGCAAAGTACAGGTAAGAGGTGTTCAACTGTACAAAATATTCGTATCAAAATACCACTGTAAAATCAATAACGAAAACATTGAAAGACAATGATTTCCATACAAAAAAGGCTCTGGGCACTGAGTGCCCAAGTACGCGATTTCGGTAAATTTTGTTTATAGCCTCATTATGTCGCAAATATCCACTAAAACTATTCAAAAGTAGGTTTGTGTATATCTATACACTATAATTTAAGTATATGTATGTCTTCTTGGTATGGTCCAGTGAAAAAAATATGTTAAAGTTTGTTTGGAAAAATGGATTGGGCACTGAGTGCCCAGTACACGGGTCTAGGGTTTTAAGTATTCAACTGAGTGTACTTTATTTTTTTTTGTCAATTTCATTTATTTTTTTAGTGTGTATTTTTTTTTTATTTTTAACATTGAACAACTAAATATAAGCTTAAAATTTCGAAAAATACTCACATTCTTTTGTCATTAAATAACTTAATAAATTTTCAGCTAACGCATAAACCAAGTATTGAAAACAGGATTTTTGAGGTTAAAATGTTCACTTAGTAGTTCTCTGTGGTATATCACGCGCGCCGAAGGTGCTCTCGGTTAGATGCTCTCTGTAGACTTTGGCAACTCCATGTGTTTGTAATTTATTTTCGTATTATTCTGGAGTCCAGCTCTGAAAGTCGATTATACCTAAAAAGGTTAAAATAAAATTGACCTATATTTCATACTGAAAATATTTGAATGGAACAATAATAGTTACTGTGTGTTATCATCAAGTTTAAAGGCTGAATTCATAGCTATTTAGCTAGTCACCAGACTTATTTATAGTGATGTTTAGTTTTTTTGTTCAGTTTAATTGAATTTTTTTTTTTCGCCACCAGGAATTAAAAATAGAACGAGCATCTTTAGAAGCCTATATCTACAACTCATTGCATTACCAAAGCATCAATTTCATCTGAGACTCATTTGCTTGTAAGACATTAAAGTATTTAAGTACAATATAAACCCTTATGTCACACTCTTTATTTGCTAAATTTTCACATAAGTGCTTTTGTTGAATTTAAAGTTTAAAACTTCAATTAAAATCTTCTTTCTGTACCCAATAATTATTTAAATATTAATGGGAGATCGATTTTTTGAAAGATTCGACATTGGTCAAAAATCAATTTCCACAAAAAGGAGTTTTGCATGATAATTACTGTTGGCAAATTTTGCGAAGTACCCCTTGGCATAATGGTTAATCTCGAGTTCGATTCTCAGCCGCTTCAAAGTTTTTTTCGGGGGTGTACTGCCTCTTGCGAGAAATTGACAAATTCTCCAAGAGTATCTCTTGTCATGGAAAGTGCTGCTCATTAGCCGTTCGGAATCGGCAGAAAATTGTAGGTCCCCTCCGTTCCTGGTAACACGCACACAGGAATAGTTGAGAGTTGTAAGTCACTAGGTCCTGGTTCTTTCCGAGCTGTTGCACCATCAAATTTAATTTAAATTTTGCGAAGGCGCAACGTAGATTTTACAGAATATAAGACGGAAAAAGATTGCTGGACAACTTTCTAGTTAAATTCAGAAAATGTCTGCTTTTTTAAGGATATGCTAGAAGTGCTATTGTCTTTCTGCAAAATCACAAGAGTCTCATGATTGACTTCTTGGATTTTAAAAACCGTATTTGTATACGTATGTAGATTATAAACTCTTAAGTCCAATTCGATTGTTTGTGCTCAACGCTCGCAATGAACAGCTATTTTTTTTTTAATAAAATCTGAATGATATTTCGTATTCGGGAAAGCCGCAAAACATTCCGCCGGTTTTTATCTCAAAATATCAAAGGTATTTCCTTGTTCGAAGATAGTCAATAAGCTTACGCACTTTCATCACTTCATTTTTGAGAGAAAAAAGATTTTTTTAATATTTTTAAATTTAATGCATAATTAGTCCCATTATATTATCCATGATACAAATGTCTGGAAAATCTCGAAAAACACCTAGAACTTTGTTTGATGTTCTTGAAGCGTTTGTATAATTTATGAATATTTTATTGCGTTCCCCTAATGTAATAAAGTTAGAAGAATAGAATTCCCCAATTTTGTGTGCATAGCTTCCAGAGTGAAAAGAACTTATACACAACGATGGCTATGCCTCATCTTCATCTTTTATAGTTTTAAATAATATACAGTTAACTATGCGTCGTGTCATTGAATGTTCTTTTGCTCTCAATTAAAATCGAAAAGCATGCATTTTATTTAACTGAGTCATCGATGAAAAATCTAGACTCTAGAAAATCGTGCTTCACTCATAATGTTATTCAGACACTTTAAAATTAAATAATTTAAGAAAAGAAAACAAAGATATCAATCCTGTGTGAGTAACATGGTGGGTTTTCCAATCATTAAGTACCTGCATTATGATAAACAAAAGAGCTGACCGTCGAACCTGTGAATCTTGTGAATAATGACGATACAGAAACAATTCACAACATTTATTGAAGTGCTTTTGAGTTTTTGTTTTTTTTTTTATTCATGATACGATATATAGATATAATGTGTGGCGTTCTATGGATTCGTATACAAATTAAACTCGAGTTTTTGATGAAACCTTAGGGTGATTTTTTTGCTATTTTCTTTTTGGCAACACTGGTTTTGACAGCTTCGGCTACAACGCCAAATTTTCGATGAATGGCGTCTTGAAAAGTTGGCCGAAGATGCACTTTTTTATTTAATTGTGTTCAGCGACAAAGCTCATTTCTGGTTGAATGGATACGTGAACAAGCAAAACTGCCGTATTTGGAGTGAAGAGCAGCCAGAAGCATTGCAAGAGCTACCAATGCATCCAGAAAAAGTCACTGTTTGGTGCGGATTATGGGCTAGCGGAATCATTGGGCCGTATTTCTTCAAAGATGATGCGAATCGCAACGGTACTGTGAATGGTGAGCGCTACCGTGCGATGATAACAAACTTTTTTTGCGCAAAATAAAAGAGGTCGACTTGCATGACATGTGGTTTCAACAAGACGGTGCCACATACCACACAGCACGTGTTACAATGGACCAATTGAGAGACGAGTTCGGTGAACAGTTTATTTCACGTTTGGGGCCGGTCAATTGGACGCCTAGATCGTGCGATTTAATGTCTCTAGACTATTATTTGTGGGGTTATATTAAGGCTCATGTCTATAACGACAAGCCTGCTTCGATTAACGAACTGGAAGCGAACATTGAAGTATTTATTCGTGAAATACCGGCCGAAATGTTAGAAAGAGTTTGCCAAAATTGGACTAAGCGGATGGACCATTTGGGTCGCAGCCGCGGTCAACATTTGCATGAAATAATCCTTAACCATTATATTATATCGACCGTACTATCGATTCAAATAAAGATTTCATGCATTTTTTTCAATTGTATGTGTTTTTTTTTTTAATTTTCCATAGGTATTAAAAAATTACTCGTTATTACTATGATAGTACACCTTCTTGGTTAAACAGTTAAACCGATTTTGATCATTTTTGTAATGCTAAAGCTCCCCAATTATTTAGATAGTATTGTGTTTTCAAAAAAAAATTTTTTTTGAAAACTCTATATTCTAAACGACGATAACATTTTTTTCTTTCGATTGATTCTTACAATTTATAATTCAGTACACAAATTTTGAAGATAAGATATTATTGACTGTACCTGATCTGTATAGACAGATTTTTTTCGAATTTTGAATTTCTCACTATAGGAATAATGGATATAATGATATTTTTAGAAAAAAAACTTGCGTTACAAAACTTAAAAAAATAGTTTTTAATTTTTTTTTTTTTTGAAAATTCGATAAACGGATCAATATTTTTTCTCGAAAAAGACTTAAAATTTTGTATATAAAAGCTTTTTTTAAGAATCCGGTACACCGACTTAAATTTTTGTTCTTTCATAAATTGCATATTTACGAAATCACATGGCATTCTGTTTTTGACTCTTACTACTAAAAGAGTTGAAAAATTTCTTGCAACTCTGAAGGAAACCTAACCATATAGCAGCCTTTTTGCCGTTTTTGGCATACGCTGGCGTTCTTAATCCACATCCGAAGAATATGAATATGAGAAGCTAGAAGTACTGTCGTCAACAAAACAAATTAATGGATAAGAAGTTTCAGACAAATATGAATGATGAATATAAAAAAAATAGAGTCGGAGACAAAACGGAGCCCTGTTGAAAACCAGCATGTTTTTTTTTAATAATATACGTACTTAAAACGGTCCAACGCAACTTGTACTTAGCGGTTTAAAAGGTCGTTTCTAATCCAACGAAGAAGAAATTCATCAATACCAAATGCACGCATTTTCTCGTTAAGAGAGCTTTATGCAAAACTCTATCAAACGCTTTTGCAATATCAAATGCAATTATCTTACTTTCACAAAAACGATATAAGTAAAAATATGTGTCACTATCCGGTTAGATAAACCTGTTGCCACGAAAACTACACTGTCGGTCATCGAGAAGCTTTCGTTCCCCAATACATTTATCAGCGTTTCCATGCCTTGGAAAGAAGGAACGTAAGTGCAATTGGACGATAGTTATGGGGAAGAGGATTCACCTTTTTTATGGATAATCTGGACAAATGCTGTTTTCCATCCAGTCGGATGACCAGCAGATTAGAACAGATGAAGAGCTTACGCAATGGTTTTGCCAATATTGAAGAACGACTCTTCAGAACAATAGGGTGATCTATTCGAGACGGTGGATTTGTTTCTATGGAGATCTTTCTCTTGCAGCTGCACGAGTGCGGAAGAAGATTTGTCTTATAAAATCGAATCAACAGCAAACTATGCTGCAACAAAATTGGCTTTTCTTATGAGCTGATCAAAGGAGTGCCATTTAAGATGATCGCAGGAACTGAAGACGAAATAGTATTTCGTACATTTTTTATAAATCAGCAAAACTTTTACGAATTTTGGGACATTGCAGTATTTTTTTTAAACTTATCCAAATTTTCTCCAGTAAAGTTGGCATTATATCATGGGAATCGTACTTCTTTATCGCAAATAACCGCTGTTCAGCTCAGGCCATGGACTCGCTTTTGGTTTGACCGTTTTTTCCTTTTTTCTTTATCCTGAAAAGTATTAAAATTGAAATCTTATCTGCACTGGAATCTACGTCACTTTCGAGGAAGCATACATAGTTATAATTTCTGAAGAAATCGTAGACCGTTAAAATTGTTTTTTCGGATTTCTATACGGTTCTCTTAGGAATTTTTTCTGGAACTGAGTTTTGTTGACATGATAAATGTGCAGGAATTGCACAATGGTCTGTAGCACAAATGCGCCCAAAGGTGATAGATAACACACTTACATATTTATGAGGTAAGAATGAAGTCTAGAGGAATTGGTTATCTCAGGAAAAATCTCGACATGCCTTCCTTGGAGTGTTATTTGAAAAGAGTATCGCAGCCACAAAATTGTGTATATTGAAACCGCCGCGCCGGCGCAAAGTGGGGCCAAGGCGGAAAAAATCGATTTTCCGAAAGTTCTTATTTCGATTATCTGATTCATGTTTCTCGCAGTAAATTAGCCAGAGAATCTGGGTATACTATTGAAATATTTGAAATTGTGTGGCAGTGTGATTTAACTTCCCTAGGGTGTTACGTCAATTCGGGGTGAATTAAAAATGTGATTTTTTTTTGTTTGCTTACTTAGGATCCTCAATAATACAATTGCGAAAGCAGAATATCTTGCACAAAAATAATTTTTTTTGTTCACTTCTGTTTCCTACAAAGGAATTTTTGTATTGTATTTAAATGAAGAATATAAAAAAAAAGAATCAGAAACAAAACGGAGCAATACAAATACAATACAAATACAATACAAATACAATACAAATACAATACAAATACAATACAAATACAATACAAATACAATACAAATACAATACAAATACAATACAAATACAATACAAATACAATACAAATACAATACAAATACAATACAAATACAATACAAATACAATACAAATACAATACAAATACAATACAAATACAATACAAATACAATACAAATACAATACAAATACAATACAAATACAATACAAATACAATACAAATACAATACAAATACAATACAAATACAATACAAATACAATACAAATACAATACAAATACAATACAAATACAATACAAATACAATACAAATACAATACAAATACAATACAAATACAATACAAATACAATACAAATACAATACAAATACAATACAAATACAATACAAATACAATACAAATACAATACAACACAAATACAATACAAATACAATACAAATACAATACAAATACAATACAAATACAATACAAATACAATACAAATACAATACAAATACAATACAAATACAATACAAATACAATACAAATACAATACAAATACAATACAAATACAATACAAATACAATACAAATACAATACAAATACAATACAAATACAATACAAATACAATACAAATACAATACAAATACAATACAAATACAATACAAATACAATACAAATACAATACAAATACAATACAAATACAATACAAATACAATACAAATACAATACAAATACAATACAAATACAATACAAATACAATACAAATACAATACAAATACAATACAAATACAATACAAATACAATACAAATACAATACAAATACAATACAAATACAATACAAATACAATACAAATACAATACAAATACAATACAAATACAATACAAATACAATACAAATACAATACAAATACAATACAAATACAATACAAATACAATACAAATACAATACAAATACAATACAAATACAATACAAATACAATACAAATACAATACAAATACAATACAAATACAATACAAATACAATACAAATACAATACAAATACAATACAAATACAATACAAATACAATACAAATACAATACAAATACAATACAAATACAATACAAATACAATACAAATACAATACAAATACAATACAAATACAATACAAATACAATACAAATACAATACAAATACAATACAAATACAATACAAATACAATACAAATACAATACAAATACAATACAAATACAATACAAATACAATACAAATACAATACAAATACAATACAAATACAATACAAATACAATACAAATACAATACAAATACAATACAAATACAATACAAATACAATACAAATACAATACAAATACAATACAAATACAATACAAATACAATACAAATACAATACAAATACAATACAAATACAATACAAATACAATACAAATACAATACAAATACAATACAAATACAATACAAATACAATACAAATACAATACAAATACAATACAAATACAATACAAATACAATACAAATACAATACAAATACAATACAAATACAATACAAATACAATACAAATACAATACAAATACAATACAAATACAATACAAATACAATACAAATACAATACAAATACAATACAAATACAATACAAATACAATACAAATACAATACAAATACAATACAAATACAATACAAATACAATACAAATACAATACAAATACAATACAAATACAATACAAATACAATACAAATACAATACAAATACAATACAAATACAATACAAATACAATACAAATACAATACAAATACAATACAAATACAATACAAATACAATACAAATACAATACAAATACAATACAAATACAATACAAATACAATACAAATACAATACAAATACAATACAAATACAATACAAATACAATACAAATACAATACAAATACAATACAAATACAATACAAATACAATACAAATACAATACAAATACAATACAAATACAATACAAATACAATACAAATACAATACAAATACAATACAAATACAATACAAATACAATACAAATACAATACAAATACAATACAAATACAATACAAATACAATACAAATACAATACAAATACAATACAAATACAATACAAATACAATACAAATACAATACAAATACAATACAAATACAATACAAATACAATACAAATACAATACAAATACAATACAAATACAATACAAATACAATACAAATACAATACAAATACAATACAAATACAATACAAATACAATACAAATACAATACAAATACAATACAAATACAATACAAATACAATACAAATACAATACAAATACAATACAAATACAATACAAATACAATACAAATACAATACAAATACAATACAAATACAATACAAATACAATACAAATACAATACAAATACAATACAAATACAATACAAATACAATACAAATACAATACAAATACAATACAAATACAATACAAATACAATACAAATACAATACAAATACAATACAAATACAATACAAATACAATACAAATACAATACAAATACAATACAAATACAATACAAATACAATACAAATACAATACAAATACAATACAAATACAATACAAATACAATACAAATACAATACAAATACAATACAAATACAATACAAATACAATACAAATACAATACAAATACAATACAAATACAATACAAATACAATACAAATACAATACAAATACAATACAAATACAATACAAATACAATACAAATACAATACAAATACAATACAAATACAATACAAATACAATACAAATACAATACAAATACAATACAAATACAATACAAATACAATACAAATACAATACAAATACAATACAAATACAATACAAATACAATACAAATACAATACAAATACAATACAAATACAATACAAATACAATACAAATACAATACAAATACAATACAAATACAATACAAATACAATACAAATACAAT